>OZ012738.1:68695194-69895194 GCA_963859935.3 Lathyrus sativus | reverse complement strand
CGCTCCTTCTTTTACTAAAGGATAAATGAACTTCTTCATAACTCAGAATCGTGCTCTCCTGAATATGATTTCGCTCAAACCTTCCCGTAACTCAAGATCGTGCTCTCCTGAATATGAATTGGTTCGTACCTCAAGACGGCAGATAAATGGAAGCCCAACTGCTCCATGGAGATGGCCATTTGCTGCGAGTCGTAACGAGGATAGGATCGACTTCTTGGGTGAGAAATGTCGTATGTTGATGCTGTAAGATGTAAAGTGTAAAGGGTTGTAACATGTAGGATTGTAAAGTGTTGTACTGATATATTTTCCAGGCGTGAACTGGCGTGTATTTGTAAAGGATTGCAGTTGATTTTCTTGAAAGATAGTGCAAAATAAATGCACGTCCGGGTACAGTGATAAACTTCTCAAGCGAGATAGTCGCGTATCTGTCATGGTATGGTGAAAACCTTCAGAAGGTGCAAAATAAATGCACGTCCGGTTGGGCTTGACTACCGACATGACGGAGATTAAATCTAGGATCGAGCTAGAAAGAAGACTGGTAATCAAGACTCCATCGAGGGAATGATCTCGAAGGGTAAATATCTTATCCTGGTAAGGAAAGATAGCTGAAGTAACCGTCATCCACGAGGATCGAGCTCCGTGGGGAAACTGGAAACACATATGTATTTTATGCTTAGGGCTGACAATCTATTTGGAGAGAATGGACAAACCCCAGTTACTAGGTGGTAACGACCAATGATGGTGAAACATAATGAACCTGGGAATGCTAACGCATATGTTGATGCATACGTTAATGTCTATGTATGCAAGATGGTATGAAATGAGTATGTAATGAGTACGTAATGAGTATGTAATGAATATGTAATGAATATGTAATGAAATAGGCATGTGATGCTTATGCCCTTGCGTATGCTGACGAAACAGACTAGAGACAGGACGAGAGACGAAATAAACATCTCGACGGAGATACCCTGCGTTCTCTGCAACCAATACGTCAATCATGGGTGGGAAGGATCCATGGTGGAACCAAATCTGGTTTTAAAGTTCTGAATTCTCTGGGGAGAAAGTAATCTGCTTGAGTGCATAGTACCATGTCTTCACCTGGGGAGAAGAAAACCTGAGGAACACTTTTGAGTTTCCCAAGAAAAAGTTGTCAGCTT
Source organism: Lathyrus sativus (assembly GCA_963859935.3). Lineage (NCBI taxonomy): Eukaryota > Viridiplantae > Streptophyta > Magnoliopsida > Fabales > Fabaceae > Lathyrus > Lathyrus sativus. The sequence continues at coordinate 69,894,034 of OZ012738.1, read as the reverse complement.
ATAGTCTCTCTGGGGACTGTGTTAGAGCAATGGTTTGAAAGTGTTTCTGCAATAATGACATTTCCGGGGAATGAAGAGATCCTTTCGGAATTTCCACTAGTCAAAGTAATTTATTACATTTCAAATTTGTTTTGTTTTTGAAAAACAGTTTTGAAAAATCTACAATGCACCTTTCATTTTCAAATTTTAGGAATAAAAGCATTTTGCATAACAAATAGAAAGCAAAGAGCAATGCACCAAAGAATGTAAGTAACGAGATGGTTTCTTTTATTTAAAGGGCGGTAGCTTGCTGAAGGCATAGCTCCGCAGATGATTATGTTTTAAAATTGGCAACATGGGAAAAGTTACATCGAATCCAATGACACCTACTGACACTAATAACTAAGACTAATCCAGAATCCTGCTTTGGGCAAGGATGAAAGAACTGAAACATGGCTCTCATGCGGAAAGTGTGTTCGAGATAATCAGTGTCTTCTGATGCAATGAAATGCCTTTGTCCCTAACTTTTGCCTGGACCGCCCTTTCGGGTTTTCAATCCACCGGGACGCTCTTTTTTGCCTAAGCCGCCCTTTCGGGTTTTCAACTTAGCGAGCTTTTGTTATTATTTCTTTTTTTTTTTTTCAACCCTTACTTTTGCCTAAGTCGCCTTTTGCAGGTTTTCGACTTAGCGGGTTTTTAGGCATAATATTTTCGGACTGCATCAGAATTCACGGGATGTGCTAGTTCTTTACCGTCCATTGTCGTAAGTATTAGAGACCCTCCGGAGAAGACAGTCTTTACAACGAACGGGCCTTCATAATTGGGCATCCACTTTCCACGCATATCTTTATGTACTGGTAAGATCTTTTTGAGTACGAGCTCTCCTTGACGGAACTCACGGATACGAATCTTCTTATCAAACGCTCTCTTCATCCGTTTCTGATATAATTGCCCATGGCACATGGCTGTCAAACGCTTCTCGTCAATGAGATTCAACTGATCCAATTTGTCTTGAACCCACTCAGCTTCCTCAAGTTCAGCCTCCATTAACACTCTTAGCGAAGGTATCTCTACTTCGATGGGGAGCACGGCGTCCATTCCATATACCAGTGAGAAAGGGGTTGCCCCTGTCGAAGTTCTCGCCGAGGTTCTGTATCCATGTAAAGCAAACGGTAACATCTCATGCCAATCTTTGTAAGTCACAACCATCTTTTGCAGGATCTTCTTGATATTCTTATTCGCAGCTTCAACGGCTCCATTCATCTTAGGACGGTACGGAGAAGAATTGTGGTGAGTGATCTTGAAGTTATCACACAAATCTTTCATAGTCTTGTTGTTCAGATTGGTGCCATTGTCAGTTATTATCCGGCTTGGGATTCCATAACGGCAGATGATTTCTTTCCTGATGAAGCGGGCAACCACTTGCTTGGTCACGTGGGTGTAGGAGGCAGCCTCTACCCACTTGGTGAAATAATCTATAGCAACGAGGATAAAACGATGACCATTAGAAGCCTTCGGCTCGATTGCCCCAATCATGTCAATGCCCCACATAGAGAACGGCCATGGTGAAGACAACACATTCAACGGTGACGGAGGTACGTGCATTTTGTCAGCATAAATTTGGCACTTATGGCATTTCCTAGCGTATCGGATGCAGTCGGCTTCCATGGTTAACCAGTAATACCCAGCCCTTAACATCTTCTTGGACATAGCATAACCATTGGCATGGGTTCCGAAGGTCCCCTCATGAATTTCCTGCAGTAACATGTCCGCTTCCCGTTTATCAACACATCTGAGCAGGACCATGTCGTGATTTCTCTTGTATAACACGCCATTACTGATAAAGAATTTGGACGCCAGTCTTCTCAATGTCTTTTTGTCCAGACCAGTAGCGCCATCGGGATACTCCTGCTTGACGAGGTAGTTCTTGATATCATGAAACCAAGGCTTTTCATCCACCTCAACTTCTTCGACCATCTGACAATAAGCGGGCTCCACCTTGCGCTCAATATGGATAAGAGGTGCTTCATTAACGAACTTAACTTTCCACATGGATGCTAACATGGCTAAAGCATCAGCTACGTGATTCTCGGATCTAGGAACATGCTCGAATTCTATCTCGTCGAAATGCTTGATCAGCTCAATAATGTAGTCCTTATAAGGGATCAGCTTCTCATTCTTCGTTTCCCATTTGCCTTGTACTTGGTAAATAACCAAAGCTGAGTCACCACTTACTTTAAGAAGTTTGATTCGGAGGTGAATCGCCGCTTCGAGGCCGAGGATACATGCTTCATATTCTGCGACGTTGTTAGTGCACTCAAAGTCCAATCTTGCTGTAAATGGAGTGAATCCACCTTTTGGGTTCATCAAAACGGCGCCTATACCATGCCCATTGAAATTCGAGGAGCCATCAAACATCATCTTCCACCAAAGACCTGGTTCTGGACCTTCGCTCGGATCTGGCTCTTCACAATCTCTTTTAATCAACAAAATATCCTCATCGGGAAAATCGAGCTTAAGAGGTTCATAATCTTCAACTGGCTGGTCTGCAAGGTAATCAGATAAGATACTACCCTTAATCGCCTTCTGGGGTACATACTGGATGTCATATTCGGATAACAACATGTGCCAACGGGCTAGCCTCCCGGTTTGAGCAGGTTTTTCAAAAATATACTTGATCGGATCCATTTTAGAAATCAATAACGTGGTATGACAGACCATATACTGCCGAAGGCGCTTAGCGGCCCATGCCAATGCACAACAAGTTTTCTCTAATGGTGAGTATCTGTTTTCGCAATCGGTAAACTTCTTGCTCAGGTAATAAATTGCATGTTCCTTTTTCCCAGTCTCATCATGTTGTCCAAGCACACAACCCATAGACTTCTCGAGAACAGTAAGGTACATAAACAACGGTCTTCCAGGTACGGGCGGGATCAGAATAGGGGGATCTTGCAAATAACCCTTAATCTTCTCGAACGCTTTCTGACAATCAGGGTTCCACTCAACTGTCTGCCCCTTGCAAAGCAACTTGAATATCGGCTCACAAGTAGCGGTCATATTAAAGATAAACCTGGAAATGTAATTCAGACGTCCCAGAAAACCCCTAACTTGCGTCTCGGTTCGCGGAGCCGGCATATCTTGAATGGCTCGGACTTTGTCAGGATCCACCTCAATCCCTCGCTGGCTAACAATGAAACCAAGCAATTTTCCGGATCTGACACCGAAGGTACATTTTGCAGGATTCAATTTCAACTGATATTTCCTGAGTCGTTCAAACAGCTTCGCCAAATGGTCTAAATGCTCCTCTTCACTCTGAGATTTGGCTATCATATCGTCCACATACACCTCAATTTCTTTGTGCATCATATCATGAAAAAGAGTGGTCATAGCACGTTGGTAAGTTGCCCCTGCATTCTTTAAACCGAAGGGCATGACTTTGTAGCAGAAGGTTCCCCAAGGAGTAATGAAAGTAGTCTTCTCTCGATCATCGGGATCCATCTTGATCTGATTATAGCCGGAGAACCCATCCATAAATGAGAACAACGCAAAACTGGCCGTATTGTCTACCAGTGTGTCAATATGTGGCAGTGGGAAGTCGTCTTTTGGACTTGCTTTGTTCAGATCCCTGTAGTCTACACACATCCTAACTTTACCGTCCTTCTTAGGTACTGGCACAATGTTGGCAACCCAATCTGGATATTTTGCGACTGCCAAGAAACCTGCATCCAACTGCTTTTTAACCTCATCTCGAATCTTCAAAGCCATGTCGGGTCTCGTTCTTCGGAGTTTCTGCTTGATAGGTGGACAATCTGGCTTAAGTGGCAACTTGTGAACAACAATGTCCGTGTCTAGGCCCGGCATATCTTGATACGACCACGCAAACACATCAATATACTCTTTTAACAACTCAATCAACCTCGGCCTAATCTCCGTCCCAAGCATTGCACCAATCTTGACCTCTTTCTTGCTCTCATCTGTACCGAGATTAATTAAGTCCACCTGCTCTTTATGCGGTTGAAGCTCTGTGTACTCGTACTCAATCAATCTTGTCAGTTCCGCGGGTACTTCAAAATCTTCTTCACCCTCGTCCTCAGCTTGATTGATGGGTGCATCCCAGTCAGGAGTGTCAGTAAGGTCATCGGATCCAACAAGGTTTATGATGTCTCTGCATGATGGAAGGCCTACTTAATTAAAATGCTCGAAGATATGTAAGAATGAAATGCTGTTTTTTTTTTATTATTATTTTTTTTGAAAAAAGGTTGCCAATTTCATTTTTAAAGGTGAAAACGAAAAACGCAAATGAACCAAAGTGGAATTGAACAAAATGCTTTTATTAATATCTTTTTAGAAATGAAAGGTGGCCCGATAAAACGACCCTACAGCCTTGGGCAGAGCTACAGGTTTTTATTTGAAAATGTAAATGAAACTTTTAAAAAAACAATTACTTTGACAAGGGAAAGATAACAGGGATCTCTACGGCCTCCCAGTTGTTCAAAACTGCATCACCCTTAAACACCAGGTTGCTCAGCTCTTCATTTTTCTCACATTCACTGATGGCATTGACTTGGAAGCCTCCACTGACAAATACCTCTTGGATAACCTTCGGACGCCCTTCGACAGTCGTGGCAGCTCCATTCTGAGTTGGTTTGTAACCCAACCCAGAGCGATCAGTCTTGGTCTTGACATCAATTACCTCTCCCCAACCTTCAGGAATGCCCCTGTCAATTGTTGATTTGGTACTCTTCAGAGATGCAAAAGATGGATTGCCCTGACCCACTGTCTCTTCGACTTCTAGCAGAACAACACTGGCGATCTCAAGTGCTTGAAAGGAGATTTCTAAAGCATTCTCATCGGCCTCGATGTAACGGAAAGAAGACAGGTTACTGACCATCAGATCTTCCTCACCGTGTATAATAACCAACTTTCCATCGATCACGAACTTCATCTTCTGATGTAAAGTTGAGGTTACCGCCCCAGCGGCATGAATCCACGGCCTTCCGAGTAAACAACTGTAGTTGGGATTAATGTCCATGACTTGAAACGTGATATTAAAAATTTGCGGACCAATCAGGATAGGAAGCTCAACCTCCCCCATTACCGACCGGCGAGAGCCGTCGAAAGCCTTGACAACCAAAGGAGTAGGTTTCAACACAGTCTCTTTACAAGCCAACTTATCGAGAACCCTCTTGGGTAGCACATTCAGAGAAGACCCGGTGTCTACTAGCACTCTCGCTAAATTGTCCTCCTGACATTTTACCGATATATGTAAAGCACGATTATGGTTCGGACCCTCCTTCGGTAACTCTTCATTGCTGAAACTGAGGGTGTTACAAGCGGTTAAATTGGCAATCACACTATCAAACCGACTGGTGCTAATATCTTGATCCACATGTGCTTGAGTCAAAACCTTCTGCATGGCCATCCTATGAGCGGGTGAACTCATTAACAGAGATAGAATCGAGATCTTGGAAGGAGTCTGATGAAGTTGATCGATAACTTTATAGTCACTTTTCTTGATGATCCTCAAAAATTCGGCATCTTCATCATTCGTGACGGCTCCTTTACCTTTGTCTTTGGCAGGCATCGGGGTACTAGTCGTTTCCTTAGGTGGGACCTCATTGGAATGGGGAGTATACACACGGCCACTGCGAGTCATCCTGCTTACCTCTGCGATATTGGTCACCGTGCCCTTAACCTCTTCATTTGGAATAACCTTCCCGGACTCCTTGTCAATCATCGTCACGTCATATTTCCAAGGCACAGCTTTAGGATCACTGAAAGGAAACGGACCTGGTTTTCAAATAACTATAGGCTTAGGCTGATTCGCCTCAGGGATAGACGACTTTGGTATATCGAACACGGGATTGGCAGAACCTGCCCCTGATAGATTAAACACTGGTACCTTACCCTTTGATTCGGGCTGATGGAAGACAGGCTCGACCGCAGCGACCTCATCTTTCTTGGCTTGGCTTGTCACTTGTAAAACACCCTCATTAATTAACCTCTGAACATCATTCTGAACCAACACACAACCCTTGCTACTGGCTTCACAACTTGCGCATGCAACGTGGGAAGTATCTACCAAACCGGCTTCAAACAGTTTCGAATGGAACATCTTAAGAGGAGTCTTAATCTGTTCAACATCAAGGGCATAACCTTCCTCTGAATCAGCACTAATGGCATTGACACTCTCATGGTTAGGAAAAGGGTTCTTCTTAACATTTGGTTGAGGATCTTCGAATGACAAAATCTTCTTTTCCAATAAATCCCTGACAATATTTTTGAGAGCATAACAATTTTCCAGATCGTGACCAGGCGCACCCTCATGAAATAAACAATGAGCAGCGGCGTTGTAATTGGCGGGTAGAGGATTAGGAGGCGGACCCAAAGCCCGAGTAGTGATTAGACCTTGCTTGACCAAAGAGGGATACAACTCGGTAAAAGTCATCGGGATCGGCGGACAAGGTTTATACGTTCTTCTGTTCGGCATATTCTGGCGAGGAGCCGGACTCTTTGGCTGTTGAGGAGCAGGAGTATTGGGTGCCTGTAGGTAGTTGACAGGAGGCGGATAAACAGGAGGTTGTTGCATAGGTTGATACATGGGAACCTGTTGATTGAAAGAAGGTGTAATAGCTGCCACATAGGGTTGTTGAGCATATTGGACTGGGTACCCTTGAGGTTGAGCATAACCTTGCGGATGCCGATAAAAGCGTTCCCTTGGTCTACCAGAGGATATAGCATTAGTCTCACTCTCCTTCTTTTTCTGGGAGCTATACGGAGGTTTCTTCGGCTGATCCTTAGAAGCGCCATGATTATTTGTCATTTTACCACTCTTCATACCCAATTCAATCTTGACACCCACAGCAACGATGTCGGAGAAATTTGAAGTCACACTACCCACCATTCTCTCGTAAAATTCTGGACGGACTGTGTCGACAAACCAATCAGCTAACTCTTTCTCGGTCAAAGGAGGTTCTACCTGCGAAGCAGTCTCTCTCCACCTTTGAGCATACTCTTTGAATGACTCAGAATTCTTTTGTGACATACTCAGCAACTGTCTTCTGTCAGGAGCCAGATCCATATTGTACTTGTAGTGTTTGATGAAAGCGTCAGATAAGTCTTGAAAGCTCTTAACGCGGGATTGGTCCAAAGTTAAGTACCACTTGGAAGAAGCACCCTTCAAACTGTCTTGGAAGCAATGAATCATCAGTTTATCATTCTCAACATGGGCAGCCATTTTGCGATAATACATGATCAAATGACTCTTAGGACAGGTGGCACCTTCATAACGATCGAAGTTCGGAGTTTTGAACTTCGGGGGAATAACCAAACCTGAGACCAAACAAACATCCCTTGCAGCAGTCCCAAAAATTTGATCACCCTCTACCTTTTTCAATCTCTGGACGATAGTGTTTACTTCCTCACGAAGCTTATCATGTTTCTCATAACCCTCAACATTCTCATCAAGATCATCAAAAACTGTCTCATTGAAGTACGGTTGCGCACGAGTGTGTACAACAGGTGGTGCAAAGATAGGAGCCCCCCTAGAAACTTCAGAAAACAAGGGCACGGCCTGCTGAACAGGTTGATTAATCGGAACAGTGGCTTGAGGAGGCACAAAACCTGGAGCAAGACCATAAGGTGGGTCCCTTGCTACGGTCACACTTGGTGGAGGGTCCACAGTAACGCCGGTAATCTCAGAAACAACAGTGGGCTGGGTATCCATCTTAGCATTCATGACATGTAACAATTCCATCATACGCCCCATACCCCCTCGAAGGTCTTCAAGCTCATTGCTAAGGCGATCAATCTCTTTTGCCTGATCCTCCATTCTTTTCCGAGTTTGAGCTCTGGTGTTGTATTGGTGCCGAGAACTCAGGGTGACGAAACTGGAAGGTGAGAGAACCGAGTGTGAGAAATCGGGAGACACATGCAATGCAAAAAAGTAAATGATGCTAAAATGTGGATGAAGATTTCATGAAGTTCAAAGGCAAGTACCCTCCCCTGAAGTTAGATGGTTCATCCTGTCCTACAAAAGTAACCAGGTTCTAAGGGATCTCAATATCATTGATCCTTCACAAGGGTGGTTGTTCAGAAGGCAACTTACTTGCCAACCAAAACCCTCCAAGTTTAAGATCTCAATGAGCATAGTATCGAGTGTCAACCAACTTCAGTCTGCACCAAAGCCGGTTACCTCACTACTTTCTGAAGGCCAAGATGAGTTAACTAGGGTTCTAAAAGTCAGTTAGTGCATTGACAACATATGGCAGCCTCAATATTATCCTCAACTTGACTTAAGGAATATAAGCACCAACCAAGAAGTCGCACTAACTATGGCCACCATATCAACCGTATCGATATACGTCGTACAGTTTCCTTGGTCTATTGCCATTTACCTAAGGTACACTAGATCCGGGTGTAGGACTCATCTCACAGCACAAGGAACAGTCCCACAATCAAAGCACAAATATATACATGCAAATGAATAATAACACAGATAGTAATAAATATGAACAAGTTAGGGATAACCCTCGAAAGTTAGGAGTCCCCAGTGAAGTCGCCATTTTCTGTTGCGGTGGAAATAGGATCACAAACTATTAATGAGTTTGAATCGCAATTCAATTCACAACCGCTCTTTGATTTATCCGAAGGAAAAGGTCAAAAGAGGGAAAACCTATTTTGCATCGTAAACACAATGCGGGGAAAGATCTAGGGTTCGGGGGTTGGTTAAATTTAGGGAAGGTATTAGCACCCTAAACTTCCGTAGTACTCTACGGGAACCTTTTGTTCAGATGTTTACTATTTGCTTTATTTATTTGCTTAAGATATATGCACAAAGGGATTAAAAGTGAGAAAGTAAACCTAAGGGGTTAATTCTAAGTTTACTCGGCAAGACATCGCATCTTGTGCCTACGTATCCTTACGGGAGTGGAATCAGAGTAATCGTAGTTCCCCTCAAAAGGGAGGTTAGAAACTTCTTGACTGTGGTCAAGGTCTCAAGGGGAATAAACGCATCTTAAGGACACGCTTACGTGGAGTGTAGAAACTCCAAATCTCTACGTTGAAATGTTAAGTTGAAATTAGGGCTAGGTTAGGGATGCCATGGCGGGAAACCCTAAAATGAGCGCGGCGGCTCTTTGACCTAATGCTAAGGGTAAAACTGTAATTTTAGCTTGCAGCGAGGCATTTGTGAAAATTAGGGTTTGTAGTTTGTAGTTTTGAATTTTTAGGGTTTTGAAGGTTTATGGACTATTGGCGCGGCGGCCAAATGCTAGACCTAATTCCTTCGGAGGAACGCAATGGGACAAATTAACGATGCAAATGCGCGAATTTAAACCATACAAACAGCAGAAATTAAAGTGCGGAAAAGTAAACGCGATTATTAGGGTTCGCGAGGTTACAATGGAGGAACAGTTACAATAATGTGATACAATTCAAATTTAAGAACGCAAACATAAGGAAATAAACATGGTAAGCTGCACAGTGAACGAACTAGGTTAATAAACAAAATTATGAAAGCGGAAACGTGAAGTTAAGGGACATTTTTTTTTGTGTTTTTTTTTACTTTATGACCCTAAGCTTAAGTGTTTTAACTTGATAATAAATAAACAAAAAAAAGGGAAGATTATGATTTCTTAAAAAATATTTTCTCTTGGTTTTAAAAGAATAATTGATTCTAATTAAAAAAAATGTTTTAATTTTAATATTTTAAAATGTTTTTTAATTTTAATATTATAAGAAAATGTTCTTTATTTTTATATTATAAAAAAAATATTTATTTTAATATTATAAAAAAATATTTTTAATTTTAATATTATAAAAGAAATGTTTTTAATTTTAATATTATAAAAAAACCAACTTAAATATTATTAAAAATTTGATAATTAAGAAAAGAAGAAAAAAGAAAATAAAAAAATAAAAGGTTGGGCCGGTCACTACCTCCGGACCCAACCCGGTGGAAGCAATTGATCAAAAGAGTCTTTTAGGGTTTCATAACCCTAAAAGCCCTTCTGCGGCGCCGTTTGCATCTTCCTCTTCTCTCTTTTCTCTCTCGCGGCCGTTCTTCTCCTTCCTCTCGTCTTTCTATGGATTCAATTCCTGCACAACAAAATGAAGAAACAGAACATAATGAGTTAGCAAGCTTTACGTTTTCCGGGCGCTTCTTGACAGTGACGGTGATGGTTCCGTAACGGAGAGCCTATGATGGAAACTGAGGCTACGTGTTGATCGCCCTTGTTTCAACGAACAACGGTGGCGGTCTTCGCTTCTTCGCGGCCGTTCGATGAATATCCCTTTAGGGTTTTGTTCTTCGCCGTTTTTCGTCCCTCTCCGTCTAGGGTTTGCGATCTTCGTTTTTTTTTACAGGTGAAATCGTCCCCTTCTTATAGTTTTCCAATTTCATCTTTTTGGGCCTTAAACTGAGATTTGATTCTATAGTGATATTATTTGATTCGGTTTTGTTTGGGTTTTTCCAGATTGGATTCAACTATGATGCTTTCTGATACGATTAGGATCTTGTTTCTTCACTTGGAATCCTGATTGAGGTTTTGGTGAGATCGAATCACATTCTATTTCCTCTTTTAGAACCTGATTGAGCTGATATGATTTCCTGATTTGATTCACTTTTATTACTCTGAACTGATTTGCTTTGATTTACTTTGGGATTAATTATCAAATCAAAATCTCTCTATCTTTTTGATATGGTTTGCCTCCAGATTGGATTGATTGATGTTTGATTTTAATTCCCAGGATTCCTTAATGGATTCGTATCTCTGTTTGATGTTTTGATCTCGAACTGATTCGTTTTTTGATTGGTTCGCTTTGATGCAGCTCAGATTCTTTTCCTCTTCTTCTTTCAGAGAGGACATTGATATTGAAGCTTTGGTTGAGCCGAAATTGTCGGGAACGGTAAGCGGTGATGATGACTGTGTTCTGAACCCTCGAGGAAATACTTCTCGATGCTGCTGCGATTATCTTTTGCCGTGTTCTGGGGAACTTGGTTCAGAACACGAGTTGGGGTGCTACTTTGAATCGTTTTCTGATATAGTTTCGAGTTCAATTTACTCTTCCGGTTTTGAGTTTATTGACCCTCTTTTTCTCCTTTCAGAACTGATACTGATGCTATTGAGTCGAAAGCGGCCGAGGATGGTCACGTGGTGATGATGACCACTGGTCTGAACCCTCTGCATTACTTCTGATTTGATTCTCCAATTTTTCAGGTGCTGAACTGTGATTACGATGCGTATGTCCCCTTTTCATCGATGTAGTTGCCGTTGATTCTCACTTAGTGTAGGCTGGTATTTGGACTGATGTGTATATTGTTGGGCTATGATGTTCATAACTGAGCCTATGCCCTGCATTCCCAACTTTCCAATGTGGTATTCTGATGTTCATGAATTGAGTTGGCCTTTTTTTTTTACCTTGGACATGACCACGTGCTTTCGACCTATCATGGCGAACGGGGATTTTATGAATCCTCTTCTGACTTTTGTTGCGGCCTCTAGCTCACCATCTTGATATATGTAGTCTGATACAATTTGCTGATGTTTGGTTTGATTACAGGGTAAAGCCTTTGGATGGTACTATGCTGATATCCCAATACTTTCGGTGCAGTTTTTGGTTTGTTGATTGAACTGATAGGTTGTCCAGTCACGTGAACAGCCATGCTGTTTTCTGAACTGAACTGCTGTCTCTTCTCCTGAGTTGAGCCTAAACTGATTTCACAGATTTTTTTCTGAACAGAACTGGCTCTACCCTTCTTCTAAGCATGAATTTGTTTCTTTGCTTATGAACATGTGTTGTTGTACATATGGTGACTTGACTTATCTGCTCATGTTTTGTGGAGCTTATGACTTCTGTTGGTAACAGACTTATACTGTTCTGGCGCGAGCCCCTTCCTGGTTTTGTTTATGCTGATGATACTTGGCTTTTCAGGTGTTGGAAGTTTTTAAAACCAAGGAAACTCAGACCTGCCGGCATCCGGGTCTGGGTCAGAATTTTGCCTATGTTGCCTTATTTTCGTATCAGTTTGGAAATCCAATCGTGGCAAAACGAATCAGTTCCACTTCATTTATTTTTTCTATCTCTCGGATGTCCCATATGGATAAGAACATGTATTACCTTATCTGACGCCCACGGCGCGGATCGGTAACGGGGGTAGGACGCAGCTTCGGTTGTGCCACTCCCAGCACTCGATGATGACATTGTTCTGAGAGTGTCAAAAACAATTTCTAACCCATTCTATATTGCTTGTTTTGCTTTGATGTGCAGGTTAGTCGAGATTTGCGGCGAAGCTTAAAGACAGCATGAAGACACTTAGATGTTCTTAGGATTTAGGATAGATACTTTAATGTAATTCCTTAGAACTTTAATGTAATTCCTTGTAACTTGTAACAAAAAAAAAATTATGAATAAATAACATTTTTTTATCCAAATCATTTCTTCTTTGTGATTCACTTTGCAAACTTGTAATAATGATAATAAAATATTATGAATAAAATTCACATATTCTATTAAAATCATTTCCCAATTGCTTCTCCATGCTTTAATTTGCAAACACCTCAACATCCGATTAAATCTCACTAGTCAAATATCCTGGAATTAATTCGATCCAACCATTGCATGAATAAGTTCCATTAATCAGTCGAAGTTTTCACCGTTTTCCCTCTGGAAGAAAGAAGAATGATTTCTTGTTAAACCCTGCTCCACAGATCAGACTTTGATATCAAACCCACGTAAATAAACGCCTCAAGAAAACATCATTACGCCCAACATTACGAACTATGCTTCAAAAATGACCAAAACGCCCCTGGGGTATTTCCTGCAAAACAAACACCTTCAGGTCTTGTTAGTAGTTAGCAAATGCGCAGATGATATGATATGCGAAATGACCGACTAAATATGAGGGTAAAATTTGGGGTATTACAGCAGTACATAGCATCAGCGAGTACAAGACGAATCAACAGCGTGACCTCAGCCAACAAGCCTGGTGATGGTCAGCATACAGCAATGATCAAAACAAAAGGAATACAAATAGTCAAGTACGGCCACGGGCGCGATACTCTTCCAACAACTCCTTCGTCTCCGGATGATCTGGCAGAGTGAGCAACCCCTCGACGAGTAATTCCCTCTGCACAATGGTATATTGAAGTCCTTCGACCGAACTTTCCCATGCTCCTTCGCCAAAGCAATCTTCCAGTTTCCGCTTTTTAAACTCAAACGTCAGCTTGCGCTCCTTCAGGTTAGCGAGAGCTTTGTTGAGCTGGCCTTCGGCGGCGTATCTGCGGGCGGTTTCTTCATCAAACCTCTTTTCACTGTCCTTCACTTGGGCTTCCAGCTTGGAGATCTGCAGCATCAGCCTATCCTCCCGCTCTTTCCTGGTGGCCAGGGAAGCCTTCCAGTGCTGGTTGAACTTGGATATCCTCCGATATGCCTCGTCCAAGTGCTACTTCTTCGTAGCCAGTACGTCGTTGATAGCCTTGAAGTCTCGACCCATGCGTTCACGCTCGGCTATCTGCTTTGTCAGGTCTATACCTAGTTGGTTCACCAACTCTGTCTGCCTTTTGAAAGAATGAACGGCTTTGTTCCTCTCGCTTCGGAGCTGAGCTAATTCCTTCTCCAGTTCTTCGTTCGCCCGCTTCAATTCATCCCGCTCAGCTAATACCTGGTTATGCTGCTGGATGGGCACAGTAGTAGGCTCTTCGATCATTGGAAGGCATTCTGGCTTGGCATGAGGAAACGACATCCCTATAGCATCGGCTCTGGCTCTGATCCAAGTTACATACGGAGGGTAGGCTTGATTGTTGCTTTTTCCCAGCAAAGGCTTCCCTCGCTTACTGATACCATTCCATGCGCGCTGAAGCTTGGATAGCAGATCCCCCACTAGAGTACCAGTGAGGTACAGAGATTCCTGTACCTCTTCATCCTTCGGCGGAGTTCTCAGAGCATACGCGAACTGGCGGACCAACAACGACGGATTGTAGTTTATATAGCCCTTCCTACCTATCAAAGGCACGTTTGAGAACCCGCTGCAACTGAAGATCACCTTAGTACCCAACCTATCTCTGTCGAACCAATCAATATCCTCTGCAGATAAGCTCATCAGACACTCAGGCCACTCAGCTGTGGCTGCAGACAAGACAAAAGGACCCCTTTTGGGCAGATGACTATCAAGCCATTTGTACAGCAAGGGTACACAGCACGAGACATTCTTCCCCCTCCTGTTCTCGTTTTTGTAGTGGATTGAGTGATAGACATCTCCTATCAAGGTAGGGACTGGATTCCCTGAAGCAAAGATGTGAAACGCATCAAAGTCTACAAAATCGGGCATGTTGGGGAACAGAATAATGTCGTATATGCATAGAGCGAGGATGGCATTGAACGCGACCCAACACCCGTCCTTGGCACACTGCTGAGCCTTACCCACCAGAAACTGCAAGGAGAACCCAGGAACCTTGTTCCAACTAGTCAATACTAACTCGGAGGCGTCCAAATGAAGTGAAGGAGCTAAACCAGCCAGATCAGGCTCTGCATCCATGTGGACAAAAGGCACCTGCCTCTTGATAGGCACACCTAGCAAATCAGCATACTCTTCCAGCGTAGGTGCGAGAACGAAGTCCTGAAAAGTGAAACATCTCAGCGGAGGGTCGTAGAACTGCAGCAGAGCGTGCAACCCATTCACCTCGAATGCAGAAGGTTTGTGAACCAAACTGAGCAACCTGCCGTAAGATTTCCTGAACTCATCCTTCACAGAATCACCTGCTAGAGCTATCAAACCAGTCAGCTTAACCACATCGGGGGTAGGGAACTTGTAAGCCACGGTCTTCCTTAGAGAGCCCATAACAATACAATAGGAGGCAAGAAATCCTGGATCGGGGAAAACGGTACCTGCGACACAGACACACGTTAATGAAATGCAGATGAATATGCAAACTAATGCAAAATACAATCATGCAATAAGAGATCCGGGTAGCTGGTGCTGTGGAGATTCTGTATCAACAACCACTGATAAGAAGAAAACCCCGGTGTAGGACCACAAATCTGATCTGCCAAGAACAACCATCTGATAGGACCATATACAGGGTCATAATTCTGCTCTATCAAGAACAAATGTCTGATAATAAGGACCTCTGATGTATGATCAAGAAATATCTACTGATGAGGTCTTCAGACCCCAAATCAAAAGTCTGCCCTATCAAGAACAAACAACATCTGCTGATGAGATCTTCAGACCCCACTCAAAAATCTGCTCTATCAAGAACAAACAACATCTGCTGATGAGATCTTCAGACCCCAAAAATCTGCTCTATCAAGAACACATAACATCTGCTGATGAGATCTTCAGACCCCAAAAATCTGCTCTATCAAGAACACACAACATCTGCTGATGAGATCTTCAGACCCCAAAAATCTGCTTTATCAAGAACATACAACTGATGACAACACTCTGTTCTATCAAGAACAGCCATACACCTGATGATAAGATCCTCTGATCAAAACCCGCTCTATCAAGAATAGACAAACCTGCAACTGAGAAACCCTGGTACCAACAAAACTGATTCACTGTCGAGAAAACCAGGTAGTCTGAAGGTCAAAGTTTCCTGCAATAAACCCAACCCTACTCACAGGTATGGACCTAAACTGACTCAAAGTACGGCATCCTATGCGTTCATCAGCGTCACAGACATTCAAGAGGGGTGATACGATACCCAGAAGGTGTGGCATCACCAGCTCATGAAGCGGCCTCACTTAGCTGAATCACAAATGGTCAGTCCCCAGAGTTGACAATCCACCAAACCAGCAACTGTCTCAACCCAAAGGGTTGAAAGAGAAGCCAATCGAATGAACCTCGTCTGAGCGTGGATTTCATGAGACACTAGTGCCTGCAAAGCAAGCACGCGCCCACTAATTTCCACTCTAAGTCTATAGTGCACTCAAGCCTGGGTCTGGCTTCTCACTCATCAGAACTCCCATCCCACGGCAGCACAGATAATCATATTATACTGAATATAAAATGCAGGAAATAAAGTGCGAGAAGTAAAATGCGATAAATAAATGCAACCCAACCAGTAAACATACAAGCGTTAGGATTGACTCTCGCAGGGAACCGTTGAGAGTCCCCAGCAGAGTCTCCAGCTGCTGGGGATGACCCAGACAGCTAGGAAGAAAATCCAAGGCGAGACTCGAATAGGGAACCATTGGAGTCCCCAGCAGAGTCGCCAATTGTCGCTTGCGCGAAAATAAGGTGCCGGCATGACAGAAGAGTCGCCACCTTTCGTTATTTATCCCTCAGAGCGGGAAAGGAAACGATCGGAAAAACCTGACGAAAAAGGGTAAGACAAGGTCGTCGCAACCGTTGTCTGGATTCGGGAGTCGGTTACGTAAGGGGAAGGTATTAGCACCCCTCACGTCTGTCGTACTCGACGGGATCCACGCTTGTTGTGTTTACTTGGACGGGTTGATTTTATTCTATCTACCTATCAAGGCTGGCTGAAAAAGAAAAGAAAAATGACTCGGCAAAGCGTCGCACTTTATGCCTACGTATTCTCATCAGAGAATGAGAAATCAGAGTCAACGTAGTTCGGCCTACGACGGGTTATGGGGGAAGGTAGCTCGCCAAGACACCGCCATCTTGTGCCTACGTACTCTCAACAGGTATGAGAGATCAGAGCTCACGTAGTTCGGGAAACTACGGTTTATTTCCTGTCTTTTACGAAAGAAGTGTTTTTTATTGTGTTTGCAATTTCAACCGCACTAGAGACTATGACCTGAGAGTGAATGCGTCGCATGTCACCCAAAGGGTACCATACTAAACATCCAGATTGTGGAAAAGAAACTCTCCCACAATCCTTTCTCAGATAGCTTAAGGCTCGTAACGTACGAAAGAAATCATTCATGATTACTGTATCTTAAACTGTTTTGAGATGAGAAGAGAACAGGCCCAACTAGGAGGGAGACTATCAAGTTCTACTGTTGTCATGCCATGGATTCATCCTATGGTCAAGGTTTGAACAGGGAACTCCTAGAAGTTGTCATGCATAGGTTTCAACCTAAAGTTCTATCATCAATTCCTTATCAAAGGAAATGAGAGTCCTAAGGGATCATGTCAATGATACACCAAAACAGACAAAGCATCAGCTTAACAGTAAAATGCATGCAATGCAAGTGAGGGAGGAAATGTGTGTGGGGCTTCAGCATCCACAAGCTCATCTCAACCTCAAGCCAGAATGGATAACAGTAATCATACTGAAATATAAACAACATGCTATCAAGCAATAACAGTAAACTGCAATCATACAGATAAAAATGAAATAAAATGCCATCAGACAAACAAACCACATGGGCAAGGGAGCTGGGCTCTACCGAATACCCACAAGCAAAGCCACACAGTAACAATACAAGCAGAGGGAGCAACTCAACCTCTAGTACAATCATGCTCCGAGATTCTACTTATTCTAGATATGGACTTATTCTAATGCATCAAACAAGTCAAACAAAACACAGCAATACAGAAAAGAAAACAGAGGAAAGCTTCAGCTCTTCCAACAGCAACTCAGTCTTCAGACTTCAATCACTCTTGACAAATATCAATTTGCTTTTCCAGGTTTCAACCCTTCAACATAAGTTTCAACTTATCTTCTCCCTTAAGCTTCAGCTTCTTGATCAGCTCCACCTTCAGGCTTCACCCAATCTTCAGGGATCTTCAAGTATCAACTTGCTCTTGTTGCTCTTCAAGCTTCAGCTGGAATGGCACTACTCAAGGATTCATCCTCTTCAACACTCTTCAATGAAGGCTTCATCTTCACTCTCAAGCTCTGCATCTCTCAAGATAATCAAACCAGATGAAATCACTTACTGGATAAGTTGGGGATATTGAACTGCTTACTGACCACCAAAGGTGACCTATAAGGGTTCAACATCAAAGGAATGGTTCCCTCAAAAGTTCTACTTCCTGGGTACCTAACGTATCCCTCCAAAGGAGAGAGGTGTATACCATGGAAGGACTTTGAATCATAGGGAGGAATGGAGGTGGAAGATACCATCCATGTTTAAGAAAGAAGTTATCTAAGTCTAAACTCTTCCTAATCCCTAACCCTAAAACAACAAAAAAGAAATAAGATCAAGCTCTCAAGCTCCTCAATCCATCTTCAAGTCTTCTACTATGCTCCTTAATGCTCCTTAGAACAATACCAAGCTCTCCAAGCCCACAAAGCAAAGCAAACAACAATTCAAGCCCACAAGGGCAACACAAACAATCCACCAATACAAAAATCATCTAAAAATAGTATACTACTATATTAAATCCTAGTATAATTTTTAAGGGATCCTATATACCTACCCTTAATACCCATATATGCCCAATAGTCTAACTTGTCCTAAAAACCCAAAATTCTAGTGTTATTATGGACCTATGTTGAAGTTTAACCTAATTCTACACAACCTAATGCCATCTAATCAAAACTATCCTAAAAATCATCACAAAATTATGGAATAAATCCAGGGGGAATCTAAAACATATATCTAACTATCCTAAAAAGAATGGCCTAAAAAAGCTAAGGGAACTACCTAAACAAAATCCTACAAGTTCATATATCAACATAAAAGAAATAAAAATGCACTGAAAGTAGAAAATATACAAAAAATATCAACCATGCATAAAGGGAAAATATTTTTATTTTATATTTTTCTTGACAAAAATATGAAATAGGAGAAAAAACTCCCATTAAAAAATCTTTATTTTTCAAATTAATATAATTTTCCAAAGTATGAAAGAAAATGGAGAAAAAATAAAATGAATTATGAAGCATGGGGTGCAGCCAGCAACAAAACACAGTTCATTTCGCATATGGGCCCAGACTGGGGGTACAAAAATTAAAGCGCCAGGGCCCATCATTTAATCAGAAAATCAAATAGTAAAACCTAAAGAAAATAAGAAAAACACAGTGACAATAGCAATGCAAATCAGTGCAAAATGGATTGGGCCTCATGAAGGGGGTGTGGATAGCACAAGTTCGCTTAAGCCCACAAGACCACCGTTTAATGAAACGGTGCGTTTCAGGCGTTTCTCAGATCTCCCTCCAAAGTGAAATTGAATGTGAGTCGTTGGATTAAGAAAGAGTCAACTGGTCAAGCTGGCATCTGATGGCTGTGAGTTCATCTTCTTCCTCCAACCTAGGGTTTTCTGAAACCACCATGGAAACTCAGAACCACGAGCTTCATCTTCCTCAACTCGTGTCTCCTCGAAACTTCATCAATTCTTAAAATTCAAGACCCTAATCCACTTGATTTCTCATGCTGAACACGATTACAATCTCAAATTCTACTGAAACCTCCTAAATCAATGAACCCGATCCAAGATCCAAAATATACTCAGTCATCAATCTTAACAATTCTTGAAACTAATGGTCCTAATCTCATCCTCATACTTCCCTGAACGTTTCTTGATATCAAACTAAGCTCATCACTCAATATTCAGCAAGATATAAGCCCAACAGAAATGGTGACCACTATCCAATCTTCACCAATTCTCTTCAAACTATCCAAAATCCATCACCTATTGGTCTCTAACAATTCTACACTAACAAATCAACCTAATCATGCCTAAAACATAGTGTAGGAAAGAAATTGCAAACCTGGTAAAATGGAGTGAACAGAGGTAGTAATCCTTCAATTCAGGCCTTGAATCTTTCCAAATTCTTTCACTGAGCAATCTTCTAGCTTCTGTATGCAAAAAGAATGGCTGAAATTGCTTGATTCTTGAAATTCGATTTTGAATTGCTTCCTTGAAATCTCAATTACCAACTCTTCAATTCTCCATGGAAATGCTCTCAATTCAATCTGCACAGCTTCAATGTGATGTATAGAATGTGTTTGTGTGGAAAAAATGAATGGAAATGAAGAAGAATGAAGAAATTGCACTTGACTTGCAATGGAAGAATTTGGATCTCACTCTCTCTTCTATGCACCAATTCTCACCAACCTTGCATCTGAACAAGTTACACTTGTTATATAGAGTGGTTTAGAATCATCTAGAACCCTCTAGGATCATCCAATGAGAAATTGAACTTTTCATGTCATGACATTTTGGATCCAATTCTCCTTACATGCTATCTCATGCCAAGCTCCTTGTAACTATCAATTCTGACTTAAATTTATCCCCACATGAGATTTTGGATGAGTTACAATGCATAACTACCTTGTACATTGAGTTCTTTTGAGTTTTGCCTTGGTGCCTTAATATGCAAGTAAGCCAATTCCAAAGCAGCCCTATGATTCAAGCCTCAAATCAAAATTGTGGCTGAACCATTGTTCTTATAATGTCATTTGGAGTCAAAATGAGCTATTACATGACATGGTTTGGATTTATAGCTTGTGATTTCCATTTTTCAACTTCACTTTATTTAACTTATGCCTCCATTTTAGGCCATTTTTATCACTTTTTGATATGAGCCTTTTCAACATCTCATGACCTCCTTACTAGCCTTAAAACATCATTATAAGCAAGTTTTATGTTGAAGATTTTTCCATTTGAAGCTTGGAAATAGGAGATATGGCCTTATGCTTGAAATGACCTATAACCTCCAAATGACCAAAATGCCCTTGACTTGTCAAAGCCATAAGTTGAGTTATACAAATCCTATCAAGGACTTCTAGTACTCTCTAGAAAGCTAAGTATATTCTCTACAATATTCATGTTGACCAAGAGTTCATAGGAATCATCCTACTAGGGAAAAAGTTGGATGCAAGTTGGGTGACTTTCAAGGACCCAGATTCACATACCTCAGATGACCTGTAATTTGTCAAAGTCATAACTTGAGCTCTACAAATCCTATCAAGGACTTCTAGTACTCAAATTAAAGCTAAGAACAATCTATACAACATTCATGTTATGGGGAAGATGAGATGACAATCACATCTTGAGCTAAACTGCCTTGAAGATAGGTATCAAACTAGGGGATTTTACACTGTCAATCCTTAGAAACCCTAGCTTAAAACTTCTCAAACTCCTCAATCATGATGAGTTGGTCTAGGAATAATCCTTATAGAATCTCAATGCATCATTCCATGATCACATGGCTCTTGGATTAGGTCTCAACCCTCTCCAAATCACCAGTTGACCTAGGGTTGACCCAGTCAAACCCTAATTCCACCACTCATGGTTGAATCTTCTGAATTCTTGTACAATGACCTTTATAGGCTTCATGATGGCTTTCAAGACGTCTCATAAGCTTTATCAAAGCTTTAAGTCCATCCTCGTAGTCTCAGAATCATCTGAGGGGCTCCCACAACTCTCAAGTTATGAGGCACACAACCTTGGTTTCAACCAATATTTCTGAGGATCTCTTGAGTTCTCTGACAAAGATATCAATATTTGAATCACTTTGAAAAACTTTATTGGCTAGCTTCAAAGTATCATATAAATCTTGATGGGTAAATAAATGTTGGTCAAATTTTGGGGTGCAACAGAGGCGACGAGAGATTGAAGCGTCTCTTATAGACTTGACAGACGGCTCTCCGGATCGGTGTTTTGTTCTTCCCCCTTGCTGTCTCAGGCCTAATTTATTTACAGGGGATAATGTCCCTGTTATGGATCCCGATGAGGCGAAGAGTATCCTGGCTTCCAGCAAGGAGGCTCGGAGGAAGATGTTATCCGATGACCTGGCTTCGGTGGTGAGGGAATTTGAGACGGCCCTCGTACTCAACGAGGAGAGTTGTTCCTCGACGGATTTAGCTACCATACAGGGTGAGCTGGCGGTATCTGAGGAGGTTCGATCCAAGATGGTTTCCGATCAGAGGGAGTATCAAAGGCAGGACAAAGTCCATCGCGAGTGGATCAAGGAGCTCGAGAAGATGGTGAAGGATGGGGAAGATGAGTTGACCGGGATGAGGGGTCGGGTTGCTAAACTCGAGGTTTTTCTTGCTCCTGCTGAGGAAGAGTCCGATAAGGAGAAGTTGTTGGCTTCCCGACGGGAGCTGGTGGAGAAGATCCAGCTTTTGGAGGACGATTGCTTGGGGACCGTCGAGATAGGCTTCAAGAGTGTCGTGGACCAGCTTTGGCTTACCAATCCCAGCATGGATTTGGTGACCGAGGGGACTGGCCCCTATCATCAAATCCAAGGCGACCGCATAGTGGCGCCCGGAGGACCCGAAGATGACAAACGGATTTCTTCGACTAGGTCGAGCTCATTTCTGAGGTCCTCGCCGTTGGCCTCCTCCTCGAGGGGGGATTCAGTTTTTTTGGACGGCTCCCTTATTTCTACCGGGATTACCGCCTCGGTACCGTAGGTCATCCGGAAAGGGGTCTCCTTAATGGTCAAGTGGGGCGTCGTTCTGTAAGCCCAGAGTATGCTGTGGAGTTCCTCGACCCACCTCTTCTTGGCATCCCAGAGCCGGCGTTTCAGGCCCCGCAGAATAAATCTGTATGCGGCCTCCGCCTGACCATTTGTTTGTAGGTGTTCAACTAACGTGAAATTTTTCTTTGTCTCGAGCTTCGTCACAAAGTCTTAGAAATTTTTGTCAGTGAATTGTGTACCATTGTCGGTCACGATGGCCATGGGAACACCGAACCTGGCGAGGATGTTCCTCTTGTAGAAGCGGAGTATGTTGTGCGCCGTGATCTTGGCGAGGGCCTCGGCCTCGATCCATTTGGTAAAATAATCGACACCGACTATCAAGTACTTATTCTGGTAGGAGCCTATTGTAAATGGGCCGAGGATATCCATCCCCCACCAGGTGAACGGACAAGGGGAGGAGAGGGACTTGAGCTCACTCTGAGGGGTGAGGTGCATGTCCCCGTGCCACTGGCACCTGTCGTACTTCTTCACATGTTCCTTCGCATCCTGCTGCATCGTCGGTCAGTAGTACCCAGCTCGCAGGGCCTTCCTGGCTAAAGATCTTCCTCTCGGGTGTTGTGCATTGATGCCCTCGTGAACCTCTTGCAAAATGCTCGAGGTATGGGCTTTATCGATGCATATGAGGAGAGGGATCGAGAAGCCTCTTCGGTATAGTCTGCCTTCGAGCAGCACGTAGGAGCAGGCTCGACGTTTGATCGTGCTGGCCTTCTTCACTTCACCAGGGAGGTGTCCCGTGCTAAGGTAGGCATGTACCGGGGTCATCCAACAGTCGTTGTCCCCGATGGCGTTGACCTCAAGCATTGTTTTCGCCTTCTCCGTGCTTGGCTGTGCGAGGACCTCCTGAATGATGGACTTGTTCTCGTCCTTCTTTTTTGTGCTCTCCAGTTTCGAGAGGACGTTTGCCCGAGTGTTATGTTCGCGGGGAACGTGTTGCACCTCAGCAGAGTTGAAACTCTTCATCCATTCCCTTATAATGGCTAAATATTCTGTCAGATTATCGTTCTTCGCTTGGTACTCACCCCGGACATGGGAAGCGACCAACTAGGAGTCCATGAAAATTTTGATCTCCTTGGGTCCGAGGTCTTCTTCCAGGCGGATCCCAGCCAAGAATGCCTCGTACTCAGCCTGATTGTTTTTCGTCCGAAAGGCCAAGGCGAGAGAGACTTCCACGACAGTACCTTCTTCGTTTTCCAAGATGATGCCCACGCCGCTTTCCGTCGAGCTCGAAGCGCCATCGACGAAGATGGTCCACTTATGGGCTCCAGAAGTTGGTTCCGCGACAGGCGTCATTTCAGCGACGAAGTCAACCAGTACTTATACCTTTAGCACTTTTCAGCCTTCGTAGAGGATGTCAAATTCGGAGAGCTCCAACGACCACTTCAACATGCGTCCCGACATGTCGGGCATCCCGAGCAACTGTTTGATAGGCTGCTCGGTTTTGACTGTGATGGTGTGGGCGAGGAAGTAATGTAAGAGTCTTCTAGCCACGTGGATGAGGTCTAGAGCGACTTTTTCGATCTGCTGGTACCTCACCTCGGGGGCATGGAGGGCCTTGCTCGTGAAGTAGATCGACTTCTGCCCGTCAGGGGTTTCCCGGATTAGTACGATGCTGACGGCCTCGATGGAAATGGCCAGGTAGAGGGTTTGCCTGACGTCTGGTCTTGTCAGGACCGGTGGCTCCGACAGGACGCGTTTGAGGTGGAGGAGGGCCTGTTTTCATTCCTCCACCCATTCAAATGCGACCTCCTTCCTTAATAGTTTGAAAAATTAGAGGGCATGTTGTGCGAATTTGGCGACGAAGCGGGATAATGAGGTAAGCATCTCATTCAGGGACTGTATCGACTTCTTCGTGCTCAACATTGCGATCTCGGAGAAGGCCCGACATTTTTCCGGGTTTTCCTTGATCCCTCGTTCGGTCAAGTAAAACCCGAAGAACTTCCCCGCGCGTACACCAAAGGTGCACTTCTCCAGGTTAAAATGCATCTTGCATCTCCTTGTTGTTTCAAAGACCTTCTTGAGGTGGGGCGTGTGTTCGACCTCGGTACGAAATTTGACAATCATGTCGTCCATGTAGACTTTGAGCATGTCGCCAATCTCTCCCCGAAAGACCTTGTTTATCATACATTGATAGGTGGCGCCGGCATTCTTTAGGCCGAAGGGGATTACGTTGTAGTAATAGTTGTCTGACTCGGTCATGAAAGTCGTGCTCTATTTGTTGACCTCAGCCATGGGGATCTGGTTGTATCCCGAGTAGGCATCCATGAAGGACAATAATTTGAAGCCCGCCGAGTTGTCGACGAGCTTGTCGATATTGGGGAGGGGATAGGCATCCTTGGGACATGCCCGGTTAAGGTCCATATAGTCAAAACACATTCTCCATTTCCCATTACTCTTTTTTACTAGTAAAACATTGGACAGGCGGGTTGAATACCGGGCTTCCGAAATAAAATTTGCCCCAGGAGGTCTTTTACAGCTTTTTCAGCAGCCGCCGACTTTTCGGAGGACTGCCTACGCCTATGTTGTACTACGACCTTCGCGGCTGGGTTGATGGAGAGCTGCTAGCAGGCGATCTCGAGGTCAAGGTCGGGCATCTCAGCGGTGCTCCAGGAGAAGAGGTCGGCATTCTCACGGAGGCAGGCTTTCAACTGCTTTTTCGCCAGGTCGGGAAGTTCAGCTCCAATCTTCACGCTCGTGGACGTATCATCGCCGAGGGCTACTAGCTCGAAGTCCCCGTCCGGAATGGGGCGCATTGGGTGGAAGGGATGTTCGTTGACCGCTGGAGGAGCGTGCTCGGCTTTGTCTTCGTGGTCCTGTTCACCGGGGAAGCGGCAGTCGAGGTCCACGACGTCGACGTGGTCCTTTGGCCTGTGCTCTTGGACGGGCAGAGACTTGATCGATTTAGGAGAGGGACCGATCCTGCTGAGGCCCTTCATTGCTGCCTCGAAACATCTTTGGGATGCCTCTATGTCCTTGTTTAGGGTGACGATGGCTCCCCGCCTGGTGTAATACTTGATCTTAAGGTGGACCGTCGATGGCACTGCGATGAGTTCTGCCAGTGTCGTCCTGCCCAAGATGCAGTTGTACAGGGACGGACACTCGACGACCAGGAAGCGGATGTTGATTTCCCTGGCTGTCTCATGTTCCCCGAAGGTGACCTTGAGCTCCATGTATCCCCATGGTCTCGTCGTCGTCCTGTTGAATCCCTGGAGGTCGGAGCCGACATAAGAGGTTAAATTGGTCTCGTCGAGTTGCAATGTCGAGAGGCTATGTTCTCTCAGGGAGAACAAGTCTTCAGGCCAACTTATGCAGAGGGCCACCTGCAGCCCGGAGTCGTTGGAGGACGGAGGGATATCCTCGACCCTTTTGGCTTCGTGGGCCTCTTGTCGAGGGGCATCTCCTCCCCTAGTGTACCTCTTCAAGTGCCCATTCTTGATGAGTATCTCGATTGTGTCCTTCAGATGGATGCAATCCTCGGTGACATGCCCGTGGCCTCGGTGGAAACGGCACTATTTGGACTTGTCCACGTTGGCCTTGGGAGGTGCCGGTTTAGGAAAACGGACACCTCCCCTGACGAACTCCGAGTTAGTGCACTCCGTCAGGATGCGCTCGCGGGAAGCGATGAGAGCCGTGTATTCAGTGAAGCGGCATGCGGGGGCCCTCTGCTCTCGGGGCTCCTGGGGACGATCATCTCGTCGTCGATCTCCCTCATGCCAGGGGCGGTGCTCCTTCTTCTCGGGCTCCGCGGGAGGCTTCGTGGTTACAGGAGTCTCGAGCTGAATTAGCAGCTTCGGTCTCCTCGTATCGGATGTAGTGGAGGGCTTTCTCGAGGAAGCCTTGTAGGGTGGTTCGCAGGTGGATTGCCATGGCCTCGTAAAATTTGGAGCCGCGGTGCAGGCCTTGTTCCATGAGGTAACGCTTCATGTCGTCTGAAGTCGTCACCTGGACCGCCTCCCTCGTGAATCTCTCGATGTAGTTCTTGAGAGGTTCGTCCTGGGCTTGGATGATTGCACCCAGGAAGGCCTCCATCTTTGGATGGCTTCGGGACGCCGTGAAATGTTGCGAGAAGAGATCCTTCAAGACCCTCCACGATGTGACGGACTCGAGCTCCAGGCTTTTGTACCAGGCCATGGCTCCCTTCCTCAGCATCGTCGAGAAGATCCTGCACTTGATGGCTCCTCGGACATTCTGATAATCGAGCATGGCCTCGTTATCTTCCAGATAGTCGTCTCGGTCCGAGGTGCCGTCGTAGGTAGAGAGCGCGGGCGACTTCTCCATCCCGTGGGGAATGGGGATCTCCATGATTTTCCGCGATAGGGGGGTCCTGTGGTCGCCCTTGTCACTACGGACAGGGGAGCGCTAGGGCGAAAGATTGTGTCGAGGGGCTTGATTGCGACCCCTCGATCTCTTGCTCAGGGCATCAGGTCTGTTTCTTCATGGGGTCGGGGAGGTGATCGATCGCGCTTCTTGGAAGCCACGGGTTGGGGCCTCTCTAATTATGGTCGGCCCCCCTGTTGACGGGGAAAGGGGCTTCGAGAGTCCTCGCGTGGGTTTCTCCGCGAGGGAGAGCGAGGTGAGGTATCATGTTCCAGTATCCCGATGCATTCGTTCTGTTGGAACAACATTAGATTATTCTAGTTAATGGCTGCGAAGAGGGCAGTCATTGTTGGGTTTGCCCCTGCTGGCGTGGGGATGGGCTGAAAAGCAGTCGAGATCCTCGCTCGAGGGGTGACGTGGTGTGTCGCGTCTTCGGACGAAGTAGAGGCAGTCTGACTGTCTCTCATGTCACCAGCACGGACGTGGGAGGGCCCAGCCTGGTCCTCGTCGTTGGTGAGTGAGGCGAAAGCGAAATTATGGACAGCATCGTCGTGACGTAGGCTGGTCTTGATCTCGGAAATTGAAGTTGACGAAAGCTTTGGTTCTACTGCTCGAAGGAATAGGGAAGCTTCAGGTTCCCACAGACGGCGCCCATGATCGTACCTGATTAAAATTGATTGTCGGTTGGCCACGCGTCTGAGCTGTCGGGCTGCTGGAAGAATGGAGGGGGTGTACCTGAAACACACTCCGATGCCAAAGTAAGAGTCGGGCAGAGTGATAACAAGTACAGAGAGAAAAGTAAGAATGAGATTATCTGACCTTCTAGTGAAAGAGGGTATTTATAATGTTCCCCCAGCGCAGGGCCAACGGTTACTTCGCGTTGGGTTGGGTTGCCAGGCCCAATGCTGGTAACTACTAGGGCTAGCGTGGCGTCAGGAAGACCAACACGTGGTCTTCGCCCTAGTGTAACTGCTCCATGTTATCCAAGAGGTGGAAGACCGAATAATCAGGACACGGGTAGTTACTTGATGACGTGCCTCCGCGTAGGGGACACGTTGAGAACGTGGGGGAGGTTAGAGGAGCTCCTCGAGCTGAATGGGTTCTGCCCGACAGCGGGGCAAAAGAGGGCGCGCCGGGAAGATATTAGGGTACTGCTTGACTGTCGTTGGTCCATGTCCGACGAGAGAAGAGGTTTTTTCCGATGGGGGAAAGGTCTTTGTCTGACGATAAAGCGGCTTAGGCCTTATTGGACCTTCCAACCTGATGGGGTGTGAGTATACTCGACTATGATCAAGCGTCGGCGCAGTCCAGAACAATTAATATATAACTATTATGTGTGCCTATCCAAATACATTTTATTAAATTAATTTAAAAAAATCACAACATAACACTTTATAGATATACATATCTAAAAAAAATTTTATTTTTACAAAAATATGATGTATTTCACAAGATATCTCCAAAATTAAGTATAATAGATGATTCATTCAATTTTGTTAAATTTTAAGAAATATAGAGATACATTTAAAAACCCATATCTAAAAATTCAAAATATTTCGCCGTAGATTTAAAATAACTTTATAATTAAGGTGGGAAAGAAATTAGAAATTCAAAACATTTCGCCGTAAATTTAGAATAACTTTATAGTTAAGGTGGGAAAGAAATTGTCTGTTGTTTTTTTACCTATACTTCATTCTTCTTTTACATCCCATAATGATTACAAATTTCCTTAATGACACTATTTTTCTACTATTCCATCTACACCTCAACCAACTCAACTACCATTACGAAAATCCACTAGTCCTTGTTATTTAGAAAATTAATTTTCCTTTTCAATTTTAAATTCTGCTTGTGAGTTTTTCTCTAATACTCCTTACCGAATTTTTTACCAAAATAACCAATTTTTCACCTCCTAAGTGCCAATGTACCCAACATTTCAAGTTATTATCCAATCTACCCTAGTTTCAGTTTTTTTTCTATTTTTTTATTTGTGAGGGGGCGCCATCCAGGATGGAGGCACCCTTATAAATTAAAGGGGGGCGTCATCCATGATGGAGGCGCCCTTTAAATTATAAGGGAGGCCCCATCCATGATGGAGGCACCCCTATACGATTTTTTTAAAATTAATTTGTAATATATAATATGTTTAAAAATATTTAATAAATAATATTTAAGAATTAAAAAATATTTAATAAATAATAATTTTATAAATAATAATTTCTAAATAATATTTATATTTGTTAACAATTAATAAATAAATAATAATTAATATTTTCATTAATAATTTCCAAATAATAAATAAAAATTAAATTGTATTTAATAAATTAAATATTAAATAAAAAAAATTATTTAATAACAAATGGGTACATATGAGAGATATGGTACACTAATTTCTACGACTAGGTCGGGGTAAACGTCCGCTTGTACCGCATCCTCTATTACGTACGTTTCTTGGTGGTCTTTGTGGTGGAGTCGGGTCCGACGTGTCGTCTTCAAGAAATTGGATCATTTCGGCCCATGAAGACGAGTCGATGTCCGCAAAGTCATCCAAATTAATTGGGTTGCCCATGCCTTCATAATTATGTTGGGGTGGTTGGCTCGATTAGGCAATTTCAGGATGATAGCCTGCCTGGTCGTATGGTGACATAGGTGTAAATGTTTGAGTCGGTAAGGGTTGATTGGGTGTATGGTACTGCGTGTTAAATTGTTTTGTTGTATCACAGGAGTATGTTTGGTATGGTGGTGGATATCGTTGGTATTGGGACTCTGAATAAGTTTGTGTGAATGAGGTGGATTGGCTAGGGGTATGTTCATAGAATTGTGGTTGTGTGAGTGGGGTTGGGTTGGCGGTTGGAAATGGGGCTGGGTAGGTTGTTGTTGGGGTCTTGATGACGAGGCTTGTTAGCGTGGGTCAACCAGATATCTTGTATGCAAAATAAAACCAATGGATACCGACCTATACCAATTCATGTATTGGATAGACTGTTTTCTCTCGGATGGAAACACAGAGTCGTACAAAACAAAATGGCGGTATGCTTCCATTCACGACACTCATGTTTTGCATACTTGCTCCATGGAGTATATTCCCATTGGTCGGAGACTTTACCGGTATGAAACTTGTCGGGGATGCATTTTGGCAGACATGGAATATCTTGCAGCATTCCAAACTGAAGCTTGACACGATCACTGTTGTGCATTTCCACGGTGGTGAAGTTGATAATCGGCACCTTTGCACTCCATATTGCAGAGTCATGTTCGTCAACTTCATGAATGACTTCTAGACCAAGATATGGTCGTTAAATAAACTGTAGGAGAAAAAAAAATTTAGTATTTTCTAATAATATTCAAGGAGACTATATTCTAAATAGGTAGGTTAGTGAGGGTACATCATCTTGACCCAAATGATCTATAAGATTTCTGTATTGGGTGATACTGAAATGGGGACAATTATCGTAATTCATCCCAAGTGAAGACCACCTACAAATCAAAAAGAAAACATTTGTTAATAATAGGATTAATTAAGTAAAAGACTATGAAAGATGGGTCATTCTTGGTCTAAGTAATTACCTTGTAGCGTATGGGAATTCGAAATTATTTTGTTGGGTAGGTGCTAGATTGGTCATTCTTGACCAACCCCAAGCTTGAAGAAGAACACCACATCCGGTAAAATTTCCCGAATTTGCTATTGCATTGTTACACAAAGACCGATATAGGTGTGCTAGTGTAGTGGACCCCCAACTATATGTTCTTATTTTATCTATGTCATCTAATAAAACTAAATACATAGGATGAATAGCGTTACCACTTGAATCCGGACATAAAAATAAAGTTATTAATAGCATAATATAAGTAATTGTTTTTCTAATTTTCAATATTTCAGGAGAGTCTCGGGTTAACCTCATCTCTCCAAAAAAATGTTTGAGCCATGATAATAATATTTTTTGGCCCCTCAAATCGCGTGGGATTGGTTCAACCCCTAAAATTTCTTCTATCACACTACCGCTAGAATTGATGAGACTGTTTACCGCCTTACCATTAATGGGTAAACCCAATAACATGTAAGTGTCCTCGAGAGTAACAACACATTCACCTATTGGAAGATGAAATGTATGCGTCTCGGGTCGCCACCTTTCTTGAAGTGCTTAAATGAACTTGGTATCAAGGAGATAATTTTTTATTTTGATGACTTCTCCAAATCCTGCGCGTGCCAAATATGGTTGAATTATTGGGTCATGTGAGAAATGTTTATGTCCACGAGTTCGAAAGTCATGAGTATTCTACAAATCAATAAAACAAATCATTATAACATTGTATTTATAACAACAGTAGAATGCTACAAATCAATACAACATTGTGAATTATCGGGTACAAATACTTACATAAGACGCGATGTTGCTTGGTGTTCCTCTATGCATTTCGCCCAATGTTAACAGAGACATTTCTTCTATGGACTATATAGTGTGAATATATGAAGAAAATATTGGTAGAATTTGAATTGTTGGATATATTTGATGAGTTTTGACAATGAGGAGGAAGAAGTATTTATAGTAAAAAATTTGAATTTGAATTTTGAATTTTGAATTTATGGTAGAGTGAAAAATTAAATTGGTGTAGTTGAAATATTTATTGATGTGTAGTGTCGCTACTCGAAAAATACATCGTGCAACGGCGGGGAGGCGAAAAGAAAGGACAGAAGAGTCGCCACCGAACTTTATTTATCTCATGAGGGGAAAGGAAAATATCAAGAAAACCTTAAGAAAAGAAACGGATAAGATGGTCTCGCAACCAAGAACGGGTTCGGAAGCCGGTTATGCGAAGGGAAGGTATTAGCACCCCTCGCATCCATCGTACTCGATGGGAACCTTTTGTTTGTCGATGTGTGAATATATTTGCTTAAATATTATGCTATAAAGAGTGTTCCACAAGATAGAGAGAAGGGTTTAGAAACGGGGAAAGAGAGGTAACGGAGGGTAGTGGAGAAAGAACGGACTCGGTAGGACTTCGCGGTCCTAGGCCTACGTATTCTCAACTGATGTGAGAAAGTCAGAGTCGACGTAGTTCGGGGAACTACAGATATAGAGGGGGAATGTGCTCGGCAAGGATTGTGGCCCTTGTGCCTACGTATCTTTACTCAAACGAAGTAAAGAATCAGAGCAACCGTAGTTCGGCCTACGGTGTGCGGGGAAATTCTGGTAGACGATGCTATCGTGCGCATTCTAGCAGTTAGGTGTATTGTTGCTCGCTCGTTGGAGACTTAGGCGTTACCTGTTTGCGGTAGAACGGACGTAGCATGCCTTTCTGGGAAAAGGGTGAAAAAGAAAAAAGGGTGCTCGCTAGGATATCGCAATCCTATGCCTACGTATTCTCAATATGCATGAGAAATCAGAGCAACGTAGTTCGTGCCTACGATGCGGATAACCGGTGTGTTTGTGTGGATGATGTTATCGTGCACGTTCTAGCATTTTAGGTGTTTTGCTGCTCGCTCGTTTGGAGACTTATGCGTACCTGTTTGCGGTCGAACGGATGTAACATATCCTTTGGGAGATTGGTTTTCGCCATACGAGGCAAGGTGTCATGTTTGATTGATGAGATTGTTTTTGGGGCGAGATAGGTCCTCGGATAGTAACCCCTACGGGTAGTACCCAATTCATTGTCTCAAAGTTTTTGTTATAAAAAGGTGTGGCGAATGAGGCGTCTTCGTATTGAAAGACGAGCGTCGAAACCACCCTCACTACAGTGGGCATCCCAACGCTCGGAGAAGAAGAGGTCTACACCCAATCCTCTCTCTTTAATTCAATACAAAGGGAACTTCGCTCTCTTATTAAAGATGTTTTTGGTTTTGAATGGTAAGTGCTTTGCGACAGAGAACCCTACGGTAAACGTCAGGACTCGGGATAGGAGAAGGCCTACGCCTAACCACTCCACGACCATTCAAGTTTTTATTGTGAAAATAATTTGAAATGCACTCGGTGCGGGACCGAGGTTTTTAGGTGACAAGGGTTGCGGGATGAAGTTGTGAAAGTGAGAGGTGGTGGACAAAGTCGCATCTTCGTATTGAAAGACGAGTATCGAGACCACCCTCACTACAGTGGGCATCCCAACACTCGAAGAAGAAGAGGTCTACACCCAATCCTCTCTTTTTAGTTCAATACAAAGAGAAATTTATTTTAAAGATGGTTTGAAAATGGACTCGGTACGAGACCGAGGTTTTTGAAAATGCACTCGGTGCGGAGCCGAGGTTTTAGGAGGAAAAGGGGTGGAAGCGTCTTCGTATTGAAAGACGAGTGTCGAAACCACCCTCACTACAGTGGGTATCCCAACACTCGAAGAAGAAGAGGTCTACACTCAATCCTCTCTTTTTAATTCAATACAAAGAATTTGATTTGAAAATGTTTTCGAAGATACACTCGGTACGGGACCGAGGTCTTAGGAGAAAAAGCGTTGAAAAGAAATGGTCTCAGATCCAACGTCATTTATCAATG
Organism: Lathyrus sativus; assembly: GCA_963859935.3. Classification (NCBI taxonomy): domain Eukaryota; kingdom Viridiplantae; phylum Streptophyta; class Magnoliopsida; order Fabales; family Fabaceae; genus Lathyrus; species Lathyrus sativus. Next base: position 69,860,907 of record OZ012738.1, on the reverse strand, counting down.
GTTTGACTTAATAACGGTTTACGGAGGTCTCGTCATCGACCAAAATAAAGAAAATGAGATAAAGAGCCCAAAAATAAAAGAGAAATAAAATTAACACATAAATTGAAAAAGATAAGAGTTTCTAAAAAGAAAATAACATGTTCAACTTCTAATAATAAAATAGAATCTAAAAGAAAATATTTAAAATTTCTAAGAGAAAATGAATATATAAAAAAAAAGCGTATATATAAACTCTAAAAGATGTATAATAAAATAAAACTATAATATATATATATTTACATATTAACTAATAACAATATATATAATGATTAATAATAATATGTACATCTTAATAACAGTATTAGTAACAAATTATATAATAACTAATATACATAAAAAGTCAAGAAACAACATAATAATATATAAAATAAAAAAAATAAAAAAAAATAAAAAGAAGAAAACAGGGGGTGGAAATAGTTTCCATGGGGCGTGAATCCAAGAAAAAACGGGTCAGAACCAACCTACAATAAGCCAACAGCCCAAAATAATAAATAATAAATCAAATAAATAAATAAACTGAAATAATAAATAAATAAAAGCTGAAATGGTCCTCTTTTCTTTTGACCGTCTCTCTTGAACGTTCTCATTCCATTTGCTTCCACCCAAACTGAGCTTCTCCATCTCACTCTCGATCCCATTCTCACTTTAGATTGTGTTTCAAAATCGATTCCATCTTCCCCTTTCTATTATGGCTTGTGTGTTATGATGATGAAGTGGGTTGTTCGAAGTTTCACGGTGGAAAGGGTTTAGATTTGGGTTGCGGCGGCTTTCGGTTGTTGGTTTCTGTTGAGGAAGATGGAGCTCGAGTTGTTGTTGTTTCTGGGTTTTCGGAGGTTCATTAATGGAGGAAAAAAACTGGAGATGGTTTGGTTCAGAGACATGATTTGTGCAGAAAGCTGGTTTGCGGTGTTTTTTCGGTGAAAGGAGTTTGTATTTCTGGGCTTGACGGAAAGTTTTCTATTATTACAGTGGAGATTTTTTCGAAGAAAAATTTGAAGGTATGAAGGTGATTATGGAGGAAGCTGGGTTTGAGTGGTGAAGAACACGGTTGATGGTGTTGATGTTGGTGTTGCAGTTGATTTAAGAAAATGATGAAGGAGGCGGATGAGTTTGCAACAGGGTTGTTGGTTGTTGCTGAGATTGACGGAAGAAAAAAAAATGGAAGAAGAGTGCAGTCGGTTTTTTTCACGGAGCTGTTGATTTGGTGGAGAAAAATAATGGTTTTGTTTTATGGTTTACGGTTTATAGATGATGACGGAAGAGGATGTTTATGATTCTGTTTGGAGTGTTGAGTTTGGATGAAGTTTAGCAGAGGAAGTTTGATGAGGTGAAGAAGATGAAGTTAGATGTTGAGTAGGAAGGGAAGATGGTGAAAGGAGCGGCAGCTGACCCTTAGGATTAGGGTTGGCCTTCAAGTTTAGGGTTTGGAGGCTGCTGAGTTTAGGGTTGTGTCCTTAGTTAGGGGACAATGAATAGTAGTATATATACTATTTATTTGACATGTGGCACACTAACTTTTTTTTTGAATTTTTTCTGGTTACTGATAATGATTAATAACAAATGCTAAGTAATGAATAATTATTAAAAATTAACTAATAATAAATATAATTAAAAGGAAATGATTTTATTAAAAAGAAAATTCTAAATAATACTAAACTAAAACAATTCTAATCTAATAAAATCTAATAACAATTAAAAATTTAAACTAATCAAAATAAATTTATTAATAAATGAAATTAACAATAATAAAAAAGAATAATGCTAATTAACCTATTTCTATAATACTAAAACATTCTATAAACTAATAGTTAAAACCTATTTTAAACTCTATTAAATTAATCTAAATAAATAAATAAAAGGAAATAAATCTATCTTAGTAATAATCTAATTAATAAAAAATTAATAAAAATCTAATAACTTTTAAAAAAACTCTAATTAAAAAAAACTATTTCCTAAAAAAAAAACAACTTTAGTTCTAGAAATTAATAAAATAAAAGAAAACTCTAAAAAAACTAATTTCTAATAATACTAAATAAACTAAGGAAATAAAATCTAAATTATTAAAAAAAACTAAACAACATCTGACTATTAATAGTGAAATAAATTAATCTTAATTTAATAATACTAATAAATACCATAAATTCTAATTAAACTAATTAATCTAACTTAAATAAAAACTATAATTAAATTAAACTAAATCTATTTAAACTAATTCTAAAATATATTATTTCTAAAACTATATAACTAAATCTATTTAAAATAAAAACTATTTCTAATAAAATTAAAACAGTTAAAACTCTAGAATAAAAAATCAAAATCTAAAAACTATTTAAATCCTAAAATATCTCTAACATTATTAACTTAATTCTAAAATCCTAAAATATCTCTAACATTACTAACTTAATTCTAAAATCCTAAAATATCTCTAACATTACTAACTTAATTCTAAAATCCTAAAATATCTCTAAAATTAAATCAAATCTAATTAATTCTAATATTAAAATAATTCTAAAAACAAATTAAATCTATGCTATAAAAATAATCTATTTCTATTCTAAATAAATAAAAAACTATTTCTAATAAAAATTCTAACTAAATTAAAAAATCTATTTAAAAACTACTAAAATAAAATATATTCTAAAGAAGTGAATAAATAACTATTCTAATTCTAAAAATATAATACAACAAAATTCTACATCTAATTAAATTAAATAGGTGATAAAAATAAAAAAAGAACAAAATAGTAATATTTGCAAGGAAAAAGAGAAATTAAAAAGGATTGAAGTATTTACGAAAATGCCCTTAGGCCACGTGTCGCGCTCCCATTAGGCAAAATAAATCAAGATTTGAAAAACGCTCAAAGTGGACACGTGTCTAGACGGCATGAAATTAAGTGAAAAAAAGCAAAAATATTTACAAAAGCTGGCGGGCAAATTTAGGGTATGACAGATGCCCCTATCTAATCGGCTTAGACCGAGTAAGATGAATTACTGCAGCATTCATCTTTCAAGGTATAAGTCGATTAGATACAAAGAAGACCCTGAATTTGTCCAAAAAAGGAAAACAAAAATTTGAGAAATGAAATACAGACAAACCTGACACCCAAAAGGATGTAGGGAGATAAGCTTCTCCTGAAGAGATTGCCACTTATCGCTGACTTTAAATGATATGCCCCTGACTGGGCTAAATTTGTCGTTGAAGATTTGATTAACCATGGGGTTGAAATACATCATGCGATACACCCATGGTCTTGAAAAGGTGCCCCTGTCTGGGCGGAATTTTGCTTTGATATTCTTGAATTTCGCGGGGAGACCTGCGGTCTTGCGGAGATTGCCCCTGACTGGGCTGATTATGATCTTGAAAATCTTCGAGATTAATCCTGGATCTGACCTCGCATACGCGGATGCTTGATGAGAATGATGTTTCATATCAAATGGAAATGCAAGTGCAAATGCTAATGCACGGAGATGCAAGAGCTGAGGAAATATGATATGATTATGGGTATGCATATGATGCGTATGATGCATATGATTGCAAATGGGTGATGGAAATGCAAGTGCCGATATGGCAGGTTTTGGGTAGTTGCAAAGGCGGATTGGACTTTGGTGGTTGCCAATGTAGATTGGACTTTGGATTTGAAGTACCAGATGAGGGCTGATATTCGGAGGGTAGACCACCAGACAAGGACTGGCTGGCGAAAGGTTAAGCTGAAGGAGGGCTGATTTTGTGGTTTTCCAGATGGGAGCTGGACTTTGGGATGAGGTTTACCAGACAAGAACTGGTGAAATGGTAGGCTGGTTAAATGGTAGGCTAAAAGGAAGGGTGACCAGATGGGAGCTGGTTTAAAAGCTGACATGTACCGGACGGGAACTGGTATTCAGCGGAGGGTAGACCAGGTGGGACTGGTTTGAAAGCTGACATATACCGGACGGGAACTGGTATTTAGCGGAGGTTGACCAGACGAGGACTGGTTTGAAGGTTTGCCAGACAAGAACTGGACTTTGAAGGTTTCGAATTGGACTGGTAATAGGTTGTGGGGATGAAAATTCGATGACAGCAAGGCCTTTTCGGAAGGTTAGGGTTGGGTGAGTTGGCGGTGTGATTCCCTGACACTTGTTTTGAACTCAATAGTTGCTGATGAAGATGAACTTGCTTGAGTAGCTTTCCATGAGATGACCTCAAGATGGCTTGCCCCAGAGTTTGTACCACGAAAGGATTCATCGTTGTTTAACCGACTCTTGTGGTTGTTGGCTTCAATGTACTCTTTAGAATAGCTTGCTCTTGAAAGAGCGTTGAAGCGACTTGACTTATCCTGACTGAACATTGGAGGAATCTATCCTCAAGTCAAAGAAACTATGGGTGGCCTGCCCCTAATTGGTATAATTCACTTTTGATCAACCGCTTCTTGAATGATTTGCCCCATGATCGACCATTGCTTGGGGATTTGCCTCAGACTGATCCAGACTGTTGAATGATCCAGTCCTGCTGGATCGCTTCGTGTTGGAATTTCCTCTATGCCAACTACTGACTTGAAATTAAAATTGTTTGTTCACAAATGGTAATTTTAACGCGAAGTTCATGCAAGTTTTTTGAAAGAATTGTCGTTTATTGAGTGTCGTGGTAGTGAGACGAATGGACCGTTAGTCCAAACGTTGTGCTAATTTGATTGGTGTAAAAGATATAGCAAGGATATTGACACCAAAGCTGATGATTAACAAATATGTGGGGAGTCAGGTTACGCAACCTTGCGATAGTATGCTTTCAGAATAAACCTCGACTCAATTAGGTCTTTCGAGGGTTGTAACGTGGTCTGGCTCACGGTTATAGAAACAAAGGATATTAGGCTCAAAGTTAATTTGTACCCACCCCTTCTTCTTGATGACTTCCAGTCCTACGTTCAGTTAATTCTACACCTATTTGACGGTGTAAGCTTGATGGTTTCAAGGTTTGCTTGAAATGGCAGCCACCTTATTTTGCTTTTTGAAGGATGTCAGTGACCCTTTGGGGTGACCACTGAATGTTATTTTGTTTTTGGTTGAGGGTTTGAGGACCTCTTTTGATTTTGTTTTGATCCCTAACTTTTGCATGGACTGATTTTGCTTGTCAGATCCATCGGGATAGCCCTGATTTTTACCTAAGTCTCTTTTTGAGGTGTTTGACTTAGCAGGCTTTTGATTTTTTTTGGATTTTGTTGGAGGGTTGTAAATTCCATGTCATGGGTCATCGATGAACAACCGTCTTCTGGATTTTGCTTTGTTAATTTGAATGCGGGATTGAATTAACCGAACAACTACCCTGCCCCAGGTTGAGTGTAAGGGTTTGAATGTCCGAAGAAACTCCTACTTCTAGGCTCGAAGTAGTTGACTAGGGATTAACTCCTTATATCTCCGGTGTTTAGGGTATTTGAAACAATGCATGTACATCATTGACGAGATTATGTCTGAAAGCATACAGTTTGCTATTATGGGTATTTCGTTTTCGTCATCCTCCCTCCAATCTTTGCTAAAACAACAATGATAGTGGAGTGGATAAAAAATAGATGTGTATGTGATTGTGATAAATGGAAAAATGAGCGAATGCGACATAATTGATTCGGAAAATGCATAATCACTTCATTAATATTACCATTCAAAACAACAATGTTTAAACACAAGTAGCAATTAACAGGAAATAAACTACAAGATGCAAATGATAAAAGCGTTCAAGGACTGCCAATGTTGAGGACGTCTGCCTGTCTAGACCACTGGCTTCTGGAAATGACCCTTGAAATATTCGAGTTTAGACAGCTAAGAGGTTGACATGGACAACCAAACTTCCTTCTGGAAAAGAGATGTACCCTTTGTCAATTAGTTGTTGCACCTTGGCTTGGAAGGCTTTGCATTCTTCAGTCGAGTGCCCCATGGATCCTCCATGATATCCACACTGAGCATTGGGATTGTACCCAGGAGGGTAAGGTTCTGGCACAGGCTTAAGAGTTTTAGGCTCCACCAATGAGTTTTGAATCAAATGCGAGAGAAGCTGACTGTGCGACATAGGGACCGAATGAAGAGGAGCAGTCCTTCTTTCCAAGTTGTTGTTAGGCCTATTCTGATCGCGGCGCTGATTCGGATGACCTCGGCCATGGGCTCGTTGATTTGCATGAGGAGCGACCCGTGGCTTATGGGATGAAGCTTTAGGCATGGCCGATTGTCCATGAGGATAACATGGCACTGGTAATGATGCCTGTTGAGTAGACGAGGGACTATAGAGTTTTGTTGGTACATCGTGAGAATACTCAACGTTTGCTATGAGTGCGCTGGTTTCATCCTTCTCTTCCTCATGGAAATCATCGAAAGATTCAATCTCACTGGTCTGGCTGCCTGATGCGTCCTGGATTTGTCCACTTTTGAGGTAACTTTCGAGGCGCTCTCCTACAATCACAAGGTCAGAGAAGCTTGATGGCGTACAACCAGCCATTCTTTCAAAATAAGAGCCCTGCAAACTGTTGATGAACATGTCAATCAGCTCCTTGTCCGAGAGTGGTGGTTGCACTCTTGCTGCGAATTCTCTCCACCGCTGTGCATATCCCTTAAAAGGTTCGTTTTCATTCTGAGATAGGCTTTGCAACTGCATGCGGGTGGGAGAAGTGTCTAGATTAAACTGGTAAAACTTTAGAAAAGCATTGGCTAGGTCCCTCCATGATTGGATATGACTCCTTACTAAATCTGTGTACCAACTTAATGATGCCCCACTCAGACTTTCTTGAAAACAGTGGATCATCAACTTATCGTCATGAGTGTAAGGGGTCATTTTTCGACAGTACATCACCAAATGACGCCTCAGGCAACTAAAGCCGGTGTACTTCTCAAAGTTGGGTATCTTGAATCTCGGAGGAATCACCAAGTCTAGCACTAGACACATATCAGCAGCATCGAGTCTGATCATATCAGACACTTTCATAGCTTGAATTGTCTCCTCAAGGGCACGAAGCTTTTCTTCCATGGGATGTGTCATTGGGATCCTCTGGGGTCGAGTAGGGACGTTTACTTGCGGAGGATGGTCGTCAAGCGGAAGATCATACAGTGGATTATTTGTCACAGTAAATCCTTGTGGGGGATCAACATTCTGGCGGTCATTCTCTGACATGGCTATCTCAGCTTGCTTCGTTTTGACTTGGCTTCTCGAAGCTTCTACGTTCCTCTTGCTTCAAACTCTTTGTAGCTCTCACGAGTTCAATAGGAGTGTTGGGAAATCAACTGCAGGTTATGGACAGAGGACGGGTAAGGTCTCAGTATCTGGGAAGAAAATGCAAAATGATGCAGAGATATTTATGCAAATGCAATGCAATGAGTGCACACGATAACAGATCCACAACAAGGATCAAGGTAACAGATCCTGCAAGACAACAACAAAAGGCATCTCTCCCGTTGGGTGGGCTATCTATTGGTTTATAAGAGGGTATTCCAACTTTAAAACAAAGTCCCATGCACTAACCATCGAAAGTTTTCCATTAGAACGACTACTCGTAAGACGGTAATCCCTTCAAAGGATGAACACAGAGTCATGTTTTAGTAACCTTCAGAATAAGGTTCTAAAAGGTCCTCAGAATCACGGACTCCCAAGTTGGAAATAAAAACGCAATTACGACTACTCGTAAGACATAATCATCCCAAAGGGGTCTCGTCTGAGCGGTGGAATTCGATCCAACTCAACGAGTCCTAAGTCTCGCAAATCAGAAAGAATCCACCTCCTAACTTAGTGTATACTCGAAAGCTCGGGTAGAAAGCTTTTATCCTCACAAACCAATCCAATAAACCCAACAGGTTAGTGAACACAACATAAAAAAAACAGATAAAAGCAAACAAAATCACACACGCGACCAACAAATTAGGCTTGGCTCGCTAGGAGTCCCCAGCAGAGTCGCCAGCTGTCGCTACTCGAAAAATGCATCGTGCAACGGCGGGGAGGCGAAAAGAAAGGACAGAAGAGTCGCCACCGAACTTTATTTATCCCATGAGGGGAAAGGAAAATATCGAGAAAACCTTAAGAAAAGAAACGGATAAGATGGTCTCGCAACCAAGAACGGGTTCGGAAGCCGGTTATGCGAAAGGAAGGTATTAGCACCCCTCGCATCCATCGTACTCGATGGGAACCTTTTGTTTGTCGATGTGTGAATATATTTGCTTAAATATTATGCTATAAAGAGTGTTCCACAAGATAGAGAGAAGGGTTTAGAAACGGGGAAAGAGAGGTAACGGAGGGTAGTGGAGAAAGAACGGACTCGGTAGGACTTCGCGGTCCTAGGCCTACGTATTCTCAACTGATGTGAGAAAGTCAGAGTCGACGTAGTTCGGGGAACTACAAATATAGAGGGGGAATGTTCTCGGCAAGGATTGTGGCCCTTGTGCCTACGTATCTTTACTCAAACGAAGTAAAGAATCAGAGCAACCGTAGTTCGGCCTACGGTGTGCGGGGAAATTCTGGTAGACGATGCTATCGTGCGCATTCTAGCAGTTAGGTGTATTGATGCTCGCTCGTTGGAGACTTAGGCGTTACCTGTTTGCGGTAGAACGGACGTAGCATGCCTTTCTGGGAAAGGGGTGAAAAAGAAAAAAGGGTGTTCGCTAGGATATCGCAATCCTATGCCTACGTATTCTCAATATGCATGAGAAATCAGAGCAACGTAGTTCGTGCCTACGATGCGGATAACCGGTGTGTTTGTGTGGATGATGTTATCGTGCGCGTTCTAGCATTTTAGGTGTTTTGTTGCTCGCTCGTTTGGAGACTTATGCGTACTTGTTTGCGGTCGAACGGATGTAACATATCCTTTGGGAGATTGGTTTTCGCCATACGAGGCAAGGTGTCATGTTTGATTGATGAGATTGTTTTTGGGGCGAGATAGGTCCTCGGATAGTAACCCCTACGGGTAGTACCCAATTCATTGTCTCAAAGTTTTTGTTATAAAAAGGTGTGGCGAACGAGGCGTCTTCGTATTGAAAGACGAGCGTCGAAACCACCCTCACTACAGTGGGCATCCCAACGCTCGGAGAAGAAGAGGTCTACACCCAATCCTCTCTCTTTAATTCAATACAAAGGGAACTCCGTTCTCTTATTAAAGATGTTTTTGGTTTTGAATGGTAAGTGCTTTGCGACAGAGAACCCTACGGTAAACGTCAGCACTCGGGATAGGAGAAGGCCTACGCCTAACCACTCCACGACCATTCAAGTTTTTGTTGTGAAAATAATTTGAAATGCACTCGGTGTGGGGCCGAGGTTTTTAGGTGACAAGGGTTGCGGGATGAAGTTGTGAAAGTGAGAGGTGGTGGACAAAGTCGCATCTTCGTATTGAAAGACGAGTATCGAGACCACCCTCACTACAGTGGGCATCCCAACACTCGAAGAAGAAGAGGTCTACACCCAATCCTCTCTTTTTAGTTCAATACAAAGAGAAATTTATTTTAAAGATGGTTTGAAAATGGACTCGGTACGAGACCGAGGTTTTTGAAAATGCACTCGGTGCGGAGCCGAGGTTTTAGGAGGAAAAGGGGTGGAAGCGTCTTCGTATTGAAAGACGAGTGTCGAAACCACCCTCACTACAGTGGGTATCCTAACACTCGAAGAAGAAGAGGTTTACACCCAATCCTCTCTTTTTAATTCAATACAAAGAATTTGATTTGAAAATGTTTTCGAAGATACACTCGGTACGGGACCGAGGTCTTAGGAGAAAAAGCGTTGAAAAGAAATGGTCTCAGATCCAACGTCATTTATCAATGGTTTGACTTAATAACGGTTTACGGAGGTCTCGTCATCGACCAAAACAAAGAAAATGAGATAAAGAGCCCAAAAATAAAAGAGAAATAAAATTAACACATAAATTGAAAAAGATAAGAGTTTCTAAAAAGAAAATAACATGTTCAACTTCTAATAATAAAATAGAATCTAAAAGAAAATATTTAAAATTTCTAAGAGAAAATGAATATATAAAAAAAAAGCGTATATATAAACTCTAAAAGATGTATAATAAAATAAAACTATAATATATATATTTACATATTAACTAATAACAATATATATAATGATTAATAATAATATGTACATCTTAATAACAGTATTAGTAACAAATTATATAATAACTAATATACATAAAAAGTCAAGAAACAACATAATAATATATATAAAAATAAAAATTAAAAAAAAAAGAAGAAGAAGAAAACAGGGGGTGGAAATAGTTTCCATGGGGCGTGAATCCAAGAAAAAACGGGTCAGAACCAACCTACAATCAGCCAACAGCCCAAAATAATAAATAATAAATCAAATAAATAAATAAACTGAAATAATAAATAAATAAAAGCTGAAATGGTCCTCTTTTCTTTTGACCGTCTCTCTTGAACGTTCTCATTCCATTTGCTTCCACCCAAACCGAGCTTCTCCATCTCACTTTCGATTGTGTTTCAAAATCGATTCCATCTTCCCCTTTCTGTTATGGCTTGTGTGTTATGATGATGAAGTGGGTTGTTCGAAGTTTCACGGTGGAAAGGGTTTAGATTTGGGTTGCGGCGGCTTTGGGTTGTTGGTTTCTGTTGAGGAAGATGGAGCTCGAGTTGTTGTTGTTTCTGGGTTTTCGGAGGTTCATTAATGGAGGAAAAAAACTGGAGATGGTTTGGTTCAGAGACATGATTTGTGCAGAAAGCTGGTTTGCGGTGTTTTTTCGGTGAAAGGAGTTTGTATTTCTGGGCTTGACGGAAAGTTTTCTATTATTACAGTGGAGATTTTTTCGAAGAAAAATTTGAAGGTATGAAGGTGATTATGGAGGAAGCTGGGTTTGAGTGGTGAAGAACACGGTTGATGGTGTTGATGTTGGTGTTGCAGTTGATTTAAGAAAATGATGAAGGAGGCGGATGAGTTTGCAACAGGGTTGTTGGTTGGTTGTTGCTGAGATTGACGGAAGAAAAAAAAATGGAAGAAGAGTGCAGTCGATTTTTTTCACTGAGTTGTTGATTTGGTGGAGAAAAATAATGGTTTTGTTTTATGGTTTACGGTTTATAGATGATGATGGAAGAGGATGTTTATGATTCTGTTTGGAGTGTTGAGTTTGGATGAAGTTTAGCAGAGGAAGTTTGATGAGGTGAAGAAGATGAAGTTAGATGTTGAGTAGGAAGGGAAGATGGTGAAAGGAGCGGCGGTTGACCCTTAGGATTAGGGTTGGCCTTCAAGTTTAGGGTTTGGAGGCTGCTGAGTTTAGGGTTGTGTCCTTAGCTAGGGGACAATGAATAGTAGTATATATACTATTTATTTGACATGTGGCACACTAACTTTTTTTTTTGAATTTTTTCTGGTTACTGATAATGATTAATAACAAATGCTAAGTAATGAATAATTATTAAAAAATTAACTAATAATAAATATAATTAAAAGGAAATGATTTTATTAAAAAGAAAATTCTAAATAATACTAAACTAAAACAATTCTAATCTAATAAAATCTAATAACAATTAAAAATTTAAACTAATCAAAATAAATTTATTAATAAATGAAATTAACAATAATAAAAAAGAATAATGCTAATTAACCTATTTCTATAATACTAAAACATTCTATAAATTAATAGTTAAAACCTATTTTAAACTCTATTAAATTAATCTAAATAAATAGATAAAAGGAAATAAATCTATCTTAGTAATAATCTAATTAATAAAAAATTAATAAAAATCTAATAACTTTTAAAAAAACTCTAATTAAAAAAAACTATTTCCTAAAAAAAACAACTTTAGTTCTAGAAATTAATAAAATAAAAGAAAACTCTAAAAAAACTAATTTCTAATAATACTAAATAAACTAAGGAAATAAAATCTAAATTATTAAAAAAAACTAAACAACATCCGACTATTAATAGTGAAATAAATTAATCTTAATTTAATAATACTAATAAATACCATAAATTCTAATTAAACTAATTAATCTAACTTAAATGAAAACTATAATTAAATTAAACTAAATCTATTTAAACTAATTCTAAAATATATTATTTCTAAAACTATATAACTAAATCTATTTAAAATAAAAACTATTTCTAATAAAATTAAAACAGTTAAAACTCTAGAATAAAAAATCAAAATCTAAAAACTATTTAAATCCTAAAATATCTCTAACATTACTAACTTAATTCTAAAATCCTAAAATATCTCTAACATTACTAACTTAATTCTAAAATCCTAAAATATCTCTAACATTACTAACTTAATTCTAAAATCCTAAAATATCTCTAAAATTAAATCAAATCTAATTAATTCTAATATTAAAATAATTCTAAAAACAAATTAAATCTATGCTATAAAAATAATCTATTTCTATTCTAAATAAATAAAAAAAACTATTTCTAATAAAAATTCTAACTAAATTAAAAAATCTCTTTAAAAACTATTAAAATAAAATCTATTCTAAAGAAATGAATAAATAACTATTCTAATTCTAAAAATATAATACAACAAAATTCTACATCTAATTAAATTAAATAGGTGATAAAAATAAAAATAAAAAGAACAAAATAGTAATATTTGCAAGGAAAAAGAGAAATTAAAAAGGATTGAAGTATTTACGAAAATGCCCTTAGGCCACGTGTCGCGCTCCCATTAGGCAAAATAAATCAAGATTTGAAAAACGCTCAAAGTGGACACGTGTCTAGACGGCATGAAATTAAGTGAAAAAAAAAAGCAAAAATATTTACAAATGGCGGGCAAATTTAGGGTATGACATGTAGAAAAGTAAATGAGATGGTTGAAGTGTGTGGAGAATCCTCCACACTTGGCATTCTGCATGCATGCAAATTTTGCTTTTCGTACACATGTCAAGGTTACTCCAACCCCTTTGGCGCCTCCCTTTAACTTTAAGGAAGGGGCTCCAACCCCTATGGCGCCTCCCTTTAACTTTAAGGAAGGGGCGTCAACCCCTATGGCGCCTCCTTTTACCATTTATTAATATTTTATTCGTGCACTTTTATTATATATGTATACATTGAAGATAAAATTAAATACATCTCATTTTATGCAAATACATCTCTTACACTTTTATTCAAATATGTCTAGAACACAAAATTATATTGTTCATGCTCATTTTAATGGAGACACATACATCTCTGAAAATTTCGGTTTTGGGTTTCAAAATACAGATGTTACCCGATTAACAATGAGCAGATCATCAAATTTTTTGCATTTCAAAGAGCGAATAGAGTCGAAGATATTATTTGGTCCAATCACTCAAATCATATATAGAAGTCCCGTTTTCTTTGACAATAATCAAGTCAAGTATTTTCAAGAGAATATACAAGACGACAGTGACTTTCAACAAATGTTTGATAGTCATGAACACTCTGTGTTCGAGTATATCGAGGTTTATCTATTACTCTGACAGACTCAACATGAAGTTGGTGAATCTCACGACGAAACAACGGATCTAGATGAAGTTGATGTTATGGACGAGGAGGAAGAAGAACCTGAGGCCATGGTTGATCAAATGGTTAATTTGTTCAGGACTGAGGACTACACTGTAATAACTCCACTTCAAGACATAGATGAAGAGGCACTACCATTAAGTCATGTGTATTGTCCCCCCTAACACATGACTAACTTGCAATTGAGTGGAGACGATACTTCCTCAGATTTTTTCTACAATCCTTCTTAATAAATTGAAGGTGTTTTGAAAGTGGGAAACCAGTACTGCACAAAAGAAGAGTGCATGAAAGCTATAAGAAAGTTTCATATGGATAACTTCATTGATTTTTACATCAATCGGAACGACTCAAAACGCTATGTTATAGTTTGTCGTAATGAAGGTTTCAAGTTTCGGTTAGCAGCGTCCTATCAGAAAAGAAGTGATTGTTGGGAGATAGGTTCGATAGATCCACCTCATAGTTGCACAACCAACATCAATCGGCAAGATCATGGAAAACTAAGCTCTCAATTGATATGCCAAGAGATTTTGCATCTTGTGGGCATAGATCCATCTGTGAAGGTGAGCACGATTATCTCTCATGTTGTTGTACGGTTCAACTATACCCTATCGTACAGGAAAGCTTGGATTGGAAGAATAAAAGCGGTTGAACATGTATATAGGAATTGGGAAAAATCTTACAATCAACTTCCACAGTTTTTACTAGCACTTCAAAAATATGTTCCTGGTACGGTTGTAATATTATAGTCACCACCAGCATACACTTCTGAAGGAACATGTGTTGATGGAAGTAGGATATTCTCTCGTCTCTTTTGGGCATTTCAACCATGTATCAAAGGTTTTGCGTTCTGCAAACCGGTTATTCAAGTCGATGGAACATGGTTGTATAGAAAATACAAAGGAACATTGTTGATGGCGGTTGCACAAGACGAAAATAATAATATATTTCCGATTGCCTTTGCCCTGGTCGAGGGTGAGACAGGTGAAGCTTGGAGTTTCTTCCTCAGAAATCTCAGAACACATGTCGCTCCTCAACCCAACTTATGTCTGATTTTCAACAGACATGCCTCTATTGTGAGCGCCTACAACAATCCTGCTAATGGTTGGCACAATCCTCCTTCTGTCCATGTCTACTGCATAAGACACATTGCTCAGAATTTTATACGGGAAATGAAAGACAGAAATCTCCGTAAAAAAGTTGTGAACGATGGGTATGCCTTAAACCAACCATCGTTCATGTATTACCGCGAAGAAATAAGATTGTCAAGCGCGAAAGCATTAAGGTGGGTGGATAGCATTCCAGTCGAGAAATGGACAAGGGCTTTTGATGGAGGATGCAGATGGGGTCACATGACCACAAATCTTGTAGAATCCTTGAACGTCGTATTTAAGGGAACTAGGAACCTCCCTATCAATGCGTTGGTAAGAGCAACCTATTACAGATTGGGGTCACTTTTTGCGGCAAGAGGCAAAAAATGGAACGCTGTTTTAGAATCAGGGCAAATATTCAGCGAATCATGTATGAAATATATGAAGGATGAAACTTCTAAGGCGGCCTCACATCGAGTTAGACTATTTGATCGTCACGATTACAACTTCATTGTTGATGAGACAATGGATCACAACGAGGGTCGGCCAATGGGACACTACAAGGTGGAAATTCATAAAAATTGGTGCGACTGTGGAAAGTTTCAAACCTTCTGCATGTCTTGTTCACATGTCATTGCCGCATGTTCCAGTGCTCGTCACGATCCATTCTTGCAACTATCAGAAGTTTACAAGGTCGTGAACTTATTTGGTATCTACAATAACAGTTTTCCAGTGGTAGCTAGTGAGGACTATTGGCCAACCTATCATGGAGACATAATCTACCACAACGAAAATATGAGAAGAAACAAAAAGGGCCGCCCCAAAAGCACGCGAATTACAACTGAAATGGATACAACTGAGAAAATGGAAAGATTGTGCGGAATATGTCGTCTTCCCGTGCATACGGGGGATAATTGTCCAAATGTTGGAACAAGTTCTAGATAGATTTACTTTGGTCATTAAAAAAATGTGTAACCTTGGAATTTAATATTTATAACAACTTTTGATTACCACTTAAACAAATTGAAATACTGCTAGAGCAATAATGCAAATCATTAAAAATATAACGATTATTACAACATAAACTAAGATATAACAACAATCAAAGTAATATCATCAGTTTCGAACATCATAGACCTAACTTCGTTGTCATCTTTAATTCGCACTCACTCCCGCCGCATATTTCCGTCTTCAACAAAGAAGTATGAAACAAGTCTTTCAATACTCCTAATGCTTTCACCATTTGGAATGTCTCCTTCTAACCAGTGATTCAAATTTCTTCTTAGTTGCTCTAAACTCTAGATGTTCCAAAACAACATCCTTATCGGAGGCTTCGTTCTTGAGAAAATAACATGTCCATATCTTCTAAGATACATGACTCACTCTCTTAAATTTAGATGAAACAATGCTAATTTGGATGAAACAACTCTAACTATTTATACAAACAAATTTGGTATAAAATAGTATTAAATATTAATTATATTATTTATATTATTAGAATTAAAAAATTAAACGAAATAAAGGGGGCTCCAAAGGGGATGGCGCCCCCTTTAAATTATAAGGGGTGCCTCCATCATGGATGGCGCGCCCCTTATAATTTAAAGGGTGTCTCCATCATGGATGGCGCCCCCCTTTAATTTATAAGGGTGCCTCCATCTTGGATGGCGCCCCCTCACAAATAAAAAAATAAAAAATTTGAAAGTTGAGTATATTGGATAATAACTTGAAATATTGGATACATTGACATTTAGGAGGTGAAAAGTTTGTAATTTTGATAAAAAAATTCCTCCTTACCATCTTTCATGTATTTTCATATCAAAATTGCACACCTGCCTATGTATCTTTTTTTTCTCTATATCTCCCACTAGTGCACAAAAAACCTTTAACCAAGGCTCAAAACTTCATCTTTGAAGGAAACCCATAAATATTGAGTTGTTAGCCTTTGATGAAAATCAAACTTGATCTATAATAAATCTCTCCCAAGGGATAATCCTAATTTCTTGAAAATGGATTTATAAAATCAAATATGATTTTCTCAAAGGAAATACATAAATTGATAGAAAATACATAAATCCATATATCAGGATTTTTTTTTTTTATCTTTTCTCTTGTTACCAATATCATATAACTAGTATTTTGTTGACCTTAGCTTCCATTGAAGGTTGGCATTGTAAACAATGTAAAGAATGCTTTATTCATGGAAAATTAAGCAAAGAATTTGGTATGCCTTTGATTCGGAATCCTGAACCAGCATACCAAATCAATAAATTTGATTCGATTCAGATTAGAATAAATTAAAACAGTCCACTTCGATTCAGGTGACCTTTTAATTTAATTATGGTTCAACTCGATACAATTTGTGAATTGAACTAAAACATGAAGAACCCTAGATGAACAAAACCATCTCAAATCTTGCTTCTAAATTCTTTCATCCAAACCCTTTCATATACAATTTGGCAAATCAGTAAATATCCATCTCAGTTTATTTAAGGAGTAATTTAATAGAATATTATCTGCTGGGTTAAATGTGATTGATTTGAAAAGGAGTACCTAACTATAGAAACAGAATTTTGAGACCAGAATCATTCCACATAACAAAGTAGAGTGACCAAACAAAACAGGCAAGCAATGCTTCAACAAATGCAGTCCTAAGTAAGGCAAACATGATAACATTACATCAGAATTAGCCTGCTCATCAACATGATAATCCATTGTGCTGTATCTACCTAATCAGCCGAAAAATCGGAGATACTCATACTCTACCTAGCTTCAACTACCAACACTGTCAACTACACCCTATAGTAACAGATATCAAACATGTTTAAACCAAATCTAAGATAATAGAGACAACATTGTAACATAACATAAAACACCTCGGTGCCATGTTTCGTCAGGACAAACAATTTGCAAGACGATCAGTACCAGATTCCGTTACGACATTGATCATCAACTTAACTATCAGGCAAAGATATGTTTATATCAGTAGGGGACTTTCTTGTGTCCGGCATGGCGTGCATGTTAACCCAGTTTTCTCTTCGAAAGGCAGTGGGGGGCAGAGGAGAGGTGAAATTTGAGTTAAGGGTTCCAGAATTTTGAAGTACATGTCCACCGCCATGTCCACCGCCGCCCATGACATCCTCTTTTTCAGCATTATTAGTTTGGGCTGGTGGCGGTTCTGCAGATACTTCAGTCGCTTGAGTAAATGTGGCGGGTGCATAATCAACGGACTTTGGCTTCTTTAGTTTCTGCTCTTGCCCGCTTGGTAGAAAACTTCCCACCACCACCTGATAAAAAAACATGACAAATATATACTTCTTTTGAGAAAGAGACATCGACACAAACACATGGGGTTACATTCTATTATTACATTATTTTCAAATTATTACTTGTATTGATGTGTCAATGTCAGTGTCATATATGGAAACATGAAACAGATTGAAAACAAAGTAGCAACTTCATAATTAAAAGTGAAAATAGAAAATGTTTTCTCCAACCAAACAGACAATAGCCACTTCTCAAATTTCAATCCTATTTTGCTTGGCAAACGTATGAAGGGAAAACATGTGGTTCCTTTTTATGAGTACGCCGAAACCTTTTGCATTGTTGAACATGTCTCAAGTCTAAGAGAGTGAAAGAATGCTTACCTGCACAGGAGTGGCAGCTATAAGAACACCAGCAACTCCACCGCCTACTACGCGGCCATCAGGGCTTGCCAGTGAGACACTCATTCCACCTGCCCTGCTTCTTGTTCCTTGGTTGTCAGTAGGCATGAATGATCCAGCCAAGGAAAGTATCTCAAACCGACCCTGCAATAACGTATTTCGACAAAAATGAAACCATTGTTAATGACTACATCAACATGTATTGGCACAGATTACGACAAAAGCAGGCTTTCATATCTGTCATTTCAAGCCAAGCATGCATGCATGTCAAGAATCAAACAAAATTTTCCTAAACAAAGAAAGAAATATCCTGAGCCTTATCATTTTATGACAGACGGGAATCTTTCATTTCATAAGTGCAAATTGAGAATAAAATATACTCCATATAAAGCAGATTTCTGCCCTTGAGAAATTAAAAACATGATTTTGGAATCTCATGCTTCTAACCATTTTCACATTCAAGAAGCCAAACTTTATCCTAGGTGACTTCAGTGTATATTTGACTAAATACAAATTTATTTCTCAATATTATTTCCATAAAAATATATACAATAATCAATTTCATACAAAAAGCTTCAACTGAACTTAGGCATTAGTCATAGAACAAAAAAATATTAGTCAATGTCATGATTTACTAGCGCACCTCGTAAGTCAAAGTACCCCCAGAAGAATCTGGGTGACGGAGTGTAACATTTGAAATCACACCATTAGCCGATAAGACACATATTGCCCGCGGCCCTTGTTGCGAAAATGATATTACCTTATTCGTAACGTCCTGCAACAATCAAAAGAGTATAGCAATATAACAACTTTATTCACTATCTTAAAAAGTAATAGCCGAAAAAGTCTTAAATAATATGATCTAGCAAAGTAGCAACAATATCTATAATTTAGAGATACATTCAACTCAAACTAATATGAACTAGATGAAGTTAAGACCCTGCAAACATACCTCGCCAGCATTGACAGTGATGAAATGCGGCATAAAGTTTGTACCATCAGCATGCCCATTCATCTCACCTACACAAGTACCAACAATCTATATCACTGAACTGAGTTGAAACTCAGAAAGAACACAAAATATCTATCACACAGATCGACAGATACATTCAATCTCGATAAATTTAAAGGCCAGTAAAAAAAATGAAAGTCACATGATAAACAAGTAGTAAAACTTATCAACAAGAGCTAAATTTAACAATTACCAAGATGATCCATCACAACTTTTTTCGCCCTCTTGTATTCCATCCCCTGCGGTTTCCCTCGCTTCACAGACGAAAAGTCATTCGTATTAGGGGGAGCCGAAGATGAGATAGGCAACGGTGACAACGGCATGTTGACAGACCCATCTGGCCCGTATTTCCTTGGTCTACCCCTTTTCTTCTTGACCGATCCATCCAAACCTACACTCACTGGTGAGACCCCGACAGCAGCAGCATCAACGGCAGCAACAGCTGCCGCGGTCGATGCTGCTACTACTGCTTCGGGGTTATGAACCTGGTTAGGAGCTTCAGTCCTTGGTGCTACATGATAAGCTGATGGAGCTTCTGCCCCTATAACTGTTACCCCGGGATTCATACCTTCTCTTCCTTCCATGATGCATATACCGAACTTTCTTCCCCAAAGTCAATATTACCAAACCAACACCTATAATTCCAGAAAGTATAAAACAATAAAAAAAAGAGCATCTGGATTCTAAAGCACGTTCACAGACACAAACTCCAGACACTGATATTTTGACAACGGTAATAATTTAAGAAAACTGAAGTAAATCACACGAATCAGTATCATACACACCTTTAATCTGAAGTGTCTATGCTACATATTAGAACCACATATCATTACAAACACCATAAAATTTAGCAAACACATTTAAACCTTGTTGGAACATGTTATAAAAGCACAGTGAAAACCAACACTGAAAACCAATCAAAGGATCTAACAAATGAAGAACATAAAAATAAAAATAAAAAATTAGTAAAACAGTACAAATCTATAAAAAAAAATACTTGAATAAAAAAAATTAAAAAAATGATAATAGAAAATGAGGGGGGAACCAATGATAATTGATTTACTCCAGATATTTCTCAGTAAAAGCAAAAATTAGAGAAGAAATCATCCAAAAAAACAGAAAATAAACAAAAAAAAAAGAAAAGAAAAAACTTTAGCATTTTCCTGAACTTTAAAAGACGCGGAAACTAACGGAAAAATAGAGTAATAAATACAAAAGAGATAAAATAAAATAAAAACAATAAATATGTTAAACAAGAATATCAAGATCATCACGCCATGGATATTCTACAAAATGCAGAGATCATGACCTGTCACTGTGATTCCACACTTCAGCAACCTTCTTCTGAATCTGAAACCAAAAACCAAAAAAAATAAATTATATTGAGATTTATTTATTCATTTTCAGTTCAGCATGAACTCAACTAGCACACTCATAACTCACCCCAGAACAAATGAAAATTTAAAAAACACAAAAACAAAAACAAAATAAAAAATAAGAAAAGAGAAGAAAAAAAAAAAAGAACTTACAAAAAATAAATCTGTTGGCTGGTAGGTTTTCGCAAAGCTGCTAGAAATTGAAAGATGAAAAAGAAGAAAATGTAAAGTTCAAAATAAATACTACAGTTACGAGAATTAAAAAATAATAAATTAATTCAAGGAGAAAAAACCAAGGAAAAAACAAGAAAAAGTCATTTTAATAAATTTTTAATAAATGTAATAATTAAAATAAGGTTTCCGGTCAAAAAATTAATAAAAATAAGATTTTATTTTATTATAATATTTATGCGATTTATGCGATTTCCTAAACCCGATAAATACAATTTGGTTAAGAAAAAATTTGAGATCCGTCAGGGGTAATTAAAAATGATAAAAATGGTTTTGTTTGAATTTGAAATGAGGGGTAGTATTGTCATTTAGTGGGTAAAAAAGTGGTTTCTTTTTTCTCTTAATTTAATTTGTTTTTTCTATTTAAAGCTGCAAAGTAGGGTTGGACGGCCTAACCTTTATGTTTCCGCTGACCCGCTTTTTGTCTTTTTTTTCTTCAAAATGAAACGTTTTGGTTTGTATTATGCCCTTGATGACCGTGGAAATTACCATGTCATGCCACTGAAGTGGAATTATTTTATTCTATTTTTTTTATACATTTTTCAAATTATATTAGTTTTTATGAAAATAATTACCTAAATTAATAACATATTCGAATTTTTTTTTAAACTAACACAGTTATAATTTTTAATTACCAAACAAAATATATTTTCAAAAATATTACCAAAATGACAAAGTTTCGTTTTGCTTCAACATGCGTTCGCCAAACCAATTGGCGAATTGGGCCAATTCTTCATTCAAGCATTTCGCTAAATCAATTGGCGAATTAGGCTAAGCGTTTCAAGTTCGCCTTCTCAATTGGCTAATCAGGCTAATTTGTACGCTAATTTGTAGGGTTTCAAATTCGTTTTTCATTTTTTTGATTATTATTATTATTATTATTATTTAAAGTTTAAAATTTGATTGTTTTTTTATTATTATTATTTATTATTATTATTATTATTATTATTATTATTATTTAAAGTTTAAAATTTGATTGTTTTTTTTTATCATTTATTATTATTATTATTATTATTATTATTATTATTATTATTATTATTATTTAAAGTTTAAAATTTGATTGTTTTTTTATTATCATTTTTTTTTATTATTATTATTATTTAAAGTTTAAAATTTGATTGTTTTTTTATTATATTTTTTTTATTGTTTTTATATTTTATTTTTAATGTATTTATATTTTGATTTTGATTTTAATTATTTTTTATATGATATAATATATTTTCCTTTTCATATTTATAATATATTTTTAAGGTTTCAAATATATTTTTTTGATTATTTTTTTATTGTATTTATATGATATAATATATTTTCCTTTTTATATTTAAAAGTCTTAAAATTTAATTGTTTTTTAATTATAATTATTATTATTATTATTAACCATAAAATATATTAATTTATAATCTAATTAATATTAATATAATTAAAAAATATCCGTAAGCATAAAGTGATAATAAAATGAAATTATATTAATTTATAATGTAATTAAAAATACACGAACAAAAATATAAATATAATAAAAATTACAAAAAAAAAAACTAATGATCGGCTCTATCCAAGTGACCACCGGTGCCACATTGGGGGGAAGGCTATCGGGAAAATGTTGTTGTTCCCGTCTTGTGCCACAGCCATCAGAAGTGTGCCCTTATATTTCCCGTAAAGCCAGGTTCCGTCAATCTGAATTATAGGTTTACAAAATGCAAACCCTTTGATGCATGGTTCGAATGCCCAAAAGACTCTGTGGAAAATTCCATTGCCAGCAACATAACTCCCGTCTGGTGTACAAGCAGGCAACGTCTCCAATATCGCAACAGTTCTTGGAGAGTAGTGTTTAAGGGCTACTAGGAATTTAGGAAGTTCCTTGTGTGACTCCTCCCAATTTCCAAACACCATTTCAACAGCTTTATTCCTGGCTATCCAGGCTTTTCGGTACGAAGGAGTGTAGTTGTACCTTTGTACCATATGCGCAATTATGGTACTCACCTTCAAAGATGGGTTGTCGCTGACGACTGATAGAATCTCATCACAAATCAACTTAGAGTTTAGTTTGCGATAGTCTTGCATCGGATTCGAGATGATACAGCTGTGGGACGGACCCATTGACCCTATCTTCCAGGAATCGCTTCTCTTCCTGAAAGATGCTGTTAATTTGAACGGGCACTCCTCGTTACGGCAATAGATCATATACCGCGTTGGATTTGAGTGATCAACCCTGTAATCGGCTGACAATTCCATGTGAAACTGTTTGATAGCCTGGACACAATCTTGTTTCGTACGAAACTCGTCGCCCTTTTTAAGTTGGCCCCGTGTTGTGTAGTTGGGGATGTAGAAAACATCCGTTGCGGGTTCATCATCAACTAAGGTGATATCAGTCATGTGATTTGGTGGACAATAGACATGCTCAGGTTGAACTTCATCCTCCGGATTGTTCACCATCTCGTCAACAATGACTTCAGTTGCTTCTTCTTCTTCGTCCACGACATTGACTTCGGGGTGTTCATCTTCACATGTGATCTGCATCCCTACATTGACCATGCAGGCCTACGAGCATCTGCTTTCATACATTAGACGGGACACTGCATTACAATAAATGCCATGTAGCCTGTTTGATTAGACGCTACACTGAAGGAATCTGCATCCTTTTACCAAAAAGACACTGCATTTACGCATAGCTGAAGCCAAGTGCCAACCATGCACTCACACCACACATATGTCACGCCAAGTGCTCAGCATGCACCCACACAACACATATGTCACGCCAAGTGCTCAGCATGCACCCACACAACACATATGAAAAGGAAAATATATTATATCATTTTATTATCACTTTATGCTTACGAATATTTTTTAATTATATTAATATTAATTAGATTATAAATTAATATATTTTATGGTTAATAATAATAATAATAATTATAATTAAAAAACAATTAAATTTTAAGACTTTTAAATATGAAAAGGAAAATATATTATATCATATAAATACAATAAAAAAATAATCAAAAAAATATATTTGAAACCTTAAAAATATATTATAAATATGAAAAGGAAAATATATTATATCATATAAAAAATAATTAAAATCAAAATCAAAATATAAATACATTAAAAATAAAATATAAAAACAATCAAAAAAATATAATCAAAAAACAATCAAATTTTAAACTTTAAATAATAATAATAATAATAATAATAATAATAATAAAATGATAATAAAAAAACAATCAAATTTTAAACTTTAAATAATAATAATAATAATAATAATAATAATAATAATAATAAATGATAAAAAAAACAATCAAATTTTAAACTTTAAATAATAATAATAATAATAATAATAATAATAATAATAATAATAATAATAATAATAATAATAATAATAATAATAATAATAATAATAATAATAATAATAATAATAAAAAATAATGATAATAAAAAAACAATCAAATTTTAAACTTTAAATAATAATAATAATAATAATCAAAAAAATGAAAAACGAATTTGAAACCCTACAAATTAGCCTGATTCGCCAATTGAGAAGGCGAACTTGAAACCCTTAACCTAATTCGCCAATTGATTTGGCGAAATGCTTGAATGAAGAATTGGCCCAATTCGCCAATTGGTTTGGCGAACGCATATTGAAGCAAAACGAAACTTTGTCATTTTGGTAATATTTTTGAAAATATATTTTGTTTGGTAATTAAAAATTATAACTGTGTTAGTTTAAAAAAAAATTCAACATATTCATTGTATTTGCTCTAAATATTAGTTAAACTACAGATTTTTTTCAAAAGTATCTATAATATCAAAATATAGAAAATTAATAAGTTTTTTTATTAATAAATATAAATTGGCCAAAAAGCAGTAATAAATTTTTTTATTAGTAATACTAGCGTTCAGACGGGTACTTGTCTCCTTTTTTAATGTTAATTTTAAATAAAAATTATGTATGAAGTTATTAGTAAAATATTATGTGAAATATGATAATAGTTTTTCAATAAAAGTTATTGGATAAGTCACACATTTTAAAATAAGGACAAAATCGGTAGAAAATTAGGCTATACCAAAAATCTATTATAAATAAATTGTTCAAAAAACAGTATTAGAAATATGTTGATAAAAAAATAAATAATATTAATATAGTTAAAATTTAAAAAATCCCATGAAAGAGATAAGAAAAAAGTCATTAAAAAGAAATATATTATAAATGAAAGAAAATTAAAGGAAAGTGTGTCTAGAATTATGTTGATAAAGAAATAAATAATATTAATATAGTTAAAATTTAAAAAATCCTATGAAAGAGATAAGAAAAAAGTCATTAAAAAGAAAAATATTATAGATGAAAGAAAATCAAAGGAAAGTGTATTAAATGCATTGAATGTTTCAATTTAAAGTTCATTGGATAGACACTGTTTTTGAAATGGAATTATACTCCCAACGTCTACTTCAAATATATTTAGAAAAATATATAAATGAAATGGACAAAATAATAAATTTACTTAAAATTCTTACTGTTTTTATATAATTAAATTATTTCTATTAATTATTGAATACTTATTTTGTGAGGGATGCAATTAACATTAACGTAATGATACAATTTTTATAAAAAAAAACTTTATTAAGAAAAGTTATAAAAAAATGTTGAATTAAATATTAAAAGTATATTCATTTTATCATAATAGTTTTATTATGTTAGCATCTAAACAAACTCTTGTATTTGTTTGTCTGTGTTTTTAAATATTTGTTTAATTTTATTTTTATTTTAAATTATTTATAAAATAATAAAAGATAATTGAATGAGATATTTATTTGTTGGTAGTGGGAAAAAAAAGAAGTTAATTTTGTTAAAAAATAAGTAAAATAAAGATTTGGAATAAAAATTGAAAAAGTATATTTAAAAATAAAAATAAATAAATTCAAATTGAAGAAAACTAGGTCATTTATGAACGTTATGCTAGGGCAGTGACTGAAACGTAGGTCATTTACACCTTTCACAAGGAGGTGGTCTCTGACCAGCACCCGACTTATTATTACGGTAGCGATGAGACAAGGGATGGTTGGATCTCAGCCTGGGTGGCATAAATGAGGGTGGGGAGAATGGACTGGGGTTAGGGTTAGGTGTCAAAAAACATTTAGATTGAAAGTTCAAGGACAGGTTTACGTTGTTTGCACGACAAAGAGGAAGTAGGGGAAAGAGTTACACGGGTAATGGACAGAATTGCAAGAACATCAGGTATGCGACAAATTTCCGCAAAGCTATAGGTAGAGAGGGTGGCTTATGTGACGGTGTTATTCAAAATAGGTTTCAGTTTGACCATTCTATGAATTTTGTTAGTAGAGGAATATCACGCACGTGTATGGATTTGCATCATGCAAAATCTGTTAGTCAAGCAATAATGACTTCTTTCTATTTTTCTAACTTTCTTGATAATCTTCAGTATGTGGAATTACAAAAAGAAATAGAGGTATGTGGAACTTTATCCAATGTTTTTGTTTCTCGAAATAGAAATGCAAGGGGTCAATTAGTTCGTTTCGCTCAGTTTTCTAAGGTAAGGGATGTGGAAAATCGAGTAAAGCTTTAAATAACATTTACTTTGGAGACTATATGTTGTTTGCGAATGTAGCTCGTTATGATAGGTTTGAGAATGTTGGTAGCAGAAACTTGGGGGAGTGAGAAAAATGTTGAGACATGAAGTAAGAAAATATTTGAGGGAGTATGGGATGGGAGAGGCCGAGTATGGGAATAATGGGAAGACGGAGTTGAAGAGGAGTAAGGAGGAAGCAGTTTGAAGTGAAAAGGAAAACAAAAAACTCAGAGTGGTGAATGATGAGGGTGTGGTAAGTAAGGTTAGTAAGGAGATGGAGGAGAACCTGATTCTTAGTACAAAGGGGAAGAGCAATACGGTAGAGGGGTCAAAGATGGAAAGGAAGAGGTGGTTCTAGTTGATAGAAGTTATGAGACTATTCCTGAAGACATTGAATGGGCATGTAATGGTATGGTGGCTAAGATTTGGAATGGTGTTAGCGTTTCGGTTATTCAACAATTTATCTAAGATGATGGGTTTTATGATTTTATGGAGACACCGTTGGGAGGAGACAAAATATGTGTGTACTTTATGGGCAAGACTGACGTGATGTCTATTTTTAATAAAGCAATTGATTTTTATCAGTTATTTTATGTACGATTGTCGTGCTTGGTCGAAGGATAACAGATTGATTTATGAAAGAGGGGTATGGGTTCATTGTTATGGTATATCGTTACATGCACGATATGTGAGGTTTTTTGGGGAACTTGCTTAGGTTAAATGAAGATTGTTGAAAATCGATGAATGCACTTTTAACAAGTTGAGTTTGGATTATGCTTGTATTTTAATCACTACAAAATTGGTTGGGGAAATAAATGAGGTTGAGGATTTTTGGGTTGACGAGAAGAAATATTCTATTATATTCGTGGATGATCTAGAGTCTGGCTTAGCATATGAAGCATGTTTAGTTGAGTATAAGGAGGAAAATGAGTCTTAGGGTACTGAATCAGGCTACGAGTTTGAAGATGCGCCATTGGTTGACAACCTTATGAATCAACTCCACGTTGAATGATCAGCGGGTGCAAATGAAATACGAAGGGGCGGGAAGGAGCGGCCTTAGGAAGGTTATAATTTAAAAACTTCATCTGAACGACATGGTCGTCGGAGTTATGAATTTTTTAAAAAGAAAGAAAAATTAGAGGAACTTGGAACTATTAACAGTAAGCAACAAAAGGGAAGATCCCTGTGTAAATCTCATAATAGAAAATTGGTATCATATGTTCTTGATCTAAAAAGAGTGGCAAGGTTATCAACTAAATATATGTTTTATTTAATTCGATCTCGTAAGGGTAAAAAAAATTTCTAACAGCTGTCGAAGTTTTCTTCTATGGATAAGGAGAGTGTTTATTTTTCGGTGGGTTCTAAGGCTTCACGCTCTAATGAGGATTGAAAAATTTGGATGGTGGTGTAGATAAGGTTAAAGGTCAAGGGTGATTATTCAAATATGTTTAGTGCGTTATCAATGGGGAAAGGTGATGGGATCAAGAAGAATGGAGGGGATGATGGTGGTAATGGGGAGGGGAGAGAGTTACTGGGGTTGAAAATGGATTTTTAAGATAGGGTGTTTTTGGGGTTGTGGAGAGGGAGTTGGGTGGTAATAATGAAACTTGTTTATTTTAATGTGACAGGGTTAGGTGGTTGTAAGAAAAGGCGGGAGGTTAAGAGGTTGGTTAGAGAGAAGTGTCTGCTAGTGGTGTGCATTCGGGAAACAAAATTGGAAGTGATTGATGATGATATGTGTAGGTATCCGTGAGGATCCTCTAAGGTGGGATATTCTTTTTTCGTCCCTCCATGAGGGCCTTTGGAGGATTATTGGCATTTTGGGATATTAACGAGGTGGTGGTAAAAATTTCAATGAGTATCATGGGACATTATAAAAGGGTTTTTTAGAAAGTCAGGGAATGAGTTTTCTATTGAAAATGTTTATGTTCCTAGTGATAGCGGTGGTCGGTTAACTTAATGGAATCACTTGGTGTTCTGATTAATGATGGTGAGGGAAACATTTGGTGTGTGAATGGTGATTTTAATGTTATTCGATCAATTAAGGAAAGAAAGAGTATGGTAATTATTGACTGAGTGGAGGATTATTCATATTTTAATCAGTTCATTGAAGATAATTTTCTAGTTGGTTTACCATTGTGTGGGAAAAGATTTACGTGGTATCGGGGGATGATCTTTTTATGAGTATTCTGGATCGTTTTTTACTATCAGATGTTTGGGTTTTGTTTTGGTCGAATTAAATCAAGTGGCTCTTCCTCTCTCTATTTCTGATCATTATTCGATTATGATGACTATTGACAAAGAGACTAGGGGTCCTAGGTTAAAGAGAATGTTAAAATGTTTGAAAAATTAACTAGGCTACAAGGAGTTTGTGAAGGAGCAACGTATATCTTTTTAGGTGGATGGTTTGGGAGGTTTTATGGTAAAAGAGAAACTGGAGCCGATAAGGGTAAGGATCCTCTACCTTTATGTAGGGAAGGTAGAGTGACTTTATGTAACGTGTGAATAACACAAATGAGAGATGATATTTATTATGGAGGGAAAAAATGCGAGAGAGATAGAAAGAAAGTTAGAGAAAGGTAGAGAGTTAAAAGTTAGGGAATATAATCCCATCTAATAAAGGGCAGATTGAAATTATGGCATCAACATCATACTCAGAATTTAGAAGGCAAAATCAAAGTGGTAAAAGTATTTCTTTCTTGGATGTTAAATGAGATGAGTATGATCTAGAGGATGAGGAGTTGGGAGAATTACACTCTTTATCGACAAAAACTATTTCTTTGTCCAATTTACATTCTAGTATCCAGTGGCAAAAATCTAGATTACTTTGGCTAAAAGAGGAAGATGCAAATTAAAAATTCTTTCACGATATTATATCTTCGAGGAGATGATTGAATGATATCATCTCAATTTCAGTTAATGAGATACATTTTCATAATCATTTTCAGTTGATAGACCAGAGATAGAATATCTTTCTTTTAAATAAATTACTAGGAAGGAGGGGTTGGTTTTGACCCTGTATTTTTTAGAGATCGGGCATAAGTAGAAAATTTTGGATTGTGATAGTTTTAAGAGTCCTAAACTAGATGGAATTAATATTGGTTTTATCAAGACTTCTAGGACATCTTAAAAGATGATGCAGTTTTTTTATTATTGATTTTCATTGTAATGGCAAGTTGACCAAAGGTATAGACATATCTTTTATCACTTCGATTCCAAAAGTTGAGAGTCCTCAGCGTTTGTCAGATTTTCAAACCATTTATTTGGTTAAGTGTCTGTATAAAATTCTATTTAAGGTTCTTGCCAATAGGTTGAGACAGGTGATTGGAAGTTTTATTTATGAGTTTCAATCATCTTTTGTTAAAGATAGACAAATCATGGATGGTATTCTTATATATAATGAAACTGTGGACGGTGCACGTAGTTTGAAAAAAATATTATTATTTTTCTAAGGTTGATTTTGAAAAAACCTATGATTCAGTGGATATGGGGTATTTGGATGATGTTATGTGTAAAATGAATTTTCTGACTCTGTGGCAGAAGTGGATACTATATTGTATTACTACAGTAATAACTTATGTACTTGTGAGCGAGAGTCCAACTGATGATTTTAAGATGGAAAGAGGTCTTCGTCAATGTGAGTCAATTTCCTTTTTTCTCTTTCTAATAGCAGCTAAAGGGTTAGCTATTTTGATGAATATTATAGTGGAAAATGAGTGTATATAGGGTACAGGGTGGGGGGCAAAATGTTGTTACGCAGTCTCATTTACAATTTGCTGATGATCTATTGGCGGGGGTTAAAATGTGGACAAATGTCCAAGCTTTGAAGAAGGTGTTTATTCTTTATTAAACTATTTCGGGATTAAAACTCAACTTTTATAAAAACATGTCGTTTGGAGTCAATGTCTCTGAATCTTGGTTGTATGAGACATCGATGGTTATGAAATGTAAGCATGGTTGCCTACCTTTTTTGTATTTGGGACTGCGTATTGGTGGAGATTGTAGGAAGCTTAATTTTCGGTATCCTCTGATTGATCGTATCAAAAGAAGACTATCAGAATGGAAGAGTCACTTTCTCTTTACAAGGAGTCGTCTAATTCTTATTAAGTATATCTTGTCTTCTATTCTAGTGTGTGTGTGTGTGCGTGTGTGTGTGTGTGTGTGTGTGTGTGTGTGTGTGTATATATATATATATATATATATATATATATATATATATATATATATATATATATATATATATATATATATATATATATATATATATATATATATATATATATATATATATATATATATATATATATATATATATATATATATATATATATATATATATATATATATATATATATATATATATATATATATATATATATATATATATATATATATATATATATATATATATATATATATATATATATATATATATATATATATATATATATATATATAATTAAATATTTAGAGTATATTTATTTTAGTATAAACTGATCAACTACTCATTCATTTGGGTCTCTTAATTTGTAGAATTTTTAAACATATTTATTTTTTATATTTTATAAATAAAAATTGTTTAATATGAAATCAAATTTTATATTATGAACCCTAAAACATTTTATATCTATCATTGACACATTCAAATATGACATAGAAATTAAGTTTTGTATTTACAAAATAAAAACCCTAAAACATAGTATCGAGTATCTAATATTTATAAGAACCTTAGATCTTCATTTTTTATTTCCATTCGAGATTAAAAATGTGATTTTCATTATAATGGAATTTAATTAAATATAGTGATTTATAGTAGTTTAAGTTGTCTAAGTAACTTTATCGGCATATATAGTTCATGCGGCATGGTAGTTACAAACCTGAAACAAACTAAAACCAACTAAAAGAGAATAACCTGTGCAACATATTATCTACCTAACTAGCATAAGCGTGAGCATGTCAACAAGGCATGGAAACTTCATCAATCAAAACTTGGTGATCATGGCATGGAAAGTTCAAAGATATGATGTTTTTGTGAATATGTTTGCAATTTAAGATGTATAGGAGACATGCATTAGTTTCATGAGACATTTATGTATTTTGAGGCGTACTACATGGTGTTATATTTTTGTCCTCTCATGAAACATGTGATTAGTAGCTATATGCAAGGAACTTTGAATATCACAATACAATACAAGCTGTCTCGCAAAGGTTTGACTTAAATCATTAAAAAAAATGAGATTCATTGTAAGTTTCTATGGAAACAACAAGGGAATGATATTCAGCTTAAATAAATGAGAAAGATAACATAGTTTTCTTTTTGGACTTCCATGAAATGAGAGAATGGTTAATGAAGAATCAATAATCAAAGATGAGCCTTTTAATACCCAAATCTTCATGCCATACATCACCATTAAAGCTAAAACCTATAATTCATACTTTCTCTATAGCATAAGGCCATGATCAATGCACTTTTTAGTTATTTGGGCACTCTAATGGAAATTTTATGGTGATTGTCAGTAGAAGCAAACATGAATTAACTTAATCATTGAGTTGAAAATTCAATATTGAGTCCAATGGGGTGAGATAAAGCAATATCCTAATAAGGCGTATATAGGCACCTAACTTTGAAGATCATATTATCATATATATGGACCTTAATTGAAGAGTATGGTGGAATAATTATAGGTTTGCAATTGTCCTTCTAAAGTCAACAAGAAGTTCAAGACAATATCTCATTTTACAAATGGAAGTGCCTTAAGAAGAATGTGCTACTTCAAATCTAGGAGGAAAAAAACTAAAGTGCCTTGAGAAGAATGTTCTACTTTAAACCTCGAAAAATAACTGAGTTGTTCATGATTCTTGATGTAAATTTTAGAATGGAATGCATTTTTTATTTTGTCAAAATATTCAAAAGAGATGTTTGTTAGGATGATATCATCCATATGAACAATAAAAGTAGTGAATAAAGTTGAAGTAGATTTGGTGAAGAGTGTGTCATCATCTTATGCCCAAGTAACGGTACAATATAGTAGAAATGAAGTTAACTTGTCAAACCATTGCCTACTAGCTTGTAGTGGAGAAGTTATTCCTTGAGATACCTTCATGTACACTACTTCATTAAGATTGTCATGCAAATAAAAAAGTGTTATTCACATCCAGATGATGAATTTTCCAAGAATTGATATTAGTTACTGCAAGCAAGAGTCTTGTAGCGGATATCTTAGCAATAACTGAAAAAGTTTCAAAATAGTTCAAACTTTATTTTTTATGTAAAACCTTGTGCCACAAGTATTTATTTGAATCTTTAAACACACCCATTTGCATGTTTTTATTTTATTTTAAACATTCATCTACTTCTTTAGAAAATAACTTGAATTTTCGACATGTGATTGGTATGTGTAATCAACCCAAGATCTTTGCTTGCTACAATACAAGGTGTTTGATCAAGGGGATAGGTGATTCATAATTCATATTTCATGTGAGATAGAGAAAAAGTAGTATAATTGACATATGATATGATAGGATAATGAGAGGTTGTGGTTGAATGAAAACATGGTCATCATGATGGAAAGGGGTGACTTCAAGCCTTGTTTAGGTTATTTGAGGTTTAAGGCCAATTTGTGGTGGTATATCTTTTAGTGATATTTTAGATAGGTTGTGATTGGTTAATGTGTTTATGGATTGGTTATGAATCTCAAGTTCAAAAAAGGTCTTAAGCATGGTGAGATTGGAAGTTGCAGGATCTTGCTCTAAAATTTTGGATTGTCTAAGTGATTCACATTTGTGTTCTTTGAAGGTGTAAAGAAATTCATAATCATAAAATTTTATATTGCTAGAAAAATGATGCTTCTAGAATGAAGATCAAAAAAATTGTAACCTTTAATTCCATATTTGTAACTAAAGAAAAAATATTTCTTTGATTTTGATTTAAGTTCATGTCATTGTGCATTTAAAATGATGGCATAACATACACATCCAAAAGTTCTAATAAAATAGACAAAGTAAGACTCTATATAACACTTATAAAACACTTCATAAGGAAATATATTCTGAAAGTCTTTAGTAAGTGTTCTATTTATCAAAGATATAGCATGTTTGACACCATAAGACCAATTCACTTTATGCAAATCAAATTTGCTAATGATAGGCATGTGTTAGTGCCCTGTAGCTACCATTTTGTTATGGAGTGAAATTACAACTTTTTTGATGTAATATGAATTTTTATACATAAAAAAATTTAATATAAATTACCTCTTACCACTTATAATTACATAAATTTTATTAACAAATTAAGTTTTCACCATGCTCACAAAACTTCTAACATAAGTGGAAACTTTTGCATTAAACTTAATCTTTTCTAACCAAAAATGTCTACTGTGATAATATAGAACAACTAGAAAATACTTAAATCTATTACCAAAGTAGAAGAGAAATCATCCCAAATATCAAGATACACCAAATCAAATGCATTATTTACATTGAAGTTACTCATAGGACAAGGCAACTTCTTATATCTTGTCATACGACATACATCTCAACTGAAATACTCTAAAACATAAATATAATTGTACCTCTTATTCATAAATTTCATTTTATCACTTGATGATTTTTTTAATCTCAAATTTCATAGTACACTATTAGACAATATATTTGCAATATGTGAACTTACTTTCACAACCTTTAGGTAACACAATTCATCTAGTTATTCATCAAACCTATTATTCTTCAAATTGTATATGTGGTAATTTTGGATCAAAATATAGTCTCGATAATGATACCTTCATGGTTCGACAAAGGTTTAACATGTAGTCGAAGTCTGTTCACATGCGGATCATATATATTGTAGACGAAGTATGCTCAAGCATGCAATAGTCGAAATGCTAGAATTATTAGAATGTTGAATTGAGTCTTACTTGCAAGCCCAATTGTTAAGTTAGCTTATGGCCTAAGTTAGCTTAGTAGTCTATAAATAGACTAGTTCTATCAGGTTCTTGAGAGAGAGGTTAATTATTGTTATCCACTTGTAATCTTTGAATCCTTATTGAGTAAGTGAGCAGTAAAATATTTTAACCAATTTTAATTCTTCTTCCTTCTTCTCTCTCTCTCTCTTTCATAAAACCTAATAGAGTTTCTTGTGTTTGTTCAAGAAACTCAATCTTTCTCATATTTTAATTTGTTCTTAACGACATCGATTCACAACAGTGTCTGTCTTGTATAAGGAAATAATTTCCTTCAAAATACATGATACAATTTATTTATCCTCTTACACAATCTTGACAGTAATACCAAACTGATGGTGAATTTAGGAAGAAACGGAACTTTCTTTATCATCAAATTTTCATTTAGTTTTATTTTACCTGTGTAGTGTGATTTTAATATAATTTCCTTTTGGAAAACTTAGTGTGATTGGTTCAATTATATCATTTGACATAAATCATTCAATATAACTAAAAATATGATTTGTTACACAAGTATCTAAAATTTAGTTGCCCCTATCAAATTTATAAATAAACTTTGAGGCAATAATTATTACATATAACACATGTTGAATAAATTTTTTTATCTTTTTCCTTTCAACATGTTAGTGACATGTGTATTTCCATTTATTCAACTCCTTTTAAATAGAATAGGTAAGTTAATGTATTAGTGTTTAGTCTGGGACACACCTTTATATTCTTTAACCTATACTTGGATCTGAAACTTTGTATCAAATTCCTCATTCCCAACATTATTGACATAAAATTTATTTTAAGCATTTCCTTTACCAAACATATAAATTTGGTGGATACACATGCTTATAATAACAAGCTTCAATTGTGTGTCCTATTTTTCCATGACATATTCTCACTTTTCCATTTCATCTACCTATTCCTCCCTTAAATCCACCAAATCTTCCTCGCCGATCAAAACCTCTTCCTAATCCATAGCCATTAACATCATTGACCAAGGTATTAGATTATTTATTAACCTATGTAAGTAACTCATAATTTTGTTTTCTTTCCTCTTGTATCACCATTGATAATATTTTTGTAATGCTTGGAAGAAACTGCATTAATAATACATGTGATCAAATTGCTTGATATTGTTCATTTAATCATATAAGGAACTTGTTGTAAATTAGATGTCTTGAAATAAAATATAAACGGTTTCTTTATGATCAAGAAACACACAAGGGTTAGGGTTAATAAAGATAACAAGGTAAAACAATAAGGAACAACAAGGATTGATTATAAACTGCTATTCTTTCCTAACTCTTAGAACAAGATTACAAGTATACAAGAATAACAAAATAACCTCTCTCTCTTGAAATTAGGATTTTATCTTCCTATTTTTCCTTATGTCAAGATTGAGAAACTAACATCCTATTTATAAGAAAAATAGCACACTACCCTAATGGGCTTTTTAACAATTACTCATTACAAGCTAACTTAAACAATTGGACTTACAAGCAAGGTCCAATTCAACATGCTAACAACCCTAGCAATATTGACTAATGCATGTTAGAACAAACTTCGACTACAACACGCATTACTCCGACAACAGCATGCGAACATACTTCAACCTCATGCTTAATTCATGTCGAACCAGAAGCTACCCTTCGACCATACTAGAGTTCGATCCAATATCTTACAAATCTCCACCTTGGATATAACTCTATAACATCAAAAAACTAGCTTTCTTCATGCAGTTTTATCAACTGCATACAATGGAAAAACTTGCAACTGGGCAACGTCTTGGTGATCATATCAGCAGCATTATGATCTGTCAAAACCTTCAGCACTTGGACTTCTCCACGCTTGATTACCCCTTTGACAAAATACAGCCTCACATCAATGTGCTTGGTTCGCTCATGATAGGCTGAATTCTTTGACAAGTGTATTGCCCTTTGACTATCACATTTAACAATGATAACTCGACCTTGAAGTTTTAGCCCCTTTGCAAAACCTTCAAGCCACAATGCTTCCTTCGCAGCTTCAGTTAGGGCAATATATTCCATTTTAGTGGTTGATAAGGCAATGACCTTCTAAAGTGTTTCTTTCCAACTGATTATTATCCTAAACATAGTGAACACATATCCAGAAATAAATTTTCTGGAATCCATACAACCTGCATAATCAAAGTCGACATATCCTTCGATTGCTGCTTTACTATCTTCACCCAAGGCTCCACCATAAATTAGGACTCTATTCAGAGACCCATTTATGGACCTTAGAATCCACTTCAATGCTTGCTAGTGAGCCTTTCTAGGATTCGCCATGTACCTGCTTACAAGATTTATTGCATATGTTATGTCAGGCCTAGTACAGACCATAACATGCATCAAAGAACCTACTATGTTAGCATATGGAATGCTATTCATATAAGTTCTTTCAACATCAGTGCTAGAACACTGATCTATACTCAACTTGAATTAAGGGTTTGTCATAGTCACAACAGGCTTTGAATTCAACATATCAAACTTTTCGAGAACCTTCCGTAGGTATGCCTCTTGAGATAAGCATAATTTCGACTGCTTTCTATCTCTTTGGATGTCAATCCCAAGATACCTAGATGCAGCTCTCAGATCCTTCATGTTGAACTCCTTATTAAGTTCAGTCTTCACCCTCATTACATCTTCGACATTGTTGTTTGCTATTAGAATATCATCCACATAGAGCAACAAAATAACAAATGAATTACCCAGTCAAAATCTGAAGTAAACACAGTGGTCGAACTGACTTCTGATGAAACTTATGCGTGCCATGAACTTGTCGAATCTCCTATTCCACTGTTGAGGAGATTGTTTAAGTCCATATAAGGATCTATTCAGCTTGCACACATAATCTTCCTTCCCTTTTTCGACATACCCTTCAGGTTGCCTCATCAGGATTATTTCATCTACGTCACCATACAAGAACACAGTCTTCACATCCATCTGTTCCAGTTCAAGGTCGAACTGTGCCACTATGGCAAGCAACACTCGAATGGATATGTGCTTCACAATAGGAGAGAACACATCATAGAAGTCGACACCTTCTTTCTGAGTGAACCCCCTAGCGACCAATCTTGTCTTGTATCTCTTCGACACCACTCTTTCGAATTTTTCCTTAACTTTGAAAATCCATTTACATCTGACTAAACTGGCTCCAACAGGTTTCTTAATCAGTTCCCAGGTATTGTTATCATAAAGAGATTTCATCTCATCACCCATGGCCTTCATCCATTTAGTCTTCTTTCGAATCCTCATAACTTCCTTATAGTCTCTAGGTTCTTTGTCTAGAACCTCACTTGCAGAGATTAAGGCATAAGTTATAAGATCTGCATACCCAAGTCTCTTAGGTGGCTTGATGACTCTCTTCTACCTGTATCTTGCTAGCAGGTAGTCATTATCAGTCTCCTCATCTTCGACAACATCTTTTGCATCTTCTTCGACTTCACCTGGGTTACGCAATTATTCAGCATCAACATGCTCTACCTCAACAGGAATCTCTCCCTGTTCCAGCTCTTCGTCAGCATTATCAGTTTTCTTGAAAGTCATCTTTGCTTCATTGAAAACTACATATCGACTAGTTATACACCTCCCATGACCTGGCTCTAGGCACCATAGCCTATAAGCTTTGACTCCTTCAGGGTATCCTATGAACATGTATTTCAGAGCTCTAGGTTCGAGCTTGTCTTGCCTAATGTGAGCATAGGCCACACAACTAAATACTCTCAGTCTGTGGAGACTAGGTGGATGTACCGACCAAACTTCTTCAGGTGTCTTCATTCCCAAGGCAGCCGAGGGACATCTATTCATCATGTAAGCTGCTGTTGAAACAGCTTCTGCCCAAAACACCTTCTTTAATCCAATACTAACCAACATGCATCTAACCCTTTCAAGGATTTTTCGATTGAATCTCTCAGCTAAGCCATTTTGTTGAGGAGTACCTTCTACAGTCTTATACCTTGCAATCCCAAACTCAACACAGTAACTGTCAAACGCTTCGTTGCAGAATTCAAGGCCATTGTCGGTTCTTAACCTCTTGACCTTTCTGCCAGTTTGAGTTTCGAACAGAATCTTACAACTTTTGAAATTCTCAAAAGTTTCATCCTTCGTTTTTTGAATGAATACCCATAGCTTTATGGAATAGTCAACAATGATGGATAGAAAATACCTTGCACCTGAGTGTGAAGGATTCCTTGCAGGCTCCCAAAGATCAGCACGAATGTAATCCAGGGATCCATGTGTTCTTTTCTTTCCTATGTTAAACTTCACCCTACAGGATTGACCAAATACACAAGATTCACAAAACTCCAACTTTTCGACTTTGTCTCCTCCTAGCAGGTTCTGCTTCCCCCATTCGACTAGGCCTCTTTTGCTGACATGCCCCAATCTCATGTTCCATAATTCTGTCTTCGACACAAGTTTCGTGGATGCAACATTTGTCGAACCACTTACAACCTCAACCTCGAGGGTAATACAAGCCTTGTTTCTTCACGCCTCTAAAGACTTCCTTCGACCCCTTCATGACTCTTAAAATACTTTTCTCTCCTTGAAAATGTATCCCTTTCTGTCGAATTCACCAAGGGAAATCAATTTTTTCTTTAAGTCAGGTACATACCTGACTTCAGTCAATAACCTTATTGACTCATCATGGAGCTTGAATCTCATAGATCCAATACCTGAAATTTTGCAAGATTTGTTGTTTCAGAGCAGTATAGATCCACCATCTTGATCACATAGCTCCTCGAACAATTCTCTGTTTGGAGTCATGTGCCAAGTGTAACCTGAATCCATAATCCACTCTTTTCTCGAGTCGCCACTTGAAACCATAAGAACATCAGATAAGTCAAAGTCATCTTGAACAATGGTTGTGTTGCCATTACCTCCATGATCTTTCAGGCGTTCAGGGAACACCTTTCTTGAATGAACTTCCTTCTTACAGTGATAACATCGAATACCAGATGTTTTTCCACTATAAGACTTCTGTTGACTTTTACATTTCTTCTTGTCGAACTTACCATCCTTTCGCAAGAATTTTCCCTTAACGGTCAAACCTTCGCCCACTGTCGAAGGTTTATGCTCCTTTCGTTTGTTCAAGTCCTTAGAATACAAGGCTGATTGAACTTCTTCAAAGGTCAGGGACTCCCTTCCATACAAGAGAGTTTCTTTGAAGTGAGCATGTGTTCGATCTGGGCAAAGCACACAGCAGCAACAATGCTTGATCTTCATCATCGATCTTCACATCAATATTTTCAAGATCAAGAATTAGCTTGTTGAATATATCCAACTGCTTAGCCAACACTTTGTCTTTGCTCATATTGAATGAGCACAAAGCTTGCTTTCGGTAGAGTCGATTCACCAGAGATTTAGTCATGTACAAACTTTCAAGTTTCACCCATAATCCCGATGTTATAGTCTCCTTTGATACCTGTTGAAGAACCTTATCACCAAGGCTCAACAATATTGTGCTATGGGCTTTCTCAATCATGCCCGTCTTTTCTTTTGCCGTTAATGCTACGTCCATGGATGCCTCTCCCTTCAACGGTTCCAAACAACCCTGTTGAACCAGTAAGGCTTTCATCTTCAAGCACCACAAACCGAAGTCGTTCACTCCGGTGAACTTTTCAATCTCATACTTTGTTGAAGGCATCTTTTCCACGCTCATCACAATAATTTTTTGTGAATTAGATGTCTTGAAACAACATATAAATGGTTTCTTTATGATCAAGAAACACACAAGGGTTAGGGTTAATAAAGATAACAAGGTAAAACAATAAGGAACACCAAGAATTGTTTATAAACTGTTATTCTTTCCTTACTCTTAGAACAAGATTACAAGTATACAAGAATAAAAAAATAACCTCTCTCTTGAAATTAGGATTTTATCTTCGTATTTTTCCTTATGTCAAGATTGAGAAACTAGCATCCTATTTATAAGAAAAATAGCACTAACCCAATAGGCTTTTTAACAATTATCCATTACAAGCTAACTTAAGGTACAAGCTAACTTAAACAATTGGGATTACAAGAAAGCCCCAATTCAACATGCTAACAACCCTAGAAATACTGATTAATGCATGTTAGAACAAACTTCGACTACAACACGCATTACTCCTACAACAACATGCGAACATACTTCGACCTCATGCTTAATTCCTGTCGAACCAAAAGCTACCCTTCGACCATACTAGAGTTCGATCCAATATCTCACTGAACTAAATAATATTGTTTTATTTTTTATTTTGCCTTGCATTCCTCATAAGAAAACACACACGAGAATTTGGACAAATACATTATGGAGTATGCCAATATTGATGCAATTTTCCCAAAATGCACACAATTTAGTGAAGTACTCAGACAATTTCAATGCAGGTTATTAAATTGGAGATTTCTTGATACAAAATTGCAACACAACTCTATCACCTTGCATATACCAATAATACATATTATTTTACACAATTATCATGTTTTTAATGAAACCATATTTTTTTCAATCTGTGACTTCATTGAATTGATCAACCATAAATGAACAAGATTGTTACATATTTTTCAAATTATGAAGTTTAGGTCATCTTCCTATGACACATGAACATGCCATCAACTAAGGTGTAACACATACTTTTGTTGGATTATCTGATAGATGGATGTAATACTGATTTAATGTTGCAGGTGTATTCGAACTCCCCTGTTATTATTGTTCTTGTTGTTTCTTCGAGTTATTATTGAAACAAATTAGACTTTATAATACCATATGAACAATTGCATAAGATCACATTAACACAAATGAATGAGTGGAGAAATTGATTCTCATTAAAATGGAATTTGTTTTGGACTGGGTCGGGACCTGCCCCTCTGTCACACCCTCTTTTTCACCCTAACCTTTGACCTCCATATCATTATCATTTGCATTAGCATTTGCACCTAGCATGGATCTTAGACAAGAAATCAAGGTATCTTATCCAACAATCAATAGGAGAGCTTCATATTCAAAGCTAAATCAAGAGCTCAAGCTCAACTTTGTGGAAATCTTAAGTCACAAGGTATCCATCACTATCAAGGCATGTCACCCAACCACTTGAATCAATAATATAAGCATTGCTTCTACTCCTCCTATCTCATGGATAACAAGTGAAGATTAAGGAGGTTGGTGGCTAGTTTCTTTAGGAAATACATGATTCTAAAGCCCATAACACACCGTGAGGGTTCCTTACATGGATTATGTGTCATCACAAGCCATCACAAGAGCCTCAGTCAGTAGAAATGGTCATAGGATTTCATTTGGTCAACAAAAGTCAACTGTGATTCATAGGATTTTATTTCGGAATCCTGGTACATAACCTGGCTATCCAACATTGTACTTGTTAATAAAACTAATGGAAAATGGAGAATGTGCGTTGACTATACTGATCTTAACCGGGCATGTCCTAAATATGCTTACCCGTTGCCTAACATCGACAAACTCGTCAACAATTCTGCAGGTTTCAAACTCTTATCATTCATGGATGCATACTTGAGATACAATCAAATCCCCATGGTGAAGTCTGACAAGAAACATACAACCTTCATGACCGAGTCGGCCAACTACTACTACAACGTAATGCCTTTCGGTCTGAAGAACACCGGGGAGACCTATCAAAGGATGATGAACAGAGTCTTCCAAGGAGAAATCAACGACATGCTCGAAGTCTACATGGACGACATGATCATGAAGTCGTGAGACGAGGTTGACCATACCGCTCATCTCAGGAAGGTTTTCGAAATGGCGAGGAAGTGCGGGATGAGGTTCAACCCCGACAAGTGCACCTTTTGCGTGCGAGCAGGCAAGTTCCTCGGTTTCTACCTAACAGAAAGAGGAATAGAAGCTAAACCAAACAAGTTCAAGGCATTCTCTGAGTTCACCATACCGAACACAAAGAAGTTCATCCAGTCACTAAATGGGATGTTCGCGTCCTTGTCACGATTCGTCGCCAAATCTGCATAGCACACCCTCCCCTTTTTAAAACTATTACGCAAGGAAGCACATTTGAATGAACCGAGGAGTGCGAGCAAGCTCTCCGCCACGTCAAACAGGTCCTCTCGAAGCCACCGGTAGTATCAAGACCGGAAGTCGGGGAAACCTTATATTTGTATCTCGTCGTCGCCACGGAGGCCGTCAGTGCAGCGTTGA
Source organism: Lathyrus sativus (assembly GCA_963859935.3). Classification (NCBI taxonomy): domain Eukaryota; kingdom Viridiplantae; phylum Streptophyta; class Magnoliopsida; order Fabales; family Fabaceae; genus Lathyrus; species Lathyrus sativus. The sequence continues at coordinate 69,818,358 of OZ012738.1, read as the reverse complement.
TCCGCGAAACGCCGGAAGGGCAGAAGCCAATATACTTCATGAACAAAGCTCTCCAAGTCCCCGAGCTCAGGTACCAACAGATCGAAAAGGTCTCTCTGGCCCTCATAACCGCGACCAGGAGGTTGCAACATTACTTCCGGGCCCACATGGTCGTAGTCAGATTTGACCATCCAGTCAAACAATTGCTCGGACGGCCAAATATGCCAGGATGAATGCTCAGATGGTCGCTCGAACTATCCAAATTCGAATTCCAGTACGAAAGTAGAAAGGCCCTCAAAGCCCAAGTCCTGGCCAAATTTGTCGCCCAAATGACTTCCACAGACTCCCCGACACCCGGGGCGCACAAATGGACCATCTTCGTCGATGGCGCCTCCAGCTCGACGGGAAGTAGAGCGGGCACTATCTTAGAAAACGAAGAAGGTATCTTGATATAAGTCTCCTTCACCTTAGCATTCCCAACATCGAACAATCAGGCCGAATATGAAGCATTTCTCGCGGGCCTACGTCTGGCCGAAGATCTAGGTGCCAAAGAGGTGAATACTTTCACAAACTCTCAACTTGTGGCCTCCCATGTGTGAGGGGAGTATAAAGCCAATAACGACAACCTCACCGAGTATCTTTCTTTGGTAAAAGAAAAAATGCAATTCTTCGATTCTGCGGAGGTAAGACATGTCCCGCGCGAACACAATACCCGAGCAGATGTCCTATCCAAACTAGCCAGCACGAAGAGGAAGGGCGGGAACAAATCCGTGATCCAAGAGGTTCTCCCTTACCCCAGCATCAAAAGAGACACAACACCCGCTGAGGTAAACGCCATCGGCGACAGCGACTCTGGATGACCCCGATGTATACGTACCTTCGTACGGGGCACCTTCCCGAAAATTCCAAGGAAGCAAGCGTAGTTAGGCACCAGGCATGTTCTTACGTCCTGGTCGAAGACAAACTATATAGGCGGGGATTCTCCATCCCCCTCCTTAAGTGCGTCGACGAATCCTAGGTGTCGGATTGATCCACTGTCGCACGCGGATCAAAACGAGTGTTTTTGTAAAAATGCAGTAAAGTGACAATGACTCAGATGTCGATTCACGAGGATTTTTTATTATTACTAATCAAATAAAAAAAGGGGGTTTGGTCATGTTCGATTGAGAAAGAGTAATTAACAAAATTGATTATTGAAACAAGTTGTTGTGAAATAAGTGATTATGAAATAAGTCAATCTACCAATTTGGTTCCCACTATCATTGATTGTTATAATTTTAATATCCTAGCGTTCATTCCTATCTGGATACAAACTCAATGACAAGCACGATAAGTTTTGCAAGATGTATGATCCTATTGTCCGAATTAAGCAAACGGTATAAATTTTCATGAATTAAGCAAACATGATTATTCAGACACAAAAACGAATTAAGCAAACGTAAAATTGTCTTTGTTAGGATCATACGATCAACCAAATTGAATCAATATATTTCATGCAATTGAATTAAGCATACAAGAATACAAAATATCATTGAACAAAATTAAACAAAAATTAACATTATAACAATCTCAAGTGTTAGAACCTGAATTACGGTAGACCGACTCCAAAGGGATTAGTTCTCCATCGTTCTTTCAAGCGTAAAAAAAATTATGAAAAATTGTCAAATTTGTAAAAAAGTTTCGTGAACAGTGATATCGGCTGCTAGGTATTAGCGGAAAACCAAAACAACCCGACTAGGTCAAATACATAACCCAAACCCAGTTCTAAATGACCCGAAACTAAATAAAACTAATGCTGCAGCTTCAAATGAAATTCTGGGAAATATGCGTTCCGAATCTGACTTCCACTCCAACACAAAAGCCGTAGCTTTCTGTCTTAGCTCTCCGTCGTCTGGTAGAACGCGTCGATCCGACTCCCGAAACTCCAGTTATGATCGTTTCCGTAAAAGCTGCTAAAGCTGAAAATTATGTACGAAAATTAAATAAAGGTAAATAAAACTGAAATAGAAAAACATTATAAAATATAAAAATGAACTAATCAAACCATGGAAATGCATAACTACAAACATGGAAGAATATGTATCAAAATGCACTGATCAAATTCCCCCACGCTTGAACTTTTGCACTCCGAGCAAAAAAAAAGCAAAAGAAACACAACAACATCATTAGTTACTTATTCTAGGCTACAAGTCTTCTTCGGTTAAATTTGCATCGATAGACACTAATCTTACACACTAAGGATATCGTAGGAACACTAATCCACAATTTTGCAGTCATAAACCTCCTGAATATACAAATCAACTCGAATCATGTTATTATGCTGAAGCCTAACTTACTCATCCTCCTTTTTGCTCTTTTTCATTCAGGCGCAATCACATTAAGTCTGTTATCTCCACACACTCATAGCAAGGAGACCGGTTAGTGACTCTGATCCTTTTTGCTTGGGGTTCTGGTACTTACGTGGCATAACCCTTTGCTTACTCAGTTGTAGTTGCGGGGGATCGGACCGTAATCTGCCCTACCAAGTTTAGCACCAGAAACCGCTGAACCAACTAACAACAAGTAATTTTTTTCAACCTTTTTTTTGTGAAGGCTCTACATCCGTTGGGTTGAGTGACCGGGTGAAGGTTACCAACCTTTTCTTTTCTTTTTTTCAAGTTAAAAATTGGATCACTCACTTATATTCATTGGCTTCCCTGTGTAAAGTGTGTGTGAGATGGTGTCGACTGCTGAAATAAACTACTCAAGAGCTGTCAGAGAATGAAAATTTAAGGCTAAAACATAATAAGAATTCAAATCAATTTCCATATGCAGGAGACTTACGGTGTTAAGACGATACCGATCTTGTGAATTTTTCCCAAGTCTCCGCAAGTTAATCTCAAATTAGACTATAGCCTCAAACTTTCAAGAAGATGTATTTTTTATTTTTTTATTTGACTGAAAACAAACACAACACTAACATAAACAAGGAAAACAAACGAAACAAACGATTTCCCTCCCCCACACTTAAAATAAGCATTGCCCTCAATGAAATAACATAACTATTAAAGTAGAGAGAAGGAAAGGAAAACTCCCTGATCAAGTTGCAGAGTAGTTGGATGCTTCCAAAGAAAGATCTTCTATGGTTGCATCTTCAGTTACTGAACTTCCATGGAATAGCTTTAGGCACTGCCCATTGACCTTAAAAACTTTATCACTACCTGCACTTTTAATTTCTACTGCACTATGAGGGAAAACATTAGTAACAATAAAAGGGCCAATCCACTTGGATCGAAGTTTCTCATCCATAAACTTAAGGCGGGAGTTAAACAATAAAAATTGTTGGCCCACAAAAAACTCTTTCCTATAAATCATTTTATCATGGAAGTGCTTAGTTTTCTCTTTATAAATTCTAGAGCTTTCATAAGCCTCTAATCTAAGCTCTTCCAGCTGTTGTAATTGGAGTTTTCTTTCAATACCTGCTTGTTGCATCTCCAAATTACAACTTTTCACCGTCCAATAAGCATGGTGTTCTATCTCAACAGGAAGATGACATGCCTTACCAAAAACAAGTCGATAAAGAGACATCCCAATGGGTGTCTTGAAAGCTGTTCTTTGAGCCCAAAGTGCGTCTTCTAGATGACGGCTCCAGTCCTTCCTGTTTGGCTGCACCATTTTCTCTAAAACCTGTTTGATCTTCCTGTTTGAGATCTCAGCTTGCCCATTAGTTTGTGGGTGATATGCAGTAGAGACTCTGTGCACAACTCCATACTTCCGAAGCAAGGATTCCATGGTGCGGTTACAGAAATGAGTGCCTTAGTCACTGATGATAGCTCGCGGTATTCCAAACCTGCAAAAGATATTAGAACTGACAAAATCTGCAACAACTCTAGAATCATTAGTCCTAGTGGGGATAGCTTCCACCCAATTTCAAATATAATCAACAACAAGTAAAATGTAAAGGAAACCAAATGATACAGGAAAGGGACCCATGAAGTCGATTCCCCACACATCAAATACCTCACAGAAAAGCATAGGCTGCTGAGGTATTTCACTCTTGCGAGTGATGTTTGTACCTGCTATCTGGAACTTTTTACAAGTGCGGCAAGTCTCATAGGCATCCTTAAAAACAGTGGGCCAATAGAAGCCTGAATCAAGAACTTTTCTTGCAGCTCTTTGAGGGCCAAAGTGTCCTCCGACTTGAGATGCATGAGAAAAATTTAAAATGGATTCAATCTCATAGTCGGGAACACATCTTCTAATTACCTGATCACTACCAATTTTCCAAAGATATGGATCATCCCAAACATAATATCTGGCATCACTCTTGAGTTTTTGAATTTGTGATCTAGATGCACCTGTAGGAAAAACACCAGCAACAAGATAATTAACAATGTCAGCAAACCTAGGTGTTATCCCATGCAAAAGTAAAAGCTGCTCATCAGGAAAGTCATCCTGAATAGGAAAAGGATCTTCATCCCTCTCTATCCTGCTCAAGTGGTCAACCACTAAATTCTCAGCTCCACTCTTGTCTTTAATCTCTATATTAAACTCTTGGAGCAACAACATCTACCGAATCAATCTCGATTTTGCACCCCGGCTTCTTCAAAAAGTACTTTAAAGTTATATGGTCAGTAAAAACAACAACCTTGGAACCTAGCAAATAAGATCTAAATTTATCAAGAGCAAAAACAATAGCTAGCAGTTATTTTTCAGTGGTAGTGTAATTTGACTGTGCAGAATCTAAAGTTCTAGAAGCATAGTAAATAACATGGGCAGCCTTGTCAACTCTTTGTGCAAGGACATCCCCAACAGCATAATTAGAAGCATCACACATAAGCTCAAAAGGGAGGGTCCAGTCAGGTGGCTGGATTATGGGAGCGAATGTCAATGCTTTCTTCAAGAAGTCAAACGCTTGTTTGCATTTGTCATCAAAGTGTGAAGTGACGTCATTCTTCAACAAGTTCGATAGTGGAAGAGATATCTTGCTGAAATCCTTGATGAAACGCCTGTAAAAACCTGCATGACCAAGAAAAGAACGAATCTCACGAACGCAGGAAGGGTAAGGCAGTGTAGAACTCACATCAATCTTAGCAGGGTCAACAGAAATTCCTTTTTCAGAAATTATGTGACCAAGAACGATTCCCTGCTCAACCATAAAATGGCATTTTTCATAATTTAAAATAAGGTTAGTCTCGATGCATCTTTCTAAAACCATAATCAGACTACTCAAACATGCATCAAAAGAAGAACCATAAACAGTGAAATCATCCATAAAAACTTCCATGCAATTTTCGATAAAATCAGCAAAAATGTTAATCATGCATCGTTGGAAAGTGCCAGGAGCGTTGCAAAGACCAAAAGGCATCCTTCTGTAAGCAAAAGTACCAAAGAGACAAGTAAAAGTGGTCTTTTCTTGATATTTCGGTGCAATATGAATATGAAAATAACCCGAAAAACCATCAAGAAAATAATAATGTAATTTACGAGCTAGCCGTTCAAGCATTTGGTCAATGAACGGTAAAGGAAAATGATCTTTTCTCGTAGTCTGGTTCAATATCTTGTAATCAATATAAACTCTCCAACTATTCTAAACTCTAGCCGGAACAAGTTCATTCTTTTCATTTTTGACCACTGTAAGTCCCAATTTCTTAGGTACAACTTGCACTGGGCTTACCCACTTACTGTCAGAGATAGGATAAATGATACCTGCTTGCAAGAGTTTGGTTACCTCTTTCTTAACAACATCAAGATTCAAAGGATTAAGCCTCCTTTGGGGTTGCCTTACTGTTTTGGATCCATCCTCAAGTAGAATCCTGTGCATGCACATTGATGGACTAATACCTGGAAGGTCAGCTAATGTCCACCCAATTTCCTTCTTGTGTTTCTTCAAAACCTGCAAAAGCTTGTGTTCTTGATCAAAATTAAGGTTAGAAGAAATAATAACAGGGAGTTTTTGGTTACTCTCCAAGTAAGCATATTTCAGGTTTTGAGGGAGCTCTTTTAGCTCTAAGGACGGGGGGCTACTCGGTAGATGGAGTGTTCGGGCAGCCGGGATGTCAAGAGCATTAGCTGCAAAAACAACTTCACCTGTAGGAAACATATCAGCCTGCAAAGCAACATTAATCTCAGCACATACAACACACACATTAGTGTCAGTATAATCAGAACATGAGTAAACATCATCAAATCTAGATAAAGATGGAAAATCAAGAGAAAATAATTCAGAACAAGTGTCATCAACTAATTCAGAAATCAGCTCAATACAAAAAACAGAGTGCTCCTCCAAAGGATGTTTCATGGCATCAAAAATGTTAAATTTTGCGACAATGTCACCAAATTCCATGGACATGGTTCCATCGTCAACATCAATTTTCGTTTTTGCCGTTTTCATGAACGGTCTGCCTAAGATGATGGAGGCTCTGCTGGATTTTGTTTCACCTTCCATGTTTAGAATATAAAAATTTATAGGAAAAATCAAATCGTTAACTTGAACAAGAACATCTTCGACTACGCCTACGGGGCGAGCGTTGCTCCTGTTTGCCAATTGAATGATTAAACCTGTATGCTGCAAAGGACCAAAACATAGGTTATTATAAAACAGAAGTAGGCGTAGCATTAATGCCTGCTCCCAAATCAAGCATACAATTCTCAAATTTACTATCCCCGATGGTACAAGGAATAGCAAAAGTTCCTGGATCCTTCTGCTTTTGTGGCAAGACCTGAGTGGTGAGGGCTGAAACATTTTGCTCGCCTACAGCCTTTTCACATGAAGGGTTGGGCTGAATAAAAGCAGAAATGTTTCTTCTCAAGTTGATTTTTTCACTTCCCTTAATCCTCCTCTTGTTGGTGCACAAATCCTTTAGAAACTTAGCATACTTAGGAACCTGCTTAATCACATCAAGTAACAGAATGTTTACCGCAACTTTTCGGAAAACATCCAATATCTCCCTTTCTTTGTCTCCCTCCTCAATTCTTTTATTTTTCAAAACTCTATGTGGGAAGGGGACTGGTGGTACATACTCTTTTTCTTTATTTATTTTTTCAGTTTCGACTACAATAAAAGAAGAAGAAAGTTCAGCTGGAGGAGGTTCAAGAAGGAGAAAGTTTATAAGTTACCTCGATGATTTTTTTTTATGTTTTTCAAGGGCTGGTTCTGTAACTTTTCTGAATCTCAAAGAAATTGCACTCACATTAGCATTAGGACCATTTGGATTGACAACTATTTGGGCTGGAAGTTGGTTCGACCCTTGAGATTGCATGGTATTTATTTGAGTAGCAAGTTGTCCCATCTGTGTGTTCAAGGTTTGGATGCTAGCATCGGTCCGTTGTTGGAACTGAAGGTTGTTGACGACCATTTGTTTAATAAGTTCCTTTAAAGAAGGTCCGAAAGGTGCAGGGGCAACCGCTTGAGGTGGGTTACGTTGTTGGATGGTTTGTGGGTTTCCATATCGAAGGTTGGGATGGTTCCTCCAACTGGGATGGTATTTGTTGGTGGACATGTCAAGAGTGTTGTTGTACCTGCTGCAGCATATGCTTGAGGTGCTTCAGTAGGAGTTTCATCTTGAAGAATAGGACACGTATCAGTAGGATGATTAGGAGAAGTACAAATACCACATAATCTTGTTGTTTGGGTTTGATGGGCTGCTTGAGTCTTACCTACAACTATTAATTGTTGCACTAAGTCCTTTAGCTCACTCATTTTATTTTCGAAGGCTTTATCGGAATGAGCAACATGAGAAGAGACATGAATCTCGTTCGCACCTTTCATCGGAATAGAATTTTCTCTCGTTGCAAACTGTTGGGAGTTAAGCGACATGTTCTCGATCAGAGCCTTGGCAGCAGCTGGAGTTTTATCGACTAGTGCTCCACCACTAGCAGCATCAAGAATGTTCCTGTCTATCGGTAACAACCCCTCATAAAAGTACTGGATGAGTAGTTGCTCTGTGATCTGGTGTTAAGGGCAGCTAGATACCAACTTCTTGAACCTCTCCCAATACTCAGTAAGCGACTAATTACCTTGTTTAGTACCACAAATGTCCTTTCTTATCGAGGCAGCTCTGGAGGCAGGGAAGTATCTCTCTAGGAACACTTTTTTCAGAGCATTCCAGCTTGCAATTGAATTTGGCTCGAGGGAATATATTTAATCCTTTGCTGCACCCTGCAGTGAAAAAGGAAAAACTCGAAGATTGATGTGATCTTCAGTGATCCCTTTAGGCTTCAATAGTGTAGAACACGCTACTTGAAATTCTTTCAAATGTTTGTGAGGATCTTCACCTGCAAGACCACTAAACTTGGGCAACAAGTGTAGTAAACCCAATTTTAATTCAAAAGGAACAACATCAGCATCATACTCAATACATAAGCCGTTATAATTCACATCAGGAGCAGCTAATTGCCTTAAGGTTCTATTATCAACCATTTCAAAATCAAGTTCAGTATCCGAAACAAACAAGTTATGCAGATAGTCAGACTCAGACTCAATTATGGGTGGTGAACTAGTGGTAACCTGGACTGCTCTACGTCGTGTGTGCAAAGTTCTCTCTACTTCAGGATCAAAAGCAACAAGATCAGAACAAGATGACCTAGTTGCCAGGACTAATGCACAACAACGCATCAACAATATTCAAAATACCAACAATGTCCCTATAAGTTAAAAACGAACATAAAGAAGGGAATCGATCAAAATAAATTCAGAAAAATAAACTAACACCGAAATTAATCTAATGACTTAAGAATATAATTTTGAGATTTTTTTTTATTTTTTTCGACTCTATGAAAACAGTAAAAAATTCATTAAAAATAGAAAAATGATGAATTTGGGAATTTGAAACAATTCTCCCGTAACTACTTTGTAGTAGGGGATAAATGACCAGAGAATTTTTTCCCATCAAATGCCCAGAACAGAATTCGATTCGGGCGCAATTTTTCCAAAAATCGATTTTTTCGATTCTAGGCGTGGGAAGGCCAAAAACGTGGGGAACCTAGGGCCTAAGCGCAACAACACTAAACATATGACTCTAATATCTATTAATAACGACAAGAATCCCCGGCAACGACACCAACTTGATCTGCTGTCGCACGCGGATCAAAACGAGTGTTTTTGTAAAAATGCAGTAAAGCGACAATGACTCAGATGTCGATTCACGAGGATTCTTGATTATTACTAATCGAATAAAAAAGGGGGAGGGTTTGGTCGTGTTAGATTGAGAAAGAGTAATTAACAAAAGTGATTATTAAAATAAGCTGTTGTGAAATAAGTGATAATGAAATAAGTCAACCTACCGATTTGGTTCCTACTATCATCGATTGCTATAATGTTAATATCCTAGCGTTCATTCCTATCTGGATACAAACTCAATGACAAGCGCGATAAGGTTTGCAAGATGTATGATCCTATTGTCCGAATTAAGCAAACAATATAAGTTTTCATCAATTAAGCAAACAATATAAGTTTTCATGAATTAAGCAAACATGATTATTCAGACACAAAAACGAATTAAACAAACGTAAAAGTGTCTATGTTAGGATCATATGATCAACCAAATTGAATCAATATATTTCATGCAATTGAATTAATCATACAAGAATATAAAATATTATTGAACGGAATTAAACAAAAATTAACATTATAACAATCTCAAGTGTTAGAACCTGAATTACGGTAGACCGACTCCAAAGGGATTAGTTCTCCATCGTTCTTTCAAGCGTAAGAAAAATTATGAAAATGTTCAAATCTGTAAAAAAAGGTTCGTAAATAGTGATATCGGCTGCTAGGTATTAGAGGAAAACCAAAACAACCCGACTGGGTCAAATACATAACCCAGGCCCAGTTCTAAATGACCCGAAACTAAATAAAACTAATGCTGCAGCTTCAGACGAAATTCTGGGAAATATGCACTCCGAATATAACTTCGACTCAAACACAAAAGTTGTAGCTCTCTGTCTTAGCTTTTTGTCGACTGGTAGAATACGTCGATCCGACTCCCGAAACTCCAACTATGATTGTTTCCGTAAAAGCTACTAAAGCTGAAAATTAAGTACAAAAATTAAATAAAGGTAAATATAAACTAAAATAGAAAAACATTATAAAATATAAAAATGAACTAATCAAACCATGGAAATGCATAACTACAAACATGAAAGAATATGCATCGAAATACACTGATCACGAGCATACTCCAAGAGATCCACGAAGGGATCAACGCCTAACACTTAGGCGGAAGAGCACTCGCCCACAAGGCGTTACAAGCAGGGTACTATTGGTCCACAATGCAGCAGGACGCCAAAGAACACGTTAAGAAGTGAGATAGATGCTAACGACATGGGGACATGCACCTCACCCTGCCTAACGAGTTAAAAACGTTTTCATCATCGTGGCCATTCGCCTGGTGGGGAATGGACATCCTCAGACCCTTCACCATCGGATTCTATCAAAACAAATATTTGATACTCGGCGTGGATTACTTCACCAAGTGGATAGAAGCCGAAGTTTTGGCCAAAATCATGGCCTAAAACATACTACGATTCTACAAGCGAAACATACTTGCCTGGTTCGGTGTGCCCCAGGCTATCGTCACCGACAAGGAGACGCAATTTACCGACAAGAACTTCTAGGACTTTGTCGCCAGACTGGGTACGAAACAACACTTCACATTGGTTGAACACCCGCAAACACACGAGACGGCTGAAGCAACAAACATGGTGATTCTGCACGGGATGAAATGTAGGCTGGGAGACACCAAGAAAGGATGGGTCGAGAAACTACACAACATCCTCTGGGCTTACAGGACCACTCCGCACTTCACGACCAGAGAAACCCCATTCTGAATGACCTACGGGACAAAAGCGGTGATCCCTGTCAAAATAAGAGAGCCCTCCAGGAGAACAGAATTCCCTCTGCCCGAGGAGGCAAACAATGAGGCGTATAGGGAAGAACTCGACCTGGTCGAGGAGATCAGGTCGGGAGCATCCCTACGAGAAGCTTCTCTAAAACAAAGGATAACTTTTCCCCACGATAACAAAGTCATCAGGCGCGAGTTCTAAGCGGACAGCCTGGTTCTGTGAAGAAACCAAAAGAACTCGCCTGAAGGCAAGCTTGTCATAAACTGGGAAGGCCCTTATCGCGTCCGGGACAAGACGGGCAACGAGGCCTACTACCTCGAAAACCTACCAGGAAACAAACTTGCTCGACCATGGAATGCAAAAAAACTTAAACAGTATTACAGTTAAACACTGCCCGCGACCCGTCAGAGGCGCGACATGGTACCATCGCGACTCCTAAAAAGTTTATAACAAAAAAGATGAGAGTCAGCCCTTTGTGTGTGCGGGCACGACCCTTGCTCCAGTGGGGATCCCTCGACCGAGCTCCACTGTTGCCGTACCAGTAAGGCAGAACACCCAGCTCGCGATGAGAGGTTCACGCCTGGGGAAGGGCCTTTGCCAAGGACCTTAACCCCTAACCGGCCGGGTACAATCTCCAACCACCCGACTAGTTCCCCACACAGTTGGTCACGCCGAATGTCGAGCAAGCAAACGAATAGAACATTCATACATAGAAAATAAACATACAAGCACACACAATAGAAAATATCAAATGATTCATTCAAGAAAGCAGGCAGATCCCATTGTACATAGTTACGTAAAAGGGCACATCGGCCCAAAAAGATTACATCACAAAACGAAAATAGACGCGCATGCCTGAAAAATCAACACAGGCACGCAGGCCCAGAAATACCGAAACAAACCCAAAAAGGTCTCCTACCCCTCCCGCTCTTCCTCCTCGACCGTCGGGATTTCATCATCATCCTCGGTCCCATGTGCTACCACTCGTCCCTCGACGACCTAGTGAAAGGGCCCCCGTCCCTTCAATAATGAGAGCAACCTCGGGGTTCACTATCTTAAGCTGCTCCACGGTGCTCTCATAGCCAACCTCGACAGCCCCAAAGAAATCCTGCTCGAGCTGCCGGATCCTTGCCACCAGCTTAGCCCGAGACGTTAAAAGCTTCTCCTTATCGGTATCCTCCTTGACAGAACGAATAACAGCCTCTAGCTCTGTGATCCGCGCCTGTAGCTTCAACTTGTCCTCTCCGACAGACTTCAACTGCTCTTCGCCTCGCTGTTCCATTTGTGCTGAGCAACACTATCCTCTATGGCTAAGTCAAGATCAGCAGCCAATTTTGTCATCTTCAACTCAGCAGCCGCGAGGTCCTCCTGCAGTTTGGAAAGGTCAGTAGAGGAGCAGCCCTCGTCACTCAGAGCCAAGGCCGTCGAAAAGACCTGCATCATCGCGACCAGGTCCTCGGTTAATCTCAGTCTCCTCGCTTCCCAACTGGCACTGAGAACCGCCTTCGCCTCCGCGGCAGGAACAACAGGAGACCTGGCCCCGTGGAAGAAGCGAGATGCAAATGGCAAGGGGGAATCAAAAACCCCTCCTCAACACTGCCCTCGGTCAGGTCGAAGATAGTCTTCGGTCCAATGACCCTCAATCTCTTTGGAATCCCTTGTGACAAGGGAGATTGGCTCCCCTGAGGTGACACTGAAGAACCCCTTCCTCCTTGCTTGTCACCAGGCATCTACTGCACCTGGGAGACCCTCCCTTCTTCCCGCATCTGGTGGCCTCTAGTCGCTTCACATGTTCTTGCATGGTCGACATCTTCCATGCAAAACAAAAGAACAAAAGGTTAGCAAAATACAAGAATAACAGACACAAAACAAGCCCGGGAAGAATACGACCCACTACCTAATAGACGCAAGGCCTCCTCATTGGACTCCTGGAGAATCTCTTCGTTCTCATCAAGGATGAAGTTGTCGTCAGGCCTCACGCATTTCGCAGGAGTGAAGCTGGTCACGAAGGCCACCAACCTTTGGTAGCCCACCTGGTCCTCTGCGTCTAAAGTGCCTGTCCGCACGATATAGTGATCTGTGCTCTATTTAAAATGCTCCTCTGTCCATTCCAGGGGAACCCTCAGCCCCATAACCTCTTCCTGTTGCCCGTCCACCTCCCGGACCTCGCGACGGAATAACGAGGTGCAGGTCGGATGAGACACTGACCTAACCATGAAGAATCGATCCTTGAAGGTGTGGAATCAAGATTCTCAAAGATCAACATATGTTTTGATGAAGATAAACCACTTAAAGAAGGCAAAGATGATCAACCACCAAGCATCAGGAAAAAGACACAACTTTAAGGATGTTTTCCTCATAAGGTATAATGAGAACGTCCATTAATTATTTAAGTCCTAATTGCTCAAATCATTAAAAATCATTTACATTACTTTTCACACTAACACAAGCTTTTTAAAATGAGAATTTTTTTGTAAGTGCAATCGATTGCACTCTTAGAGCAATCGATTGCATGATCAATGCTTTAAACTCTTTTTGATTATGTTTCAGTAAGCAATCGATTGCTGCCTTGGTGCAATCGATTGCATGATTAAAAATTTCTCTTTTCTCACTTCTGTTTTGAAGTGCAATCGATTGGTCCAAAGGTGCAATCGATTACTCTATTGAAAATTTGAATTTTTAAGTATTTTTGTGAAGGTGCAATCGATTGGGCTCTTTGTGCAATCGATTGGGCTCTTTGTGCAATCGATTGCTCACTGAACTTTTTTGAAAAATCTTTCTGAAAAATTGCATCTCTTCAATCAAATTTCTGTGGAATGTTTCCTTTGAAACATGACAACTGTTCATCAATTTTTTCTGGAGATTTGCATGTTTTTCTCAAGAGGTGTTTGTGTAATATAAATACCTAAATCTTTCAAAAATTCAAATATACATCTCTTTCAATTCTCTTTCAAAATCTTTATCACAATTTCATCTTTCCACATCTAAGAAAAATCACTTTTCACAAAGAATTTTATGCATAAATTTCATATCCTTTGAAAAGAAAATTATTGAGCAATAAGTTTTAGAAACTTGTGGAAATTCACATTGAAAGAGAAGATCAATCTCAGCATTGATAAACAACTGTATACATTGTTACAAATCATTACAAAAATCAGACTGTATTTATTTCCCCTTGCTGTTCAGGATTGTCGAAAGCAGTGTGTGCATTAGAGAGGATTGTTCTCATTTCACTTAGTGTTCAGATCTTAAAGGTGTTTAAGAGCCTTTGATCTCCCTATAGGTTAGAAAGAAAAGTTGTACACTGATCCTAACTATAGTGAAATCTCTTTCGAGTCGAAAGGGGAGTGGAGTACCCTCGAAGTGTGAGGGGTACCACTATAATTTCCTGTGTCTCTTTTACTTTCTGCCTTTACAAGCTTTCATATCATCACTCAACAAAAAAAGGGAAAGTAACATAATCCTCTTAAAACCAGAAAATTTCAAAAGAACCTAATTCACCCCCCCTCTTAGGCGCAATTCTTACTTACAATTGGCATCAGAGCAGGTTTAGGTAACTTGTTCCTAATCGATCCAGTATGACTTCTGCAAATAACAAAGGTGTATTTAAAGACGGTGGTAGTAGCAATAAGCCCCCACTGTTTGTGGTGAATACTTTGATTTCTGGAAAATTCGTATGAAGGCTCACTTAGAAGCATAAGGAGATGAAATCTAGAATGCTGTTCAAAATGGTCCATTTGTTCCTACAACAGTCGATAACGGTGTAGGACCAACAAAGCCCAAAACCTCATGGGATGACGATGATAAGAAAAAGGTTCTCTATGACAAAAAGGCAATCAATCTTCTAAAAAGTGAACTAAGTATGGACGAGTTCTTTCGCATCTCAACATGTACAATAACAAAGGAAATCTGGGATACTTTAGTGGAAACGCATGAGGGAACCATTGAAGTTAAAAGATCAAGGTTGAACACATTGAGTCAAAAATACGAGTTATTCAGAATGCATCCAGGAGAATTAATTCTTGATTTGCAGAAAAGATTCGTCCACTTGACAAATCATCTTATAGCACTCGGTAAGACATTAACTAATGATGAATTAAATCTTAAAGTGCTTAGATCTTTGTCCAGAGAATGGCAACCCAAGGTGACAGCAATTTCTGAAAAGAAAAGCCTAGCCACGATGACATCCGCCATATTGTTCGGAAAACTTCAAGAATATGAAACAGAACTTGGGCGATTGGAGAAACATAAGAATCAAGAGAAGAAATCTAAAAGCATCACATTAAAGGCTGATTCCAAAGAAGTAGAAAAAGCAGACGATCTAGTTGAAGATGAAAACTTCATGCTTCTTGTAAAAAGGTTAGGAAAATATTTTAGTTGTAAAAATAATATTGGGAATTCTGACTATATGAAAAGGAAGAAGTTTTCAAAAAGCAAAGAGAAAGAGGCGTCAACATCCACACAAGATGTCAAATGCTATGAATATGGAAAATTAGGACACATCAAACCAAACTGTCCTAAACTCTCCAAGAACGATATCTCTAAAAGCAAAAAGGGATTCAAGAAAAATAAAGCATATGTAGCATGGGAAGATAACGAGATAAGCTCCTCATCAGAATCAGATAGTGATCAAAGCGCAAATCTAGCACTAATGGCCTCACATCATTCTGATGATGAAGACGATAAGGTCAGTAATAATTTTTTAATTTATGATGATGATGCTCAAGGGGAAACCGATGAACTTTTGAGTGAATGCAAAATTCTATACAAAACTATTTCATCACAAAAGAATCAAATTTCAACTCTAGAAGAAAAAATTGAAACAATGGAAAAGAATGTCCAAAATGAAAAACAGAAATTGATTAGTGATCAAAAACATAATTTTGTATGCACAAAGTGTGAGTCACTTTCCTTTCAAATTGTCCAATTAAAAAGAGTCCTTGAAAGGTATGAAAAAGGACAAATTGGATTAGAGGCTGTTCTTAGCCAACAAAGATTTTCAAATGATAAAAGTGGACTTGGTTACTCAAAATTTTCTAAACCAAGTTCCAACAAAACCACCTTTGTTAAAGCTAGTGAACAACCTCCAAAGGAGAAAGTGGTCAAGCCTAAAGCGGTTCACCAATACCCCAAGAAGAAGGTTGTTAATAAGAAAAAACCTTATCCTTCTAGATACAAGATTAATTTTTAGCCCACTTGTTTTTATTGTGGTATCAAAGGCCATACACCTAATGCCTATTATGTGAGAAACTTTAGTGTTGCAAAGGGGCATTATGTGTGGGTCAAGAAAGGCACTAACTATGAAGGACCTAAGGAAAGTTGGGTACCTAATGGAACTTAATCTTGTTTTGTAGGTATGCTTGAAGACCTCCTCATATCAGTGGTATCTTGATGGTGGGCGTTCAAGGCATATGACGGGTGATATTACCAAATTTTCACATCTAACGCTTAAGGCCAAAGGATTTGTAACCTATGGTGATAATAACAAAGGGAAGATCCTTGGCATAGGCAGCATTGAAGCACCACCTTTTACAACCATAGAAGATGTCCTTTATGTAGAAGGCCTAAAGCATAACCTACTTAGCATTGGTCAGCTTTGTGACAAAGGTTTCAGAATCAACTTCACTAAAGATGAATGTTTGATAGAAAACGAAGTCACTTCTGAGGTAATGTTAAAAGGTAATAGAATCAATAATATTTTTATGATTTCCCTTGATAACATATCTTTGAAGGTTAAGTGTCTTATGGCGAACAACAACGACTCTTGGTTATGACAAAAGATTTGTTCACATTCATATGGAGTATTTGAACAAATTGATCAAACATGACTTAGTTGTTGGTCTTCCAAAGATCAAATTCATCAAAGATAGATTGTGTGGCGCATGCCGAAAAGGGAAACAGACCAAATCAACTTTCACATCCAAAAATGCAGTGTCCACAACTAGGCCACTACAATTGTTACACATGGATCTCTTTGGACCGTCAAGAACAAAAAGTTTTGGAGGTAGTGTTTATGCATTAGTAATTGTTGATGACTTCTCTAGATATACATGGACTTTCTTCTTAGTGCAGAAAAGTGAAGCTTTCAAGGCATTCAAGAAGTATGCAAAACAGATTCAGAATGAGAAGTCACTTTCAATTGTCTCCATTAGAAGTGACCATGGTGGAGAATTCCAAAACGCTCTATTTGAAGAATTCTGCAAGGAAAATGGAATCTCACACAATTTCTCTGCACCAAGAACTCCACAGAAAAATGGTGTCGTAGAAAGAAAGAATCGGTCGTTGGTAGAACTTGCAAGAACAATGCTTAGTGATTCAAACCTTCCTAAATATTTTTGGGCAGATGCAGTAAGCACGGCGTGTTATGTAAGTAATCGTGTGAACATCAGACCAATTCTCAAGAAAACCCCCTATGAACTGTTCAAAGGAAGAAAACCAAACATATCCTTCTTCCACATATTCAGGTGTAAATTCTTTTTCTTGAACAATGACAAAGACAATCTCGGTAAGTTTGACGAGAAATCCGATGAAGGTATTTTTCTCGGCTATTCTCTCTCAAGTAAGGCTTTCAGAATTTTTAACAAAAGAACTTTAACTATTAAAGAATCTATGCATGTTTCTTTTGATGAATCTAACCCCTCCAAGGAGGATGATATTATTGTTAATAATGATGATGATGATGTAGTAGAAACCTCTCAAGAAAAAAATCTCAAAGATATTGCAAGTGATCAACCAAAATAGCGGTAAGAGGATTCACAACAAAACAAAGTACACAATGATCTACCGAAAGAATGGAGAACTCATAGAGATCACCCGGTCGATAAAGTCATTGGTGATGTCAGTCAAGGTGTTACAACAAGATTAAATCTCAGGGATGCTTGTCTTAACTTGGCATTTGTTTCGCAAATTAAACCGGCCAAAATCGATGAAGCCTTAGGCGATGATCAATGGATAATAGTTATGCAAGAAGAACTGAATCAGTTTAAAGAAATCAAGTTTAGAATCTTGTCCCTAGGCCGAACAACAAGCATATCATTGGAACAAGATGGGTCCTTAAGAACAAACTCGATGAAAATGGTATTATAATTCGGAACAAAGCAAGATTGGTCGCCCAAGGATACAACCAAGAAGAAGGAATCGATTTTGACGAAACATTCGCTAAAGTTGCAAGATTGGAAGCAATTAGATTTTTATTAGCTTATTTATGTTCCATGAATTTACAGCTTTTCCAAATGGACGTCAAAAGCGCATTCTTGAATGGATTCATAAATGAAGAAGTATATGTCAAACAACCCCCTGGTTTTGAAGATTACAAATATCCATCTCATGTCTTCAAATTAAAGAAAGCTCTCTATGGATTGAAACAAGCACCAAGAGCATGGTACGATCGACTTAGCAATTTCTTATGTGACAAAGGCTTTGAAAAGGGAAAAGTAGACAAAACTTTGTTCATCAAGAAAATAAAATAAGATACTCTCTTGGTACAAGTATATGTTGATGACATCATCTTCGATTCAACCAACACCAAGTTATGCGAAGAATTCTCATCCATGATGCAACGAGAATTTGAAATGTCTATGATGGGAAAATTAACTACTTTCTTGGACTTCAGATCAAGCAACTCGAGAATGGGATCTTTATCAATCAATCAAAATACTGCAAAGAATTATTAAAGAAGTTTTATATGGACAATTGCAAGACTTTATCTACACCTATGGGATCCGGTACATATGTAGATCAAGATGAATCTGGTGTGTCGATTGATATCACAAAATATAGAGGTATGATTGGTTCCTTACTATACTTGACAGCAAATCGCCCTGACATTATGTTTAACGTATGTCTTTGTGCTCGCTTTCAAGCAAATCCAAAGGAGTCTCACCTGATGGCAATCAAGCGGATCATGAAGTATCTCAAAGGAACAATAAATGTCGGCTTATGGTATTCTAAAGGTAGTATATGCAATTTAATTGGATATTCTGACGCGGATTATACAGGCTGTAATACTGATAGAAAGAGCACAAGTGGAACATGTCACATCTTGTGAAATGCACTAGTCTCATGGGCATGCAAGAAGCAAGCATGCGTAGCACTTAGTACGGCTGAAGCGGAGTACATATCAGCGGGAAGTTGCTATGCGCAGATACTTTGGCTCAAGCAATAACTTTGTGACTATGGACTCGACCTGGGTAGCATTCCTCTTTGCTGTGACAACACAAGTGCAATTAACATAACAAAGAATCCAGTCATGCATTCAAGGATCAAGCACATCGACATACGACATCATTTTCTGCGAGATCATGTACTTCAAGGAGATGTTGAGATAAAATTTGTAGATACTCATAATCAGCTTACCGATATATTCACGAAGCCTTTGGCAAAGAAATCTTTCTTCAAAATACGAAGGGAACTTGGAATTCTGGATGAAACTGATGTTGAATCATGAAAGAACTCCATCTGTGGCATTTTTCTTAAAATTTCACTGCATGCAATCGATTGCACCTCTGTGTCAATCGATTGCTCACTGTAAGTTTTACAAACTTTATTAATTTTTGAAGCAAGCAATCGATTGCACCCCTGTGTCAATCGATTGCACTCTGTAGTTTTTGTCAAAATTCGTTTCTGTTTTGTAGAGCAATCGACTGCACCACTGTGTCAATCGATTGCATCTACTGTAAAACTATTTTTTCTCTTTCTATTTAATAGATTCATGAATTCTTCAATCTTCCAACTACCCTATCATTACACTTTTGACCTACCTATGACTAGTCATTACTACTTAATCCTAGTCTCAAAATCTTTGACCATTAATTGTCATATTCCCAAAGTCTTAATCATCAATACCTTCAACCACTCATATCCCACATTCAAGTCTATCTCCTCTCTCAACCATTATAAAACCCAACCTCTCATAACCTTTTTTAATCATCTCTCCCAAAAACCAAAACTCCCCACAAAACTATCATTCCTTCATCATTTTCGCATGGCTTCACGCTCAAAGAGGAAGATTTCAGCACAAGACAAAGGCAAAGGTCCAGCCTCCTCATCTTCAAAAACTCCACTTGTTCTTCAATACTTGGATAATGAACAAAGGGAAAAGTTCACCAAATATTTTCAGAAGAAGGTTGTGCAGACACCCAAATACAGTATCATCTCATTCTTCCCTAAAGAATGTATTTCTTTCCAAGAAACCCTGATTGCATGTGGATTGGAACCAGTGATTTCTTCATCTGGGTCATATTATCCGGACTTGGTAAGATTGTTCTATTGCAATCTACAAATGGAAGAAGGCAAGTTGGTAACATATGTTCAAGGAAAAAGAATCTCGTTCTTCTCAAAGACACTTGGTAGGATTCTCAATATTCCAACATCTGGTGGAAGTCCTCCTGAATAACACAAAGCAGCCTGGGAAGCATATGATAAAAGAAATTTTTATTAGAGCCTTGACCGAATGTATGAAGCCGAATTCCATGCAAAACATGTCAGATCCTTAGGCGACATGGAACCCTCTCGCAACTCATGGTCAGCAAGTATATTCAACATTGATGATCGATTATTTCATTATTTCATGGTTTACATAATGTTTCCAAGGGCTGGAAACCATAGCATCGTGACTGATCTATAAATGCAGATTTTATATACTATTAAGAATGGCATTCACATAAGTTGGTCAAATTTAATCTTGACTCACATGCGCGGAATCAATGAAAAATCCAAGTTTCTGCCATATGCATGGTTCATCACAAAGATCTTGGAACATTATAAAGTAGACTTTGAAGGGTTTGAAAAGTGTCTCATAGACTCAAGTATCAACAAGATCTCAATCAAAAATGTGGACTCTCGGATGGGTGTCAAATACAACCCGGAAACCAAGACCATTGTTTACCTTGGTGAAGGTGTGGTTGAAAATGATGAGCAAGAGGATGAAGACGATGATGATGTTCCTATTCCTTCTAGAAATGGCCCGAGTAACCAACAATTAATGGATTACATGACTCAACAGTTTAAAAATCTCAACACTTCCATCAATGACCAATATAATGCTATTCAAGAGTCAACCAACACTCAGATCACCAACTCCCAAGAGGCCGTCAACCAACAATTCTCCTATTTGTACTCTCACTTATACATTCCGCCATATGATCCTTCAAACCCGGTTGTCCCTCCAACTCGTCCATCACCTCTCCAGACAACATTTCCAAACCAACCAAACTTTGACCCCAACATGGATCTGTCATAAAAACTTTTTTAACTATGTGTTTTATGTTGTCTTTTTAAGTCATTTCTGTTATTTGAAATCTGTACTATCTAGTTTGCTTGTACTGTTTTTGTTTCTAAAATTTCAATTTGAATTATGACTAAGTTTATATTTTATTTTCAAATTGTTATCTATATTTTACTGCCTTAATCCATCTTTCCCTTCTTTTTGATAATGTCAAAAGGGGGAGAAGGATGTTACTCTTTTCTTGCTTATTGTCTTTCCTTAAGGTACAAATATACAAATATAAGGATATTTAGAACCTCAATACAAATTCAGAACTTCTCAACTTCACATATTGAGGGGGAGAGAAACTTGTCAACTTCACAAATTGAGGGGGAGAAAGAATTTGTCGGAAAGAACATTGCAACAAAAGAAGAGTGCTTTGTCATCATTAAAAAGGGGGAGAATGTGGAATCAAGATTCTCAGAGATCAACATATGTTTTGGTAAAGACAAACCACTTAAAGAAGGCAAAGATGATCAACCACCAAGCATCAGGACAAAGGCACAACTTTAAGGATGTTTCCCTCAGAAGATATAATGAGAACGTCCATTAAGTATTTAAGTCCTAATTGCTCAAATCATTAAAAATCATTTACATTTCTTTTCACACTAACACAAGCTTTTTAAAATGAGAATTTTTTTTGTAAGTGCAATCGATTGCACTTTTGGAGCAATCGATTGCATGATCAATGTTTTAAACTCTTTTTGATTCTGTTTCAGCAAGCAATCGATTGCTGCCTTGGTGCAATCGATTGCATGATTAAAATTTTCTCTTTTTTCACTTCTATTTTGAAGTGCAATCGATTGGTCCAAAGGTGCAATCGATTGCTCTATTGAAAATTTGAATTTTTAAGTATTTTTGTGAAGGTGCAATCGATTGGGCTCTTTGTGCAATCGATTGCTCACTGAACTTTTTTGAAAAATCTTTCTGAAAAATTGTATCTCTTCAATCAAATTTCTGTGGAATGTTTCCTTTGAAACATGACAACTGTTCATCAATTTTTTCTGGAGATTTTCATGTTTTTCTCAAGAGGTGTTTGTGTAATATAAATACCTAAATCTTTCAAAAATTCAAATATACATCTCTTTCAATTCTCTTTCAAAATCTTTATCACAATTTCATCTTTCCACATCTAAGAAAAATCACTTTTCACAAAGAATTTTATGCATAAATTTCATATCCTTTGAAAAGAAAATTCTTGAGCAATAAGTTTTAGAAACTTGTGGAAATTCACATTGAAAGACAAGATCAATCTCAACATTGATAAACAACTGTATACATTGTTACAAATCATTACAAAAATCAGATTGTATTTATTTTCCCTTGCTGTTCAGGATTGTTGAAAGCAAGTGTGTGCATTAGAGAGGATTGTTCCCGTTGCACTTAGTGTTCAGATCTTAAAGGTGTTTAAGAGTCTTTGATCTCCCTATAGGTTAGAAAGAAAAGTTGTACGCTGATCCTAACTATAGTGAAATCTCTTTCGAGTCGAAAGGGGAGTGGAGTACCCTCGGAGTGTGAGGGGAACCACTATAATTTCCTGTGTCTCTTTTACTTTCTGCCTTTACAAGCTTTCATATCATCACTCAACAAAAAAAGGGAAAGTAACATAATCCTCTTAAAACCACAAAATTTCAAAAGAACCTAATTCACCCCCCTTAGGCGCAATTCTTACTTACAGAAGGTTCAAACAGAGTCCATATACGCCCAAAAAAACCTCCTTGGCTGCTTCAATGACACTCAGCCCTGTCGGTCATCGATCGTTTGTCTTTGCAAATGAAAGATACGGAAGAACAAAGTGAGTATGGTCCCGACCCGAATGTGCTGGAAAACGAGCTCATATGCCCGGACAAAGGCAATCGCATTGGGATGCAATTGGGAAGACGCTAGCCTCAACCAGTCAAAGACCCTCATTTGAAAATCTGAAAAGGGCAGATGGAGTCCCGCCTCACGAAAAGAAAACTCATACATAAGAAACCTCATCTTTCCATAGCTCGAGCAGATCCGATGATGGGCCAATGACTTATACACTTGCCAATTCACAGAGGAACCCTCGTGACGATCCTCGACCGTGGAAAACGCGTCGGAGTCATCCTCGATAAAGCGGGAAGCCGTACTCAAGGGCTCTTCCCCAGCCCAGTCTTTGACTGTCTGACTCTGCCCCTCGACGGGCGCGGCCACTGGAGACTCTGGCTCCTGGTCGACTTCTATGACTCTAGGTATCCACGTAGCCATATCCACCTAAAAAGCAGAGGAAAATGGTGAATTCGACGTTTCAATATCAAATTCACTCTTCCACCATAACTCAAGTGAAAGGGCGAAGGGGACGACATCTACGACCTAGGCTCCTCCAACCTCGACAGACGAGGATGGGCCCCGAAGTTTGTATCGGGCCGCCGGGTGGTCATCCATTTCCCCTCATTATTTACCATCATATGTCCCTAGGGTATTCATCTAGACCTATCATATATCCCCGGGGTATTCATCTAGACCCATCATATGTCCCTAGGGAATTCATCCAACCCTATCATCTGTCCTCGGGGAGTCCATCTAGAACTATTATGCGTCCCTGGGAGCATCATCCTAGACCCAACCCTGGCCAAGGGAATCCCGCCGTAGTCGCCAGAAAACCTGCAGCCTCCTCGGGACACTCATCGTGTCCGTCGTAGGAGTTGCTGGAAAATAAAGAAACAAAAGGAAAAGGACGAACGAACTTACTTGGTACGGTAGTTTGGGTAGAGAAGCGGCAGACTTCGCGATGGACGGCGCGACGACGACGATTGCACGATGATGTAGACAGTGGGGGAGCAGGAAACAATTTCGTTTGTTAGATTTGGGAGTGAAAAGTGACAAAGGGGCAGGCCCTAGCCTATTTATAAGCCTAGCACAAAACTCGAAGTGCCCCTAGGCACTCAAGCACCCATACAACTAGACGCCCTAGAAGGGGCAATGGTCGCCTGACACGTGGCAATTGTGACAGACCGTGTCCCTTCACTTTCCCTCAAGCTCAGAAAGCCAGCGCGCCCGGTCACCTTTCACCTCCCCGACATGATGTTCCAACGAGTGCGGATCTCGACCCCATATTCCGAGCATAAGACTGTCGCGGTGAAATTTGGATACCAAACTATTGATTAGTTTGAATCGTTAATTCAATTTGCAACCGAACTTTGATTTGTCCAAAGGAAGGGATAAAGATCGAAATTCCCACAATGCAATGCAAATGCAAGGTTTAGAGAGTTTTAGGTTTGGGGGTTGGTTAAACTTAGGGAAGGTATTAGCATCCTAAGTTTCTGTAGTACTCTACAGGAACCTCTTGTTTTATTATTGTTTATTGCTAAGTGCTTATCTGCTTAAAGGTTGAAAGACCTAGGGGTTTATTTCTAAATATACTCGATAAGATGTCGCATCTTATGTCTACATATCCTTACGGGAGTGGAATCAGAGTACTTGTAGTTCCCCTAAAGGGTTAGAGGAGTTCTTTGACTGTGGTCAAAGTTCCTACAGGTTTAGGGTAGTTGTTTTGATTGGGTTTAGGAGAAGAGATGAGTCTTCATGTTAAGGGAGATGTAACCACCACAAGTGTAAAGGGGGTTGTAGGAAAATAGTCTTTGCATCGTCTTAAGAAAAGGGCTTAAGTACTCGGATTGTTTGATGAGTATGCCTTTATCACTCTTAAGGCAAAGTTCCTACATGTTTGATTGTATTATTGTGGGGGTGGAGATTATATCTCACTTAAGATGATTAACATCTATTCTCTATTGTGTTTGTAATAATTGTATTGTGTTGTCGATTGTGTTTATTTCTATGTTGTAAAGATTAAGGTCCTTCCTATGGGGTAGGATCTATCCTAAGCGATCAACTTGAATGGGATCAAGGATCGAAGGGGAGTATGATGCAAATGTACTACACACAACGTTGAATCATGTGTAGGTTTTTCCTTTGGACGGAATGTGATGCATAAATATAAATTGATAATGTAAATTGCTGAAGAATAAATTGCAAGGAAAGTAAACCATACACACACATGAAAGCGCTGAAGTGCGTGAGAGTGAAATGTGTCGTGAAGTGCACAATTGATTATATTTTGCGATGTTGGTTGAATTGTTTTGAGAAAAGCTGTATTATTTGTTTTAAATGAATGGATTTATAAGGAAAAGTTGTATTATTTGATTTGAGAAAATTGTACTTATTTGATTTAAATAAAAGTTCCATTTTAATAATAATAAAAGGTTTGGTTGGCGACTTGATTTTAATAAAATTAATAATTAACTTATTAATAAAAGATTTGGATTAAATTAGATAAAAGTTTGTTATAATTTTTTTTTTTTTAGGTTGTTTGAAATATGGAATGATTTTAAAACACATTATTATTATTGTAAAGAAAATGATTTATTAATTTTTAAAAAAAAGATGATTAAAGAAAAGATTTATTTAACTAGTTTAATTTTAAAAATAATTAAAGGGTGACTTAGCTTTTTAAAAATGTTGATTAAATAATTGCTAACGGTGCGGATCTGTTGGGGATCCGGTGATTCGTGTGTGAGGGTGTATGGCAGTGCGTGTGTGGTGTGCCGCATTAGATTAGAACAAATTACAAAAAAAAGCAAGTAAAATGAAAAGAGAAAAAAAACCTAAATCCCCTTTTCCCCCAGCCGTCGTCACCCTCGTTCTCTCATCTCCGTTTCCTCTCGCCTTCACTCTTTCCTTCTTCTGCTTCTTCTAGTCCTTTTATCTGCTTCCCCCCTAAATCTGAAACAAAAAGGACGCACGACACAAGTCAAAGAAATAAAATGTACTTAACAAATTAAAACTCTCACTGTGATGTACTCAAAGTAGTTTGCTGGAGTCGGCGGCGATGATCCATGGATGGATGGCCGGTGGATTCGCGGTGATTGTTGGAGGGAATCCTGCGAAGTGCGAAGGATTTTGCAGTGGGCGACGAACTGGGGTTCGTGATGGAGGATTTGCGGTTGACGACTGTAGGGGTTTCCGACGGAATTTTGTCGGGATCGCAGGACAGCGACGACAAAACGAAGATAAGTTCTCTAATTTCTGTATGTTTGCCGGTTAGGGTTTAATTTGGGAATTTTGAATGTTATTTCTGTTTGTGGATTTTGTGAATTTCTCGTGGGTTCTGGCTGTGTTCTGACCGTCCTTCATTCTGAGTTTCCTCCTCCTTTTATAATGTTTTGGAGGAATTTCGATTTGAATGTGATTAATGGTGATTTCCTATCTCGTACCAACATGTCGGAGCATATTTTGAAAAAATATTATATGCCTTAACCTCCTAGATTTGTGTATTCCTGTTTTGGCAAGTTTGAATTTTAACACATGTTTCTCTCTTATGCAGAATACCGATGTTGGATGTTTGCTGCTGTTTGTGTAGAAAAACTGGAGAATACTATCAGGCGAGCTTACGGTGGTTATTCCATTAGAGGTGACTTCAGTCTGAGGTCGGTTGCTCGCTCCCTAGATGCTGCTGATGAACCTTCAACTGGAAAACTCTTACGAACATAGCAGGTGAATAATGACAAACTGTATTCTTCAAGTCGTTGTATCCGGACATGTTTTGAATTCTTTCTTTTCTCGACCTCTTTCTAAATTGCTCTTTGCTGAAAAGAGTACTAATAGAAAATTTGTATTATTATTTGAATTGTAGGGTCGGAGTAGGAGTTGGGTTATGAACCAGTGCGAAGTGCCCGATTGGTGGTAAAATGTTCTTGACGATAATGAAGATGGCGTTCTCAGGATTCAACTTGATTTGCTCTCGCACCGCATACATGAACTGGCCAGCGGTCAATCCAGCAGGAGCAAGATACTTTCACCTCAGATCATCATTCCAAAGGTGCTCTCTCCACTGTAAGTCATATAAAGATATCTGTCTTCTTCTTTGTTTTCTTAATTAATTGCAAATGTCACAACCGCGGTTTATTCTCGGTGGTTCTTGTTTTATGAATTTCCTTGTTTGGTATGACTGCATTAGGACCTGTTCTTGTATGTTAGGAAAGAATGTGATCCTGGTTCCTTTCCTGATTTGGTTTAACTTTGTTGATTGTATTGGAAGGTAGTACATGCTTTGATTTGATATGTTTCTTTCTAACCAAAGCGTGTGGTTGCATCCGTCACCCTTAATTGTCTTCTATCCTTTCCATGTCCATTGGTTTTGAATTATACCTGTTCTCGCAGGTTTGTACCGTACTAACGCTTTGTCTCAATGTGCTTGTTGCAGCTGGTGCTTTCTGAAATGTACTAATGTGCTGATGCGGAAATACTTATGCTACTTGCAGATGATGTTGTTGCTTGCTGCTGATACGTTTGCAGCTGGTGTAGAGATATTCGCAGCTGCCGTTCGCGGATAGTACTCTGCTGATGCTGATGCGAAGAAAATCCTGTTGTGAACTGTGTTAAGATATTTGTTGTGGTTGTTGCAGCTGCTCTCGCCCGCGGACATGCCTTTGTCTTCTGTTATTGAGATATCTGTTATTGCTGCTTGTACGAGCTTGCCTGCTGATACACTTGTGGTTGCTTGCTCTGAACCCAAACTGACTTTTCTCTTCTTCTTTCAAGGGTAAAATTAAGTCTGGAGGCTGCCGGTCTTGTGCCATCGGTGATGACGACACTATGTATGAACCAGAAGATTTTTGAGAATACGGTTGCCTTTGTTCTTTATTCTGTTCATACTTTCTTTTTGTAACAATGATAGGTTATTAATGGTCTGGTCACGTTGGTCTTTGTTACCTTACATTCAGATTGGTGTTGGAATTATCCTTGGAGGGTTATAGTCGACAGCAGGATTAGCAGCATGTTGTCGTTTTCGCACACTTCGTTCCATTTTGTTAGTCAGCTCGTCTTGCGTTGGGAAACTCATGTGTCACGTAGCTTGGCGACGTGTAGAAGATGAAGCGCAAAATTTCTGATATGGATTGAGGATGGAGCTTTTGATTGGCAACAAAGGTGGTTCTCATAGGTAATTGCTTTTAGACTGTCTCCGTTTCGATGAATCGTAATTTCATTCGATGCCTTTACAACATACTTGTTTTTTCGCTTTTACCACTGTGTATAATCAACGCCTGATTTTCTTTTTGCAGAGGCAACAACATCAAAACGACAGATCTTGTTGGAGTAAACAAAGTCAGTTCGCCGTTTTAGGAAGGGTTAACAGTCGTTGAGCGTTGTATGGCCTGTGGGTGGACGTAGGGGAGTGAGGAGCATACTCAAAGGTTTATGTCAAAGCTTGAAGAACACACTCTTTAAACTATTTTCAAGGTATCCAGCCCCTTCATGGCGAGGCGATGAACGGGAAACGGTGAGGGCTAGCCTTACAAAGTTTCATAGCTTTTATCTTCTTAATACTGAAAAGATATCGGAAGGGAACTTTCAAGTTGGGTTAGAACCCAAAGGGAATGGACCTGCTATTGTTTAATTACTTTGTCTTGGCATTCGCCGTGCTTTCGTCCAATTCTCTTGGAGATGCTTTTGCACTTGTAGTCCTGTGCACTGTATTGTATTCCTGATAATTTGTAATAAAAAAGTGACTATGAAGCTTCTTTATGATCCAACTTGTAATATCTTTTATACGCTATGTATATACGAGTATGCGACGTTAAGGTCATATGCCTCATGCTCTTAACTTTTTGGAAATATCTTGAGGTTTACGTTAACGTGGTTGGCTTGAATAATAAAAACTTTTGACTTTCATAATGGAACTTCAAACTCATTCCAAAGACAAAGCTCGCCTTGAATTTATGTTGTCCATTCCGGACTCATTTCCTCTAGCATGAGAAGTCGTGAGGGCCATCCTGGATGTCTTTGAACTTATAAGCACTTGAAGTCTTGAAATAAAAACTCTCAATTATGATACTTGGAGAGATGACCCTTGGCCTCTGTCCCACTTCGTGAATCTTGAATGCCTTGAGGATCTTATTAGGCCTAAACCAATCATTTGGAAAATGTATCTTGAACACAAGCTTCAGCTTTAAGCATTGTTGCTTCAAACTTCCTTATAAAACATGCCCTACGTCCTTGATAAATTTATTTGTGAGCATGAGAGTTATTTCTACTTGGAGTTACTACAACTGCACACACTAGTTAGCCATGATAAATACGTACAAAGGTAAAAAAGAAAACACGTAAAAGAACGAAGGATGTGGGATATTAAGGTCAAAAATTAGGGTGCAACAAAGACCACCTTTCCAATTTGTCCTCGACCTAGGCTTATCCTTAAGTCATCACTCCTCCACCTCGGAGCAACGACTTAAGGGGCTCCTGTTCTGGAATGGGCCGAGACCTGTTCTCCAGCCGGGCAGACTCAACCCAATGCTATGTTGATGAGGCCCAACAAGGCTCAATCCTTCTCTGTCGGGCACATGCTTCAACCAGACACATGCGTCGAGCATAACACCTTCTTGACGAGGAAGTTCACGCACTTCTCCCACGTCCTTCACGTGTCCCCCACGCGAGGAAACGTCATCAGGAAACTACCCACCTCCAGAAGAGTCAGTTCAACCCATCTTCCGAAGATCACAAGGCAGTTGATCTAGGGCGAAGACCACGTGCTGGTCATCACTATGCCACGTAAGCCCTGACAGTTACTTAGGTTGAGCCTGTCAGTCTGACCCAATACAATGTAACCGTTGACCCTGCGCTGGGGGCACACCATAAACACCCTCTTTCGCTAGAGGGTCAGGTAACTTCTTCTCCACACATAACCTATGTGTTTGCTTTCTCTCTGATCTTTTACTCACTTAAGCATCGGAGTGCCTTGCAGGTACACTCCATTTCTCTCCACAACTCCGATGAATATAGCAATCCAACGATGTGTGGCAGGCCATTGACTCTTTCTGATCAAGTGAGATCAAAATTAAATTAATTAGATTAATTCATAGTAATTTGAGTTGTCTAACTAATTAGGTTAGCTCATAATCCATGTGACATGGAAGTTACAAATCTGAAACTACCTCAAAACTAACTAGAATCATTTCAAACATAATAGCTTGTCCAACATGTTATTTACCTAACTAGTATAATTGTTAGTATGTCTGTAGGTTTTTTTCTTATGATTACATACATAAAAAACCTTGAAATATAATCACATGTTTTGAACATTTTAGTTTGAATTGCAATAACATGTGTATTATTCTACATCACAATAATCATAATCACAACGACATAATGCATTACTAATGCATTAAAAAAAGAGTATTATTACCACAACATTTATGTTTCAAAAATATACATCTCCAATAATTTTTTCTTATGCAAATTCATATAAAATAATTATTTTAATATTAATTTCATGAAAATAAAACTTTAATATATTACAAACTAATGACATGCTCATTTTTTTTATCGAAACATATTGAAAATTTAAAATATTATATATATATATATATATATATATATATATATATATATATATATATATATATATATATATATATATATATATATATATATATATATATATATATATATATAAATATATATATATATATATAAATATATATATATATATATATATATATATATATATATATATATATATATATATATATATATATATATATATATATATATATATATATATATATATATATATATATATATATATATATATATATATATATATACACTTTTGTAAAAACAAGAGAGAGAAAATACTAAGAAAATATTTAAATCTACTTTTGGCCTTCTAAAATTTTTGATTGAGTGATTTTAGTTTTCTTTTTTTATTTTATTGATTTTGATCCCCTAAAATACATGAATATATAAGGATAAAACTAGTTAAAGGCTTGTGAATTCACACGAGTCAAAACTTTTAATTACAAAGACAATAATATTAATATGCATAATTAATGTATTCAAGAATTTCTCATTGTCATCACCGACAATCATATACTTTATCATAAAGAATAAAATTCACTTGAAGTTAAACCACTCCAAGAATTTTACATTGTCTTCACCGACAATTATAGTTTTAAAAAACTATCATACTCCACCTAAAGAAGAGTATACTTCACTTGAAGTTAAACCACTTCAAGAATTTTCACATGTCGAAAATCAGGTTGAAACATTATGGTGCAACTTCCTTGTTGGAAGGAAACTCTTCAACCACCAACATAATCTTACACCTTGTGTAATCTTGATTGTATCAACACATCTTTGACTTGGACTTTCCACAAGTAAAAAAAAAATTCTTTCATCAATTTTCTCTAGCCCGACCTGCACAGTAGAATTTGTGACTGCAGCTCAACAACTCTTTCACAACACTACCCTTCTTTTTTGATGTGGAAGATCAAACAAAACTACAATCACAGAGCATACTAAGAACACTTATTCTTGGATCAAACCAAAAGCTCTGATACCAGTTGTTGGGAAAAACAAGCCTAGAGAAAAAAGAAGAACACAATAACAACACGAGAGATTAACGTGGAAACTCCAAAACCAGAGAAAAAATCATGACCTTTGTCAACAGACAACCAGAGAATAACACTATGTGAAAATTGTTACAACACATAATATACCCTTACAAAATCAGGCCCCCAGTACACCCACACCCTCCAAAACAAATATATAACTACATCTCACAACACTCTAAAATAATAGTATAAGAGAACAAAGAAAGTCAAATACAAGCTTAGAGTACTTTTGATTGATGCATCTTGGAATGAAAAACATGAATTCTATATATAGCCTTGGACTCCCACTTCCTCCACATAACTAAGCGATGTAGGACTTGAAAGAAATTTTATTCTATATATCGCCTTGGACTCTTTCTTCATTCACAAAACTAAGCGATGTGGGATTTCTTTAACATGTATATTTTCAACCAATCTCAACATATATAAGCAAAATACGTATTTCTACTTCCTTCATTTATTATTTGTCTCAACTAATATGATGCAATAGTTTAAAAAAACAAATGAATAATATAATTTCATATAAGCAAAATATGATTTATTTAAAAATAAATAATGGCAGACATGTCAAAAATAATATTAATAATAAAATTTGTTATGTGCTTTCTAAAAATACAATAGAGAAAGCCTGCTTGCCCAAATGGAGCAAAAGGCTCTGTATAATAGAAGGTTGAGGCTTGTTGCGTATGATGGAAGAGGCTCTATTATGTGACTTCAACAAGTGGCCAATGATCTATGTGTTTTTTAGAGTACAATACAAATGATCACTACACCTTTTAGTGGTTCTGGTGTGTTTAGGGGGTGGAAGTCGTAAAGTTTAGTCACACTGAAATTGTGCGAGACTCTTCCTCAGTGTGTGTCTATGCAAAATTCATGATCCCTTCCTTTTATAGGATTAATACTTTTATATATAAATTTTTGGGCCTAGGCTAGAAAGCCAAGAGACAGTTTTTTTTCCTTTTATCTCAAGAAAACGTGGAGCAGAGAAGACTAAATCACGTCTAACTCGTGTGAAGGACATTTTCCCTTCTCTCATATTCCTTAAAAGTTTCTATTCAGAAACCATGTGTATTATATGAAATGAGTCATTAGCTTTGAGCTTAACCTGTAACATTATTTTAGGCTCCCATCTCACATTGTACACTTTGGATGACCCACTTTTTAAAGGCGCTTGACACCCCTATTCCGTCCCAATTTACTTTCCCTTTTAGGCCCAATAAACTATCATAATCCATAGTCCCTCGAACACGGGGCCTTAATAATGGTGAATTAATTTAACTCGAGCACATTGCCATCTTAATGAACTTATGATTCCCTAGAGGATACTCGGGGTGAGTCCCCCAAGTGATGTTAGTGGCGAGTCCTTCAGGGAATACTTTTGGAAGTGAGTTCCTCAGGCATTTATTAATTGCCAAACCCATGTTATAAATCATGCTCTTCTAGGTTTGAAGTATTTACGGAGATTAATTTCATGTTGCATGGATTTTTCGTAGTTTTGCCTTAATTTTGTAATGTTTTATACTTCCTTTGTTTTTACTCGTATTTTGCTTGAGACGAGTCCCTTAAGCGGATAGTTTCTCAAATGTTGATCCTTTAATGAAAGTTTATTGTTCAATTTAAAATTTATGTGAATGTACAATGTTTAATTACCCTGCATGGTGGCAAGGATCCTTTAGCAAAAGTCCAACTTTAATTACATTGTAGGACGGCAAGGATTCTTTAATGAAGGTTCGTCATTTAATTACCCCGTAAAAAGACAAGAATCCTTCAATGAAGGTTCAACATTTAATTACACTGTAGGGCGACAAGAATCCTTCAATGAAGGTCCAATATTTAATCATCCTATATGGAGGAAAGGATCTTTCAGTGAAGGTTCATCGTTTACTTACCTCATAGGAAGGCAAGGATCCTTTATTGAAGGTTTAGGGTTTAATTACCTCATAGGGTATTAAGGATCCTTCAATGAATGTTCAACTTAGAGTTTTTCCTTATACAAGTCAAATAGTCAAGAGGGCGGGGGCTATCATTAAAATCCTCGCCCGTACGAGGAAATAAGTGTGAATATGCCTTTAATAGTTTACTAAAATATTTTAAGAAAATACACTAGCGATCCAACGACTTCACCTTATTTAGTAAGAAAACATATAAATCAACAATTGTAATGATATCTATGATTAATCGTGTTCCAAATTCTAGGGATAAATCTTTCATCTAGTCCTTCAAGTTTATATACATCATGCAGTAGCTTATGATATATTTGGTACAAACCTTCCTAGTTAGGAATTAGTTTTCCTAACTTGGTAGGTGTGACCACTTGTGTAAGTACAAGGTCACCTTCTTGCATCTCCCTTGGAACTAGCTTTGAATTTTATGTCTAACAAGCCTTTGTTTGAAGGTGAACTCCCAGATACGGGTGGTATTTATGGTTTCATTGATCAGGTCGGCTGCATACCTGAGATCTATCTCATTTTTATCTTCATTAAACTCGGTGTGGCTTCAAGTGGGTGTATCAATTTCAGATGGAAACATGGCATGAGTGCCATAGACCATAGTCAACTCTCTCTCCTTGATGGTGGATTGAGGGGGAGTGTGATACGACCGCAAGAACTTATGAAGTTTTTGGCCCCTTGGCTTTTGGCATTGTCTAAATTTTTCTTTATCCTGCTTAGTATAACCTTATTTCCTGATTGTGCTTATTTGTTGGCTTGTATGTGGACGAATGAGGTGAACTTCGTTTCTATCCCTAAGTCATGGAAAAAAAATACCATAATTGAGCTAGCAAATTTAGTGCTAGTATCTGATATGATGACTTTGGGTATATAATTCGCTGCCAATAGAAATGATAAACCCTTTGTACCAGGATTTTGGAGACGCCCTCAACCTCTATCCACTTCATGAAGTAGTATAAAATTTTCTCCCATTATTTTTTACTTTGTCTCGAGATTTAAGGTGGATTTTCATAAAAGTATGTTAGTTGGATTTAAAGTCAATAATTATTGGTTGAACAACACTTATCTTTTTGAATTGTAAAGTATGTAAAACACCGTTTTAATATTTTGGGATTACCAATCAATGACAGACCTAGAATATGATATTTTGGGAACCCAATTATTGACAACATCGTAGTCCATCCATCCCAATGGAACGTCATAATCTATCTTTGGGAAGTTATCTTGTTCTCTTAAAATTTGTCTTATCTATTATGCTTGTTTACTTCCTTTCTTTTTTCAAAGCTCCTATAGATATTAATTCTAAAATTGAATATTTATTTACATACTTTTTATGAGTGGAAATGAGGAGGCTTGTAGAATTCATTATATTAATTGGGAGAATGTTTATTTTCCTAATGAGAACGGTGGATCATAGATTCATAATTTAAAGACATTCAATATTGTTTTTCTAGGGAATAATGTTGGAGAATTAGGGATGGAAATGGGGATTTGTGTTTAATATATTATCAAGTTAATTTAGGGTGGAGTGAGGCTTTGCAAAAGGAGTAGCCTAGATTTATATTGGTGGGAATATTTATGTGGAGCATAGAGGGGGTATGTAATTGTGTTATGTTAGTTGGTTTTTTGATCGCTTGTCTAAAGTGGTTGAAAATGGTAGAAGTAATTTATTTTGGATTGACTCACAGATAAGAGTAAATTCCTTAAGGTAAGATTTAGAAAGCTTTTTTTTTATGTGATACTAAACATGATTTTATGTTTGATATATTTGATGCAGGTTGTGATTTGAGTAATGTGGGTTGGAGGTGGTGTAGAAGTCTTTTTCACTTGGGATGATTGTTTAGCGGATGAATATAAAATATTTTTAATAATAACTCTTTATAGGAAATATGAAAGATACTTAGGGTGGGAATCAAAATTCATATGTGATTTACTTGGTCAAAAAAACGTACTTTGTAATAAAAAATACCATTGTCCTTAAAGATTCTCTGATCAGTGAAGTTACATAAAAAATTGGTATGTGTGATGTTTCTTTGCTTAAATAGAAGCTACACAATGATTGGTTGCCAACAAGATACAATCTAATCATGCAAATTTTTAATCAGACAGAGTTTTATTTGTTTGCCAATGTCTATGATTCTAATGAGAATATGCACCATTTGTTACTTGAATGCACATTTTTGTTAAAGGTGTATTTTGAAAGTAATAGTGTCATTGATTTTTTAGGGTGATTTTTTCACCATCTGTCAACGCCAATGATTGGTTTTTGAAATAATGTTCCACTCTACACTGTTATGAGATTAGTAATAATTTTGAAATATATCAAACTGAATTACATTAGAATTATCCACAATTATACTTCAAACATGTCACTTTCCAATAACATTCATAATATTTTCAAATGAGGGCTAAAATAACTATAAAATTTACCATACAAAATTTTAAATATGTAAGATTTATAGAAATTAAAATTGTAAGAATCATTGACATGATAAATGTAAGAATATGGAAATACTCACTAAAATGAAAACTAAAACAATATTCACTGATATAAATAATAAATAAATAATTATTGTCATCCATTCATTAAATATGAAATCGTCGTCAGTATGCAATTTAAAAACCTAAAGTCGATAACGTAGAGCTAAGTTTCATGACTGGCTCACCAATCAGACTACTCACTGTTAGCATTAAGGATTTGCTTCCCGAATGACAATAAAGAAGAAAACATGTTATGTTGAGCCTGCTTTTAATTTTATTTTATATTAGAAGCCTTGACAAAAGGTAAATGAATCAATTTAAGTAACTATTTATTCGTGCAGAATTGTCAATAATTGAGTTAAAGAATTGAAAAGGAAAATAGATTGCCAAACTTGAAAGGTAATCATTTTCCGATTTCTAACACTTAACAATTTTTCAACATTTTCTCATAGCACAAGCTTTATGCAAAGGAAATAATATAAAGAAACACATACTTATAAGTGAAAACATAGTATAAAACAATTAAAGTTACCTTGTGCTTAGAAGTGAAAACGTAGTATAAAACAATTGAACTACATGCTAAACCTTTTTCGAACCATGAAGCTATCTCCGTCAATACTAGAGTTCAATCTAAAATACCATAAATCTCCACCTTAGAACAAAATCTACACTAACAATGGAATAAACTAGCTTTCATCATGAAACTTTATGAACTACATACAGTGAAAAAACTTACTACTTGATAATGTCTTGGTGATCATATTAGCAACATTATCATCAATTGAAACATTCAACACTTGGACTTCTCCATGTTCGATTATCTCTCTAATGAAGTGCAACCTCACATTGATGTGTTTGGCACGCTCATGATACACTAAATTCTTTAACAAGCGTACTGTATTTTTGAGTATCACATTCAACAGTGATAACTCGGCCTTGAAGTTTTAGCTCCTTAACAAAACCTTCAAACCACAATGCTTCTTTCACAGCTTCAGTGAGGGCAATATACTCCACTTCAGTGGTTGATAAGGCAACAACCTTTTAAAGTGTTGCTTTCCAACTAATTGTTGTTCCAAACATAGTGAACACATATCCATAAATATATTTTATGGAATCCATACAACCTACATAATCAGAGTCAACAAATCTTTTGATTTAGACTTTGTTATCATTACCACAGGCTCCACCATAAATCAAGACTCTTCTTAGAGACCCATATATGTACCTTAGAACCCACTTAAATGCTTGCAGTGCTCCTTACCATGATTAGCCATATACTTGCTTATAAGGCTCACTTTGTACGCTATGTTTGGCCTCGTACATACCATAACATACATCAAAGAACCTATTATACTAGCATATGGGATGCTATCCATATAGGCTCTTTCGACTTCAGTACTAGAACTTTGAGTCATACTCAACTTGTACTGAGGATTAGTCAGTGTTAGAACGGGCTTTGAACTCTACATACCAAACTTGTCGAGAATCTTCTTCAGGTATGCAAACATATCATTTCTTTACCCTTAGGATACTTTGCTCTCATTTGAAAACATATCATTTCTTGTCGAACTCACCAAAGAAATTAAATTCCTTTTAAGATCAGGTACATATCTGACATCACTCAAAAGCCTTATTGACTCATCATGGAGCTTGAATCTAACAGATCCAATTCCTGCAAGATTGCAGGATTTATTATTTTCCAACAACACTGATCCACCATCTTGATCACATGATTCCTGAAATACTTTCTTGTTTGGAGTCATGTGCCAAATACAACATGGATCCATAAGCCACTCCTTGCTAGAGTCACTGCTTGAAACTACTGGGACATTAGATGATTCATAGTCATCTTGCACAATGACTGAATTACCATTATCCTTTCCATTATGATTATTCAGATGTTTAAGGCACATATTTCTTGTGTGACCCTTCTTCTTACAATAATAAAACCTGATTGCAAGAGTATTATCACCATAAGAATTTTGTAGAATCTTACCATTATTCTTCTTCTCAAATCTACCATCTTTCTTCAAGAATTTCCCCTTAACAGACAAACCTTCACCAACAAAAGATGGTTTATGCTCTTTTCTTTCATCCAGGTTCTTAGAGTACAAGGCTGATTGAACTTCTTCAAAGGTCAATAAACATTTGCCACACAAGAGATTTCTTTGAAGTGAGTATGAGACTTGGGTAAAGCACACAACAACAACAATGTTTGATCTTTATCATCAATCTTGACCTCTATATTTTCAAGATTAAGAATAAACTTGTTGAACATATCTAATTGCTCAGTCAAGACTTCGTCTTCACTCATCTTGAACGAATACAAAGCTTGCTTCAGGTAGATACGATTGACCAACGATTTCGTCATATACAAACCCTCAAGTTTGCTTCACACACCCGGTGTCGTCTTCTTCTTCGAGACCTGTCGGAGAACCTTATCACCAAGGCTCAATATGATGGCACTGTGCGCTTTCTCAATCATCGCTGGCTTCTCCTTTTTCATTAGGGCAACATTCACCTTTCCAATCCTTTCAATGCTTCTAACAAACCCTGCTGAACCATTAGGGCTTGAATCTTTAAGCGCCACAAACCAAAATCATTCATACCGATGAATTTTACAGTCTCATACTTTGTTGACGACTTCTTATCCTCCACAATCACCGCCTTAAACATACAACAATGTTAAATTTGTTTGAGAAAGACTTTTACTTTCTATTAAGGTTCTCTTTAATTCGTAAAATTAACCTATGCAATATAGAAGATATTCAATTTTTTTTAAATACATATTTAATAATATAATTAAAAAACTAACATTAATGATCACTATTATAACAAAAATATTTATAATTCACAACAATTTTTTCTCTTAAATGGAGAGAGTGACTAAAAAATTATAAACTCCTGAAAAAACTAATAAATAATATTATTTCATAAATGCATTAGCCTATAAATTATAAAAATATTTTTTATGTCTTAAAATAAATGTTATATTAAAAGAAATTAAAAGAAGTATATCTTTATAATGCAATTTTGATTTTATTTTTTAATTGTAATCTCTATTTAAAATTTAGTGTAATGTTAAATTGTGCCTCTAAGGCACAAGTTTAGAATTAAATGTTAAAAATAAATTTTAAAAATTGTGCATAGTTTTTTATAAAAATAAAAAATTTAATTTTTTATTAATATTTTCAATACAAATTTTTTATAAATATATTTTTTAACTTGTGCCCCTAAAATACAAATTATTAATAATTTCTCTTTTTTATCACATTATTTTATTATCACATTATTTTATTCTGTGTGAATCGTTAAAATATGCCACTTATGTTAAAACAGACGAACTAATTTATTACATTTATCAAACAAACAATAAAATTTGTCAATTATGATTTTTAAAATAAAAAATTTATTTAAATCATAA
Organism: Lathyrus sativus; assembly: GCA_963859935.3. Taxonomy (NCBI): domain Eukaryota; kingdom Viridiplantae; phylum Streptophyta; class Magnoliopsida; order Fabales; family Fabaceae; genus Lathyrus; species Lathyrus sativus. Next base: position 69,779,022 of record OZ012738.1, on the reverse strand, counting down.
AAAATTAAAACAACAATGGATAAGGGTGTACAGATACATTGAATGGGTCAATTAATTGTTAATTGTACTGGCACCGTTTTCAAAATTGAATTATGTCCAAACCAAAAGTCTTTAATTTGATTCATAATTAGTGATACTTTTTCATGAATACGCACTACTTCTGCTATTTTGTGGTGGAATGCTCTTTTTATAATTTTATTTAAATTAATTAACGCGTGGACAAAAGAAGAGCCTAGTAGTAATCTTTGAACTACCTAAAGAGAAAAAGAAAGGTGAAAAAAAAGCAACAATTGAAACTTTCAAAAGTATCCAATGCTAATACTTTTTTTACGAGAACAATTCCCCTAAATATAAACCAGACAATCACTTTATTTTTCAAGCGTGAAAGAAAAATATAATCATATCTTTTTTATATAAAAATATTTTATTGCATGATAGTTTTACATTTACATACTTCTTTAAATTATCTAATATACATAATAAAATTATTTATTTACTCATAGTTTTTAGATTAAAATAAAATTAAAATGTGTTATTTAGCATTAGATTATTTAAATATATTTATTTTTAAAACTTTATATTATATTATATTTAATTATTTAATTTAAAAATATTTAAATTAGTTTTGAAAAATGAAGATGATTTTTTATAAAGATAATGTTTTAATTCAAATACAATATATATTTTATATATCATTATTAATTTTATAATAAATAAATAAACTAATATTATCATATTTTATATTATGTATACAATGTGCAAATTACGTTAACTAACATAGATTTTCAACATTTTTGTTGGTGGGATAATATTCACATCAATGTTGTTTTGGATCTCAATAGGATATATTTGAACTTCTTAATTTTAGAGTTTCTAACTCTAGTGTGTTATATATATATATATATATATATATATATATATATATATATATATATATATATATATATATATATATATATATATATATATATATATATATATATATATATATATATATATATATATATATATATATATATATATATATATATATATATATATATATATATATATATATATATATATATATATATATATATATATATATATATATATATATATATATATATATATATATATATATATATATATATATATATATATATATATATATATATATATATATATACACACTTAATTTTGGAAAAAAATGGTGATGTACTAGTAGTGTAAATTTTTTTTATATTATTTTGTTAAATTAAATTGAAATTTTTAAAATAATATAACATGACAAAGTGATATATTCTCATTAGATAAGAGTGTAAAATTTGTTGTGCATCACTATTAAATCATTTATCTTGAGATGCACATTCAAAAGACCTTGATATTTTTATATTTTATTCTTTTATAAATATTGGGAAAATTAGAATATTTTCTGGATTTTTTTCTAGAGATTTTTATTTTTCTATTTAAAGACAATTTTATAAATTAGAAAATTTAAATAGTTAATTTAAAAAAAATGTAAAAAAAGAAGAAGATTAACATGTCATTTTAAGCCGAAATTGTTCCTAAATTGAAAATAAAACACACTTATGTTTTATTTCATGTTTGATTAATAAGGAATTGACTCTCTACATGTGAAATTAAGTTTGACATGCTTAATTCTCTTGATTAAGTGTATTTTTTTTTTCCATTTTAAAAGAGTCTAGAGGAATTATATGGAGTAAAATTAATTTTGAAATGATTTTGATGTGTTTGATTTTTCTAAAATACAATTGATTATACTTCTCTAATCTATTATCTGTTATATTTAGAATTTGTAAATTTTTTTAATTTAATTGTTATTTATATACTTAAATTTATTAATCAATTCACTTTTACTCTAATCAAACATAAATTACTCTATTTTCAATTTAATTTAAATTAAAATCAATTCTACATAATTAGTTTACTCAAGCTCTTGGTCGAAATCCTAGCTGACCACTATGAAGGAATAACAATTCTTTTAGAATCTTCTCAGCATACCAGAAGTATCATGCGAATGATTATAGAGGATCTAAAATTCAAGTGTATCCAACGACTCTCTGCGATCCATGCCTAACAAATAACAAGTTTGTTATTCTTTCTTTACGATATATATAGAGAAGACGTCAATTCAGGTACTTAGTTTAAAATTCAGTTTCAATTCACTATTTTCTCTCATATACTGACTTGAGCATTGACATGCTAACCTTGCAGGTCAGCCCCCTATCCGTCGCACCAGAAGCTCAGATATGCCATTACCACCAATTTTTACTTTTTTTTATGGTTATAGAGTGGAACGACTGCGGCGTCTGCGGGAATCGACTTTTGATTCTTGCATTTTCCATGATTTCATGTTTGCTCTTTGATTCATCAAGTCAAAACCTTCCCAAGTCATCGAATCGAGAGCACTTCAAATCAATCGTGAATATTCACCGCGTTTGATCCAATCAAGCATCGTTTCAACTATGATTTCCTGAATTTCCATATATTCTATTCATACGCTTCCAAGTAATGGAAGGATCCAAAGTCACTTGTTCTACCGTTGCACAAGAAGTCGCTGTCACTATCGTAGCTCAAGTAGCGATCAATCAACTATCTCATTCGCAAGGTGTTGTGAATCCAAGAACGGAGGTTCCATTACAACCATATCCGGTCAAGGCTCCTCATATATTTGTATCTATCCAAATTCCCCTGATTGGACTTTGATCCCACCTCCAGTCTCACAACCTGAAGTCTTACCTGGTTTCCAACTACTACGAGCAAACCTTGGATTGCAAGGTGCTAACAAGAGGCTAACGTGCCTCGAAGAAAGTCTCCACAATGCTCCTCCACAAGGAAACTCCATTCTAGAGGCTATATCAAGAAGAACTCAAACCACTGTCCCTGAGTCGACCACTACGAAGAAAGATGAAGCTCATAAGTTGAAGAATCAACAGAAGATAAAGAATCACTAAAGTCATCCCCAAAGTCCCCTGGGGGATTGAGGCAACCACATTCCTCTCTTAGATCAGGGGGACAATTAGCTGACTACTAATAAGCAGAAGTATCCTCTATACGATAGTAAAGTCCCTTGGGGGGTTGAGGCAGCCACACTCTTCTTCATGGATCTCCCTTTTTCCTGGATCTTGGATAGCAAAGTACCAAAATCCATGGAAAAGCCTCCCAAGTTGGGTGAGTACGATGGAAAAAGGGAGATTCGTACAAGCACGTGTAACTCATCAATTAAAAACTGAATTACTTTAGTGCTGACGAAGCCTCTAAATGCAAGTTATTCACATTAACTCTGGTCGAACCGACCAGGCTATGGTTTAACGGTCTGCCAAGCAAGAGCATTGAATCAATGACAGCTTTTTGTGAATGGTTATCTACTCACTTTACGGCCTGAAAAAGATAGATGGTGATTGTAGCTGTTTTGAGTGGGATTATTCAGGGGAGGAAGGAAACCATACAACCTATATCAACCGATTTATGCAAGTTGCAGTTGAATTATAGAGAGTTGAAGAAGGGCTTAAGTGTTGGATCTTCGAAAATAGCATTCTGAGAGAACCATCACTTCAAGTTGAAGATAAAAATAAGAAGGTCCAAACTACTCAAGAGATTCTGAGCTTGGCTCAGTCTTACATGATCCTGGAGGGAAAATTGAATACACGATTTAACAATCCCGCTTCCGCCAAGACTAACTCTAGTTGACTGGCCGAGAAGGAGAACCACATACAGAAGGATGATTCCGACCTAGGAATGCAAGGACGCTATGACAAGTACACTCCATTTAATTTCTCTTGGGATAAGATCTACCAAGAGTGTGCCAACACATAATTCTGGAAAGGAGGAATTAGACCCCATTTTCTCGTTAGAGAGATGTCTCGGACCAAAAAGTTGAAATGTTGTCGATTCCACAAGGGGCACAACCACAACACTTATGACTGCATCCAACTAAACAATGCCATTAAAGAGTTAATTATGAGAGGTTGACTGGCCAAGTATGTGAAAAAGGGAAAAAGAGAAAGGGAAGAGCAACCTAACAGTAAATCTCCCTCAAAGATAATAAATGCTGAAACTAGTGGGAAGGGCAAGGAGGCCAGCAAAGGGAAACACGTGTATATTATCACCGTCATCAGAGGAGCCCCCGAGCAAACCTCCCCTGAAAAGGCACCATGAAAAGAGAGATTTTTGAGATGTTGGTCGTCCATAAAAATGATAGAGGTGCATCAACAAAGACCCTGAGCCGACTTATGGAAGGGTTCTAAAATTCTGAGAAGGTAGAAAGAGTTCCTAATGAAATATTCTCATTGGTGATTACAACCATAATCAAGCTGTTTGATGTCTCCAGAATCCTGAACGAAGACTAGCTCTTATGATATCATGTATTCAAAGTTGTATGAAAATATGGGTCTCTAAAAAGGAGGCTTATGTACATATGAAGGCTCAAACTTACAGGCATGCAATGGGACGACCACCCGTCCATGGGGATACATTGAGGTGATGATATTAGTAGGTGATGGGAAGGACGTCTGGATAGTCAATTTGTAATTTCTCATCATCCCTTTCAAAAACATCTACAATTGTATTTTAGGAAGTCCTTTTGTGGCCACCCTAGACGTTGTAGCCTCGTCGGTGCATATTAAACTCAATTACCATAATATTCAGGGGGAACCAGTCACCATCAATGTTAATCTTGAAGGAGCAAATAGAATCTATCAAGTGTTCCAGCGAGACCAAGGTAAAAACATATCCATGGAAATCAACATGGCTTCCCTAACTGTTCAACTCATAAGCATGAATATCCATCCCTCAAAAACGTGGTTGAGTAATATAGAAGCAAACAATGACAATAAGTGAAGGCTAGCCCGCCTGGTTATGTTCTTCTTTACTATTTGTATTAAATGATATGCCACTATAATCATTCTCCTCGTATGCATGAGTCATTCCAAATAATGAATGAAATATTACAAGTTCTGAAATATCAGTTTCTTTGTGATTGTGTATAACAACAGTGAGTCTGGGGTATGACCGACATGATTGAGGCCCGACGCAAATAAATTCAAGGGTTATGTCGTAATCGTCTTACGTGTGTGACTACAACAACTAATTCCCCACATCCCAAAGCACGTGCAAAGAAAATTAGAGGTGCTATTGCAAGTGCCTTATGTGTGTGACTACAATAATTAATTTCCCATAGTTAGGCGTGAAGTCACGAATGCCTCACGTGTGCAAGCACAATAATCAGTTCCCCACATTCAAGAGTATTCACTACAAGAAATATTGCCTATTCCCAAGTGATATTCACGTCACTAATGTTAAAATCACTTCACTAGCCAATGGTTGCGACGTGGGTAAAACACGTCGGAAATGCAATGGTGGGAACTTTTTCCCACGTGGAAAACACGTCACAAAGTTGTGACAGGTTTACCACGTCGCAAATCACAAAATAAAGAAGAAAACTTCCCACGTGAAAACCACGTCACTAATTAGTGACGTGAAAGACATGTGGGAACTCACCTTTACCAAATTGCTCTGCACGCTTTCCTGACACAAAGTAAATTTAGTACCCATGTGATTCCCACGTCACAAAGTTGTGACATTGTTATCACGTGGGAAACCTCACAGAATTAATATTCTTCCCATGTGATTCCCACGTCACTAATTAGTGACATGGGATTCACTTCACTATTAAATTTAATTATAAAAAAAATAAATAATACTAACGGAAGAAAGCTACTATAAAATTAAAATAAAAATTAAATATTAAATATAAATTTAAAATTAAAATAATTTTTAATTAAAATAATATACATTTAAAATATATAAATATTTAGTCACATGAAATTCACGTCACAAATACAAATAATAATAATAAAAGTTGTGACGTAATATGCACGTCACAAATAAAAATACTAATAAAAAAAATTATTCTTCGCCACTAAATAATTCATCTTCGTTTTGGTCATCATCTTCGGGAGAATAATTCGATCTCGAGGCAAAATATTTTCGCATTTGTGCCTCCATGTCTGATTGTCGCTTCCTCATTTCCTCTATTTCAGCATTTTGTCTATTTCTCATATCATCCATTTCTGCCTTTAGGGCCGCCTCACGTGTCTCCGCCTCTCGTCTCGCCTCAGCTAGAGCTAACTGTCTCACTGTTGCCAACATTTCTGGTGTCAATTCTGCCGGACGCGATCCTCCTTCCCCATCATCGAGTCTTTGAAATAAAGTTCGGTCCCCTTTTCTATAATCACCAGCCAAAGACCCCAGACCAAAAAAACATCCATTAACTCTCTTCCCGCCTACTGTTAAATTCCAAATATAAAGATCAACGCGCGGATCAAGCGGTGCATCCTCAATCGGCGTATATTGAGGATTTTCAGTTAGAAATTGGGCAAGCAATGTCTGGTACAACTCCTACACACACATTAAAAAAAATTAAACTAAATATAATTTAAACAATTTAATTATATAGTAATTATGAAATTAAAAGAATTCAACTAAAATAAACAAGTTACCAAGGTTGTTTTGGAACGACCGTCAACAAAGTCGCCCGATTTTTTGGTTCGAGTCTTCACAAATAGCTCATTAATTCGTGGCTCCCTCCCCAAGTCCTTTTTCTAATTAAAATAATGAAGCTTAATTAAATATATATAATAATACAAAAAAAAACTTTAAAAAATAGTTATAATTACCATTCGTCGATGATGTTCGCCGATACTGATACTTCCAACTGTATTAAGACAGCCACCTGCTTCAGATGCCCTCATCTTTTTAGCATGTTCAGATCTTCTCTGAAAATTTTCTGTCTTCCACCACTCAACAAGTTCACCAAATATTTCCTCGCCTATCCAGTTAGGACGAGTGTGATCTCTTTCCCAACGTTGTCTAGCATTCCTAAGCATGTCAGATAATCTGCTAGATACCTTACTTTTGAAATTTTTTTTAATTTTGAACTCGTCAAATTTCTGCCAAGTACACCTTTCCTGCAAGTTATATGACAGTAAAATAAAATGTTAGATATATATAACAAAAAATCGTTATAAAACATGTACGGTTGCAAAGTAAAGTTTTGTTTGCGAGATATATCATAGGTCTATTCTCCAATCCACAACCTCTTCAAATCATCTATTAAAGGTTGCAAATAAACATCGATTCCGGATTTAGGACTTGACGGTCCTAGAATGAGGCAAGTCAAAAACATGTACGGTTTTGTCATGCACATCTCTGGAGGGAGGTTGTAAGGGGTTACAATAACTGGCCAACAGGAATATGCAATTGCAGATGCTTGGACGTATGGAGTAAAACCATCAGAGCATAGTCCGAGCCTGACATTTCTAGGTTCTGCAGCAAAATCAGAATGTACCCTATCAAAATGTTTCCATGCCTCACCGTCAGATGGATGCCGCATAATGCCTGAAGATGTTTTGTTTGTATGATGCCATGTCATTTGACTTGCACTATGCATTGAAGCAAACAATCTTTTTAACCTTGGTATTATCGGCAAATAAAACATGGACTTCACTGCTACACGTTTTTGTTTACGGTTAATCGCTTTACTACGAACTTGATATCTCAGACTCTTACAGAACTTACATTCCTCCAGCGCCTCATCATTAATACCAAACTCATTGTCATAAAACAACATACATCCATTTATACAACAATCAATCTTTCGTACTTCTAAACCCAACTTCGATACCAACCTTTTTGCATCATAATAACTTGTAGGCAAGTTGTCTTTCGTAGGAGTCGCATCCAACATCATTTTTGCAAAGTATTCCAAACACTGTTCAGGAACATTCCAATTTGACTTTGCAGCCAATAATCTCACACACATTGATAATTTTGAATCTGTCGACCCCTCAAACAACGGTGTATTCATTTCTTTCAACAATTGGTAAAATCTTTGTGCTTCCTCATTCGGCAACTCTTCACCATCAAAATCCTGAGGTTCATCATATGTCACATTTACTCCAAATGCATTACCAACCATTTCATCGATCAGATTAAATTGTTCATCAAATTCCATATGCGATCGACTGCTTGATGCGTCTGTATTAGTTGTCTCTGCATGTACGTTACTCGGCAGTTGTTCTCCATTATATGTCCAAACCCAATAATTTTTAATGAAACTCTTCCTCTTCAAATGACGTTCTACTTCCTCTGGGTCACTAATTATACGTCTACATTCACATTTAAGACAAGGACATCTCACACCTCCTTCACGTCGACAACATTCTTGTGCAAATGCCCACGTGATAAACCCTTTAACTCCTTCCTCAAAATTTGCCGTAAGTTCACGTCTGCCTGGTAATGTTCTATCGTACATCCAACTACGATAGTAACGAAAATATTCCATACTGCACAATTGTACTATATATCATTATATATCATTTTAATAAAATATGTAATTTAAATCTATTTTTTCTATTTCGACACCAACCTAATAAAATATGTTCACTAAAATAATATATTCATTAAAGTATAATATATATTCATTATTTTTAAAGTAAAATATTGACTCATATAAAGTAAAATATATTCATTATTTTTAAGATTATATGTTATAGGTATTTAGTATAAATAATTTGCCAATGGTATTAAAAAAATTATAGATGGTAGACTATTGACTCATATGTGTTCAAAGTTGATATTTCAAATGCTAATACGTGTTTTAGTTCTAATACGTGTTAAAGTAAAATATAAATCACTAAAATAATATATTATACTAATATATATTTAAAGTAATATATATTCACTAAAATAAAATCTGTTTTATATTATACTAAAATAATAAATTCACTAAAATAATATTTTTCTATAATTTATTTTTCTAATAAAATCTGTTTTTATATATTCACTAAAATATTTTTTATTATACTAAAATAATAAAGTAATATGTACTAATATTTTTTATAATAAAATCTGTTTTATATTATACGAAATATTTTTCTGTTTTTTTGTTTTTCTAAAATAAATATTTTTCTATAATTTAATACCATTGGCAAATTATATTCACTAAATACCTATAACTTATATTCACATACACCAAAATCTAAAACTTTAGTTAAAATTTTCTATAAAATCTAAAATCTAAAATTTTCTATAAAATCTAAAATCTAAAATTTTCTAACATATTCTAACAACAACACAACACAGCACAACAACACAGCACAACACTCAAAGTCCAATTTTATTTTCAACAAAAACAGTACATAACATATTCTATTTTTGCTTTGAACACCCAACACAACACAACATAATACATAACATATTTTATTTTTCTAAATTTTCAACAACAACAACACAATACAAAATAAATACAAATAAATTAAAATGCATAAATACCTCTCAGCAAATTAAACACTCAAAGCTTTCGATGTTAGATCTGAAAAAAAAAAGTTAATAATAATAAAAATATAAAATAAATACTAAGATAAAATAGTTAACCAACAAGTGCTTCACCTTAAAAATTTCGTATGGCTAATGGAGTAAAAATGGAGCTGGAGTAAAAATGAGGGAGGGAGGTAGCAGAAAAAATGAGGGAGGGAGGGAGGAAGGAAGAACAATGAGAGAAGAAACAGAGAAAAGAAGAATACTGATTCAACGCAAGAGAAATGGGTTATATTTATGATTGAGGTTGCGAAGTGGATTTAGATTGGGAAGTTTCCGACGTGGCAAATGGTTCTGGCATTAAGGTCGGAACTTCCCAATATTAAATTATAACCGTTGTTGTGCCGTTATGCCAGTTTAATTTTGAAACTTGCGACGTGGAAACAGCTTCAGAAATTTGCGACGTGGGTTTGGCTTCGGAACATTCCCCCAAATATTTAATTATTACCGTTGGTCCACTAAATGCCAATTTATCTCAGTGGTTGCGAAGTGAAACACACGTGGGTAGTTTGTGACTTTCTAATCACGTGGCAAATAAAATGACTTTTTTGAATTTTAATTTCCCATATGATTTACACGTCAGAACTGAATGTTTGAAAAATTCAAACTTCCCCCTCCTTAATATTCCAAATTTTCGTTCTAGATTTTTGATGTTGAAACTTTATTAATTAAATATTTTAGTGACATGGTAATCACTTGGCAACACTTTTTTTCCCACATGATTACCACGTCACTACATCACTAGGGAAAATCCAATCTTTCTTGTAGTGATTCTTGTGAACACCTCACACATGCAACTATAGTAATTAATTCCCTAAATTCAATAATGGTCCACTTCCGTCTGGCAGCTATCCACTTTAGTAACCGCAATGGGTTGGCCACGTCTACCTCATATCAGATTTTTAATGGACATGTGACTTCACACACAAGAAGGGGGTGAATTGTGTTTTAGAAAAACTTTAGTTTGAAAATTTTTTTGGATAAAAAATCAAAGTTTGAAACATTTTGTAACTTTTTTAGAATTTATAAGCGGCAATATAAAACTTAGAAAGTAAGATACGAAAAATAAAATTTAAGGGAAGAGAGAGAAAACACCAGAAGTTATAGAACTTCAGTCAAAAGAAAAAGACCTAATACTCTCCCCAAGAGTTGCTCTTGAGAGTATCCAATAAACTTAAAAGCTATCGGTAGGTTGAACTCTTGAACCCCCTTATACAAGGATAAAATGAAGTTTGTAGCTAACTTTAAATCAAACACCAAATACAAAGAGAAGCAATGTGTTTTCCTTCTAAACGGTAGATCAATGCGGTCAGTCTCATTTCCACAAGAAACTTGGAGTGGTTATTCTTCAAGCTTCAAACCAATATTTTACACGGGAGGATCTCGAACCTGGTAAAGCTTTAACACCGAGTTGAGCTCGAACAAAAACTTGGTTTTATACCGGGCTAACCAATAACCTAAAAATTTTAAAATTGGGCTGATCTCGAACCTAAACGGAGACTTGACCGCACAATCCCCAATTTTTTTTACGGGTTTAGCTTCAAACCCAAATAAATAATCCCTAATTGGATAAATTTTCCAACTAAGGTAAAAACAAAACTTCCTTGGTGAACTCGCAAAACTACCTCTCCAGAATTACAACTTCGTCACTCACAAAATGACTTTCTTGAAAACGCTACGACTAAACTTTAGTGAGAGAAAGTAAATGAAAATATTTTTAGAGAGTGAAAGTGAGAGGTGAGGAATGAAAACTCACATTTATACATGTCAAAATATGTGAGAAAGGACCTCTATTTATAACCTAGAGGTTGACACAAAAAAGGAAAACTTTTATGGCCAATAATGATAAGCCAATGAATTGGCATAATGCACTAATCGATTGGTACACCTAAAATTTATCGAATAATAAGTTTTAAAAGGAAACAAAAGATATATAATCATTATCAATCATTAAGGCACTGTCATAATCGCTTATGGCATATTTTTCAACTGGTCCAATCGATTGAAAACAAGTTCCAATCGATTGGCAAGAACAAAAACATGTACATAGCCTTTCTGATAGTCCCTAACTCACCTGGAACGACTTCAAGGCATTTTAGAAGTTTTTTTTTTATAAAAATAAGTTTGAAAACTTACTTTTTTGTGTGTGTTTATATGTGTGTGTGTGTGTGTGTGTGTGTGTGTGTGTGTGTGTGTGTGATTTGCCATATACTTTACGAGAAATCCCTTATGCTTTTACAACGTATATTCACTCAAACGTTTCAAGACAAACTTTCATATACTTCAAGACTTGCCATATGTTATCCTCTTGTAAACACTTACTTAATATTTACTTTGATATGAAGCTTGAGTTATATTCCATTTGGTTTCCATCATTAAATAATCAGTTTTATCAACCCTAATGCTTTGGTTACATCTTTAACCTTTTTACACTTGACTATAGTTGTTATCATTAAGGATTAGTTGTCATCATAAAAAACATGGTCTTATTTAAGAGGTCTTCCTTGACCAATAACCTCTAAAACAAGGTTTCACAATTTTCACTCGGGCGGGGAAGAGGAACTGACCTTTGGCCAGAAACGTCCCCAACAATGTCCAATAAACTTTTAGGGAAAATCTCGTAAGTTCGCACAGAATCTAGAGCTCTACACTTGGGGTCGTATAAATGCCCGTCATGTAGGTATAAGATAATTTAGTTCCAAAAAAAAGGTATACATATATTTTTCCATTACAAAGTATCGTACATCTGGTACAAAAAAAAAACATATAGGGTTACTCCAGTAGGGAGATGACCTCCCCATCTTTGAGCATTTGATCCGACTGAACCTGCTCCCTCGAAATACACAGGGGATGGTAAAAATGCTCCATTTGCTGCAAGGCATTTTTAAAAGACTACAAAGCCGTACCAAGGTGCATAGGCTCAAATCCTCATTGAGCTGCTAAAGGAGAGGCTTGAGCAGATTATAAATTGCCCTGAGTAGAAACCAGAGTCTAGTTCTTCCTCTCCACGGTCCTTACCAGGTGGATCACCTGGTCGATCAAAGAACCAAGGAGATTAAGGGGGAGTAAAACATCTATTATCCTAGTAAGAGAGGTGGAATATATTTGTATTTTTTACAGATACACATCTCATTGAAGCATTAGATTATAAACACTTTTTCCCAATTGATGTTTTTCCTTATGTTGTTGGTCAAACTAAAGAGTATACCAGCAACCGGCTCCACCAAGAGCCAAAGCAGAAGAAGTGTGCTAAGTATATCGAGCCAGAGTCATCAACTTCTCCTCCCGAGAATTTCTGATTAGATTGACTAGATACAAATAATCCTCATCTGGGGGAGGAGTGTTACATTCCTTAAAGGAAAAAGAGCCCGACCTTGAAGCACTGTGCGTATTCGGAAAAGCATTCAAAGCACCATTACTTCCAAAGGCTCTAAAATAGTAGAACGACTTACTTATGTTCCTGATGGTCATATTCCCCACCTTAAAAGCCAAAGTTTTACTTCATCCTTCATAAAATATGAAAATTATCATTGTTAGAGAAAATATGCCATAAGTAAGCAAATTTAAAGCAAAAAGGTAAAAAAACTTACCAAAAATAACCTTCAAATATTCGCCTCCATTATAAATTGAGTGCTAATAAAATGCTTCAAGTGTTTTCAATTGGCCTCCTTCAAGGGAACACCACCCTTGAAATAACTATGGTCATCGATGAAACTCATCAGACGCTTCTTCTGATACAGATCTTCTGAAGAAAATATTTTTCTCTTTGTATACATACATCCTATTTCCCATGAGAAAATGGCTTGCAATCTAGTACTTAAGGACAAATCAATTCACTTACCCTCTAATCCATTCCCAACAACAAAAATTATAGTGTGAGCCTTTGGGTGGATAGAACTGACAAAAATCAAAAGGCTGCAACTCAGAGCAAGAGCTAGACGGTTGGCACCATAGAAATTAATCATCTATTTTACGTTTGATTCGCAGGGCCACAATGACATCAGATGAGATGAAAGAAAAGGTTCAAGGAAGGCTTCCCCGTAAAGTATTCACACAAGTAATGGAAGACTTTCACATATGCCCAACTTGCTGAATGAAGTTGTGACTGAGCCATTACCAAATGCTTAAGAACTTCCACCTTAAAAGCAGTGGACGACGAGAGAAGGCCAATAACCAAGAAAGCACACTCATAAAAAGGAATACCGCAATCATCATACTTACTGCATATTTTTTCATTCTCGTGGTGAGTCAAAACACCCTAATATCAAGATGAACCAAATTCAAAAATGACTCTATCAAGATTTCCCTCTTTAGAAAAAACAAAAATGGTTGAAGAGTAAACACATTCTACCCAAAAAGATTGAGCATTCTTCTAGGATTTTTTAGCACTCCTCCGGGATATTTTACCCATGATGTACTAAAATTTACAGATGAAGGAAAACAAAATGTCAAAAGAGAGAAAGATAACCGCAAGTTAGGAAAAATGACTCAAAGAAATACGACGAAGACTCTTCAAGAATCATACGCTTGCATACGGAAGAAAGTAGACTTTATCAAACATATCAAATCACTCAAGCACAAACTCGGGGGTTTTAGTTCCCAAGGGTTATAATAATGGTACTTCCGAAAAGACGTTTGAAGTATGGAGCATTAAAGGCAAGAACCCCCCAAGAAATTTAAATGTATTCTCTTGCTCTTCCAAAGATAAATAAGAGAGCGATCGACATTCGAGGCTAATACAAGAAACCTTGCTTTGTTATGCATAGACAAGGCTTGGAGAAACTGTTATGCACCGACCATAATGATCCCGACCAACCACTCTAAAGGAGTTACAATCCTTATAGAATCTTCTCAACATACAAGAATTATCCCACTATTGATCACAAAGGATCTAAACTTCAATTGTATCTAACGATTCTCTGCTATCCATGCCTAATAAATAACAAGTTTGTTATTCTCTCTACTATATATAGATAATACACCAATTCAAGTACTCAGATTAAAATTCAATTTCAATTTACTCTTCTCCTTCATATACTGAAATAATAGTTAAATATAACTTATGTTTTTTTCCTAGGATTAAACCATGAATAATCTACCTAGAGCCTCCAAAAAAATTGAGAGAGAGAGATTTGAATAAACCAAAAACAAAAAATCCAACTAAACAATGGTGATGTCTCCTGTGAGAGACCAAGATTCCAATGTTTTATTTAGTTTTTACCAAAAATTTTTTTTTTTTTGTTTTTTTTTAATAATTTAGCAGAGGTTACTTAGCAGGAAGGTTTAAGATTTTTTTCTTCATTTTTTCAATCATTTAACATGAATTATTTTGCAAAAATTCAAAACCCCACAAAATAAACCCATTAAATAGTTGAAAAGAAAAAAAGAAGAAAAGATTTGCCTTTCACTGGACGGGAGATAGCGCCTTAAACAATTACTACCACTAGTAACCGTGGTAATCAAAGTTAGGTATTTTTAGGGTTAATACACCTTTAGCCCCCTACCATTTGGTGAGATTTTGAAAAAGGACACTGTAAAAAAAACACAGATTTCATCCTTGTATTTTGAAGATGCCCCACTTTTAGACCTTAAGTGGATCTGGTCAAATAAGAGGTTGATGTGGTATTGACAACGTGACATTTTTTGCACTATTCATTTAAGTTACATTCCATGTGTAACTTAATAAGTTATTAATAAAATTTTTAAATGATTAATTCCTTTTTTCTATTTAATAAAACAAACAAATTAAAACAAAATGGGTTAAATCATCTTCTTCATTTCCTCTTTCGTGCTCGCCTCGCAGCTAGGGTTCCTTCATTGAGTAGACAATGGCAAGTTCAGGTCTCATGTCCAATGTGAGAAAAGATCCATTTTGTGGGCACAAGCTTCCAATGAGAATCCATGTTTCGAAATTAAGCTCAAACCCAAGAAGAAGATATTGGAAGTTCAAATTTTTGGGGCTTTGTTCAAATTTTTTCATATCCTTCGTTCATATGTTTTTGCTTTATCGTTGCTTTTTGAGTTATTGATTCTCGATCTCTTTTCTTGTTTTTCCATAACAATGATGATTGTCATCTATTTCACTAGGATGATGAACTGTTTCAAGGAAAACAAGTTGAACCAAGGTATGGTGAAGGTTGCTCTGAATGTGAAAACATGAAAATGAATATGAGGAAACATGGAGTTGAGTTTAGAAAAAAGTCTTGTCATGAGTTTGGGAAGGCAGTTAAGAACAAGAAGATCGATAAACTAAAGCTGAAGGCTGCAAAAGATTAGAAGACCATTAATGTAGTCACTTACATTTTAACTGCATCTTGGATTTTTTTTTGCTATAATGTTCTGTAATAGGTAGAATATCTTGTAACCATGTAGAATCCCTTGTAATGAGATCAAAGAGATGCTTTGTAATATTTGAATCTGAATGAAATGAAATATATTTGTTTGGTTTGGTTATAATGTTTGCACTATAAGGAAATTGGAAGATAATATCAATGTCAAAATGGACTTATAAGGTTCAATACCAGTGAAATATATCTATTTAGTTTGGTTATAATGTTTTCACTATTATAAGGTTCAATAGCAGTCTGCATTACATTCAAAATGAATAATACTAGTCTACATTACTAATTCAAAATGAACAGACTAAGCACATTATGTGCAATATAGCCAAAAAAGAAAACTAAGCACATTATGTGCATTACAAACATCAATACATGGTTCAAAATAAGCACATTATGAAATAAATTTCTTCTTTTTGGTAGACACAAATTTCTTCTTGCAGGCCACTATATGTTTCTTTTTTGGAGAGCTGGTATCAGCAACAACTTCATCAGTGGCAGGTGTTGGATTCACAATATTAGAGGATTTAGTTGTTTGGTATTCAGCTTCTAATGAGGCCATTATTGCTTCAATTGATGCATCAATTTCAGCCTCAAAATAGTAAACTATAGGCTCAATCACTTGGTCAATTGCAGGCTCAATCACTTGTCCAATTGCAGGCTTGGTCACTTGTCCAACTGTAGGCTCAGTCACTTGTCCAATTGCAGGCTCAGTCACTTATCTAATTGCAGGCTCAATCACTTGTTCATTTGCAGGCTCAACCACTTGTCCATTTGTATTATTAATTTTAGTCCTAGTTGTTTTTCTCTAAGACACCAAAACACAAACATCATAAGTTATGCTCCATAATACATGATTTAGTACTCACAAAACATGTAACAAAAAATAGTCAAACGTTTCTCTTTAATCCAGCAGAGTTTTGTTCTTTACTCTAAAATTTTCTTGAGTTATGATCAATCTTGTCACACTTAGTGCACATGTAACTAACACCAGACCTTCTTATTCTAGAACCATTTTCATCATGTTCCCTAAACCTAGGTTTCCTAGGTCTACCTAGACCTTTCTTAAATGACGGTGGAAGCATATCCTCAACATCAACCTTGGGCCACGTATCCATTCCATTAGTAGGACTCACATTATATGAGGAACACTTACTATATGTTTCCCTACTATAGCACTCATCTATAAAAGTTTCTATATCCAACTTTTGATATTTCATAGCAGCTATGGCATGTCTACATTGAATGCCCACAAGTTCTCAAAAATAGCATGTACATGTTCTTTTTTACTAATATCAATAATGAATTGATGAACATCAAATGTATGGTTTACCTGCCATATCATGCTAATACTCCATGTAGGAACCCACTGACCACTCATCAACACCTATTTGTCTAATCTTTTTCCTAGGCATAGGCATTATCTCATGTTTCCACTTGTCTAGTTTGGTTAAGTTTACAATTATCCTATTCATAAGATAATTTCTAATCTATTCACACATAGTAATAATTGGTTTATCTCTAGCCTGCAATATAGTAAAATTGAAAGACTCACTAATATTATTTATCAGAACATCACACTTTGAATAAAAACTAAAAGCATGCTTGCACCACAGTTTGGTTGGAACACCATTAGCCATTCCCAACCCTTCTTATCCAGCTGCCTTAACTCAGACATATTCTTCTCCCAAGCTTGATAGTAGGTTGCCTTTGCAGCTCTCATCATGAGATCCCTTATTGCATTACCTCCACCATTTTTTAAAATTGACATACAAATGTCTTAGACATATTCTATGCTCAATGAACTTAAACATATCTTCAAACAGAACCATAATAAATAATATTGCTAAGTTGAGTGACCTTCAATAATTTCCTTAACTATGTGCTTGGCCCTCCATGCTCTTCCTTTGGTAATCCCAATTGAATATTTAGTCCTAAGTTTAACCATTAGATTTGAGACTTTAACCTCGTCACTTGACTGCCTCTTTTCAATTGCAACCTTTGACACCCACTTTGAGTTGGATGACTTGTTATTCAAAATCCTAGCACATGTATGTGACCCCACCTAAGTCTTTATTTGGAAAGTGTGTTTGTCACCCACTTTATTACAAAGTGCTAAAAATCAACATTTACCCCTGCACTCCACCCTAACCCTACAACTTTCACTTCTTACAAACCTAATCTATCTACCATTTAAAACAGACCATTCTCTCATGGCATCCTTATATTCAACAAGAAAGTTAAACTCCATACCTAGTTTGAGCTCATAGTCTTTGTCGAGCAAATCCCTTATAAACTTCTCATATTTGGACATCCTTTCATTATCACTATCATCTGAATCCGAGCTACCCAACTCTTCACTTTCATAATCACCATCTTGTTCTACACACTTTGACGAATTTGGTTTCCACGCATGACCGTTGAAGGAACGACCAACCTGATTTTTGGGGGGACCTTACAGTTGATGAATCCTTGTCAGCTTTTAACTTGTATCTATATTTCCTACCACTGATTTCAATCCTATTATCTTCTTCGGGTTTATCAACCTCCACAATCACAAAGCCTTCGTTTTCCTCATTAACTCTTTCTTCCTCACCATCTTCCCTAAAGAATCATCATCACTACTATGCTCACTATCTTCACCAACATCTACATAATTTGGAGTGAGTACCCTCTTTGAATTGTATGCAACATTGTACTCCACCCATATATGTCCATCAACATTATGAGAAATAGAATGCTTGCCGCTTTCTGTAACGTGGGTATCATCAGTTAGGTGGAAGAAACCTTCATCATTCCCTTTAATCTTCTTCCACATTCGGACACCACTACCGTCAAAACCACACTCCTTTATTAAGCTCAAGGCTTCAAAATACGATAATGTGTCTGCATCCTGGCCACTAATGATAGTTTCAACTCCTCTTCTGTAGAAAACAAAGCTTTCACGAACAAACTCTCCATCGTGGTGAAATATTAAGTTAAACAGTACCATCCCTAACACAATAAAATGGGCATGCAAAAATCAACCATAGGTGATGCAAAAGAAACGATTAACTATGATTAATTGACTACAAAAAGGAAACACACCTCTTACCTTGTCAACTTAGCAATGGAGGCGAAGAACGACTTGGAGAAGACGATGAAGATATGTCGTAATCTATTCTAGATTTCGAGGGGGTAAATGAAATGTCATATGTCATCTAATTACTTAATTTATTTTATTAATTAAAAAAAGGAATTAATCATTTAAATTTTTTATTAATAACTTATTAAATTACACGTGAAATGTTACTTGAATGAATAATGCAAAAAATGTCACATTGTCAATACCATATTAGTTTCTTATTTGACCAGATCCACTTAAAATCTAAAAGTGGAGAATCTTCAAAATATAGGAATAAAAACTGAATTTTTTTTATATGGTCTTTTTTGAAATCTCACTAAATGGGAGAGGATAAAAGGTATATTAACTCTAATTTTTATTTTGCATAAGGTTAATACTTTTTACGTTTTTACGGAGCATAATATTAATACTTTTATTGTTTCAAAATCATTTTCGTTTTAAGAAAATAATTATTTTAAAATACATGTTATTTTTATTTTTTAAATATATAAGTGATTACTTTTTAATTGTATTTTTTAATTATTATTCTGTACAATATTTTTAATATATTAATAATATTACTTTAATAAAAATATAATGTGTTATGATAATATCATTATATTTTTTAAATTTTATAAAAATTTTAAACGATAGTTCTTTTAAAATTGAGATTATAATATATTCATACTTTTGATACTAAATTTTAATAAAAATGCTAGATCTAGATATGCTGAATAATATATGATGTAATGTATCGTGTGCAATTTTATTTTGGGCTAAGAATAAAGAAAAAGGTACTAATTGAAGAAGCACAATCTTTACATATATTCATCACAATCTGTACGCATGAAATGTCACGTGACACTGGAGATTGGTCCTTGTGGCAGGTAGAAAGACTTTGCTTACCCCGTGAGTGAGTGAATGGAAAGAGAAAATAATTTAATTATTTTAAATAATTTAATTAAATAAAAGCCAAAAAGATAAAGCTTATCTTGCCCACAAAGTCATCATTTCCATCAACAAATTAAAAGTTACGTTTCATCTAATCTAATATAAATTTTATTATTATTTTAGTTTTCTTAAACGCCACTCCTTATTTTAGTCCAAAATAAACGCTACACCTAATTGTTTTAAAATATTGAGTAATTGCGAAAAAGTTAATGGAAAAAACAGACTAATTATATATTGTTTTTTTGAAAGGGATTGAAATTTCAATCATCCTACAATGCTTTTTATGATGAAATATTGGTATAATAATTGAATTTTAGTAAATGAACACTCAAAACGAACCAAACACTTCTAATTTATCAAAAAAGGAATTGGTTTGATATATAGATTTAGAATTCGGAATCCTAGCAATTTGTTAGAAGACAATTTTTTAAAATTAAATTATTTGTTAAAGAACAAAATATATATAGGCCCATTTCTAATATGTCATTGCAAGTTGATATGTGATACAACTGCGGATCTGGGAGGTGGAGTTAACAACTTACAGTCCACTATTCCTAATATTGATAGGCCCATTCGTACTAAGAAGTTTCCTTCAAAATATCAAGATCACATACTTTATTAAATGAGTATTTGTTTTATTCCTAGTTATTTCTATTTTTTGTTTCTGCTTGTTTCTAGAAGGCTATGACTCAGCCAAAGTTTGTTAGTAGTGCCTTGCTGTGATGTACGTTTGTTAGTAGTGCGCTGCTGTGATATCTCTCTTTAGATTATGCTATTCAAAACTATATAAGATGTATTTGCTCATTGAGTTAGAAGAATGAAAATCATTGCAGAAAATTATCTCTCTTTCTCTCTATTCACTGCTTTAGGAGGTTTGGCTCAGTCCTTAAAACTGAGCATTATCAATATGCCAAGATTTCCTCTTAAAACTTCATATGTGTTGCACTTAATTCAATTATGACTAAAAAAAATCAATTAACTTGTATGATTTTAAGTGTAGAAGGAGGTCTAAAAGTTGAGGAGCCAAAATGAATAATCTATTAGAAATGTTCCAATTAAAGTCTTGGATTATTAAATTGGCCTTAATAATTTGCATAAATTGAATATCCACCGGAAATACTAAGGGTAAATATTCAATTTTGTATCACAACTAATTGTCAGTCCATAAATCAATGTCCTTCATAGGGATGACGATATGTAGGGTTTGTGCAGGCTACTATAGTACCCGTCTCCATTGTAACACCCCCTTCTATACCCCCCAAATAAAACAAATAATATATATATATATATATATATATATATATATATATATATATATATATATATATATATATATATATATATATATATATATATAGGCACATATAAAATTTATCAGAGTATGATTTAAAATACGGTATAGAAGAAGTATGCCACATTATTACCAATAAAACAATCAACACCTGCTCTATAAAAATATGCAACAGTGGGATAGTTTTCAAAGTAGAGGAACTTCGTCCTTAAACCCACGTCTCAATATTTAAAATTAAAGCGGAAGAATAAAACATTTGAGTTACTTCAAAATATTTGATCACATAAATACATATTATCCAGTTGTTCATCAATCATTCATGTTACAAAACATCATCAACTGATACATCACAAATGTATCACAAAAGAATGCTATACAAGCCTAACTACCCGGTGTTACATAATCAGAGCAGTCTGACTCAAAAGAATGAAGCTATACTTCAGAAAAGAAACCTCCAGCAACCTAATCTGCAATGCCTCATAGAGCATTATAAAACAGCAGAAGGGTGAGAAATATTATCATAATGATCAATGCATACAATTATATATATATATATATATATATATATATATATATATATATATATATATATATATATATATATATATATATATATATATATATATATATATATATATATATATATATATATATATATATATATATATATATATATATATATATATATATATATATATATATATATATATATATATATATATATATATATATATATATATATATATATATATATATATATATATATATATATATATATATATATATATATATATATATATATATATATATATATATATATATATATATATATATATATATATATATATATATATATATATATATACACACACACAATTATAGAATACATATAACCCACATTTTCTCACCACAATCCATTTCCATTATCAGATGCATCACAACGTGCATATAAACAAACATACATCAAGCATACATCCATAAATCTCAACATCCCACATAAACATACACATGTTATATTTTATCCACCAATTCACTATTACACATTCACATTTCCCAATTACACAAGTAATGCACATACGCATATTCCACAACTCTCACCATACTTCATCATAACTCATCATATACTTTACAAAGCATACTTATATAAACAATATGGACAGTCGTCAAACATATTCATCATGCACATATCCATAGTCCTCATCAATCCACGTAACATACACATAAGCATTTTTGCATACAACAATCTTATATCCACACTCTCAAATCAACAAGTCATGCACACACGCATACTTCATATAATAATCACCAATATGCCACGTGACTCAATGCAACTCATGCCATGTGGTACCAACACTTGTTATCATTTTTCGGTTTTTACACTTAAATCGGGTCCACCCTTCTAGACCGATAACAACAAAGCCCGTCCCCTAGGCTTCAAACCCACCCTTCTAGGTTTGGGACAAGCCACTAGTCTCCACGAAACTAGCAAACATTGCCTCTTGACTAAATAATGAATATGCAATCAACCAACAAAAATGCATTTAAGACCGTTCCCGCATCTTAATCCCATGCATTCAAATAATTCATCCCTTCAAGAATTACAACATGATTGCACACACAACATATTCATAACAATTCAAGGCATTCACATTCAATACCATCATCACATTCATCAAAACAATGCACACATATCCATGATATGTTCCCATGCATTACATACATTAGCATACAACATAATGCATTCACATACTTATTAGATAATACACACATATTCACTAATATGTTCTCATGTATCCCTAATCAATTCAAACAATACACATATCACAATCTAGGATTCACGCCCAAAGGCTACCCACAGCTCATCACAATAGTACACAAACTATTCATATCACATAGGATTAACATAATTGAACCAAGCAATTAATCATTGGATGGATAAAACAGAAAAGAAACAATGTTGTCCTGCTCGCTGGGACCTTCGCCTGGCGAACTCGCCAGCAAACAAAGTCAGTAGCTACTGACTTGTTTCGCTACCCTTCGCTGATGTACTCGCCTGGAGAACCTTCGCCACTCACCTTCGCTTGGCGAACTTGCTAGCGAAGACCACTAGGAGTTCTCTTGAATTATTCGCCAACTATTCGCTGGGCTTCGCCCGGCGAAGCTTCGCCTTCACTCGCCTGGCGAGAGCCAGCGAACCTGCGATATCAGAACCCTCATTATGTCCCAAAACTTCTACCCTCACAAAATCGACCGATTCTCACCGAACCAGTTCCGATAATCTTAACCCCACATCACCCGACTATTCTACGACATTATTTCCAGTTTCTAACCGATTAAACTATGATTCTACCGATTAAATCCATTTTGCCCTAACTTGAAAAATGGTGGAAACTCACAACAAACCCAACCCACACATACATAACCACATACATTGACTAGATAATAATGTTTCTCACCCTTACCTTGATTGGATTGAAGCTTGAAGTTGATTCTTGATGATTTCTCCAAGTTTCCCTCTTCTCTTCTCTTTTCTCCTCTTTCTCTATTCTTTCTCTTCTATTTTCTTTCTATCCAATTCTTTCCACTTATCCCTTATATACTTCTATTATTTCTTTCCTTCCCATTTCTCTCTTCAATTATCTAACAAACAAATCCAATTAATCCAAATCATTAAGATTAATTCCAATAAATCAATTAATTAACATTAATTAATTAATTAATGAAATTTGGGCTGTTACAACCCTCCCCCACTTTAGGAATTTTCGTCCTCGAAAATGTTACCTGGTTCAAACAGTTCTGGATAAGACTCCCTCATTTGGCTCTCCAGTTCCCAAGTCACATTTCCACCAGCCGGTCCTCCCCAAGCGACCTTCACCAAATAAATATCTTTGCCTCGAAGTTGCTTCAACTTCCGATCCTCTATCCGCATAGGTGATGCCTTCATAGTGAGGTTATCTCTCACCTGCACATCATCTACTTGGACTACATGAGACGGATCCGTAATGTATTTCCTCAACTGAGATAAATGGAACACATCACGGAGATTAGCAAGCGACGGTGGTAAGGCCACACGATAGGCCACTTCTCCTATCCTCTGCAAAATCTGATAAGGACCAATGAAACGCGGCGTCAACTAACGCGACTTCAATTCCCTACCAACACCAGTCATCAGAGTAACCCGAAGAAACACATGATCTCCCTCTTGAAATTCAAGTGCCTTCCTTCTCTTGTCGTGATAACTCTTTTGACGACTTTGAGAAATCCTCATCTTTTCTTGAATCATCTTAATCTTGTCCGTAGTCTGCTGAACTATCTCGGGTCCAACTACAGAACTCTCTCCGGACTCATACCAACACAGTGGCGTCTTACACCGCCTACCATACAATGCTTCGAACATTGCCATACCAATTCTCGAATGAAAACTGTTGTTGTAAGTAAATTCAATCAAAGGCAAGTAGCTATCCCAAGTTCCCCCTTTCTCCAATACACAAGCTCTCAAAAGATCCTCAAGTGATTGAATAGTTCTCTCAGTCCGACCATCTGTCTAAGGATGATAAGTTGAACTCAAACGCAACTTCGTATCCAAAGCACTTTGCAAGCTCTCCCAAAATCTCGAAGTAAACCTCAGATCCCTATCCAACACAATACTAGACAGAATACCATGCAAACTGACAATCCTCTCGATGTATAGCTTTGCCAATTTCTCCAACGGATAATCCATTCGCATAGGAATAAAATGAGCAGATTTAGTCAATCTATCCACAATAACCCAAATAGCTTCAAAATTACCCGGCGTCCTAGGTAATCCAGACACAAAGTCCATAGAAATGCTATCCCATTTCCACTCAGGAATAAACAACAGTTGCATCAAACCCGACGATTTCTGATGCTCAATCTTCGACTTCTGGCAAGTCAAACAAGAATACACAAATTCGGCAATATCCTTCTTCATACGAGGCCACCAAAATATTTTCCTCAAATCTTGATACATCTTAGTAGCACCCGGATGAATACTCAATCCGCTACGATGTCCTTCCTCAAGAATACTCTTTTTTAGTTCATCAAGATCCAGGACATAAACTCTATCCCGACACCTCATAATACCATTCTCATCAATCCGAAAATCACCACCTTGGCCTTGGTTGATCAAAGTCAACTGATCAACTAGACTCAAATCGGATTTCTGTCCTTCTCGAATTTCGTCCAGAATACCACTCGTAAGCTTTAACATTCCAAGCTTAACCCCATAAGAAGTCTCCTCACACACCAAACTCAAATCATGAAATTGCTCAATCAATTCCAACTCTTTCACCATCATCATCGACATGTGCAACGATTTCCGACTCAACGCATCCGCTACCACATTCGCTTTACCCGGATGGTAATTCAACCCAAAATCATAATCCTTCAAAAGCTCTAACCACCTTCTTTTCCTAGCATTCAATTCCTTTTGATCAAAGAGATACTTCAAACTCTTTTGATCACTAAACACTTCAAATCTCGCACCAAACAAATAATGCCTCCAAAGTTTAAGCACAAACACAACGGCGGCCAACTCTAAGTCACGCGTCGGATAATTCTTCTCATGCACTTTGAGTTTCCTCGAAGCATATGCTACAACTTGATCATTCTGCATCAACACACCTCCCAAGCCCATCAAAGAAGCATCACAATACACAACGAATGACTCTTCCGAATTTGGCAAAGTCAGAACAGGGGTTATCATCAATCTTCTCTTAAGCTCCTGAAAACTCTCTTCACACTTGGCATCCCAAATAAAAGCTTGACCCTTCCTAGTCAATTGCGTCAACGGTAACGATAACTTAGTAAATCCTTCAATAAACTTACGATAATAACCCGCTAAACCAAGAAAACTTCTAATCTCAAAAACTGATTTCGGAGTCTCCCATTGCGATACCGCTTCAACCTTCGATGGATCAACCGCAATACCTACACTTGAAATCACATGACCAAGGAAACTCACTTTTTTCAACCAAAATTCACACTTAGAAAGTTTCGCATACAACTGTTTCTCTTTCAACACAGCTAACACAATCTTCAAATGTTTGGCATGCTCCTCTTCATTCTTCAAGTAAACCAAAATGTCATCAATAAACACCACAACGAACTTGTCCAAATAAGGATGGAAAATCCTATTCATGTACTCCATAAATACACCTGGTGCATTAGTCACACCAAATGGCATTACAGAATACTCATAGTGTCCATACCTCGTTCTAAAAGCAGTCTTTTGAATATCCTCAGCTTTCACACGAATCTGATGATACCCAGACCTCAAATCTATTTTACTGAACACACTTGCAGTAACCAACTGATCCATCAGATCATCAATCCTCGGAAGTGGATACTTGTTCTTGATAGTCACCTTGTTCAACTGTCTGTAATCCACACAGAGTCTCATAGAACCTTCTTTCTTCTTAACCAACAACACCGGTGCACCCCACGGCGACACACTCGGACGAATAAACCTCTTCTCAAGCAAATCTTCAAGTTGACTCTTCAACTCTTTCAATTCCGATGCGGACATACGATATGGAGCCATCGATATCGGACTGGTTCCAGGAATCAGGTCAATCGAAAACTCCACTTCTCGTTCCGGCGGTAAATCCCTTATCTCATCAGGAAAAACTTCCTGAAAATCACGGACAACTGGTAAGGCATAAATTGCCTCACTTTCACAAATACTCAAAGTTTCCATCAACATAAATACCCTTGCACCATCTCGCATTGATTCTTTCACTTGCTTAGTAGTCATAAACAAATTCCCTTCATCACCCGGTTCAGGAAAAATAACCGTTTTATCAAAACAGTTAATATAAGCACGATTGAATTTTAACCAATTCATTCCCAGAATGACATCAAGTTGATCCAAGTGAAGACACACTAAATCAACCCCAAAGTCTCTACCGAAAATACTCAAAGGGAAATTCAAACACACATGCGGTGTAGTTACCGAACCCATAACAGAAGTATCAATAACCATGCCACCACCAATAACAGACATCTCAAGATTCAACCTTCTAACACACTCCAGAGAAATAAAAGAATGCGTAGCTCCAGTATCAATTATAGCGATCAAAGGCATACCATTAATAAAACACGTACCTCTGATCAAGCGATCATCACTAGCAGTCGCAGCTCCAGATAGAGCGAACAGTTTTCCGCTCCCTTGATTCTTCTTCGGCTTATCACAGTTGGTACTAATGTGCCCTTGCTCACCACAATTGTAGCAAGTCACACCCGTACCGCTTCTGCACTCAAGAGCCTTGTGGCCTGGCTTGCCACACTTGAAACACGTCTTCTCAACACTTTTGCATTCTGGAGCACGGTGTCCCTCTTCCACGCACCTATAACATCTCACCGGAGTAGAAACTCCCCCACTTGGCTTCTTACCGAAACCAACCCTTTGTTTCCCCTTTTCAGCAGGAGTCTGATTGCGACTTTCTATGTCTAACTGAATTAACTGCAAGTGCACAGTCTATCGTGTAGTAATAAAAGATATCGATCCCACAGGGACTCGTAATCAAGTTAGTATTTTCGGGTGTTACTGTGTTTAGCTAGGTTGGTATGGTTTTAGGGGAATAAAAGCAAAATAAGTGCGTAAACTATAGGGGAACTAAAATGTTACTTAAGGTATAAATGCTTGAATCGGTATGCAATATGTTGGTTCTTCAAGGATTCAACAAGTTACCGGTGTTTTTGGTGTTTTCAAAAATAGTTTAAGAAGAGAATGACGATTTAAAGACCTTTGTCTCACTAAGGTTGTTGACGCTAGTCGCAACTCTAAGGCGAAACGTATGATGTCGCTATCCCGTTCGCGGTTAAAATTACTTTTTGAAAACCATTAAGCTCTAATCCTTTTTAAAGCATTGTCGCTGTTTTTAAAATGAATGCTTAAGTTTTACTATCTGGACCTAACCTCAGCTGTCGCTTATTGGTTCGTACCTTTATGAATTTTCCAATGTCGTGGCAAAACTGCTTTGAAATAAGTTCTCGCTGTCGCGACGAACATTTATTTTAGAAAAATCGATTTAAAAACTGAAGCCATAAATAAGTTTTTTGAAAAGGAAAGTATACACCGGTTAATTATCGAATCCCATCTGACCACTTATTACATACCGATTACTTAAATTTAGCCGGACATGGAATGTAAATTAAGAACACGTAAATAATGGCAGAAAATATAAATATGCATTATAATGGGAAATGGAAATCAATTAACGATTAAAATAAGAACCTGTAAACAATTCGATTGGCTTTTGGGAAATCCTCCAAAATGACGGCAGGATTTAGTCTTTATGCCAATTACTCGTACAGAATAGAATTTGGAAAGTAAAAAAACAATTGCAAGGAAAGAAAGAAAAAGGAAATAATAAACGATAAGAAACTGGGAAACTAAAAATTGCTCTGAAAGTAAATTGGCAGCACTTCGTTTCTTCAATGCGGCTCCCCTTTTTTGGTACCAGCTCCCTCCTTTTATAGATGGGATTTCCAACGGTTTATTGCCTCAGGAAGTGGGGTTGATCTCAGAAAATATAGGAGTTAGTGGTCCACTCCTTTTTGGCATTTGAAAGCACTTCACAGCACGTGCAACATTTCTGCATTTTTATTCCATGACGGTCGTCATGGATTTCTGACGGGCGTAACGCGTATGACGGTCGTCATAGGCTTGTGACGGTCGTCACATAAGCAGAATTCATTTTTGCTGTTTTTGGCCTGTTTTTCATCTGGTTTTCATGTGTAATTGCTTGTTTTCTTCATCTTACTCCATTTGAGCATGAACTTTGAAGACCTGCAAAATACTGGACAAATAATGTGGAAATATCTGAAATCGGAGGGAAACTGGTCACTAATTAGTAAAAATACATGTCATTATATATATACGATTTCGCGTTATCAAACTCCCCTAAACTTGAATCTTTGATTGTCCTCAAGTAAAGGTAGGAAAAATTTAAAGTTTGGCAAGCACGCGACACGCTCTTCCTTTGATAAGATTTCTCAGACGTCAAGTTAGGAAAAACCGAGGGTCCAATGGAAACAAAACATATACGGCAATGACACTGGATTGTAAGTCTTCGAAGACCTCTCTTTTATGCAAGCCATTCCCAATCATGTTACTGCAGCTCGGCTTCAAGCTTCTCGCAGCAAATGTTACCTGGTTTCGTTCTGGCGCAATCACATTAAGCCCGTTGTCTATACACGTTCATGGCAAGCAAACCTGTTGGTGACATATGCTCATTCTGCTATAAATCTGCAAGAGTTTCGTACCGTTGGGCTAAATGCTCGGGCGAGGAGCACCTAACTTAGAAGGAATATGTCTCTATATTCAGGCTATATGGCTTTTCTTTTCTTTCATGATTATTCATTTCATACTAGAGATCACGCACTTATTTGCATCGGTTTCTTACTTAGAAGTGTTTAGGATGGTGCTGATTGCTCGTATAAACTGCTGGGGGCTCCGTTCGAGTCGAAACTTGAGGCTTTAGTACGAGTAAGTAGTGAGACTGACTCGCATAAACCAGAGGTCTAAGGTGTCAAGGCGGTAGTGGCTTTGTTAAAATTTTCTTCTCGGGAATTCCAAACTTGGTAAAGCTTAGGCGTGTCACGTGATGCTTTGGAGAGGATAAAAGTTTCTTTGTATATGTCGGATAAAGCGCGGGGAGTACACGTAACGGAGGGATATATATATAAGAGCTTTATTTGCTAAAATTAAAAATACTTTAAATTGAAAATTCGAAAGAAAAAGTACAATCGGAAATGAGAAATAACAGGGAAAAGGGAAATAATGGTCCGCTCCCACACTATCTCAATCAGTGTCGTCACTGATTTGAAAGAATGCGGAAGAGAAAAATACAAAGGAAAGAAAAACAAGAAGACAAGAAATGAAAAATACTACTAGTCCCTTCCTCTTCCTCGATCTCTACCTCTACCTCTAGCTCTGCCATCGCGTGCCTCGAGGTTCAAAGCTCCGGTGTGGAAGATGTACTTGCGGAGGCCGTCGACTCGCACAGTGAGGTTGGCCATGTCATCGGCCAGGCCGAAATGGACGTCCTGGATCTGCTGCATAGATGTCCTCATGTGACTGGTTTGTTCTCTCTGCCACGCTTCGAATTGTTCAGCCCATCGATTCTGCTGTTCCATCATAAGCATCATCTGATTCTGCTGTTCGATGCAGCGGAGAAGAGCAGCGGATGTGTCATTGGTGTCAGGACGACGACGGCGGTGCGAGGAAGGGCCTTCGGCAGCAGTTGCTTGTGATGGCTCAGCCTGGTCGGCTCTGTCTAACTCCTCTTAAACTTCATCCCTGGGTTCTTGGACATTATCCTGAGTTGGGGCAGCAGGAGCATTCGGATCGAAAAGCAAGTTGGCTCTGTCCTGCGGATGCATTCGGGTGCGAGAAGGCATGATGATGCTCTGGATAGTGCGACCTCGCACTACCGGATGATATTTCCCATCTGCGTGGGATTTGATTAGGTGAGAGGCGCGGCAGTGGTCGGTGTCTAGGAAGACAGGGGGCATCTGGCGAAGGGTCTGGAGGCGGTCACCAAGGTCGAGGCCTAAGGCAATAGATGTGATGATGCCACCAAAATAGAAAGGTTTTGAGCCGCGGTTGCAATTGGCTTGAATGTGAGCCAAGAGGAATGGGGGCGGCGTTAACAGGTTCTGAAGTGAACATACAACGGAGATAAAACAGCTCCTTTGAGTTGACCTTGTGGTTACTGTCACGAGCGAAGATGGTGTTGCTCAGCACGTGATAAAAGTAGCGGATTGTTGGGTTGTGGATGTGAGTGGCATTCAGAGTTTCCCAACTTTCTGCAGTGGTGCCGGTCAGTTGGTTCCATAGAGGGAAAGCTTCTTAGTAGAACTGATCGGAGGGGCGGCGATGAGCGTCGTCACCGTGAGGAAATTGTAACATGACGGCGATGCGGTCTTGGGGTACTTGATATTCGGTGCCGAACAAGCGGAAGCAAGCGGCGCCGGTGAGCTGGTTGGTATCGCCGGGTGAAGTCACGCACGCGAAGGAACTGAGAAACTCCAGCGTGAGTTGCTCGTAGGTGGGTTGAGGGTTGGTGCAGAGATGCCAGATGCCAGCCCTCTGTAGCATCCAAGTGACGCCATCCACAATTCCCAGTTCTGTCAAAGAATCTAGGTGAGCATACCGGGTCGGCTGAAGCGACCATTGATGGAAAGCTATGTAGTTGGTCTGCTGCCTTTCGCCGGCCTCGCCTTCTCGGAAAGTGATATTGCTCAAGTCAAGGTTCTCACGATTTTGTCTGGCCATTTTTCGTGAGAGAGGTGCAGAGATTGAGAATAGAAAGTTTCTGTGGATGGAGAGGTATGGGGATGCAGAGGTCAATATATAGTAGTGAAATGGAAGTTGAAATGGTGGAGGGTTAATGGGGGATTCGGAAGGTTTGTAGTGGGGTTTAAATGTGTGAAAGTGGGGAATTAGGAGAGTGAAGGTGGAAAGGTGCGTAACCTCTGTTTTGACAGAATTGGGGTTTTATTCGCGTGACGACCGTCAGAGGTGTGTGACGGTCGTAATACGCGTGGCGACCATCAGGGGAGTGTGACGACCGTCTCACCAGCAAATTCTGCAGAATTGCAGAAGTTCGCTTGGGGGGCGTTTTAACAGTGGAATATGTGATTTTTGAATTCTTTTGCAGTATGATAGACTGATTACAAAATAGAAAATAACATGAAACATAATTAAGGAAAATACCGGAATGAAATTAAAATAACATTGAATCAAAAAAATGAGTTAAATGTAATACAATATCCATAAAGAAACAATTGCAAAATTAAATAATGTGAAACAATGTGAAATGCAGTAAACTAAAATTAAAAGGAAAACTAAAATATCACTCCTTTGGTTTCTTCAAGTTGTTGATCTGCTGAATAACGTCATTAAATTGGTCGTTAACTACGTCCATGTAAGTAACAAAATCCATGTGAAGTTGCGTCAATTCATCTTTTATAGTGGTTACTTCCAGCTTGAGGCCGTCCATAGTTCTCAGAGTAGTGTCCAACTTGTCCGTGTCTTGTTCAGGAGTGGGGTCAGGAAAGTTATGGTAGTTAGGAGGGGTCTCAGGATCTGTCTTCACTTCGGACTCATAATCTTGGTAGTACAGATAGTCATGTGCTTCTGATATTTGATCACTGTCATACATGTAAGCCTGGGGTGTGGAGTGAGGTGATGGAGGTCCCATAGGCTCGTCCAATTCATAAAGCCAATTGTTTCTGTTGTGGATACTTGTTAGCTCGTGGTTGGGCAATGTGAAAAGGTGGACAGGTTGATCAGCTATGAGGTATTCGTAGGCTCCTGGTCCTAAGGTACCTAAGATACGTCTATTGAAGCAGAATTGGATGTCCATTGATCTGAGGTTGCCGAAACGAATGGCTTTGTTCAGGTAATACCTCAGGCAAATTTCGTGGGCAATCATGGTGACTAAGCCTCCTATTAAAATGGGTGAGTGAGGTTCCTGATTAAGGCGTGTGAATGCCCTCATCATAAAAGGGACAACATTGACAGGGCGGCCTTGTGAAGCACAGAGAAGGATGAACAACTCTTCTTTTGAGACTGTAGTGATGTTTTCCTCCTTCCCAAAGAGGGTATGGGCTAAAATCCTATGAAAATAACGGAGTGTTGGATTGTGTATCTTGTTGTTGTGCATGTCATTCGGTTCAGGGTGATAGTTACCGGTGATGGTACCCCATAATTGTTCTAACTCGAGATCAATATCCTCTTCAGTGTTGGTGAACACAAAAGGTCCGCTAGGGAAGCCTAGGATGTTAGCTAACGATGTACGGTTGTGGGTTTGGTCCATTCCAAACATTCTAAAGGTTATCAGCTCTTTGGTGTATCCATAGCCATGTTCGGGTAAGTAGTTTAAAGAGCTAAGGAATTCGAACATGAGTTCGCGGTAGGTAGCAAATCGGGTCTTTAGAGCAGTTTGCTCCCAGCCTAATTGGTTAAATAAATACTGAATGCTATCCTGGATTCCTAGCTTGTCCATGGTGGCTCTATCGTAGTACAGAGTCGAAGCAAAACTTCTCTGAGTCAGTGCCTCAAATCTGGCCTTGTGAGCTAGTCCTCTAAATACAACAGTCGTAACGTTGATGTCAGCCATACTCGGAGGTTAGTCGGATAAAAATGGGAGAAAAGTAGAACGACTTTAAAATCCTGGAAAGTTTAAAATCACATTCACTCAGATTAGATTTTTAAGAAGCAAAGGGTGATGAAAGAAAGAAAAATAAAATAAAATAAATAGTAGAAAATAAGAAAATAGAAATTTATGGAAGTTATTAGTTAAAATGAAAAACATAGTTTTAATAAATTTAGAAGGAAAAAACGGGAAAAATTGGGTTGCCTCCCAATCAGCGTTGTTTTTAACGTCAAAAGCCTGACGATAGCTAGGCTGCAAGCTATTCGGGAAGCTCGAGCAATTTCATATTGCTCACGTGGTGGTTGTGTTCATTTTGATTATAATGCTTCAAACACTGTCCGTTTACTATAAACGGTGCGTTGATTTGATTTCTGATTTCAACAGCTCCACTCTTAAGGACTTTGGTGACCTCAAAAGGTCCAGACCATCTAGATTTTAATTTTCCAGGGAAAAGTTTTAATCTTGAGTTGAATAGGAGCACGATGTCTCCCACACTGAATTGTTTCCGGATCAAACGTTTATCATGCCATTTCCTGGTTCTTTCTTTGTAGATACGGGAATTCTCGTATGCGTCCAATATGAGCTCTTCCAATTCATGAAGGTTCAAGATTTGTTTCTCTCCTGCCGCAGTGTAGTTGAAGTTCAGCGTCTTAATAGCCCATAAGGCTTTATGCTCTAATTCTACCGGCAGGTGACATGACTTTCCGTAAACTAATTTAAATGGTGTGGTACCTATTGGTGTCTTAAAGGCGGTCCTATAAGCCCATAAAGCTTCGTTCAGCTTTGATGACCAATCTTTCCTGGAGGTTGCGACAGTCTTTTCCAAGATTTGCTTTATTTCTCTGTTCGAAACCTCCACTTTTCCACTCGTTTGTGGATGATACGGTGTAGCTACGCGGTGTTTGACTCCGTATTTGGAGAGGAGTTTGTCAAGGATTCACGATATGAAGTGCGAACCACCCTCACTAATGACGAGTCTGGGCACACCGAATCTAGGAAAGATTATGTTTCTAAAGAGTTTGATGACTACTCGCGTGTCATTTGTTGGAGTGGCAATGACCTCTATCCATTTAGATACATAATCGACAGCGACGAGTATATATTTGTTTCCAAAAGAAGATGGGAAAGGTCCCATGAAGTCTATTCCCCATACGTCAAAGATTTCTACTTCTAAAATTCATTTCTGAGGCATTTCATCGCGTCGTGAGATATTGCCAGTGCGTTGGCACTGGTCGCATTTGAGTACAGCGATATGGACATCCTTCCAGAGGCTGGGCCAAAATAGGCCAGATTGTAGAATTTTAGCGCACATCTTTGAAGTACTAGCATGACCACCATAAGGTGCTGAATGGCATTGGGAAATGATGTCTTCTATTTCTTCCTCTGGGACACAGTGATGGTATAAGTTTTCGGCGCCTCGTTTGAAGAGTAGAGGTTTGTCCCAATAGTACTGCTTTAAGTCGTGGAAGAATTTCTTCTTTTGTTGATAAGTTAGGTCCGGTGGAAGCACGCTTGCGGCCAAGTAATTAACGATGTCGGTAAACCACGACAAAGTGGCTTGGGCATAGACAGCTTCCACGGCTTTTTCCAGTTCTGGTTCTTCCGAGGTTGAGTTGGACATATCGCTTTCCAATTTGGCTATTAGACGTTCGTAGGGAAAATCGTCATTGATAGGCACTGATTCTTGTTTAATGCCCTCTATACGGGATAAGTGATCTGCAACTACATTTTCGGTCCCCTTCTTATCTTTAATTTCTAAGTCGAACTCTTGTAATAATAGGATCCATCTCAATAATCTTGGTTTGGTGTCCTTTTTGCTTATTAGGTACCTAATGGCAGCGTGATCTGTGTATATGATTATTTTGGCTCCTACTAAGTAGGAACGAAATTTGTCAAGTGCAAACACAACTGCTAGAAGTTCCTTCTCCATTGTGGCGTAGTTCATTTGGGCAGGGTCTAAAGTTCTACTGGCGTAGTAGATAGCGTGAAGCTTCTTGTCTTTCCTTTGTCCTAGAACTGCGCCTACAGCATAATCATTTGCATCGCACATGATTTCGAATGGTAGTCGCCAATCTGGGGGTTGCATGATTGGTGCGGTGATAAGCGCTGTCTTTAGAGTTTCGAATGCTTCTAAGCATTCTTTGTCGAAGATGAACTCGACATCTTTCATTAACAAACCTGTAAGAGGTTTTGTGATTTTCGAGAAATCTTTTATGAATCTTCGGTAGAATCCAGCGTGTCCTAAGAAGCTTTGTATTTCTCGTACGGTTTTCGGAGGTTGAAGGTCCTTTACGATCTCTATTTTAGCTTTGTCAACTTCAATTCCTTTCTCAGATATGACGTGTCCTAAAACGATGCCTTGTCGGACCATGAAATGGAATTTCTCCCAATTAAGGACAAGGTTCACTTTAGCGCATCTTTTGAGTACCATTTCTAAATTTGACAGGCAGCTTTCAAAGCTTTGTCCGCATAGAGAGAAGTCATCCATGAACAATTCCATGATGTCATCTATGAAATCCGCAAAGATTGCCATCATGCATCTTTGGAAGGTTGATGGAGCATTGCATAGTCCGAACGGCATTCGGCGATAAGCAAAAGTACCATAAGGACAGGTGAATGTTGTCTTTTCTTGGTCATCGGGGTGAATAGGAATTTGAAAGAATTCCGAATAACCATCTAGATAGCAGAAGTACGAATGTTTCGCTAGTCTTTCCAACATCTGGTCTATGAAAGGTAAAGGGAAGTGATCTTTCCGAGTCGCCTTATTCAGTTTTCTGTAATCGATACACATCCTGTTTCTGGTCACAACTCTTTGGGTTATCGATTCTCCTTTTGCATTCTTCACTACAGTAACGCCTCCTTTCTTTGGTACTACGTGTACTGGGCTGGCCCATTGGCTGTCGGAGATCGGGTATATGATTCCTGTGTCTAGTAACTTTTTTACCTCGTCTTTGACTATAGTGCTTAGGATCGGGTTTATCCTTCTCTGATGTTCTCTTGAAGTTTTGCAGTCTACCTCTAGCATGATACGGTGCATACAGATGGAAGGACTTATGCCTTTTAGATCGCTTATATTATAGCCTAACGCAGTTGGGTATTTTCTTAGGACTTCTAGTAATTGCTCAGTTTCTGACTGTCCTAAATTAGCGTTGACTATTACTGGTCTTTTGAATTCTGTATCTAAGAATTTGCACCTGAGGGTTTTAGGTAGTTCTTTAAGTTCTAAAGTTGGGTTTTTCGGACCTGGCATGTGATTTAGAGTTAGTGCTAAGATCTCGCTCAGACTATCATCTTTGTATGGTGCACGCCAGTTGTCGTCTTCATGAATAGCAGGGATTTGGATCTTCATGATTTCAGAATATGTAATTTCTTCCTTCTCTAATTCTCGTATGCATTCGTCAATGACATCTACTATATAGCATGTGTCATCTATAGTTGGTGCCTTCAAGAACTTAGTAAGGATGAACTCTATCTTTTCTTCTCCTACTTCGAATGTTAGCCTTCCTTTCTTTACGTCTATGATAGCTCCGGCTGTCGCTAGGAACGGTCTTCCTAGGATAATTGGGGTAACAGAGTCCTCTTTGATGTCCATGATTATGAAGTCGGTTGGGATATAAAATTGACATATGCGTACTGGAACGTTTTCCAGCATATCGACGGGATATTTGATTGATCGGTCAACCAATTGCACGGACATTTTAGTTGGTCTTAGTTCTTCTATATTCAGCTTTTTGCATATAGATAAAGGCATGACACTTATACTGGATCCTAGATCGCATAGAGCTTTGTCTATAACGAACTTTCCTATGACGCAAGGTATGGAGAAACTACCTGGGTCTTTTAGTTTAGGAGGCATGTTGTTTTGAATGATTGTGCTACATTCGGCAGTAAGTGTAACTGTTTCGTTATCCTCTATTTTCCTTTTATTAGACAAGATTTCTTTAAGAAACTTAGCGTATGACGACATTTGAGTTATCGCTTCTGTGAACGGAATAGTGATATTTAGTTGTTTCAGAAGTTCAACAAATTTCTTAAATTGTCCTGAAGTTTTGGAGTTTATGAATCTTTGAGGATAAGGGATAGATGGTTTATATGGCGCTGGAGGCACATATGAGTTTTCATCTTTGGCGGCCTTTTGCTCGTCACATTCCTTCTTTTCTGTTTCAGACTCCTTTTCTGTTGGTTTATCAGATTTCTGATGCATGACTAAATCTTCATTCCTAGGATCTGTTGGACCTTCCAATTCTTTTCCACTTCTTAATATAACAGCGTTTGCGTGACCTTTCGGATTAGGTTCTGGCTGGCCTGGAAATGTCCCACCTGGTGCGGCTGCAGAGGCTTGTTGTTGAGCCACTTGTGATATCTGCGTTTCGAGCATTTTATTGTGGGTGGCTAAAGCGTCTACTTTTTCGGTCAGCTGTTTAATTTGCTCGCTAGTGTGTATGTTTTGATTCAGGAATTCTTTATTTGTTTGAGCTTGAGTAGCTATGAATTTTTCCATCATCACTTCTAGGTTTGATTTCCTAGGGGCAGTCTGGGCAGCAGCGGATGGTTTTTGATATCCTGGCGGAGCAGCGGGTGCTTGCAAGACATTATCGTTCTTGTAGGAAAAGTTTGGGTGGTTCCTCCATCCTGGGTTGTAAGTATTTGCGTAAGGATTTCCTTGAGCGTAATTTACTTGGTCTGGTGGGATTCCTTCCAATAATGGGCACTCGGGAGCATTATGAGTGGCGATTCCACATAACTCGCAATTCGGAGTTACAACAGCTACGGTTGCAGTTGGGGTAACAGTCAAACTGTCGATTTTCTGCGCTAGAGCATCTACCTTAGCGTTGAACTTTTCAAGACTGCTGATCTCGTACATCCCACCTTTCGCTGCGGGTTTCTCTGCTGGAGTTCTTTCACCTCCCCATTGGCAGTGGTTCTGAGACATGTTTTCGATAAGTTGATAGGCTTCGTCGTATGGCTTATCCATAAGTGCACCGCCCGCGACGGCGTCTACTGTTAATCTGGTGTTATATAGAAGCCCATTGTAGAAAGTATGGATCGTCACCCAGTCTTCTAAACCATGGTGAGGGCATGCTCTCATCATATCCTTGAACCTTTCCCACGCTTCGTAGAGAGATTCAGTATCTTTTTGTCGAAATCCGTTGATTTGAGCTCTAAGCATGGTAGTTTTGCTTGGCAGAAAGTATCTCACTAAGAAAACGTTCTTCAACTGTTCCCACGTCGTAGGGGAGTTGGATGGTAAGGATTGTAACCATGTCCATGCTCTATCTCTAAGAGAGAAAGGAAAGATACGAAGTCTTATTGCGTCTGGAGTTACTCCATTTGCCTTCACTGTGTCTGCATATTACACAAACTTCGTTAAGTGTTTGTTCGGATCCTCAGTTGCATTTCCTGAGAATTGATTTTGTTGTACAGCTGACAACAATGACAGTTTCAGTTTGAAATCATTCTGATTTATAGCTGGGGCAACAATGCTACTTCGAGGTTCCAACTGAGATGGGGTGGCGTAGTCCTTCAGCGGTTTGTTCTGAGGTCCGTCAGCCATCTTTGATTCTTCAACAGGAGGATGAGCTAGAAGATCAGGAATATTGTGTTTTCATTGATATTCGAGGATGCGCCTTCTTAAATGTAAGAAGCACTCTAGTTCGGCGATTGTAGGTTGTAAGATGTCGCCTTGTGAACGAGTACTTGGCATACAATCGAAGAACGAGTAGAGGGAGAGAGAATAGTCAACCTAGTCTATACTGTGTAACAAAGGATTACACTATTGACTAAACGGGTCCCCGACAACGGCGCCAAAAACTTGACCGCGACTTTCTATGTCTAACTGAACTAACTGCAAGTGCACAATCTATCGTGTAGTAATAAAAGATATCGATCCCACAAGACTCGTAATCATGCTAGTATTTTCGGGTGTTACTGTGTTTAGTTAGGTTGGTATGGTTTTAGGGGAATAAAAGCAAAATAAGTGCATAAACTATAGGGGAACTAAAATGTTACTTAAGGTATAAATGCTTGAATCGGTATGCAATATGTTGGTTCTTCAAGGATTCGACAAGTTACAGGTGTTTTTGGTGTTTTCAAAAATAGTTTAAGAAGAGAATGATGATTTAAAGACCTTTGTCTCACTAAGGTTGTTGACGCTAGTCGCAACTCTAAGGCGAAACGTATGCTGTCGCTATCTCGTTCGCGGTTAAAATTGCTTTTTGAAAACCATTAAGCTCTAATCCTTTTTAAAGCGTTGTCGCTGTTTTTAAAATGAATGCTTAGTTTTTACTATCTGGACCACACCTCAGCTGTCGCTTGTTGGTTCGTACCTTTATGAATTTTCCACAGTCGTGGCAAAACTGCTTTGAAATAAGTTCTCGCTGTCGCGACGAACATTTATTTTAGAAAAATCGATTTAAAAACTGAAGCCATAAATAAGTTTTGAAAAGGAAAGTATACACCGGTTAATTATCGAATCCCATCTGACCACTTATTACATACCGATTACTTAAATTTAGCTGGACATGGAATGTAAATTAAGAACACGTAAATAATGGCAGAAAATATAAATATGCATTATAATGGGAAATGGAAATCAATTAACGATTAAAATAAGAACCTGTAAACAATTCGATTGGCTTTTGGGAAATCCTCCAAAATGACGACAGGATTTAGTCTTTATGCCAATTACTCGTACAGAATAGAATTTGAAAAGTAAAACAACAATTGCAAGGAAAGAAAGAAAAAGGAAACAATAAACGATAAGAAACTGGGAAACTAAAAATTGCTCTGAAAGTAAATTGGCAGCACTTCGTTTCTTCAATGCGGCTCCCCTTTTTTGGTACCAGCTCCCTCCTTTTATAGATGGGATTTCCAATGGTTAGGAAGTGGGATTGATCTCAGAAAATATAGGAGTTAGTGGTCCACTCCTTTTTGGCATTTGAAAGCACTTCACAGCACGTGCATCATTTCTGCATTTTTATTCCATGACGGTCGTCATGGATTCCTGACGGGCGTAATGCGTATGACGGTCTACATAGGCTTGTGACAGTCGTCACATAAGCAGAATTCGTTTTTGCTGTTTTTGGCCTGTTTTTCATCTGGTTTTCATCTGTAATTGCTTGTTTTCTTCATCTTGTTCCATTTGAGCATGAACTTTGAATACCTGCAAAATAACCGACAAATAATGTGGAAATATCCGAAATCGGAGTGAAACCGGTCACTAATTAGTAAAAATACATGTCATTATATATACGATTTTGCGTTATCAGAGTCACGTAAGGTTTTTCTCTGAATTGACCATTTCCTTTCTTATCACTTAGGCTCTTGTAGTGGCTAGACCGAGCTCTACTATCCTCATCATAAATCCTACTCTTGTTTACCAACTCAGAAAATCGCCGGATTTCCTGATAACCAATAGCTTTCTTGATCTCAGGCCTCAAGCCATTCACAAATTTGAGACACTTAGATCTCTCAGCATTAACAGTGTTGTAGTGAGGACAAAACTTGATCAACTCCTCAAATCTTGCCGCATACTCAGCTACCGTCGAATTACCTTGCTTCAGCTCAAGGAATTCAATCTCTTTCTTTCCGCGCACATCTTCTGGAAAATGCTTCTCCAGAAATGTCTCTCTAAAAAGATTCCAAGTAATCACAATCTCATCCTCTTCAAATCTTTGGCGAGTATTACCCCACCAGTCCTCGGCTTCCTCTTCGAGCATATGAGTTTCCAACTGCACCTTCTGTGCATCCGAACAATTCATAACCCGAAAAATCTTCTCAATAGCTTTCAACCAAATTTGTGCTTTGTCAGGCTCATGGGTTCCCTTGAACGTTGGTGGATTATTACTTTGGAACCTTCCCAAAGCACGGAATTCATAATCAGCATTATTTCCCCCATTCACGTTGGCCTGAGGATTCTGTCCAATTGCCCCAGCCAATCTCGTCAAAGCCTCCACAATTGCTTCGTCATTCCTACCTGCAACCATCTTACTGAATTCCAAAAACAGAACCACGTAAGAACACCAATATCGATAGTGTAACACACACACACAGACACATATCAATATACACGGAGAACAACACACTAACAACTTGGCCGGACAGACCGACCTGCTCTGATACCACTTAATGTAACACCCCCTTCTATACCCCCCAAATAAAACAAATAATATATATATAGGCACATATAAAATTTATCAGAGTATGATTTAAAATACGGTATAGAAGAAGTATGCCACATTATTACCAATAAAACAATCAACATCTGCTCTATAAAAATATGCAACAGTGGGATAGTTTTCAAAGTAGAGGAACTTAGTCCTTAAACCCACGTCTCAATATTTAAAATTAAAGCGGAAGAATAAAACATTTGAATTACTTCAAAACATTTGATCACATAAATACATATTATCCAGTTGTTCATCAATCATTCATGTTACAAAACATCATCAACTGATACATCACAAATGTATCACAAAAGAATGTTATACAAGCCTAACTACCCGGTGTTACATAGTCAGAGCAGTCCGACTCAAAAGAATGAAGCTATACTTCACAAAAGAAACCCCCAGCAACCTAATCTGCAATGCCTCATAGAGCATTATAAAACAGCAGAAGGGTGAGAAATATTATCATAATAATCAATGTATACAATTATATATATATATATATATATATATATATATATATATATATATATATATATATATATATATATATATATATATATATATATATATATATATATATATATATATATATATATATATACACACACACACACACACACACACACACACAATTATAGAATACATATAACCCACATTTTCTCACCACAATCCATTTCCATTATCAGATGCATCACAACGTGCATATAAACAAACATAGACATTCATCAAGCATTTTCATCATGCATACATCCATAAATCTCAACATCTCACATAAACATACACATGTTATATTTTATCCACCAATTCACTATTACACATTCACATTTCCCAATTACACAAGTAATGCACATACGCATATTCCACAACTCTCACCATACTTCATCATAACTCATCATATACTTTACAAAGCATACTTATATAAACAATATGGACAATCGTTGAGCATATTCATCATGCACATATCCATAGTCCTCATCAATCCACGTAACATACACATAAGCATTTTTGCATACAACAATCTTATATCCACACTCTCAAATCAACAAGTCATGCACACAATCATACTTCATACAACAATCACCAATATGCCATGTGACTCAATGCAACTCATGCCATGTGGTACCAACACTTGTTATCATTTTTCAGTTTTTACACTTAAACCGGGTCCGCCCTTCTAGACCGATAACAACAAAGCCCGTCCCCTAGGCTTCAAACCTACCCTTCTAGGTTTGGGACAAGCCACTAGTCTCCACGAAACTATCAAACATTGCCTCTTGACTAAATGATGCATATGCAATCAACCAACAAAAATGCACTTAAGACCGTTCCTGCATCTTAATCCCACGCATTCAAATAATTCATCCCTTCAAGAATTACAACATGATTGCACACACAACATATTCATAACAATTCAAGGCATTCACATTCAATACCATCATCACATTCATCAAAACAATGCACACATATCCACGATATGTTCCCATGCATTACATACATTAGCATACAACAATATGCATTCACATACTTATTAGATAATACACACATATTCACTAATATGTTCTCATGTATCCCTAATCAATTCAAACAATACACATATCACAATCTAGGATTCACACCCAAAGGCTACCCACAGCTCATCACAATAGGACACAAACTATTCATATCACATAGGATTAACATAATTGAACCAAGAAATTAATCATTGGATGGATAAAACAGAAAAGAAACAATGCTGTCTTGCTCGCCACCCTTCGCCTGGCGAAGCCATTGGCGAATGCTCGCTGGGACCTTCGCCTGGCGAACTCGCCAGCGAACAAAGTCAGTAGCTACTGACTTGTTTCGCTACCCTTCGCTGATGTACTCGCCTGGCGAACCTTCGCCACTCACCTTCGCCTGGCGAACTTGCCAGCGAAGACCACTGGGAGTTCTCTTGAATTATTCGCCAGCTATGCGCTGGGCTTCGCCCGGCGAAGCTTCGCCTTCACTCGCCTGGTGAGAGCCAGCGAACCTGCGATATCAGAACCCTCATTCTGTCCCAAAACTTCTACCCTCACAAAATCGACCGATTCTTACCGAACCAGTTCCGGTAATCTTAACCCCACATCACCCGACTATTCTACGACATTATTTGCAGTTTCTAACCGATTAAACTACGATTCTACCGATTAAATCCATTTTGCCCTAACTTGAAAAATGGTGGAAACTCACAACAAACCCAACCCACACATACATTGACTAGATAATAATGTTTCTCACCCTTACCTTGATTGGATTGAAGCTTGAAGTTGATTCTTGATGATTTCTCCAAGTTTCCCTCTTCTCTTTTCTCCTCTTTCTCTATTCTTTCTCTTCTATTTTCTTTCTATCCAATTCTTTCCACTTATCCCTTATATACTTCTATTATTTCTTTCCTTCCCATTTCTCTCTTCAATTATCTAACAAACAAATCTAATTAATCCAAATCATTAATATTAATTCCAATAAATCAATTAATTAACATTAATTAATTAATTAATGAAATTTGGGTTGTTACATCCATACCCGTGTTTTAGAAAAATCCTCGTATCCGAGCTCATACATGCGTGATTGTCAATGTATGTACTTGTATCCATACCTTGTGGGTACCGTTTCCTGCATTTTTAATAAAAACAAATCGATCAATTATGAAATATCAAATAATTTAAATTTTTTTAACAACATTTAAAATAACTAAAAGATTTTATTGTTGAATTATAAAATAACAAACATTTATATTAAAATGTGTGGTACCTTATAGTGGTATTTTTTTTTTAAAAATTGATAGACATCCATTTTTATATAATGATATAAATGATAATATATAAATATATTGTGCGGGTATGCGGCGGATTGGGTACTAAGGTACCCGTACCCATACTCGCTTATTTTAGTGAACATTTACCTTTGCCCATACCCGATTCCATTTTGCGAGTTTTTATCCTACCCATTGTAGATATTTTTGAAGGTGAGATAATACTTAGAAGGGGGGTTGAATAAGTATGAAAGATTAAGACTTAAAAAATAATCACATAATTATTTTTATCCTGGTTCGTTTAAACAACTACTCCAGTCCACCCTTCCTAGAGTGATTTGCCTTTCTCAACAAGGACTTAATCCACTATTAAATCAAACTAATTACAATAGTAACACCTAAGAACAACTGTTCTTAGTCTTCTCAAGAGCTACTGATTCCAACTGAATCCTCTTAAGGAAAAAC
The DNA here is from genome assembly GCA_963859935.3 of Lathyrus sativus. Classification (NCBI taxonomy): domain Eukaryota; kingdom Viridiplantae; phylum Streptophyta; class Magnoliopsida; order Fabales; family Fabaceae; genus Lathyrus; species Lathyrus sativus. Next base: position 69,734,367 of record OZ012738.1, on the reverse strand, counting down.
CTTTACAATCAATGTAAATTAAATACAAGAGTATTAATGCTTCTATAAAGCTTTTATCACAACAGTGATTTTTCTCTTAAGTTTAAGTACAAGAAATTCTAAGAAGAATATGAAATAATGAGAGCTTAGAATAATATGATTTCCTTTCAGCAAATTTTTCTTACTGAAGAATGTGGTGGAATTCTCCTTTTATAGGCAGCTGATCCTAGGATGCTGAGCGTTGAAAAGAGAGTCCCAAAAAGGTCTGAGCCTTTTTGTCTTCACATCAAGTGACATTTCCTTGAAGTAGATAACACAGAAAAATCCTTTTTGTCTGTGTAATTGTGTCTAGCACAAATGAGGAAAGAGACGTTGATTTACTCCAACGGATATATTCTTGAATATTTCTTCTTCAGTTTTCAGCAAGTTCTTCAGAGTCTGAATGGATCAGAGTCTTCTAATGAAATTCAGAACTTTGCTGTATCAGAGTCTTCTGCAACATGTGTGCTTTCAGCGTGTTGATCATCAGAGCATATATGACACATAACTTCAGTACTTGGCAGCGTTAGTACTTTCAGAAACTTTTGTAGAATTATGCTTTGAGAAACTCTTCAAACAATATTCTTCTTTGCTTCAGATGCTTCAGCTTCAGATGCTTCTGACTAGCTTCAGATGCTTCAGCTCCTTCGGGAGACTACGCTCAGGATCTTCTGTAAAGAGCAATCAGATTCTTCTGTAAGATGCATCTGGCGCTTCAGAGTCAGGATAACTTCTTGTATACAATACAGATTTGCTTCTAGAGAGTTAATTTCATTTCAATCTGCAGTAAAACTCTCAAACAAATTTTAGAGTATATAATTCTTAAATATAAAAATTCCTAACAGTTATCATCAAAACAAAGAGTTATTATTAAGAACCAATCTGTGTTCTAACAATTTTTTGTAGGTACCCACAACCAAATTGCCATCCCTAGTCCTTCACATTACTAACCCGTCATTTATTATATTCCTCCATAAAGGAAAATAAATGCTTAATGAAAGACCATATTGAAGAAGAAATATGATGCATGATTTGTTTTTTTGTGTCCGAAGTATCCACTAATAAATATAAAAAGACCATTGATTATTGATAGTCAATAACGGATTTGGATCCTCTCCTTTTTTATATATCATGTCATCTCTCATGTTTCTAATCTAACGGTTCAAAATTTATAATGAATAATTAAATAAAAAAATAAAGACAAATTACTTATCCATTTCTCTCTCCTATTAAATGATTTTTTTTATTTAATTATTCATTATAAACTCTGAACCCTTAGATTAAAAACATGAGAGATGACATGATATATAAAAAATGGGAGGATCCAAATCCGTCAATAACTTTCATCAAAGAGATAAACAAACAACTTTATTTATTGTCTTAATATCTCTTAGAGCAAGACCTCCTTCAATCAAACGTGAACAAATAATTTTTTAATATGTAATAATCAAATTTTCACTATGTATGTTATATGTCCATATAAAAATTCTAATGCAAGAATTCACTTTGTTAAAAAAGATTATTTGCCATTCATAAATTCCACATTATATATTTATTAAGTTGCTCTTTTTGATATATTAATAATTATTGAGAAATTTTTAGAACGAATGTTCAAATAAAATTCATATGTATTGAAATCACATGTAATAAGATACTATTTAAACAAATAATAATATTCAAACATATTTAAATATTTTTCAAACATATTTAAAAACATACAAATTAAAATAATATTCAAACTCATTTAAATAATATTCAAACACATTTAAATATTTAATTTTTAAAATAATATGCAAACATATTTAAATATTTTGAATATTAATAAAATAATAAATAAATAATTTAATGTTGTTTTGACATAGTAAGGTGTCTTGTAACATTTTGATAAGGAACATTAAAGAAAATATACATACAAATTAAAGTAATAAATTATTTTTAAAATATTGAAAACAACAAAAGATTGAATATTATTAAATGTGTTTAGATACATTTTGGGTTAGCCTTTGGCCCAAATACAGAGAGGCCCAATCAGAAGAAGGTCAAATTCAAAAGCACGTACACTAAGCTATTGAAGGTCGAGTAGTCTCGTAGTCAAGAGACCAACACTCAATCTTTGCCCTCGAATTTAATCGAAGGATCCTTCATATTCCATATCTGATGACCTATGGTGGTTCTAACCGCATTCCATATATAAAGCTCTTCATATGCCAAGACCCATATATTCTACTTATCCTCTTAATTAAAATACTTTGCATGAAATCATTGACTTAGGCGTCCAAGCATGAAAACTATAGGATATAAACCACTTAGAACCTAGGATATAAACCACTCTTTTATACAAGAAACTCTAGGGAGTCTAAGCATGGAAGCCCCCAAGGTGGAAATGACGATAACAAAAGATTCCTCACAATCCTCTTGGATATTACCCATCACTATGTATATTCAGAATTGTGTGATGCCTCTTGATTTGATTGAAGCCAGTCCCATGAAAAGAATATTCAATTTGTATTATGTGTTAGGAGGAATCTTATACATAATATGCTTATCAACCCCCTGCTAAAGTTCCTTAAAGAAGAAGCTGCATACACCATTGTCGAGGTGCACGAAAGAATGTCCAGACAACACCTCGAAGCTAGGAACATATCTAAAAAAGTTCTCATGGTAGGATACTATTGGTCATTAATGGTCCAAGACCCTAAATACCATATGAAGAAGTGTGAACAATATCAAAAACATGAAGATACTCATGACCCCCTGTTGTACCCCAAAATTTGCCCAACCTTTTCTTACCTGGTTTATGTTTCATTGCATTAACATTTGCATAGTTATATCATTTGCATATCATGATATCATTCATATAGTAGGGGATCAAGTGTGATTCTTCTCAAGAGAAGCCTAGCAAGAGGTCTCATTCAAGATTGAGAAGTTGTCAAAGTCATCAGAAGGTGGTTTGAGTGCCTAAGGGTTTAGATGTTTGAGTGTGAATCTTCTCCTAACTTGAGGATCAACTGAAGATCATCAGAGGGTTGTGAAGTTTTAAATGTGATAAGAGGATGTTTATGGAGCTCATATAATGCCTAAAGGGCCATGGGAAAGTTTAACCAAGTCATTGTGTCAAATGCAAGAGCCATAGTTGAGGTGCAAGCAATTAGGGTTTCATCTGGGTCAATCCTAGGTCAACTGTGCAATTGAAGAGTATAAAAGCCTACTTTTAGGTCATGGAGTTCATGAAATGATATGATGAGACATTTGTGGTGTTGTGCCAAGATCAAATCAAGAAGAATCAAGAGTGTGGGAAGTTGCTAAATTAGGGTTTCAGTGCAAAATTCCCTATTTAATGCCTAACTTCAAGACCACATAAGTCAAAATGAAAGTTTCAAATAGATCTTTGGCCAACATAAAACTTGTAGAGCATCTCAATACCTTTAATTTGAGTACTAGAAGTCCTCAAGGGGATTTATATAACTCAAGTTATGACCCAGATAAGTTACAAGTCCTCAGATGCATATGAAATTTGTCTGTGAAATTCATCTGACTTCAAAGCTATTTTTGACCTAGAAGGAGGTTTCACTTGAACTTTTAGCCAACATGAAAGTTGTTCCTCATGATCTTAGATTTCTAAATTGTACTAGAAGTCTTCCATCTGATTTGTAGAACTCAAGTTATGAGGTTTACAAGTCAGTGGTATTTTGGGAAAGTGAGATTATATGTCATTTTCAATCATAGGTCAAAATCTCCAACTTGCACTTGTCAAATGGATTTTTGTCCAACATGAAAGTTGTTCAAAACGTGGTTTTTAGGCTATACAAGAGGTCATGATGGATTGATTGGGCTCATAGTAAGACTTGGTTTGAAATGGTTTGAATAAGGAAGATTTTCAAAGGATTAAAAGGGGGAAAATTCAAATAATTGATTAAATGACCAAAGCATGTCAAATAAGTGATCATTTTGATTTTAAAGTTAATTTTAGACACATTGACATTGGTATATTTTGGGGCATAGGTCAATTTTCATGAGTTATCATATGGTTGCTTCAAATGCAAGTTACATAATCAAACACCTTACCAATGCAATTCAGGCCATTCTATTGTTTCAATTTTACTCACAAGGTAATTTGCAGTTGATTGGAACCTTCTAGAGCAAGTTACACAGCCTGAACTCGTGACTGCTACATTGGATTTCAAGAGAAAAATAGAAAATGCAATTGGCTGGATTGAGCCTCAAATTGAATTCAAAAGCCCATGGAAAGGTTCTATATATTGATTGGAGTAATTCCAGAGCAAGTTTGGAGTCATTTTCGTGCCAGAAGCTGAAATTACAGTTGAACATTCAAGAGGAGCAAGTGAAATCGAGTTTTCAGTTTGGAGCAATATCAAAGCAAATTGAAGGTTGAAGCATCATCCTCTTGCATCAGTGAACGTATCTGGAGAGTTTTGGAGGGAGAATCAAGCTCCAACTGCATCTGTTACTAGATCTACAACAGGTTAGTAACTTTCAAAATTCCATACGATTTAGCATGAGATAGTTAGATTTGAACTTGTGATTAGGATCTAGGCAAGATGTAGATCGTTTTAGGATCAATTTGGAGACATTTAGTGATAGTTAATCATGACATAACAATTCTGTTTGGATTCGAATCTCTTGATTCATGAGTGTCGCTACTGCGAAAATCGGCGCCGGCTGACAGAAGAGTCGCCACCGTGCGTTATTTATCTCAACGGAGGGAAAGGAAACGCTCGAAGTAAACCTCGCAAAAAACGGGGAAAGGTATGGTCGTCGCAACCAAAACCTGGGTTCGGGAGTCGGTTACGCAAGGGGAAGGTATTAGCACCCCTCACGTCCATCGTACTCGACGGGATCCATGCTTGCTTGGGTTGTCTAAAGGATGCAAAAACAATCTATCTACGGCTGCTAAATCTAAACGGAAGGGAATTAACTCGATAGAGCGTCGCACTCTATGCCTACGTATTCTCAAGAGAGAAAGTCAGAGTCAACGTAGTTCGGGACTACAGGAAAATTGGCTCGCCAAGACTTCGCGTCTTGTGCCTACGTACTTCCACACTGCATGGAAGATCAGAGCTTTACGTAGTTCAGGCTAACTACGGCTAAACAGGGTATTCTCACACATCAGTGAGAAAAAAACAAACTGGTTTTAAAGGTACGGGAACCTATGGGCAAAACTACGGCTTGGTCTCAAATGCACTCGGGCAAGAGAGAAAAAGGGTAATATCAGTCGTCAGCGGGAAAGTCTCGATCGCACAGCAGCGAGAGAACAAAGGTTAATTGTTAGTGTGCTCGCTAGGATATCGCATCCTATGCCTACATATCCTCGTCTGGTACGAGGAATCAGAGCAGCTGTAGTTCGGCTACTTCGGGACCACAACTCAAATCTCGTTTTATTAATATTCTGACAAAATGATTACAATGATTGGATACTGAAAATGAATCTCCTAGGAAATATTATCTTATCCTATCCTGAAAAATAGAATGGAAAATAGTCCCCTAACAAGTGGACCTCTAAGCTATCTCTAAAAGGGTAAAATATCTCTATGAAGAAATGCACTCTAAAAAATATTAAGTCTACTTTAATATTTTTTCCTCTTTTCCCTTCTTTTCTTTTCAACTATTTTCTCCTTTCTTTCAAAATACTTTTCATATATTTTTTCTCATTTTTTTTTATCCTATCTTTTCTCAATATTTTTTCTTCAATATTTTTTCTACATATTTCTATGTATTTTTCCATATCCTTTTTCTATTTTTTCAACATACTTCTTTTGATATTTTTTCAATATTTTTCTTTTAATATATTTTCTTTTATATTTTTTTTTCTTTCTAAAACTAGACAAAATAAAAAAACAAAGAAAAGAAAACAGGGAGGGAGTACATTGCAGATTACAGGGGTTATACAAGTAAAACAAAAAAAACTGCAAACTGGGCCCAGCCCAGCTGTTTGCTGCAAAAACGGAGGGGGGTACGAGGATCAAAACGTAGGGTGTGCACATGGTAAAACGTTGGGCCCAACCCACTGACCCAGGATCCACACGGAGGGGGGGGGGGGGGGTCAGGAAACGTGGGGGTGTATGCTGAGGAATCCAATGGGCCTGAGGTCTGAGGCCCAAAATCCGAAGAATCCACGGAGCCTCTCTTCTCCCTCACTCTCCTCTGCGTTGAAACCCTAACTCTCCTCTCCAACCTTCACAGCGCCGCCGTCCAACATCCTTCAACGCAACCTCATCATCACCGGTAAACACCAAACTTCCCTCAACAACCACCGCTCATGTCAACTCAAACTTCTCTCAAATTCTCCCTATTCAACCTTCAATCTCTCACCATCTCTCCCCTCTTCGTTTGCTTCACCTCAAAACAGATTCAACACAAAACGAAAATAAGAATAGAGACGAAGATCTGTGAAGAAACATTGAAGCCGATCTTGAAGGATCTGTTGAACTTTCTAGATATTTGTGTTGACGGTTTTCAATGTTGAGATGCGCGTGGATCTGATGATCTGGAAGCGTTTGCTGATGAACAGTTATGTTCTTGAGTCCAATGAAGAAGACGATGAAAGATGGTTCTTGATGATGTTCTTCTGGGAAATGGTGAACGAATGCAGATGATTGTTGGAGCTCTTGATGAATTAGGAATTTCTGGCGATGATGATTCTTGTACGCTTTGAAGGTTCATGCGATGGTGATGAACATTTCTGGAAAAGACGCTACAAATGAAGAGCATGAAGGTTGAAAGTCCTCAAGAACGGATGAAGATCCTCAAGAACAGATGAAAATCTTCAGATTGATGATCAATTTCTGGAAAATGATTGAAGTTTCTATTGAGTGCTTGAAGATCTTGGAGAATGGCATGAAGATCTGGGAAGTTGAAGCAGGTTGATCGGTGATGGATGATGAAGGGAGGATCAGAGGAGATGGAGGAAGATGAATAGTGGTTTCTGGATTTGTTGAGTTTTCCGGTGATGCACGGTGGTCGCCGGCCATGCATGCCGGCCGGTGAGGGGGACGGTGAGGTGGTCACCGGACTTTGCATGTAGTCCGGTGAGGGAGGAGGTGGTGCCACGTGGTCGCGTTAGTGGAGGAAGTGCACGCATGGAAGCCACGTGCGGTGATGCGTGGCAGGGAGAGAGAGACTCTGAATGTGAGGTGGCGTGAGGTGATGGTGTAACGTGGGGTCCTCCCTCCGTTTACACGTGGCCTGCTGATGAATATATAGGCTGGCATTTTCTGGATCGTTCTGGAAAATTCTAGAAGCTGCTGAAAAATTCTGGACTAAATGACAAAAAAAAAGACCCTGGGCCTCCACCAATTGGGCCCAACGAACCAAAACCAATATGAACTGAAACCAACTAAATCTGGATGGAAATGATTAATGAAAATAAAATGGATTAGATGAAAAACAAAAACCAATTAAACCTAATTAACTAATACCTAATTAATATCTAATATTCTAAAACTCTATTAAAATTCTATAACATCTATTAAAACTATTAAAAGAAAAATCTAACCATTTATTAAAATAAAAAAATTATATTCTATATTAAAATTCTATTTAAAATCCTACAAAAGCTATATTTATATCTAAAATTATCCTATAAAAGAAAGTCTATTAAAAGAAAACCCTATATTATTTATTTATCCTATTGCTAAAAATGAAGCCTATTTATTTTTAATGGAGCCATTTAATTTCTAACAAGTTCTTAAAAAAGATTAAAACTATTAAAATGATTAAAAGCTATTTAAAAAGAATTAAAACTATTAAAAATATTAAAACCTATTAATATTCTAAAAAATGCTAAAAAATGATTTAAATCTATTTATTATATTCTAAAAATAGCCAATAAAATCCAGAAAAATCACAATAATTCCCGATAGCACAAAATCACCAATAATACTGCGAGAGCGCACCAAAATAGCCGGTAAAAATCAAAAGACACCGAAATATCCCAAAAAATACGATTTTATCTATCTAAACTGATTAAAAACACCTGAAACACGGGACGAGAGCTGTGATCCCGATAAAATCAAAACAAATGAAATATGCACTGTATGCGATATGCAGATGCGAATGCGGTCATGCGTCGAAACATCGAGCCAGATGCGAGACCCGGTTGGTCAAATTTTAGGGTGCAACAGCTGCCCCTATTCAAACGACTTGGACCTGAATGGGTGAAGAGCGCTCAGCCTTCAAACATTCAAAGGTAGATGATGGTTGAATACAAATGGAACCCTGAAATTTGCCAACCGCGGGAATATACTGCAAAACTGCTTGAGGAATAGCTTCCAATAAACTGAAGTTTGGTTGTCATGGCAACAACTGGTCAATTTTCTGATAAATTTTCTTCTCCTTTCAACACCAATCACCTGTGTGACGCCACAAGTTTTGGAATAATGCTTCGAAAAGCAAATACCTTCCCATCTGTCATGGGATTTTTTTTTCTGTCGACTCCTAGTTCACGACGAACTTGAGGACAATTCTCCTGGGGAACTTCTGAATCGACTGCTTGGCACCTATTCTATCAACAGGCCGCAGCTTCAAAAACTTGATATATGTCAATCTTCGTTGTTGTTTTTTTTCCGATGCTGACGTAACAACCAAATATGAAGAATCACTCCGCTGGGGGAGAAGATAAGCTGAACCACACAACTCTGCAGGTGAACAAATTCGAAATCCAATAGGTAACCATCCTGGTCCATGTTTCGAAATGCGTATGCTTGAGATGATGTAATGCCCTATATGACATGTAAATGCTATGCGTTCTGCTTGAAAATGCGATGCCCAGACGACATGGATATGTGATATGTTTGATAGATGCAAATCTAACGATATATACAAATGCTAATGCAGGCTCGAGCTGCCAGAGAACTCCAGGTCTGAAAACCACTTGGCAAAATAAATGCCGAAGGAAACGCTACTGGGGATGAAACGAAGTCGCGGAACCATCCCAGCAAAATAAATGCTGGAAAAGGGAAACCAAATCCGCTGGGGATAACTGTCCTGCTGGAGAAATGAAAAGGCAACCCTGCTTGGCGACTTCCCTGGGGAACGAAAAACAACTCTGCTCGGGGATGCTCCCTTCAAACCATTGGCAACTGATTGTGCTCTGCGGGGATTGACCCAAACTGAGGATTGATTGCATGCAGCACACTGCTGGAAATGCCCCATACTATCACGGATATCAATCTTAATCTGCTGAGGACACTCCTGATCCTACTCTGATACGGGGTAAAATACAATCTCGACTCTTCCGGGGATAATAAGCAACTTTCATCTGCTGAAGAGTAGCAATTATGATTTAACAACATCCATAATGAATTCAAACATTAATCGGAGCACTGGTATCCGTCGAGCTTCATATCGGGAAACATGACAACATGCGAGTCATCGGGAATTACTGTGTCATATACCTTTAGGTTTTTTTTGTTTTTCTGGTTTAGGGTAAACACGGATTATGTACACAGTGGAAGATATGGAAAATACTAGACGAGAACTAGCATTCAAAGGTAGACTACCAGACGAGAACTGATAGCAAAATAGGTTATCGGACAAGAATTGATTTGTGTTTAGACATTAGACGGGGCTGACTGGATAACAGGCTAAGGCATAGACAAACAGGCGAGAACTGGCTGAAAGCTGACGTACACCATACGAGAACTGGTATAACACATAGGTTAAAACACACGATGATCATACGAGAACTGGTATAACACACAGGTTAAAACACATGATGACCAGGCGAGAACGGGTTACACAACGACATGTACCAGACGAGAACTGATACAATACTTGAAGAAACGGCGACCAGACGAGAACTGGTTACACAACGACATGCACCAGACGAGAACTGATACAACACTTGAAGAAACAGTGACCAGACGAGAACTGGTTACAATAAACTACACCAGACGGGAACTGATGCTTACAATAAACTGCACCAGACGGGAACTGATGCTTACGGAAGGGTAGGCCAGACGAGAACTGGTTACCGGTTTGCCAGGCGAGAACTAGACTTTGGGAATGACTGGTTACTGACACGCAACAGGTTTAAACTGTAGGATAATGATCCAATGGCAGCAAGGCCTTTTTTATTTGAAAGGTTCAGGTTTTGATAAGGGTACTGACATGATTCCCCGATACTCAGCTCCGGCTGGGGATAAACAAGCTGGCTGAACAACTTGCTCCAGTACACTCAGCTGGGGATAGGAAGACTGGCTTTGAAAAAACTTGCCCCAGTGCAATCAACTTGCCCTAATCTAACTCTTGGGAATACTTGCTCTGAACAGCTTGCTACGAGACGACTTCGAGAATATTTGCCCCGGTATCTGTACGACAACAGAATTCAATCTCCATAGAAACCCCTAACAACCCAATTGGTTTCAACAGTCTCTGCGATAACTTGCCCCTGAATGAGCGTTCTAGCGACTTAACCCGATCTGATTATCCACTTGAAGTATTTGCTTTCAAATCTCCACGCTCTGCGTAACTGCCCCTGATTGGTTCTCGAGAAGACTCACTTCTGATCAACTGTTTCTCAAATAAACTGCCCCTGATCCACTGAAGCTTCGGGATTTGTCCTCAGACTGACTGATTCCGAACTTACTGGAAGTCAATGCCCCGGATACACCATTCTGGTTCAGACTGCTGAGTTACTCAGTCCTGCTTGATTATTCCCTGCTGGAATTTCTTTCATGCCAACTACTACCCTGCAATTAAAACTGTCTATTCACGAATGGTAATCTTAATGCAGTGGTTATGCAGATTTTGAAAAAAAATTGAGCTGTCACTCATTTACATGCTATGATTGTGAGTGACGAATGAACCAAAGTTCAAACGTAGTGTGATCACACTAAAATTCACCGTATTTCTGACTCCGATTTCGCATGCATTCTTAGCTTTTATTGTTGTTTTACTTTGTTATTGCTTTGTTTTCTTATGTTTTCAGGTTTTTATAATAATCGGAGCTTGAATCGGGAAAAGGAGCGAAAAAGGAGTGAAAACGGACGAAAACCTAGAAATTCAGCATTTTGCACTTGCGGCACCCACCGTGGCGGGCGCCATGGGGTTAGCCATGACGTGGCCACGTCTCAAGACCACTCCTCAACCTCTAAGACCCACGATCCCCACTCCATCATCCCCTGTAGGGACCATGGCGGGCGCCACAAGGCAAAATTTCATAACCTCCACTTTTTAGTGGAGGGGCGTCCCGGTCATTTCATGCTTTCAGTTTTTACTATAAATAGGACCTTAGATTTTCGTTTTTCTTCATCCAGAATTAGAATTATCTAGGCATATATCAGTTATAAAGCAGTTGCCATTCCACATCGGGGTGCCTCTGCAATCGAGTGATCGAGTCTGTAATCTGTCTGTGGTTCGAGTTTTGGAGCACTCTGGAGGAAGTTAATCCTGCCGCCATTTTAATTCCAGTTAGTATTTTATTTTTCCGCATTGCTTTACTTTTATTTATTTTCTCGCACTTTACTTTGTTTATTTCCCGCACTCGCACATTTACTTTGTTTATTTCCCGCACTCGCACATTTACTTTGTTTACTTCCCGCACTCGCACATTTACTTTGTTTACTTCCCGCACTCGCTTTAAATTACTCATATGAAAAACTATAAAAAGAATATTTACTTTATCATGTCTAACTAATCCCATAAAGGTTAGAATGTAAGGATCTTAATTAAACCAGTAATCAGTATAATTGTTCGTGGAAACACCTAAGGGCTATTTTATCTTTCAATTCAAGTAATTGTTTTTAACTATTTCAAAAACAGCCAAAAGCGCTTTGTATAGTTCATTAGGAGTTTTTAGATTAAAAAGAAAAGAGATTTTAAAACGATTTTCGGACGCGTTATGAGATTTAGAGTCTGGTTCATAAGAACCTCTTTTTGCTAAGAAGTCCAGGTTAAAATACTTTTCAACTTTGTTAAGAAACTATATTTCTTAAAAATAGGTTTACTACTCTAACGCAGTACGCACCTTTTTATCCGTGACAATAGGAGGGGTTGATTAGAGAGTACAACTCGGTTCTGAATACGCGAAAGCGACAGTTCCTGTTAAATTAGTTCTTTTCAAAGGAGAAAACATTGCCCATAAGTAGTTCCATTAACAAGTACTGGATTATCATTGATTACGTGAATTACATTCGAGCCTGTCTTTTATTTATTATTTAAAATTATAATTTTATTTACCATTGCACCCTTACTAAAACCCTTAAAAATAGTTGCCTTAGATAAACACCATAACAACAGGTACGATAGATTGACACTTGGTCTCTGTGGATTCGATAATCTTTTATATTACTTTGACGTGATTCGTACACTTGCGAAAAACACGCATCAAGTTTTTGGCGCCGTTGCCGGGGACCAATATCGTCAAATTTCATTACCCTGTAGTTATACCGTTTAGACTAAGGTTGTTACCCACCGGTCAATGCGAAAGACTCGCAGTGCCGGAAGTTTAGTAGACCCTCTAGCTGAACCTGAACGTTACGCTCGCGCACGTTTATTTTTCCATAGGAATAGGAGAGCTATGGCCGAAGATCAAAATCGAAGACCTCTTAAGGACTTCGCCCAACCATCAAACGAGGAACCTAGTTCCAGTATAGTAAACCCCGCTATCCCAGCCAATAATTTTGAACTTAAGCCATCCCTGCTGCAATTAGTGCAACAGAGACAATTCGCAGGTCTCGCTACTGATAACCCGAACCAACATTTAAAAAACTTTCTTCAATTAGCAGACACCTTTAAAACCAATGGAGCTTCTCCTGAGGCAATACGCTTAAGATTATTTCCCTTTTCCCTCAGAGATAAAGCTCTATCATGGTTAGATTCCCTTCCACCCAATTCAATAACAACTTGGGATGACCTTAGAAAAGTTTTCCTTGCTAGATATTTTCCCCCAAGTAAGACCGCTCTTCTTCGAAACCTAATAACTAGATTTACCCAACACCAAGGAGAGTCGTTGTTCGAAGCCTGGGAGAGATATAAAGAACTATTAAGAGCATGCCCACACCATGGCCTAGAGAATTGGCTAATCATCCAAACCTTCTATAATGGACTTCTTTATAACACTAAAATGACCATCGACGCTGCCGCTGGTGGCGCACTGATGAACAAACCTTACCCTGAAGCTAGTGCCCTTATCGAGGATATGGCCCAAAACCATCAATCATGGGGAGTAGAACGAGCGACAGTGGAAAAGAAGGAAGCCCAAGGAGGAATACATGAGCTAAGCTCTATAGACATGATGCAGGCTAAAATGGACGCGTTGGCCCTTAGAGTCGAACATATGTGTACAACTCCGAATACTGTTGCCGCAGTTTCGCCGAATTGTGAGATATGTGGAACGCAAGGACACCAATCCGCCGAATGCAATCTGTTGAATGAAACCAACACTGAGCAAGTGAACTATACCCAAGGGAACCCATTTTCAAACACATATAACCCTGGATGGAGGAATCACCCAAACTTCTCCTACAAAAATAATAACCCTATCCAAAATACCGCACCTCCGAGACAACAAGGTTACCAAGCCCCTAGAACAAATCAACCTATGCAACCTGTACCACCTAGCCCGAGCTTTGAGGAAGTTGTAAAAGATTTTATCGTTGCTCAAAAACAACAAAACAAAGAGTTCATGAACCATAACGTCCATGTTAACGAACTAATTACCAAGTTAGGAACCAAGGTTGATCAAATTATTACTCATAATAAGATGCTTGAAACCCAGATCTCTCAGGTAGCGTTAAACCAAGCCCCACAGACTACACCTGGAGGACAGTTCCCTGGACAACCTCAACAAAACCCGAAAGGGCAAGCTAATGCCATTACTCTACGAAGTGGAACCGCTTATAAGGAACCTTTAAACCCTAGATTAAGTGAGCCCGAAACTTCTGAGAGGAATGAGGAAAAGGAACCAGAGAAGCCTGAAACCCCGGAAAGTCAAGAAAAAGGAGAAGAACCTAAAAATAAAACCTATGTACCGCCACCGCCATACAAACCACCAATACCTTACCCTCAAAGATTAAAGAAAACCCAAATCGATAATCAATATCAAAAATTCGTTAAGGTTATAGAAAAACTTCACGTAGAAATCCCCTTTACAGAAGCCATCACCCAAATACCTTCTTATGCTAAGTTTCTCAAAGACATACTTACAAATAAACGTAGACTCGAAGATCCGAAACCCGTGGAATGTAATTCTATTTCCGAAAATAGGTTAGCAAAGAAAGATAAAGATCCCGGAAATTTTTCCATTCCTTGTGTTTTGGGGAATCATGTCATCGAAAAAGCTTTTCTAGACTTAGGAGCTAGTGTGAGCTTAATGCCTTTAGCAGTTTGTGAGAGATTAAACTTAGGAGAATTACAACCTACTAAGATGTCACTTCAATTAGCCGATAGATCCGTTAAATACCCTATAGGCATACTTGAAGACGTCCCTGTTAGGATAGGTCAGCTGTTTATACCTACTGATTTTGTTGTCATGGACATTAAAGAAGATGACGACATACCAATCCTCCTAGGTAGACCGTTCTTATCGACTGCTGGAGCCGTAATAGATGTTAAAAAGGGAAAACTAACTTTTGAGGTAGGTGGCCAGAAGATAGAATTTATATTGTCAAAATTTCTTATGGCACCTGTGATAGGAGATTCTTGTTATGCCTTAGATATCATCGAAGAATGTATTAGGGAATTAGAACAAGAAGAAGAAACTGAATCTATAAAATTGCCATCAACCCTTATTTTGGAAGATGACAATTATAAAACACCCTACATTGATGATAACCTTCACGAATGTTTATCTCTTACCCCAGATCCTATGCCTTGCCCTATAAAACCGACCGTAAAACTTAAGGAACTGCCTAAAAACCTGAGATATGAATTTCTTGATGAAGATATGAACCGTCCAGTTATAGTCAGTGCTACCTTAAACCAAGAAGAAACCGATCAATTATTAGAAGTTTTACGTAGGTACCCCTCAGCCTTAGGATATAAGATCTCTGATCTAAAAGGAATAAGCCCATCCGTATGCATGCATCGGATTTTGCTTGAAGAAGATTCAAAACCTTCTAGAGAACACCAACGTAGAATAAATCCTATAATGAGTACTGTAGTTAAGACTGAAGTTCTTAAGTTACTAGAGGCAGGTATAATATATCAGATCTCGGACAGTAAATGGGTGAGTCCTGTGCATGTAGTACCTAAAAAGGGAGGCATCACAGTCGTGCAAAACGAGAAGGGCGAACCTGTAGCAAAAAGAACTGATGGAGGTTGGCGTATGTGCATAGATTATAGAAAATTAAATAAAGCAACTAGGAAGGACCATTTCCCATTACCATTCATAGACCAAATGTTGGAGCGCCTAGCCAGACACTCTTACTTTTGTTATTTAGATGGATATTCAGGATTCTTCCAAATACCTATTCACCCCGAAGATCAAGAAAAAACTACCTTTACATGCCCAGTTGGAACCTTTGCCTATAGAAGAATGCCTTTTGGACTTTGTAATGCTCCTGCAACTTTCCAACGCTGCATGATGTCTATCTTTGCTGATTATTTGGATGGAATCATGGAAGTATTTATGGACGATTTCTCAGTTTGTGGGTCAGATTTCAAAAATTGTCTTGTCAACCTTGAGAAAATCCTGGAGAGATGTGTGGAGGTAAACCTTGTGCTAAATTGGGAAAAATGTCATTTCATGGTCACCGAAGGGATTGTTTTAGGACATATAGTTTCCGAAAAAGGTATAGAGGTAGATAAAGCAAAAATAGAAGTCATAGAGAATCTAAAACCGCCGAAGACTATCAGGGAGATAAGAAGTTTTCTTGGACATGCCGGATTTTACCGACGTTTTATCAAGGATTTCTCCAAAATAACAAAGCCCTTAACTGGTCTTTTAGTGAAAGATGCTGAGTTCATCTTCGATGAAAAATGTACTGAAGCATTTAATCTTCTGAAGCAAGCTCTGATTTCAGCACCTATAATGAAACCCCCTGATTGGTCGGAACCGTTTGAGATAATGTGTGACGCCAGTGATTATGCTGTTGGAGCCGTTCTAGGTCAGAGAAAAGATAAGAAGTTACATGTGATTTATTATGCCAGTAGAACCCTAGACGCTGCACAGCTCAACTACGCAACAACCGAAAAAGAGCTCCTAGCTGTAGTTTTTGCAATAGACAAATTTAGATCTTATCTAGTAGGAGCCAAGATTATAGTTTACACCGACCATGCTGCCATTCGTTACTTACTAAGCAAAAAGGATGCCAAGCCTAGGTTACTTCGATGGATTCTATTATTACAAGAGTTTGATTTGGATATCCGTGACAAGAAAGGCACTGATAATGTGGTAGCTGATCACCTATCTAGGCTAGAATACCTGAAACCTGATCCAGTACCCATAAATGACGATTTTGCCTACGATAGACTGATAGCCCAACTAGAAACCATTGAAGATGATAACCCAGACCCTCATGAGCAATTTCATAAATCCTTAGCTATAAGCAATGTACCTTGGTATGCAGATTTTGTTAATTACCTAGCCGCTGACATCATACCCCCTGATCTAAACTACCACCAGAAGAAGAAGTTCTATAGTGATGTGAGAAACTTCTATTGGGACGATCCATTTCTTTTCAAGAGAGGTAAAGATGGCATTTTCCGCCGTTGTGTTCCAGAAGAAGAGGTAAACAATATAATTGAGCATTGTCACTCTGCACCCTATGGTGGACATGCAAGCACATCTAAGACCTACGCCAAGATTCTTCAAGCTGGCCTATTCTGGCCTACTATGTGGCGTGATGTCCATGCTTTCATTGTCAAGTGTGACAGATGCCAACGCACAGGAAATATTTCAAGACGTAATGAAATGCCGTTAAGAAATATCCAAGAAGTAGAACTCTTCGACGTATGGGGTATGGACTTTATGGGACCGTTCCCACCATCTTTTGGAAATCAGTACATATTAGTAGCTGTTGACTACGTGTCTAAATGGATTGAAGCTATCGCCGCACCCACAAACGACACCAGAGTAGTCATCAAATTATTCAAGAATTATATATTTCCCAGGTTTGGAACACCCCGTTTAGTCATAAGTGATGGAGGATCACACTTCATATCGAGAATATTTGATAAACTTTTAAGCAAGTATGGAGTTAAGCATAGAGTAGCAACACCATACCACCCACAGACCAATGGACAAGTGGAAGTATCTAATAGGGAGATAAAACAAATCCTCGAGAAGACTGTCTCTATATCTAGAAAAGATTGGTCGCAGAAACTTCAAGAAGCATTATGGGCCTATAGAACCGCTTTCAAAACTCCTATAGGAACAACCCCTTATCAACTGGTCTATGGAAAATCATGTCACTTACCATTTGAGTTGGAGCATAAGGCCTATTGGGCCATCAAAACTTTGAATTTGGATTACTTGACAGCTGGTGAGAAACGTATCCTTGATATCCACAAATTAGAAGAGCTCAGACAATCTGCCTACGAAAATGCCATCATATACAAAGAAAGAACAAAAGCTTGGCATGACAAAAGAATCATAAGAAGAGACTTCAAAATAGGCGATCCTGTTCTCCTGTTCGATTCTAGGTTACGACTATTTCCAGGTAAACTCCGTTCGAGATGGACTGGCCCTTTCGAAGTATCTAAGATCCTGAGATCCGGTGCTATTGAAATCAAGAACCAAACATGTAAACCGTTCATAGGCAATGGACAGAGGTTGAAGCCCTACGAAGGAGGTGACATTCCAACAACATACACCTGTCATACTCTGAGTGATCCACCATATCCTTCCAATGATGTTTAAATATCGGTCGTCGAGCTAATGACGTTAAACAAGCGCTGCATGGGAGGCAACCCATGGTTTTTCTTATTTTTGTACTTTTTATTTTTACTTTATTTTAATTTGTTTATTTTATTATTATGTCAGGACTCACGATTGAATGTTTTATGTGCTTTCAGGACTTGTTTGCTAACCTTGTACAGAATGCAGAACCCTGATGACATGCACGTGGCCTTTAGATATGATGCACAGAGAGAGCGTTACTATGTTCACATGAGACGCCCTATGGCTCCTACCAGGTACCCTGACCATGACTGCATGGATGCCTTGGGGATAGAGCCAAGCGTCAGATTTTTATTCCATCAACTCCAGTGGGACCAGTTTGACGACAGGAACAACACTTATAGGAACTTGACTCTTGAGTTCCTCAGCTCGTTTCATCATGACCCTTGGGCTGGACCCGATGGACTCGCTGTTTTCAGGTTGTTCGGGATTGACTACTCATTCTCTCACAAAGAGTTTGGTGATTTACTAGGTTTCCAGACTACTCCTGATGCTATTCCAGAGACTCCGATGGGGTATTTTATGAGCAGAGAAGTGGAAAAGTTTTGGACTAAAATATCAGGCGGAGGGAGCCAAGATCCTTCTACCCAGTTTTCTCAGGTAATCCACAACCCTGCATTGAGGTACTTCCAGATGATTCTAGCACATTCTTTCCTAGGTTTTCCAGATACAGAGACACTGCTAAGTGAAGAGGAGATTTTCCTACTGTTTTGTGCGACTCAGTCTCGCCCTGTTGCTTGTGGCAACTTTCTACTGAAGGGCCTTGCTAGTGTTGCCAGATCATCAGTAGGAATCATCCATGTCGGTGGGATTGTTACACACATTGCTACTGCATTGGGTTTGTCTCGCAAGCTATTGCACCTCAGGACCTTCTGCTGCTACACCACCCTGGATATTGATTTTTGTCTTGATAGAGGACTGATGAGGAGGGCTTCTTTTGAGCCCAACATGTTTAGATTGCTGATCGACGGTGAAGCGATACACTACTTTACATTACCAGATCCGCTGATGACCAGTGTCCATGATCCTGCCAATTGGAGTTATGCTCTAGAGGGTTATGGAGAGACTGTCGAAGAGCCGAAATCGCCTCCCGCCGCTGAGTACACTCCTACACCTCTTACTCCCCGAATCACTGTTATGTCTAACAATATGTCTCTGCAGCCACCTGACCTACAAACACAGATTTATGAGCTCCGCAAGGAGACTGCCCTGCTCAAGCAGGAAGTGGCAGACTTAGAGTTACAGATGCAGGTTTCTGATCTCACTCATGCCTCAGAGACCGATGCTCTACATCAGGCGATCGACGAGCTTCGGAGGGAGATAGCTGAGATTCGTGGATCAAGCCAGGATAAGAAACCTACCACATGACTCATTCCACCCTGACAGCACTACCCTAGTATTTAACTTCCTTTTATTTATCGCATTTCCAGACATATTTTACTTTATTGCAGCTTTTATATTTTCATGCACTTTGAATTCCTTATATATATACATATTATGCACTAATTTTTATTTTTCTTTTTCTTTTTTGATTTTTAATTATTTTATTTTTGTCGTGCAAAGAAAAAAAATATATAAGACAAAAATATGCAAGCCAATGCCTTGAAAAGAAGAAGAAAACGCTATTCAGACCCCCCGGAAGACAAAGGTGCAAGGAAGGCCCAAAGGAGGATCCAAAACCACAAGGCCCAGGAATTGGCCTTGTGGCGGGCGCCATAGGCCCTGTGGCGGGCGCCACACCGTACCATCAACAAATACGGGATTCAATCCCCATTTCCACCATTTTCATCCCTTTCTTCACCAAAAACCCATTTTTCCAACCTTCCAAATCCTCCTTGAACCCCATTAAAGCTCCCCCATTTCCAAAATACCCTCCATCCATAAAACATATCCAACATCCATTTCCATTTTCATCCATCAAAAACCAAAAAAATCAAAACTTTATCATTCCCCTCATAAACCACTTTTCTACTATTTTCACTACCTAAGGAGCTTTTCAACAATGGAGTTCAACGGATTTATTCTTCATGATGGAAGACCGGGCGAAAGGCAACGGAAAATTATTCAGAGGCTTCAAAGTCGAGAAATCCTCTCGACTAGGTACGTCGACGATAACTGTCTGTATGCTTTGGGTATTTATCATAGTGTTTTTAATTTATTAGAATTTCTAGGCTTGCATAATATTTTCATTAATCAGGAACCTACCTATGAGAGGCTGACAACTGAGTTTTTGAGTTCTTTGATATACACTGTCAGTCCTAACACTGCTAGCACTGTCGGTACTGTTATTTTTAGACTGTTTGGAATTGAATATGAATTCAGTACCAATGAGCTAGCAGATTTGTTAGGAATCCCTCATGGGGAAGGTTCGATTTGTGAGGCACCTTTGGATGCTGAATGGTCGGCCGAGGTATTTACCTTCTGGCTAAGGCTTTCAAGTACTTCAATTAATTCTTTTGAAGGGATACTTGCGTCGACCATTCACAACCCGGCCATAAGAGTTTTTAGACTTCTTTTGGCATGTACTATTTTTGGCCGGGAAAGTCCAAACAAGGTTAATGCTCGTGAACTCCTATTTTTGCAAGGATGCCTCACTAGAACCCACATCAATCCGGTCCCGTTTATGCTTGCCCACATGACTTTATTTACTAATAAAACAGGACCGATTGTTTTTGGAGGGCTTGTTACGTCTATTGCTCGGGCTCTTGGCCTGAATGATGAGATAGCTACACTTGAACCACTACCTCCTCGCACAATTAATTTAAAATTTCTGAAAGACATGAAATTGTGCCGAACAAGGAGAGAAGGTGGTTATGAGTTGATGGTTCATGGGGTAGCTATCCCATCTGTTGCTTTACCATGCAGTAGACGTACTGATGTACGTGATGAAAGGAACTGGACCTATGATCTTAATGCTCCACGTGTTTTGGGTCCACTTCCTCCTAATATTCCCGATGGGGAGGCACATGACACTGATGATGAGTATGATCGGAGAGAGCAGTCTCCCATCCCTCACATGTCCCCCCATCGTCCTTCACAGTCACACACTGCACCATCCTCCTCTAACCCTGTTGCAGGTACTGCTCCTGGATTCTTTGTCACCGAGGAGATGTGGCGTGATATGACAGCTAGAGAAGAAAGGCGTGATGGCCTTCTCTCTACTATTTCACAGCAGCTGACGAACAATATGAGCTTCATGCAACAATCGCGATTGGTTTCGGATCGTGCTTATAGCAACGTTTGCCGTACCTTGAACGATATTTCATTAGAGCAGAACCGTCAGAGAGAGTTCAACAGCCGACACTACCAGCTTGTAGAGGCTACTCAGGGTTCCATCTTGGGTAACCTTCGGGAGGTCCGGAGTGCTCAGGCTGCTTTATCAGCACGACTCGACCGGAGGGACCAGCATCGTAGTAGATCCCGTCGTTCCAGACCATCACATCAGGACGACGAAGGCACCAGTGCCCCTCCTCAGTAGTCTTTTTCCAGGTTACCCCCCTTATCTTATTTCGAAACATTGGGGACAATGTTCGATTTAAGTGTGGGAGGGGATTTTATTGCTTTCTGTTATTTCCCTTTTTAGTTAATTTCCTTTCAGTTATTTCCCTTTTCAGTAATTTATTTTTCTTAGATAATGCATGAGTCTGACGAGTCACCAGTATAGTGTCTTTTTAGTTCATCTTCATTTTTTCCCATTTCCTTAGCCTTACCAGAAAATCTTTAAAAAGAAAACAATGTTGTTTCACATGTTTTTTGGGCTTTGAGACAGGTTTAGATTAGGATGTAGTGACTTAGGTCAACTTTTTGAAACATCAGAACCATTTTAGCACCATAGACCTCTTGAATATAGGAATCACTCCTAAACCCCACCACCATGGCCTTTACTATCATTCAAAAAATTGTCCTAAGTAGTTTATTTTAGCAGTCAGCTCCGGCCTAAGCATACTCTACGTAGGGGGCCGATGAATATAAGTGAATGATCCAGTGCTAATAAAAAAAAAAAAAAAAAAAAAAAGAAAAAAGAAAAAAAGGCAAACTCTGGTATAGGTGACCCTCACAAAGTCATTTAAACCGAAAAAAGAGAAGAAAAAAAAAATTTTTGCCACAAAAAGAAAAAAAATTGCAAGTCACCTATTGTTAGTTGGTTCAGAGGTATCTGGCACTGAACTTGGTAGGGCGGATTACGATCCGATCCCCCGCAGCTACATTTAGGCGAAATAAAAACAGGTTTACACATGCTTATGTGCCAGAAACCTTATGTTATGGATCAGAATCACTAACCGGTCACTCTACTATGAAGCATGTACGGATAACGGGCTTAATGTGATTGCGCCTGAATGAAAAGGACACAAAAAGATGAGAAGATAGGCCTAGGTATCGTGGGATGACATGGAGTGGTTAATATAAGATTGAAGTTTGTGTTTGTGTTACTATGGTACCCTTGGTTCACTTAGTTAGTATCTGTCACTGCATCCTGACTTGAACTTAGAATCCCTTTAGCCCAAAGACAAGTGTTGACACCATATTTTCTTAAGCTTTAATGTTTGCTTGAGGACAAGCAAAGGTTTAAGTGTGGGAGAATTTGATCACACTAAAATTCACCGTATTTCTGACTCCGATTTCGCATGCATTCTTAGCTTTTATTGTTGTTTTGCTTTGTTATTGCTTTGTTTTCTTATGTTTTCAGGTTTTTATAATAATCGGAGCTTGAATCGGGAAAAGGAGCGAAAAAGGAGTGAAAACGGACGAAAACCTAGAAATTCAGCATTTTGCACTTGCGGCACCCACCGTGGCGGGCGCCATGGGGTTAGCCATGACGTGGCCACGTCTCAAGACCACTCCTCAACCTCCAAGACCCACGATCCCCACTCCATCATCCCCTGTAGGGACCATGGCGGGCGCCATGACCTTGTGGCGGGCGCCACAAGGCAAAATTTCATAACCTCCACTTTTTAGTGGAGGGGCGTCCCGGTCATTTCATGCTTTCAGTTTTTACTATAAATAGGACCTTAGATTTTCGTTTTTCTTCATCCAGAATTAGAATTCTCTAGGCATATATCAGTTATAAAGCAGTTGCCATTCCACATCGGGGTGCCTCTGCAATCGAGTGATCGAGTCTGTAATCTGTCTGTGGTTCGAGTTTTGGAGCACTCTGGAGGAAGTTAATCCTGCCGCCATTTTAATTCCAGTTAGTATTTTATTTTTCCGCATTGCTTTACTTTTATTTATTTTCTCGCACTTTACTTTGTTTATTTCCCGCACTCGCACATTTACTTTGTTTATTTCCCGCACTCGCACATTTACTTTGTTTACTTCCCGCACTCGCACATTTACTTTGTTTACTTCCCGCACTCGCTTTAAATTACTCATATGAAAAACTATAAAAAGAATATTTACTTTATCATGTCTAACTAATCCCATAAAGGTTAGAATGTAAGGATCGTAATTAAACCAGTAATCAGTATAATTGTTCGTGGAAACACCTAAGGGCTATTTTATCTTTCAATTCAAGTAATTGTTTTTAACTATTTCAAAAACAGCCAAAAGCGCTTTGTATAGTTCATTAGGAGTTTTTAGATTAAAAAGAAAAGAGATTTTAAAACGATTTTCGGACGCGTTATGAGATTTAGAGTCTGGTTCATAAGAACCTCTTTTTGCTAAGAAGTCCAGGTTAAAATACTTTTCAACTTTGTTAAGAAACTATATTTCTTAAAAATAGGTTTACTACTCTAACGCAGTACGCACCTTTTTATCCGTGACAATAGGAGGGGTTGATTAGAGAGTACAACTCGGTTCTGAATACGCGAAAGCGACAGTTCCTGTTAAATTAGTTCTTTTCAAAGGAGAAAACATTGCCCATAAGTAGTTCCATTAACAAGTACTGGATTATCATTGATTACGTGAATTACATTCGAGCCTGTCTTTTATTTATTATTTAAAATTATAATTTTATTTACCATTGCACCCTTACTAAAACCCTTAAAAATAGTTGCCTTAGATAAACACCATAACAACAGGTACGATAGATTGACACTTGGTCTCTGTGGATTCGATAATCTTTTATATTACTTTGACGTGATTCGTACACTTGCGAAAAACACGCATCATAGTGCTTACGTGGTCAGTGAAAAATACAACAAGGTTGTGACTAGCAAGTCAAGAAGGAGTCAGGTTACTCAACCTTATCGTAATGCGCTTCAGACTAACCCTACCTCAATTAGGTCTTTTAAGGGTTGTATCGTGGTCGGGTTCACGGTTCGTGAAACAAAGGATATTTGGCTCAAATTTTGATTTGTACCCACCCCTTCTACGTGATGATCTCCGATCCTAAGGTTCAGTTAACCTGGCACAAGCGCTCGCCTCTTCGAGAGGTATGTTGAATGGTAAGACCCACAGCTAAGGAATTCACAAGGATTTCGGAGTGATAGTTACTCTTTCTTCGCTTTAGTGTCTGTGTACACGACTTTGTGATTTGCTGGGGAAAATTTCTTTTATCCCTTCTTTTTCATTCTTTTGATTCCCTAATTTTTGCCAGGACTGACTCCTTTTGAGTTCTTTTCGATTTTTTTCGTTTTCTTTTTAAGTCCAGCGGGATGCCCTAATTTTTGCCTAAGTATTAGCTTTCCAGCTTTTTCTTTCTTTTTACTTAGCGGGCTTTCTTTTTCTTTCTTTTGGAACAAAGTCGTGTGACACTGGTTGTCTTGATTGCTCCGAAAGGATTGTAACTGTCTTACTCCTGATTGGTGAGGTTTGACCTCTTGAAAGGTATAAACAGATTGGTCCTCGAAAGACAACACTCCTCTGTAAGCCTTGAATGCTTGGTCAAGCTAACTGACAACTACCCTGCCCCGGGTTAAGATGTGAGGGTTAAAAAAGTCCGAAAAACTTCTACTTCCTGGCTCGAAGTGGTTAACAAGGGACTAACTCCTTATATCTCCAGTGTTTGGGGAATTTGAAACAATGCCTTGTACGTCATCGGTAAGGTCTTATCTGAAAGCATACGATCATCGGTTATGAGTTTATTTCGTCATCCTCCCTCCAATCTTTGCTAGTCACAGTGATAAAGTGGAGTGAATAAAATGCAAGTGTCAGTGCAATGCAGTAAATGAACGACAGAGACATGATTAATTCAGAAAAATGCATAGTCACTTTGTTATTATCACCATTCGAAACATACAATGTTTAAAAGCAGGTAGTAACTAACAGAAAAGAAACTACAAATGCAAATGATATAAAGGTTTGAGGACTGCCAACGCTGAGGCGCCCGCCTGTCTGAACCACTGGCTTTTGCCGGGGAATACTTTCCGAGTCTACGAGCTTAGACAGCTGAGCGGTTAGGATGAACAAACAGAAATCCTTCTCGAAAAGAAATGCGATCTTGGTCGATCAACTGCTGTACTTTCGCCTGAAATGCTTTACAATCTTCTTTCGAATGCCCCGGTGATCCGCCATGGTAACCACACTGGACGTGGGGATTGTACCCAGGAGGGTAAGGTTCTGGAACTGGCTTAAGAGCTTTAGGTTCCACCAAAGAACTCTGGATCAAAGATGGTAGCAGCTGGCTATACGGCATAGGCACTGGGTGAGAAGGAGCTTTCCTTCGTTCCAAGTTGTTGCGAGGCCGATTCTGATTCTGGTGCTGATTCTGATAATCCCGACCACGAGTTTGCTGCTCTGCAACGGAAGCGACATAAGATTCCTGATAGGGTGCCCCAGGCACGGCTGTCTGTCCAGTATAACAAGCCACAGGAGGTACTGCTTTCTGATAAGATGAAGAACCAACAAAATTCACTGATTCGCTTCGAGGATATTCAACCTTTGGCATGACTGCGTTGATCACAACTTCTTCTTCATCCTGATAGTCACAAGGATATTCAGTTTCACCAGCTTGATCATTTGAAGTAATCTGAATTTTCCCAATTCTTATGGCATACTCAAGGCGTTCTCCTAATGCGATCACGTCAGAGAAACTTATTGGAAGTCCGAGCAATCTTTCGAAGTACGGATCTTGTAGGGAATCTACAAACATGCTAGTTAACTCTTGGTCCAACAGCGGTGGATGCACTCTAGCAGCAAATTCTCTCCATCTCTGAGCATACTTCCTGATAGGTTCATTGTTCTCTTGGAACAATTCTTGCAAATGCATGCGATAGGGAGCTACGTCTAGGTTATAATCGTACTGCTTCAGAAAAGCTCGGGCCAAATCCATCCATGATTGAATCTGATTTCTCTCTAACTGCATATACCACCTCAAAGATGCCCCAGTCAGACTATCTTGAAAGCAATGGATCATCAATTTGTCATCTCGCACAAACGCAGTCATTCTTCGACAGAACATCATCAAATGCAGCTTCGGACAGCTATCTCCTGTGTACTTCTCAAATTTCGGTGCTTTGAACTTGTAAGGCAACACCAGGTCAGGAACCAAACACATGTCTACAGCATCCAGGTTAACATCATCTTTGACTTTCAGAGCTTTCATTTGCTCTTCCAACACTCGGAGTCTTCTACCCTTTTCAAGAGCTCTTGGATCTACCATCCCGGCCATTGGAATATCTCTTCGGTAATTCATCACAGGGAAAGCAACACCTTGATTGTTAACAGGAGGAGGACGCTCATTTCGGGCAACAAACTGCTCATGTCGACTTTGGTTCTCAACAGAAGGCTGTACAACTTGGTCTGCAACAATGTTGTTCACATGTGGGAAGTCTTCCATAGAATCATACAGAGGGTTGGACGCCATAGTGAACCCCGTCAAGGTGTTAGGAGACTGGAAATTGCCTTCAGACATGGCTACCAATAGTCTTCAGCTGACTTCAATGCTCGATTCTGCTCAAAGCTACTCAACCCCTAGGTCGGTCTTCTGACAATCAACAGTTGCTCAATCCAAACTCCGGGCAATCACCTTCAGGAAACAAAGGCTGAATCAGAACTCTGGCTAACTGGCGGATGATATGCAATATGATGCAACACTGATATGCACATGATATGCAAGATGCAGCAAACAACGGGACCACAACCCCCACACAAACTAAATACTGTTGCGCTGCTGACGGAGGACGTTTGCTCTGAAGAGAAGACCAAAATAACGGGTAGGTTGGAAGTCAAGTTTCCTGCAAAAAAAACCCCCCACTCACAGGTATGGACCTATATCTGACAAGGTACGGCATCCTATGCGGTCATCAGCGTCACAGACTTTCAAGACTGACGATACGATTCCCAGAAGGAGTGGCATCATCAAGTCCTGAAGAGGCCTCACTTAGCTAACTTCCAAATGATCGGTTCCCAGAGTCGACAATCCTCACGTCTGGACTCCCCTCAGATCCTCAGGACCGGAAAGGAGCACCTCTGCGAGAACCTCGTCTGAGCGCAGATTTCGTAGGGAACTGTGCCTGCTCAGCAGACAAGTTCGTCTACTACTCTCCACAACTATATCTAGGTGCATACTCAAGCCCAGGTCCGGCTTCTCACTCAATCATAGAACACCCGTAACACCCTAACAGCAACAGATAATATCAATAAATAAACCCCAATAGACAAACAAACAAGCGCTAGGATTGACTCTCTCTTAGGGGACGTTGGATCCCACATGCATGGGGAACTATCGCAGTCCCCAGCAGAGTCGCCAGCTGTCGCTACTGCGAAAATCGGCGCCGGCTGACAGAAGAGTCGCCACCGTGCGTTATTTATCCCAACGGAGGGAAAGGAAACGCTCGAAGTAAACCTTGCAAAAAACGGGGAAAGGTATGGTGTTCGCAACCAAAACCTGGGTTCGGGAGTCGGTTACGCAAGGGGAAGGTATTAGCACCCCTCACGTCCGTCGTACTCGACGGGATCCACGCTTGCTTGGGTTGTCTAAAGGATGCAAAAACAATCTATCTACGACTGCTAAATCTAAACGGAAGGGAATTAACTCGATAGAGCGTCGCACTCTATGCCTACGTATTCTCAAGAGAGAAAGTCAGAGTCAACGTAGTTCGGGACTACAGGAAAATTGGCTCGCCAAGACTTCGCGTCTTGTGCCTACGTACTTCCACACTGCATGGAAGATCAGAGCTTTACGTAGTTCAGGCTAACTACGGCTAAACAGGGTATTCTCACACAGCAGTGAGAAAAAAACAAACTGGTTTTAAAGGTACGGGAACCTATGGGCAAAACTACGACTTGGTCTCAAATGCACTCGGGCAAGAGAGAAAAAGGGTAATATCAGTCGTCAGCGGGAAAGTCTCGATCGCACAGCAGCGAGAGAACAAAGGTTAATTGTTAGTGTGCTCGCTAGGATATCGCATCCTATGCCTACATATCCTCGTCTGGTACGAGGAATCAGAGTAGCTGTAGTTCGGCTACTTCGGGACCACAGCTCAAATCTCGTTTTATTAATATTCTGAAAAAATGATTACAATGATTGGATACTGAAAATGAATCTCCTAGGAAATATTATCCTATCCTATCCTGAAAAATCGAATGGAAAATAGTCCCCTAACAAGTGGACCTCTAAGCTATCTCTAAAAGGGTAAAATATCTCTATGAAGAAATGCACTCTAAAAAATATTAAGTCTACTTTAATATTTTTTCCTCTTTTCCCTTCTTTTCTTTTCAACTATTTTCTCCTTTCTTTCAAAATATTTTTCATATATTTTTTCTCATTTTTTTTATCCTATCTTTTCTCAATATTTTTTCTTCAATATTTTTTCTACATATTTCTATGTATTTTTCCATATCCTTTTTCTATTTTTTCAACATACTTCTTTTGATATTTTTTCAATATTTTTCTTTTAATATATTTTCTTTTATATATTTTTTTTCTTTCTAAAACTAGACAAAATAAAAAAACAAAGAAAAGAAAACAGGGAGGGAGTACATTGCAGATTACAGGGGTTATACAAGTAAAACAAAAAAAACTGCAAACTGGGCCCAGCCCAGCTGTTTGCTGCAAAAACGGAGGGGGGTACGAGGATCAAAACGTAGGGTGTGCACATGGTAAAACGTTGGGCCCAACCCACTGACCCAGGATCCACACGGAGGGGGGGGGGGGTCAGGAAACATGGGGGTGTATGCTGAGGAATCCAATGGGCCTGAGGTCTGAGGCCCAAAATCCGAAGAATCCATGGAGCCTCTCTTCTCCCTCACTCTCCTCTGCGTTGAAACCCTAACTCTCCTCTCCAACCTTCACAGCGCCGCCGTCCAACATCCTTCAACGCAACCTCATCATCACCGGTAAACACCAAACTTCCCTCAACAACCACCGCTCATGTCAACTCAAACTTCTCTCAAATTCTCCCTATTCAACCTTCAATCTCTCACCATCTCTCCCCTCTTCGTTTGCTTCACCTTAAAACAGATTCAACACAAAACGAAAATAAGAATAGAGACGAAGATCTGTGAAGAAACATTGAAGCCGATCTTGAAGGATCTGTTGAACTTTCTGGATATTTGTGTTGACGGTTTTCAATGTTGAGATGCGCGTGGATCTGATGATCTGGAAGCGTTTGCTGATGAACAGTTATGTTCTTGAGTCCAATGAAGAAGACGATGAAAGATGGTTCTTGATGATGTTCTTCTGGGAAATGGTGAACGAATGCAGATGATTGTTGGAGCTCTTGATGAATTAGGAATTTCTGGCGATGATGATTCTTGTACGCTTTGAAGGTTCATGCGATGGTGATGAACATTTCTGGAAAAGACGCTACAGATGAAGAGCATGAAGGTTGAAAGTCCTCAAGAACGGATGAAGATCCTCAAGAACAGATGAAAATCTTCAGATTAATGATCAATTTCTGGAAAATGATTGAAGTTTCTACTGAGTGCTTGAAGATCTTGGAGAATGGCATGAAGATCTGGGAAGTTGAAGCAGGTTGATCGGTGATGGATGATGAAGGGAGGATCAGAGGAGATGGAGGAAGATGAATAGTGGTTTCTGGATTTGTTGAGTTTTCCGGTGATGCACGGTGGTCGCCGGCCATGCATGCCGGCCGGTGAGGGGGACGGTGAGGTGGTCACCGGACTTTGCATGTAGTCCGGTGAGGGAGGAGGTGGTGCCACGTGGTCGCGTTAGTGGAGGAAGTGCACGCATGGAAGCCACGTGCGGTGATGCGTGGCAGGGAGAGAGAGACTCTGAATGTGAGATGGCGTGAGGTGATGGTGTAACGTGGGGTCCTCCCTCCGTTTACACGTGGCCTGCTGATGAATATATAGGCTGGCATTTTCTAGATCGTTCTGGAAAATTCTAGAAGCTGCTGAAAAATTCTGGACTAAATGACAAAAAAAAAGACCCTGGGCCTCCACCAATTGGGCCCAACGAACCAAAACCAATATGAACTGAAACCAACTAAATCTGGATGGAAATGATTAATGAAAATAAAATGGATTAGATGAAAAACAAAAACCAATTAAACCTAATTAACTAATACCTAATTAATATCTAATATTCTAAAACTCTATTAAAATTCTATAACATCTATTAAAACTATTAAAAGAAAAATCTAACCATTTATTAAAATGAAAAAAATTATATTCTATATTAAAATTCTATTTAAAATCCTACAAAAAGCTATATTTATATCTAAAATTATCCTATAAAAGAAAGTCTATTAAAAGAAAACCCTATATTATTTATTTATCCTATTGCTAAAAATGAAGCCTATTTATTTTTAATGGAGCCATTTAATTTCTAACAAGTTCTTAAAAAAGATTAAAACTATTAAAATGATTAAAAGCTATTTAAAAAGAATTAAAACTATTAAAAATATTAAAACCTATTAATATTCTAAAAAATGCTAAAAAATGATTTAAATCTATTTATTATATTCTAAAAATAGCCAATAAAATCCAGAAAAATCACAATAATTCCCGATAGCACAAAATCACCAATAATACTGCGAGAGCGCACCAAAATAGCCGGTAAAAATCAAAAGACACCGAAATATCCCAAAAAATACGATTCTATCTATCTAAACTGATTAAAAACACCTGAAACACGGGACGAGAGCTGTGATCCCGATAAAATCAAAACAAATGAAATATGCACTGTATGCGATATGCAGATGCGAATGCGGTCATGCGTCGAAACATCGAGCCAGATGCGAGACCCGGTTGGTCAAATTTTAGGGTGCAACAATGAGGAGTTAGAGCAAATTGATTAGATCAGGATGATCAGTGTAGCATAAGGATGATTTCTATGGTCTTAATTTGGCAATTGATGATGATTGATATGGATGCTATTTCTGAACATTGCTTCGTGTTTTAAAATCCATTGAGAGTTGGATAATTTGATTTGGAGATTTGAAATCCTCGTGAGAAACTGAGTGAAATTGGTTTAGACTTTGTGATTTTTGGTTGACTGTAACTTGACCTTCGCCGGAGAAGACGATCGGAGTCTTCTCCGGCCACCGTCCCTGCTCTTTATCCAGCCAGCCTGATAATTGGAGAAGATGATCTTTGAGCCATCAGATCATGCTTTGACCAAAGACTTTCCCCTTCATCCAACGACCATGTTATAATCTGAGGTTGGGTTTTTTGAGTCCAAAACGCAGTAGTTTCACTAATGCGTTGGCAAGCTGTGGATCCTTGGATGTATTGACTTGTATGCAAATCCAACGCGCGTGGTTTTGTTTCAGCATTTGAATTTCTTAAATCATTTTGTTATTATTTTAAATTCCTTATTGATTCTAAAAATCACAATAAATTCAATTTTGATCCAAAAATTATTTTAAAAATATCTCCATGATCTTGAGAGAATTTATGATTTTATGAAATCAATAAAATACATTTTCATGCATTTTTCATTTTAATTTTTTTTTCTTATTTTGTTTAATTCTTTAATATTTGCATATTTGGCCATCTGTCTTGTTGATTTTTGTTATTCCAATTGGTGTTGAATCTGGCTTTGATTATTTCGTATGTTTTAGGGTAGATATCCATCTTCCCTTATAAATTTTGTTAGAATTTTAGAACAACTTTAGGTTCTGTTTTAGGTGTAGAGATTAGAGCCTTCCCAAACTTGTGGATCACCTTGATACCCTTCAACTTAGAAATTATTTAGATGACTTAGAAGTTGAATTAGGATTTAATATTTTAACCTTAGGTTGTTCAAACATGTATGTTCCCCTAGGAATTTTATTAGAATTTTAAAACTTTGTTTTCTATTTTAGTTGTATTTTGCAAGTTGCTTGTGCTTGTGGTGTTCTATTTTTAGTGCTCTTGTTTGTTTGGTTTTGTTGGTGACTTTGGAGCTGGATTTGCTTGGATTCCTTCTTGGGAGGTCTTCTAGATTTGGTGTAGCTGCTGTGGCTTGAATATTGGAGCTTGGAGTTGAAGCATTATTCTCTTTTAGGAGCTTTTTTTAGAAGCTTGTTAAGATTAGGGTTTTAGGAAGAGCCATTAGAACTAGTTCTTCTTCTTTCATCAAACATGGAATGCATTGATTGATTCTATCCTATCCTATGATGCAAAGTCCTCTTAAGGAAGCTCCATATATCATTTGGAGGGATGAGTGGCATGCCTTAATGAGTAGAACTTTTGAGGATGCACTTTCTTTCATGTTGGTTCCTGATGAATTCCTTTGGTTTTCATCAGGTTTCTAGCATTGTAACTTGATCTCAATGGTGATTTCTCTTCTTGTGGAGCTTGCTAAAGCTTGAAGATGAAGAATTGAAGAAGCTTGAAGATAGGAGCTAGCTTGAAGATGAAGACTCTTTGCTGTCATTTTGCTGTCAATTCAGCTTTGCTGACCAGAGCTGCTGTTGAAGGTTGAAGTTGCTAACGACTGTTGCTGCTGCTTGGGCTGCTTCCTCTGCTTTTCTTTTGTTGTTTTGTCGGTTGGCTTGTGTTGCTTTCCTTTAGGTTTGAGGTGGAGCTTGCCTCCCATTGCCTGTTGTTTTCTTAGGTTTGAGGTTGAGCCAGACTCCCTTGCCTCGCTTGTACTGTTGCATAACATGCATTTTACTGTTTACTGTTTACTGCTTGCTTTCTTCTGCCGTTTTCCCCTAGGATCTCTGATTTCCTCTGTGCAAGAGGGAATTATGATAGACATTAGGTTTTTTACCCATGCATGATAACTGTAGGTAGATTCCCTTTCACCCATAGTTTTAGGGCGTCTTTCTCTTCTCATCTCAAAACAATTCAAAAACACAGTAATAAGGTTAATTGAAGTCGTACGTTACGAGCCTTAAGCTATCTGGGAAAAGGTTGGTGGAGGGTCTCTCTCCAGTAATCTGGATGTTTAGTGTGGTACCCTTTGGGTGACATACGAAGCATTCACTCCTGGGTCATAGTCTCTAGTGCGACTGAGATTGCAAACATCCTAAAAAAACAGTTCTTTCGTAAAAGACTCAAACAAACATTCAAACTCTGTTTTTGTCCGCTTGGACCTTAATCAGGAAAACCCTTTCTTAAGGAGATAAACAACTGTCAGACAAACTTGTGTCTTCCGTAGCCCGAACTACGTTTGCTCTGATCTTTCATGCCGTATGAAAGTACGTAGGCACGAGATGCGATATCTCGGCGAGCAACCTTCCCCCTTTACCCGTAGTTAGGCGAACTATGTTGACTCTGATTTCTCATTCCAGACGGGAATACGTAGGCATAAAGTGCGATACTTTGCCAAGTCATTTTCTTTTCTTTTTAGACCAGACCTTTAGAGTAGATAGATAAACATACCCTTTAGACAGAAAACAAGCGTGGATCCCGTCGAGTACGACGGACGTGAGGGGTGCTAATACCTTCCCCTTGCGTAACCGACTCCCGAATCCAGGATTTGGTTGTGAAACCATTCCTTTCCCTCTTTGCGTTAGGTTTACTCTGAGTGTTTCCTTTCCCTCTTGTGGGATAAATAACACACGGTGGCGACTCTTCTGTCATAGCCGGTGCCGATTTTCGCAGTAGCGACAGCCCCCATCCGAGTTAAACATGTTGACACCGCCCCAACCTCTCACAGTGGGGCATGGACATTATTGTCCTTTTAACTATGGCCTTAAGTCTGTTGAAGTTCCTTATCGTGGCAGTCAATTATTTTACAAAGTGGATAAAAATAGAGGCCTTATCAAAATTCAATGCAAATAACATACTAAAGCTCTTAAGGAGGAGTATTTTGTGAGGTATGGGATCCTTCAATATGTTATTACCGATAATGAAACATAGTTTACATATAAGAATTTGAAGAAACAATTTGAAGATCTGAGGGTCAAACATCATTTCACATTGGTAGAACACCCTTAAATGAATGGGCATGCAGAGGCAGCAAACCAAGTTCTGTTAGGAGGTCTGAAGAGGAGATTTGAATGAGCCAAGGGAAACTGAGCTGATGAACTCCCACATTTTCTTTGGGCGTACATGACCACACCTCATTTGACAACAGGAAAATCCCCTTCCAACTTTCTTAAGGGATTGAAATTAACATCCCGGGTCAAGTGGGATAACTTAGTTGGAACACACCCTTTGTTAAAAGAAGATAATGTGAAAGTCATCAAGGAATAGGTAGGACTTATAGAAGAGAGAATAACCTTATCCTCCTTCATGAGCACCATCGTAAATCAGGAGAGCCCCGCCATGTATGATAAAAGGGTCAAATCTCAGAGCTTCTAGTTGGATGACCTCATGTTGAAACATACCGACATCGTGGGAAAGAATGTTAGAGACAATAAAATCGCAACCAACTAGGAATGACCATACGTGATCAGGACTAGGATAGGATGCAAAACTTACACTATGGAGACCTTCTCTGGAGAATCAGTTCTAAGGACATGTAATCCTACCAAACTCAAGAGATATTTTAGCTAAGTGTCCTCCCCATGATGTACAAATGCAATTCAAAAAAGAAAAGGCCCTTTAGGGTAATGTCTTTGAATTAACTAATGCAATAACCTTAATTAAATTGTATGATTGTATTTCCCAATATAAAATAGGACATACCGTCAACACGACAATATCTAAAAACAAAAGAAACAGAACCACATCTAACACCTCCCTCTTGGTAGCTAGTCACTCCATAGAATATGAGGTGGAACCCTATATACGTCGCCCTTGAACCAGGTTTTCGCATGGAGGCGTGAAAGACCTCAAACCAGGTTTTCACTTGGAGGCATGAAAGATGAACCGACCTTTGGTCCGACACAATCACCAAAGATGTCAAAGCAAAATTTTACTCTCAAACCTACCAATGTGGGCCCGGGTTCAGGCCGACCATACTGAAGTAATAATGAAAAAAAATCATTAAAAACTAAATGATGAAATATAATCATTCAAGACTATAAGATGAAATAAAATCATTCAAGATATAAAATAAAATCATTCAAGCAGCGACC
This sequence comes from Lathyrus sativus, assembly GCA_963859935.3. Taxonomy (NCBI): domain Eukaryota; kingdom Viridiplantae; phylum Streptophyta; class Magnoliopsida; order Fabales; family Fabaceae; genus Lathyrus; species Lathyrus sativus. The sequence goes on along the minus strand of OZ012738.1, from coordinate 69,699,189 downwards.
CAAAATCATGCAAAAAAGAAAAGAAAAAGAAAGAGCATTAATCATAAAATAATGTTACAAAATATCCATAAGGAAATATTATTAAAAATACTCAAGACCAACAAAAAACATCAACTATAATAATAATAATAATCAATCCTTAAGAGTGACTAACTTTCCGTCCACAACTTTTTTCTCTACATCCAGTTGATCTTAGAGAATCTTCACATAGAGCCACAACAGTTCCACTTGAATCCGAGCGTTATGAAATGAGGCATACATAATGTTGGAGTTGAGGTCAACATATTCTTCAAGTTCCTTTTGGAACTTTTCCAAACGATCTTTGTAGGCTTTCACCTTTTTGTCATGGTTGTCCTTCTCATTCTTCAGGGTAGCTTTCACCTTCAACATCTTGGCCAAGGAAGAAGCAAGGGTCTCCTAAGCACCAACCAAAATTTTCTTAGCCTTAGCTAGAGACTCTCATTCCTTGGACATAGAAGACCAAGCCTCCCCAAGATGTTTTATCCTTCTTTGTCAGCGACCCTTCCAAGCGAGTCACCTTAGCAACCAGATCGGAAATGCATCGTGCTGTTATACAATCCTTTTTCAAGGTGACAAGTTGATACCAAATATTATCCCACTATGTGAGGACGAAATAATATTGATCTCCATTCTCACCATTTTCCTCTCATGTGCATCAAATGCCTCTACTAGTGACTGCATGTCAACATACCACCTTCTCTATTGTGTCAGAACATTCGAGTGGCCATCCATATCTTCATAGCCTAGACTCTCCCAAAAATTCAATCAAGTCAATCTTCAATTCCTCTTCTCTTATGGTTAATACGTATCAAAGGAATGTGTACTTGATTGAAGCGTTCAAGAAGTGGTCTCAATTCCAATATTTTTGGAATATATCCCACATATGCCCGACTTTGAACCAGTGGGAAAGAAGGAGAAGGGTTATCCTCCGACAAAACACGGAAGCTAGAGTGGGCCTCTCAAATCCGGGGGAGACTAGGAATTACCTATATTTGAAATATTTTCAACTATCAACTTAAACATCGAAACTTTATTTCATTGACAAAGAAAGAACAACCTTGCCCTTGTTATGCTCTAGTAAAAGTGTGTGTTACCCTGAATAAGTTGAAAAATAACTTTGACGATGACACTTCACCATGATATTCACACTAATATTATAATAATTTCACCCATTATCAACTCATCTAATGCAGTTGAGAATGGGTAATCTTTAGATGGTCCAACATTTGCACTTTGAAGGTGTTCGGGGGGAATTTAAATCCCAATCTAGAAAATAAACACTAATAGAAAGACACGAAGCATCTATTAAATAAACTATACAACCTTTTTATGGATTCTATATTGGAAATTGACCAATTAGAAGATGAAAGTTTTCCCCACCCTATGTCCACTCATTAATATTGGGCACCATCTGCATGCAACTTAAGGCCTCGGTGATCCTTTAAAACCATCTCCTTCCAACTTTTAACATAAATAAAATGCATATTATGTGTTCTATAATGCCCCTAAGAAGTCAAGATTCTACCCAACTTCCCTCTCGTTGGGTTCTCAGCTATTCAAGAACCTAAATGATTTGATATATGTACAAGCCACTAGATCAACCCGATACGGCTAAACAAACTCTAGGTCTTTCATATGATATTAAAAAAGGAGAACCTAAATATATTGATTCTGTTATAATGAAGGTTCATGGGTAAAACCTGTAAAAGCTCAAAATTATATTAAAACTCTCAAGAAGATCTCTTAGGGACAGAAGTAGGTCAACATTCGATCGAACGTGCATAAATCTCGGTGCCATCTCTCTAACCATATCTCTTTAATTGTTGTTATTTACTTTATCATTTCAAAGTATTCTCGTTGCTTTTATCTTTGTATATTTACTAACACAAATTGGTGTTTTTAATTAAGAAAATATTTAAATTAATCACAAATTTTAAATATCACAATTCACCCCCTCTTGTGCTTGAAGTCACTTGCCCAACACTTACTACATCAACCCAAAATTACTTATGGAGATTTGTCTCATTGAGCATATTCCTTTCTATCTCTTCAAGACATCTATTTTTCTGCTCCACTCCCCATTTTGTTAGGGAGTCAGTGGAGCAGAAAAAGCGTGCTTAATTCCAAATTCATCACAATAGTTATCAAAATCCAAATTTTTGAATTCAACATCATGATAGCTTCATATTGATGCAATGTTTAGTCATATCATGTTCTAGATAACCTTGGATAATTTATGAAAGGTAACAAATGAGTCTCATTTATGAGATAAGAAAATCATCCATGTATAGCGAGAGTAGTCATCTACAACTACAACGACATAATAGTTCCTACCAAAACTCATGGTTCTAGTTGGGGAAAAATACCCATATGCGACTGTTGTAAAGGAATACTTGTAGAGAAAATATTTTAAAATTTAAAGTAGATATTTACTTGTTTACCCTTTTGGCACACCTTACATAATCCATGTGTTTTCAAAATACAAGTTTGGAAAACTTATTACTAAATCCTTGCAAACTAACTTGTTTAGATGATCCATATAGATATTAGCCACTCTCATATGCCATAGGCGAGATTCATCCTCATTTGTGAAAAAACATACATCATTTGAAGAGATTTTACTTAAATTCAAAGTGTAAGTATTTCTACTTCTTGAACTAGTAAAGATAGTTTGCTTTGTATTTGATTTTGAAACTCGCACCTAGAATAATCAAATATACATTGTTACCTTTGCCTCATAATTAACTAATACGAAAAAAGTTATGCTTTAAACCATCAATTAAAAGAATGTTCCCAATAGTTGGACTGGAAACTTACTAACAATACAAATACCAATAATCTCTCATTTGTTATTGTTACCATAAGAGACATACCATTCTTTTCTAAAAGTCAAGGAAGAGAAAAAAATATATATTCTTAATCACATGCTTTGAACAACTACTATTAAGGTACCACTTAGCATTAGATATTGTAAAGTATTCCCGCATCATAAACTTATGTTTTAACTTTAGGTACCCAAATCTTGTTGGGTCTTCTTGCAATATATATATATATATATATATATATATATATATATATATATATATATATATATATATATATATATATATATATATATATATATATATATATATATATATATATATATATATATATATATATATATATATATATATATATATATATATATATATATATTCACTAGATTTTTCATTAGGATCATAATTATAGAAATATGATAAAGTAGACATGTTTTCTCATTGAATGATCATGCTATTCTTTATAAAAATGAGGAGGATAACCATGTTTACTTTCATGATTTTTCTTAATAAGTCAAAATAGAGCAACATGAACACTCTTGTTTCAATAATTGAATTTGAGATTTTTGCACTTAAAAGTTTGATGGCATATGTTACTTAAGTTTTTAATGTTATTCTTAGTTTCATAACCTAAAATAGCTTTATTATATGAGGCTCTTTGAATTCCTAGAAGAAGATTCAAGTTGCCTTTTCCTTTAGTAAACTTATCAATAGAGTTTTGTAGATCATCAATTTTATTTTTTCAAAACACCTCATTGTTGCACCCCAAAATTTGCCCAACATTTCTTTACCTAGCTTGTGTTTCATTGCATTCACATTAGCATTATCATTTGCATTTCATTGACATGTATGCAGCAGATCAAGAGGTATGATTACCAATCAAGGGCTACACAAGACTTTGAAGCTAGTTAAGAAGGCCATTCAAGTGTTCAAGGGTTGACATCCTTGTCAGAGAAGTTAAAAGATCCTCAGAGAGAATGGTTGAAACCAAGAGTGTGTGCCTCCTAACTTGAGAGTTGTGGGAAGTCCTCAGATGATTCTGAAGCCATAAAGTTGGACTTGAGGTCTTGAGAGAGCTCATGAGAAGTGTTGAAGATCACTTTGAAGCCTAGACAGGTCATTGTGCAAGATTAAGAAGACTCAGCCATGAGTGGTGTAATTAGGGGTTTGACTGGGTCAACCCTAGGTCAACTGATGATTTGAACAAGGTTGAGACCTAATTCAAAGGCCATGTGATCATGGATTGATACATTGAGATGTTATAAGGATAATTCCAAGGTCAACTCATCATGATTGAAGAGTTTAAGAAGTTTCAAGCTAGGGTTTCTAAGGCTTGACAGTGTAAAATCCCCTAGTTTGACCCCTATCTTCAAGGCAATCTAGCTCAAGATGGGATTGTCATCTCATCTTTCCCCCAACATGAATGTTGTAGGGCATGCTATTAGATTTAATTTGAGTACTAGAAGTCCTTGATAGGATTTTTATAACTCAAGTTATGACTTTGACAAGTTACAGGTCATCTGAGGCATGTGAATCTGGAGCTTGAAAGTTGTCCAACTTGCATGAAACTTTTGCCCAAGAAGGAAGATTCCTATGAACTTTTGGTCAACATGAATGTTGTTCCTTATTCTCTTATATTTCTAGAGAGTACTAGAAATCCATGATTGTATGTGTAGAACTCAACTTATGGCTTTGACAAGTCAAGGGCATTTTGGTCATTTGGAGATTACAGGTCATTTCAAGCATATGGCCATAACTCCTATTTCCAAGCTCCAAATGGATTTTTTTTCAACATGAAAGTTGTTCAAAATGATGTTTTTAGCTTGTCTAAACATCAAGTGTCCATTGATATGGGTTATATCAAGCATTGGTTGAAGAAACTTCACATGAAAGCCATTTTAATGAATTAAAATGAGAAAATTCAAAATAAATGAGATTAACATGTTTCCAAGTCAAATTTGTGGTCATTTTGAATGGAATTTATGTTTTAGAAAGATTGGCATTGCCACATTTTGGATTTGAGGTCTATAACATAGTCATTTGGATGGTTACTTCACAATTAAGAAACATATCATATACACTCCATATGTTAAAACCAAAGGAAGAAAACCATTACATCACACTCCTTAATGATTAAGTGAATGGTTTGGATTGAGTTTAGAGCATGAGTAAGGCTTGAAGGCACACTTCCATGTTGAAATTTGGAAGGAAAGGTGAACATCCAAAATCCATAATTGGGCCTAGTTTGGGCTGGATATCCATCTGAACACACTATAAATATGAATTAGAACGAATTTGGAAGTTTCTGGAGCAGAACTCTGTTGAGAATCCATTGATGTGAAGTGAAGAAAAAGCTTGAAAATTGGAAATGCGTTTTGGAGAATCAAGAGGTTGCAGCAAGAACTGAGCATCAAGAATTGTCCACCATTACTCCTTGAGGATTCTGCATAGTTTGAGAGAGAATTGAGGCGCATAACCACTGCAATCCAAGCTTCAAGGTTGGTTTTAAGCTCTTGAAATATCTCTTTGATTATGTACTTTTAATCCATTAGAAGCATGTGGTTAGGTTCCCCTTAGCATGTAGATGAATTCTGGTTAGTTAATTTGATGGTTAGAGACAAGTTAGGGTTCCTTCCATTTTCGGTTGAGATCTGGTTTTGGCGAATCGTGCGGTTTCAGTATAAACTAGTGGCATGGTTAGATTCCTGAGGAAATTCTGGTCAAGATTCATGAAGACATCGTGACCAATGGTTGAGTGTAGAAGGATCTAGGGTTGCACAGGGGTGGCCGGAAAAGCCACCGGCGATTAGAGCTTGCGCGCGTGAGTTGCAGGTTTGAAACGAGGAAGACATAATCCTCACCATTCGTTCGCGTGGAGAAATTGACTTGGTCTGTGGATCCTAGGGCTCACGTTGAGCCACGCGTCCCTCCCCTTAAACGCACCGTTTTGTTTAGTGACCTGAGAGGCTTCGCTGTGTGGACCAAAGAGGGTTGAGTTTGAACCTTGGCGTGTAATGTTTCTGATTTTGTGAATTGAGAACTCAGGCGTGTGGGCTTGGAGTTCATTTGATATCAACACCCCCTGTCCAGGCCCAACATGGGATTTACAAGGCGAATCTGTACTTAGCACACCCCCTAGTCCTTTTGCTTGGAACTGAATTGAGAATTGGAGCGTGGGCTTTGGACTGGTTGATACCTGCACCCCCCTTTTGGGCCCATCATTGAAATAAACTGGGCTTTCTTGCTATTTTCCACACACGCCTTTTAATTTCCATTATTTTCTTTTAATTTTTCATTTTTATACATGGTTCTTGATTAAATCATATAAAATTGAAAAATGATCCAATTAACCCCATTCTTTTTGAATTAGATTCATGATTGAATCTAGTATTTTTTAGAGAAAAATATTTTTATTTCATGCATTTTCTGATTTTATGGGAATTTTCATATTTTAATTGATATTAAAATAGTCATGCTTGATGTTTATTTTTGTGGAATTTTGTGTCATTAATTGGTGATGATTCCTGAGATATTTTTTTGTGTGTGATTAGTTTAGACATGTATGCTCCCATAGCATTTTTCTCACATTTTTGTGATGAAAGTAGGTGTGTTTTCTAGATTGAGCTTTAGGTGCTTCCTTTTAGGGTTTAGGTTTAGTACCTTGTAGTGTAGAATTTATTTCTAGGTCTTATTTGATGATTTGATCTCTGGAATTAATATGGTAGAGTCATGATTGACCTAGGTTCCCATAGTTATTTTTGTAGGATTTTACAATTGGTTTTAGTATTTTAGTTAGGATTAACTTTAGTACTAGGTTTTAGGTGATCCTAACTTACTAACTCAAATAGATTAACTTCTTTAGTCCCCTTAGATTAGGGTTTTGCTTTGTTTGTCGTTGGTTGAGATTGAAGACAAGTTAAAGACAAGGTGAGGATGCTTGAAGTTGCTTGAAGTTGCTTGGAGCTTGGAGTTGCTTGTGCCTGAAGGTGTCTGATGAAGATTTAGGAGGTAGGAGACATAGGGAGAGCCTTATAATTAGAATGACTTCTTTCACAAATATGGAAAGCATCTTGTGCTTCCATTCCTCCCAATGACTAAAAGTCCTTCTAAGGTATTCACATCCCTCCAAAGGAGGGATGAGTGGCTTTATCTGGGAAGTAGAACTTTGAGGGAACCAGTCTCTCATAATGATGAACCCTTGCAGGCTTCCTTTGGTTGTCAATAAGCTGTTTATCATTTCCACTCATTCTGTTAAATCAAGTGTCTTCTGGTTTGAGTATCTTGAAAGATGTTGGACTTGAGTTTGAAGAGGAGGACTTCATTGAAGAGTGTGGAAGAGGATGATTCCTTGAGCATTGCCATTGCAGCTGAAGCTTGAAAAGCAAGAAGAACAAGTTGATACTTGTGAAGAAGATCCAATGGAGATTGAGTGAAGAGCTGAGGCTTGAGGAATAAAGGATAAGTTGACACTCACATTGATGTATTGAGAGCCTGAAGGAATCAAGTTGACACTTGTAGTAAGGAGTGAAGCCTGAGGGTGGAGTTGACTGAAGGGCTGAAGCTTGAAGAAGAGAGAACAAGTTGATACTTATGGGTTGAAACCTTGGAGGAGCAAGTTGATGCTTGTTATTGAGGATGATAACCTTGAAGGGTGATTGAAGTCTGATGACTGGGCTGCTGTCAAGTTGGTTTAGTTGTAGGAGTTGTTGATCTGTTTCCTTTCCTGCTTGTTTCCTTTCTGTATTGGTGTGGCTTGTTTGTTTTGCTTGATGCATTAGAATAAGTTCATATCTAAACTGACTTTAAGCTAGGAGCATGATTGCGCTAGAGGTTGAGTTGCTCCCTCTGCTTGTATTTTTACTGTATGGCTTTGCTTGCGGGTATTCGGAAGAGCCCATCTCCCTTGCCCATGTGGTTTGTGTTTGCTTTATAGCATGTTATTTTTATTGTATGATTGCAGTTTATTGTATCTTGCTTGATAACATGTTATTTCCTCTGTATGATTACTGTTATTCATAGCTGGCTTGAGGTTGAGATGAGCTTGTGGAGGCTGCTGCCCCACACACATTTTCTCCCTCACTTGCATTGCATGCATTTTACAGTCGTTTACTGTTTACTATTTAAGCTGATGCTTTAACTGTTTCTGTTTATCATTGACATGATCCCCTAGGAATCTCACTTCCTTTTATAAGGAAGTGATGGTAGAACTTTAGGTTGAAACCTATGCATGACAACTTCTAGGAGTTCCCTATTTCAAACCTCAACCATAGGATGAATCCTTGGCATGACAACAGTAGGACTTGATAGTCTCCCTTTAGTTGAACCAGCTCGTTCTCTCTTCTCATCTCAAAACAAATTAAGATACAGTAATCATGAATGATTTCTGTCGTACGTTACGAGCCTTAAGCTATCTGAGAAAGGATTGTTGGAGAGTTTCTTTTCAACAGTCCGAATGTTTAGTATGGCACCCTTTGGGTGACATGCGATGCATTCTCTCTCAGGTCATAGTCTTTAGTGTGATTGAAATTGCAAACACAATAAAAAACAGTTCTTCCGTAAAAGACAGAAAACAAACTTCAAACCTTTTTGCCCCGTGGGCCCATAATTCAAAGGAAGCTTTTCTGAAGAAAAGAGTGTCGTTAAACTTCAGCGCCACCGTAAACAGGCTTTGCCCCTAACTGCTGGAATTGTTGTTTAACCCTACTCGATAAAACAGATGAATCTGAACCCCCGTAGCCCATATTATCCCGAACTACGTAAGCTCTGATCTCTCATACCTATTGAGAGTACGTAGGCACAATACTGACGTATTGGCGAGCCACCTTCCCCGTAACCCGTAGTTAGCCGAACTACGTTGACTCTGATTTCTCATTCTCTGATGAGAATACGTAGGCATAAAGTGCGACGCTTTACCGAGTCATTTTCTTTTCTTTTAAGCCAGCCTTGATAGGTAGATAGATAAAACCAACCCGTCAGATAAACACAACAAGCGTGGATCCCATCGAGTACGATGGACGTGAGGGGTGCTAATACCTTCCCCTTGCGTAACCGACTCCCGAACCCAGACAATGGTTGCGATGACCTTGTCTTATACCTTTTTCGTCAGGTTTTTCCGATCGTTTCCTTTCCCGTTCTGAGGGATAAATAACGAAAGGTGGCGACTCTTCTGTTTTGCCGGCACCTTATTTTCGCGGAAGCGACACTCATTGATCACATTTGGTAGGTTCAACTAAAACTTCATGATAAGATGAAGGGCTTTAAATTAAAATACTTTGTCTTTCTTTAAGACTTTTTATTTCTTCCAAAAAGTTTTATTTTCTAATTCAAGGGATGAAATAATTTTTTTAGAGGTGGAGACAAGATACTTTAACTTACTTGATTATTTATTCAATCTCTTATATATGCGAAATAAATCATCATAATAGAAGTGTGAAGTTACCTCATCTTCTTATTATTTTCCATGACACAAATGTTTGCTTCTTCCTTATTTGAGGGTTCCATGTCATTGTCATCCCAAGCGATGTAGGCTTTCTTAGTTTCCTTTTGATGTTTCTTGAACTTTCTTTGATTTGGATTTTCGTTCCTTCTCTAATTCCTATTTTTGGGGGAGTTTGGTTTTATTTATCATATTTTTTTTGGCATTGATATTACTTCATTTTTCTTTCGAATGAAGATATTACTTCATTTTTAATTTGATCATCTCGTTGTATTTCATGCTTCATAAATATTTTGAAGTTTCAAACAAGTAACACCATATCTTTATCAAAGTCAAAATATTTTTCTTTCTTGGCCTTGAGAGCTAAATTATTCTTCTTCTTATTATTATTGCCATATTTTTTCATCATCATCTATCCTTTAAACCTCTGTCCTACTTTTATGTCAATTTCCTTATAAAGTAGCCAAATCCATGGAAGACAAATCACTGGATCCAAAAATTGCAGTGAATTTAGGTTTTCGAATATGGTTTAATCATCTAAATACTCTTATAACCAAATCATTATTTTGAAATACTTTTCCAGAGTTCTCATGTGATTCAAAATGTGAATGAATCATTTTTTCATATCACAAATATTTTCTTAAGGATTCATTCCGAAAAATTCGTATTTATGGTTTAATGTGTTCATCCTAACCCTTTTCACCTTATATGTTCCCTCATGGCTAACTTAAAGGGTGTACTACATTGCTTTTGTAGTCTCGCAATGAGAATCACAAAAAAAATCATCAAGACCAAGAGTGGTAGTGATGATAGATTTAGCTTTCAAACTGTGCCGCACTTTTTCATTTTTTTCCTTGGTTCTAACATTTGTATCTTTGTGTACCAGTACACCATTTACTTGATGTGTGGGAAAAAATAATCATTTTTCACAACTTTCCATATATCATAATCCACCCCTCAATGAATATTCTCATATTCTCTTTCCACAAAGCATACCCTTTTCCATTAAGAGATAGAGACATATTTATTGAATAGTTTGAATTAATTTAAATCTTCTAGGACGATTAGTCTTACAACAGGAGTTAGGATCTGATTCCACTTGTTGACTAAGTGACTCTAAACACAATAAGGATGAATCGTGATATTCAAAATTAGTGATTAATTTAAAAATAATTTAATTTTTTGAAAATGTTTATGTTAGAGAATATGAATAAAATAGAAGAAGGATGAAAATCAAGAGAGATATGCGACAGAAATAAAGTAATCAACAAAAATCAAAGAGAGAAGAGTTTGGAGAGAGTGCGCCACCTATTTATAGAGCTTTGGTCTAACCACTTGGCTTACTCGTGTGCTTAAGAGTTTCCTCTTGAGAGTACAACTAAAATTAGACTTGAATTTTCACGAGATCAGCCCATGAACCTTCCAACATTCAAACAGAGCTTTTACACAGGTTATGTGATGACATGTTTTCATTTCACGTTATATAGAAAGAAAAATCGGACAAATTAGACTTAAAATGAGCAAGTTAGAAGCAAAAGTATGGAAAAAGCATGAAAATTTTACAAAGGGTGAAGAAAAGGACTTAGTGTGAAAATTTGTGAAAAAGGAGCAAAAACAAACTGAAGCTTTTGGAATTCGCACGCTCGCGTCACCTTATAATGCTACCGCATTTATAACATCATTGTTCAATGCACCCACGTTGCTCCCTTGCACGCCCGTGTTAGGATACTTTCTTGACACACTTTTGAGGGCTTTAAAAAGAAATAGTGGTGATAAAAGGAATGTTTGATTCCCTAGAGAGAAAAGTGACGTGTTTGGGCAATTTTGGAGCCTTTGGAGGTCATCGGAGCCATAAGAGAAATTTTTCTTCTGTGATCCTTCATGATCTTCGAGTATACACTTATGATATTAATTAAATTCAACACGAGTATCTAGATTTATATTAGGTTAGGTCTTACTTGATGATGAACCTATTTGTATTTTATTGGGACATATGATCGAATGACGTTAATGTAATTATCTTAACTCTATATTATTATTCAGTTATAGATTACACTCATTGTTTATTGTTTGTTACGACATTCAATTTGATTTTGATAAGTAATGACTATTGACCATAGGGCTATTTATATGAACTACTATAATTATTGAATTCGCTAATTGACTAGGGATAGGATAATTAGGAATTGTTACTTAGGGATTAACGCAATTTGTTGCCTAGTTTGGTGGTATAATTGGCTTGAGGGATCAGGGAGTTGATGCCTATATTAGTGAGCTACATACCAAAGGACTGGCTGAAGTGATGGAGTTAGTTCATCGTGTAACTCTGTAGTCATTGCATGTCTGTTAACATGCGTTTCATCAATCAAGTAGAAATAGGGGATTCTAATAGGGAATTCTCTTGTGTTTTCGACCAAACAACCTGAACCCCCTCCCCCCGATTAGTGTTTTTACTTACATGGCACAATCATCACTAAGCTCGAGAACCTTAAACCAAGCTTTTTTTCCTTCATGTTAGCTTGCAACCTTTAATTCCTTCACAAATATAATTCACAAAATAATCACACTATTGAATAAATAAATTAATCACAACCCCAATTCTAACATAACTCTTACAAGAGCTTTTCAGTCTTTTAGCACTACTATAATTTTCATGAAAAGCAAATACAAAAATAGATAGAAGAATAGGGGAAACATTTATGTTAATAATTTTGGTGCAAAAACAAAATGATGAGAAGTTTCCTTTATATAAAAAAAAAATTAGCTCAAAAAGGAAATGATCCATGGGCCACTTTAATGATTTAATCGATTAACCCTAGCTGGTAATTAATTAATCCTCCCACGTATGGGAATTTTTTGAATTTCATGGTCATTAGTCGACTAAGATCTCCATTAATTGATTTGTGGGCATTATAAATAAATAAATTGATTAAACCTAATTTGGTAATTGACTAGTTAGCGTAAAAATTATTCCTAGTTGGTTAATTAAGATAATAATCAAGTAAGTACGTGTATAAAAACCTTTTTAGGTATTTTATCAAATGATTAAAGAAGTTTTGAAACATTTTATATGCGTATGAGTTTACCTGAGTGCTTCAAGACTTATAGCTGACCTTTTACAATTAAATTGATCACTCTAAGATGATAAGTGCATGATCAGGCAATGTTTCATACTTTCACTCTTTCGGACTTCAAGATCCTCTGCTTGATTCATAAACTTAATTAACACTTCAATTGGATGCTTGAACTGTATGACTAATGAGACTTAAGTTATCTTATTGATCAGACATCATCATTAGAAGTTTTACTTGATAATTTAAATTAACTCCCCCTGTCACAAAGAACTCTCAACATTTAAAAGTCATTTGACTTATGGAGTTATCATCTTTAACGTTGATTCATCATTTGTCATCATCAAAATCAATTGACAGTTATACATGCAATAGATCCAGAAGTGTGAGTTGTAGTTGTGAGGTATATCATTAGGTGTTCTAACATTTTTTTGAAGGTTATTTATTTTCAATTTGAAGAATCATATTGTGATTGTGTTTTCTAGAGATTAACATCTAGTGAACAAAATACTACAACAAATAACGCTTTTCATGACAAAACTTTCAACTCAAACAATAGAAAACTGAGGTATAAAGCCAAAACACACAATTTTTTATTAGTTTTCATAAAGCAGAGGTGAAAAAACAAATAAGTACAAGTTTCAACTCCCAACTATCGCAATTTATGATTCTATTTGTTTATAAGTGTAAACGAAATGTTCTAATCCTTCAGTTTTCTATTTAATCGTGTCATAAAATAATAAGATTTTACTATAAAATCACTCGTTAAACATATTTTACCCTAATCCTTACTAATATGAAGTCGCCCCAAGCATCATACTTTGGGGTGGATTGCAAGACAAAAAAAATCTTTAATGTTCTTCTATCTTGAACGAATCATTTTTTCTGCTCTTGCAATATATCTCACATAATGGTGTTGAGTTGTCTTGGTTGTATTTTTTAGAATAACCCTCAGTCAAAGAAGGGTACTCAGTTGATAGATTGCAAGTGTAAAAAATCGTTCTTGCTTTAAGTTAATCAAAGAATGAAGCTTAACCAACAATAAAGGGAGCTCAACCTTTGAAAAATGCTTAGTTGATAGGTTGCAAATGTAGAAAATCATTCTTGCTTCAAGTTAAATAACGAATGAAGTTTAACCAATAAAGAAGGGAACTAGTTCAACTCGGTTGATGGATTGCAAGCTTAGAAAATCATTCTCGTTTCAAAAAAATTATTTTAATGGGTATGCAATAAAATCTGGATATCACCGAAGATTTGTTGTAAACAATGTTTTTTTAATATTTTTGTGTAAACAATGTATTTTCAAAAAGAAAAGAAAGAAATATTCATCTCAGTTTTTTTAAAAAAACCAAGGTGCTAGTTAATATAAAATCTCGGTTTTATAAAAAACCGAAGTGGTTAGTAATAATATTTTACTATTTAATCACTTGTTAAACAAATTTTACCCTAATACTAAATTATATGTAGCTTCCCCAAAGAGAGGAAATATTCACCACCGTCCATTTTATCATGAGTTGCTACTACAAATCTTTGGGATAGATTGCAAGTGGAGAATATAAAACTTTCATTGGGAAACATATCTCTAGCATCTTGCATGGAACCTGGACATGCAAAATAAAATTTCTCATTGGGAAAAAGATTTTACAATGTATTTTTAATATTCCATGTAAATGATGTATTTAAAAAACAACTTATTCACCTCGGTTTTTTTTTGGCCAAATGGATAGTTAAATATTTTTTACTATATTCAACGCCCTTAAACAAATCTTTGTCGTCCATTTAATATTTATCAACGCTCATATATCTTCCATTAGTGATCCACATGCAACCTAAGGGACATCGTTATAAAAACATGTTAAATATTTAAAATCTAACCTAAATGAAACATGAAGCACTTGAAACATAAAGACGTTTGAAAAAGTTCTCTAAGATAGATTTCAAGAGCAGAAAACTACTTTGGTTTAAGGTTTGTTTTCTTAAATAATTATTTGAGCACAAAATCATATATTTGAATATTCATTTTATTTATCTAATCCTTATTTTGTTTTGCTTCAGAATCAAATGCATGCAAGATCCGTAGAGAATAATCTTGCACCCAACATTTGATCATCCCCAACGTTCAATATTTCAAAGATCTAAAATCTAAATCTTCAGGAAATTTGATCTTAATCTAGATCCTTAGGGAATTTTATTTTTATTTTAATATTTTGTGTAAACCATGTAATATTTTGTAAAAACAATGTAATATTAAAATAATAGTAATAATCTTACCCCTCGGTTTTCTAAATAAACTGAGATGAAAGATACGCTAGTTTTGAAAATAATAAAAGTGTTACTGATGGGGTTCGAATTAATGTACATTTAACTTTACTTATCGGTTTTAATATTACTGAGGTGATAAGTGGCGAGTTTTCATGCTGCCCTTTGTTACCCCGGTTCTATAGCCTAGGTATTATGCATTTTGCGTTCGAGGTAAAATGCGATTTTTGTAGTAGTGAAAAGAATAGTTTATTCTATAAGCAGTCTTGGAGTTTCTATCTCCTTCAATAATTTCAATGACTTGAAAAAGGGAAATTCGATAGGGTTGAGTGAAGATCGATGTAGACAAAATCTTGAAGTGCTTTGTTTATGAGAAGGTGGTTTGATTCAAGATTGAAGATCCGGACTAATTAGTTGTGTATAGTAGAAGAAGAATCGATATCCAGTTATGTGTTTCCAAGACATTATTTTTAAGTTTTCAATTTTTATATGAGTATTTGTTGTATCAAAATACACTTGTAAATTTTCTATTAGTGGAAGACTTAACCATGTTTTCTCGAAGACTGGACTAGGTGAAATCGAGGATGATGCACCGAACTAGTATAAATCTCGGTATACATTTTCTCTATCCCTTACTCTTTTAATTTCCATATAGAGTTGTCAACTTAAGTAGAGTATACACTTAAGAGAGGGGGGGGGGGGGTAAATTAGGTACTTACAATTATTTTTTCGGTTTTAACTTAAGTCTTGCAATTTTTCTGATTTAGTTCCTAAGTGATGAAAACTGATAAATGCGGAAAGATAAATGACACAGAGATATACACTGGTTTCCCTCACAATTCGAGAGTACTCTAGTCCTCTTATTCAATAAGATATTTTCACTATTGTTAGATCTTATGGACAAGACAATCCTCTTGGATTTTCACTAAGTACATTAAGAGAACAATCCTCCCTTAATGACTCTCTTGTTTCCAACAATCCTGGACAACAGGGATTACAAACAATAATATGAATTTTACAAGAGTTTTAAATATAGTGTGCAATGTATCAATCTCTTGATTGATCTTCTCCTTCAAGCATACAATTCCCTTTATGATATACAAGCGCTCAAGTATGTATGTGGATGAAAATTAGAATAATTTGAATAAAAATTATGAGCAAAAATTTTCTCCAAAAATTCTGATTTAGAACACTTGAGAATATTTGAAAGATGAAGTGAAAAATTTATTTGAATTGAAGATGAAAGAGGTGAGTGAAAAATGAAAATTTGAATAAAATTTATAGAGATGAAGGCAACCATTCAAATGTCATGGCAATGGTTAAAGAAATTCTTAAATTTCATTAGAGAAATGATGTAATAGATGCCACGAAAAGATATGATGAAAAAGTGTATTCAAATAAAGTATTTTTTTTAGAAAGCATACAGGTGTAATCGATTGCATTAGGATGACAATCGGTTACACCAAGTGTAACGTGTATAAGTTTGAAAACAACATATTTTTTGGATTTTTGAATAAATGTTAGTGGACGGATATACAGATGAGGGTAATATACAGGTAGGAAAAATTTGGGGTATGACAATCATCAAAATCGGGAGAATGTGGTTCTATGCGTAACTTAAGTTATGTAAGTTTGTTTGAAGCGCAGTTCGAAGCGTTAGGCAACTGACGTGTAATGCTACCTTATAATACTAAGTTAGAGTTTAAAATATGTACATGAAAATATGAAGAGTATGTTTACTTGTGATAAGTCTTATGAGATGATTATTGAATAATTAGGTAATCATGAATTGATGGTTGCTATGTGTTGAGTTGTGATGATGTGATACCCTGAGTGGTTCTATAAATTTCATAATGATGAGTATTGTTGAGAATTATATGATTTACAATGATTATGCTGAGTTATGCTAAGATTGATTTGGTCGGTGGAACCATTTGCTTGGCCTTACATTGGTGATTATTATGTTGAGTTTTAGGTTCCAGAGGAACAAGTGATGAGTAATATTGAGGGAGGTTGAGATGTATATTATGTGTTTTCTTTTTCATTCTTACATCATGTAGAGTGGAGATAGGTAGGACTTCGGTCCAGTGACGAGTAAGACTTAGGTCTAGTGACGAGTTGGACTTTGGTTCAGTGACAAGTAGGACTTTGAGCCAGTGACAATTAAAACTTCGATCCAGTGACAAGTGGACAATTTGGTAATATATATCTGACTTCCAAAAATTTGGCACCACACACATATTTAAGTAGAGGTTCCAAGTACATTTGTATTCATTCTTCCATATGTGAATGTCTATGATTTATGAGTAATATTTACTTGTGTATGGTTTTTTATGGATGAATATTTATGAGTGAATATTCTTGTTTGATTTTAGTATCCTTAATGTTTATGTGCCATTAATTTATATGAATATATTCTCACCCCCTATTTGTTTTCTATGTGGTCTTGATTCTTGTGATGCAGATACTTAAGTAGGAACTGATAGGACTTAATGATTGGTTACCTTGGAGGAGGGCATTGGAGACCTTCTTCGCTTTTATACTTTTCTGTTGTTGTTTTAAATTCCAAATATTGATATGGATATTGTAACACTGGGAATTGGATTGTGTTTTTTATGTTTATTTTAATATTTATTTGAGTTTAAAAATTTTATGAATAATTGACGTTGTTCTTTTTATGAACTTTGAAAGCATGTAAAAAATGGATGAGTAGATCTCTGTTGCTATTTTTTTAAATGATGAGAGATGATGTTTTATGCTAAGTAATGTGACGCCCTTGAGTGTATTATTTATTATTACCTTCCTTATATTTTACAAGTAAAATTTCATGGAAATTAGGGTGTGAAAACGTACACCCACTTCGGACAGGTTGTGACATCCTTTAGATCGCTGAAGTCACCGTCAATGCAAACTAGGAAGGCATTGTGAGTGGACACCCTCGAGGTGAAACAGATCTTGGAGGAACCTCGACGAGGCAAAGTTGCTCTCCCAAATGATTAAATCGGGTAACAATAAACTTTTCACTCGTTAACTGAATCCCAATTTTGCTATCATTTAACCTCATTTTAAACTATGGTATTGGTTTGATTCATTGATAAATAATTAGAACAGTGTTGTCAAATACAACCCTACTGATGGGTCATCATGGGGACAAGCATTCACATTGAGTAAAAAACTCACCTAAAGGTCAAAGACTCACCCCAACAAGTGAGAGAGACACCACATATATATACACCAAAAACCTTAAGGCAATAGGTGTATGTGTCCTCTTACTTA
This sequence comes from Lathyrus sativus, assembly GCA_963859935.3. Classification (NCBI taxonomy): domain Eukaryota; kingdom Viridiplantae; phylum Streptophyta; class Magnoliopsida; order Fabales; family Fabaceae; genus Lathyrus; species Lathyrus sativus. Next base: position 69,681,307 of record OZ012738.1, on the reverse strand, counting down.
TAAAGGGTTTAACCTCCACTTTTCTAAGTAATATGGGACTTAGAACTCACACTTGTTTCTCAATAATCTCCCCTTCAAGTGTGAGTCTATCCACTATGCTCCCCCTTAAGCAGAAGCTCTTTCATCCACATGCTTGTACCACCATCAATAGACACCCTTATCTCGTCATGGACACTTCAATGGAACATGTCGCTTGACCACCGTGTCAGGAAGAATTTTGACACAGGGAGTTGGTCCCTTACTCGAGCCATCAGCTTTGATACCATTTATGGGTCATCATGTGGGGAAGCATTCACATTGGGTTAAACACTCACCTAAAGGTCAAAGATTCACCCCAACAAGATGGAGAGACACCACATATTCACCCAAAACCTTAAGGTGATATATGTATGTGTCCTTTTACTTATAACGTGCTTAACCTCCACTTTTCTAAGCAATGTGAGACTTAGAACTCACACTTATTTCTCGACACAACTCACACTTGTTTCTCAACACCTACATGGGTCCAATATATTAGAGAATTGCATCTCATGATTTTTTTATGATATCATTATGAACTCAATTCAAACAATGAAGTATTAACCTTCCAAGCAAAAATAGGATCAATATATTTACATGTATTAAGATTGTGTTAGTATAGATATTAATAGAGATAAAGGGTTACTACTAGAATATTAACCTGAATTTTGAAGGTCATTTGCATAAACCATTTATAATGTAGAATCATGTGTTAGAAATTTTGGATCACAAATGTAATATTGCATGTGTTAGGGCCATTATTTAATTAGCCAAAATTGCAGTGGTCTAATTAATATTAAGTATGTGGTTAAAAGCATAAATGTCATTAAATATGAGATTATTGTGTAGATACCATAAGTCAATATCTAATTTGATGTGGGGTCAAATTAGAATATTGAGAACTAAGAAATAACCCTAAGGTTATTTATAGAGGTTATGTTCCTCATTTGTATACAACATGAAAATGGATCATCAGGAAAATTCTCTATTCATCCCCATCAGAGGAGTTTCAAGGAGTCATAAGGAACTCTACAAATTGAAAGATCAAATACCCATAAAATTTTAGTGATTCCCAATGGCAAACTCAAGTACGCTTTTGTTTTCATTCTCATAATTTTATTTGGGTATGGGTATAAGGGATTAGTTTAGAGTTCTGTTCTTAATTTCTATATTGATAGAAATTATAAGGTTATGAACAGAACTAACAAGTGGTATCAGAGCCACCCATATCAAATTTAATTTGATTTTTGGGAAATTTTTAAAATAAGAGTTCCAAAATTATGATCTCTTTTGATCTTCCAATTTTATAAGGATTAGTCATTCTTTACTGGTGTCGTGCTTAAAAACGATTATGGTGTCACATGCAAGTATACATGTATGCTTAATTTCTTTAAGTGATATTAGTAAGAATATTGTACCCACAAGGAGTGAAGAAGTTTAGATTGAAATTTGTAAGTATTCTTGTTTAAAAACTAACATGAGGAAGGTAACAAAATAATATTTGATAACAAGTTAAGATTATCCACAACACAAATATAAATGCAATAAATGAAGGTTTGATTAAATCAAGAGAGTGATTGTTGAGCTATGATCCATCAATATTCAAGTAGCCAAAATGTGTAAGTGATGAGATGTGTCATGCCTCAAAAGGTTAGAACCTGGTCTATATGTGTATCTCTACAACATCAAAACATGCATTACTAGGGCAGGGGAACAAATCTCTAAGTCTCACTTATAACCCTAAAATACGTCTGGTTTATATTATAAAAATTCTTTAAAGTCTTAGCCTCTTATCTCTAAGCAAGCTAATTAAGTGAATATCTCTATCCTACTTATTTTAACCACTTTTGGTATGAAATCCATTTGTTGTTGGATCTCTTACAATAACAAGCTTTTATCTTTTTATAAATTGATCATTTAAAGAAACATATTTATAGCAATAAAACACAAAAAAAAGAGAGATTTAACATCACATCATTTTTAACATAAAGACAACATTATATTAACTTCACATTGCTCAACAACAAGGGTTTAGCTCATGGTGAGCTTAGTGTTAGACGAAGGCGACTTGTCTAGAGGGGGGGGGGGGGGTGAATAGACCACCAATCCAAAAATTACTAAACAAAATTTGGGTTTAAAGTTGTTTGAAAAAGAGTGCACGCAGAAGGTTTTGGTGTGGATCGACAAAAGTCGTCTACACGAACCTAGTTATTGGAACTCGGATATGCAACGCTAATTATGGAATGACAAACAGAATAATCAAATTCAACCTTTAATCGACTATCACGTTATTATTCGTTTAAACTAATTACTTAGCAATGCTATTTCCAATGATAATGAGCAAAAATATTGAACTATGCAATTTATCAACACTTAGTGTGCGAACGAATTTTTAAAGTTTCCTTTGTATTGTTATTGATATGAAAACCACTTATAATCAAAAGTGATTATAAGCTAATAAACATACAAGTTAAAATAAAAGGATTACAGGAAAATTCTTACGATTCAATCGATCGTTCAGTGCTATTTGATAAATTGCATAATGAAAAATAAAGCTAGTAAAGAGATAATAGAGAGATCGACACGAGGATTTGTTCACGTAGTTCCCCACTTTCATCCTCGCGTGTGGGCACGTCTGCGCCTAATTTTCAATGTGGAATTAGGATAATTTCTTACTATGAAAAAAGTAGATAAACAAGAAAAGTGTTCAAAGCAACCATACAAATATAACTGGTTCTGATGTTGATTCAACCCTTTTATTCTTTTGATCTTGAGTAAGACCAAGACAACAATGCATGCCAACTGACTTATTGATAATGCTATTCCTTTGCATTTTTTATCTCCAAAGCTTTCACGCACAATCAATTACAGTGATTGTTCCACAAGACTTCAATTTGATTCTCCATTCTCCGCTACTTCCTTTGCGTTTTTTATCTCTAAAGTGTCCTTTGCGTTCTTTATCTCCAAAGGCTTTCACAACATTGCAATTCTCTCTTGAACGTCTTGCACAAAAACCCCTAAATCTTCACTCGATCTTGGAGGACAAACCCGCATTTTTTCTGGATGAAGACCCCTGTAAATCTCAACCCAATATCTCGGCTACACAAGAACCTAATTGGACCTTATTAGGCCTTTAGCTAGTTGGTGTTGCGGAGAGAATCGTGATACCAAGCTATTGATTAACTTGAATCTTAATTCTTAAAATTCACAACCGGAATTTGATTTATCCTTTGTGAAATTCGCAGGTCAGGTTCGCATTATGCCATGGTCTTGGCACAGGATTGGCTAATCGCGGAGTCACTAGCGAATTCTAAATCAGTAGCAGGTAGAGTTTACTTACCGGTATTGGAATTGGTTTACCGCAAGTATTATTTTTCCTGACATGATTCTTCTTGTTCAATCTCCGGCTTTGAGAAGCTTGAGGAGGAACAAATACTGAGTGCTGGGAGTCTTTTCTGGTAATCATCTGATATTTGACCGCTTGATCAGATACTGACTTGTGTGAAATTTCTCCGATGCATGTTCTTGCTGTGGAGGAGACATGAGAGGTGGAAAAGTTTTGTTGACTTGAACACCTTAAGGCGTGAAAGAGATCATTTTGGGGTCGAGCAAATCTTTAGCCTTGTTCCTGAATGCTTTACAGTCTTCAGTTGAATTCCCCAATGCCCCATTATGATAGTCGCATCTGGCGTGGGTATCAAAGTCTAGAGGGTAGGGAGGAATCCCCGGTTTCATCTCCTTTGGTATTATCAATCCGCCTTGGATCAAGTCTGGCAGTATCTAACTGTATGACATTGGGAACAGACTGAAGTGTCTTTTTGGTTTCCTTGGTATTTGTCGGGCATGCTGACGTGGTTGATGGTTATTTGGTCGTTGACACCGAGGATGTCCTTGAGTTAGAGGAACCATCGGAAATGATTCACCCCTAGTTTCTCTGGACGCAACATGGTCAGAGTGACCTTCCCTCTTCATCATGCTCTGCAATGTCTCTAAAACCCAATTCATCTGACACTTGAGAACTCTGATGTCTTCTTTCAGCATTTCCTGAGCTCTCAAAAGTTCATCCATTGTTGCCATTTGTCTTGGATATGTTCTAGGTATCCCCCTCTTTCTCTCTTTCTGATGTCAATGGAACACATAATGAAACGGAGGACCAATGCAAAGAAGAATGATATGTAAGATGTTGATGCAAATGCGACTGGTTTTACAAAACTCAGAAGATCAATTTGTGTCAAACCCTTATTTTATTAATTGTTGGGAAAAGTTACAACTTTAAAGTACCAGAAATCGACTGAGTTTTACAAAACCAGTTGTGACATTATATGCTTATGGTGATATGATGTGATGATGTACACACAACACAAAGGCAAGTATTCATGAATACAATGCATATGCACACACCAAGACTTCCTAGGCTCAAGATGGAGTAAACAGTTTACCCATCCCCAAGGATTTGTACTATGGATTATCAAACATGCAGAACAGGGTTCTAAGAGGTTCCCAAAGTCGACAACCCATATTTCGGATATTATCAACTTCCCAAATCACTCTGTAGTCGATAATATTCTCAAGAGAGTCTCACCCGAGTGTAGTATCGCGTATCAACTACTTCGAGAATACTCCCTTATAGCCATCGCACTACGTCCTAATAAGGCCAAAATGGGGTAAAAGGTAATCTAGAGGTCCACAGTGTCACGGGATCCTAGGTCGAAAGTAGCAGTGTTTTCACAAATACTCATTTAACAAAACTACTCCCAAGAGGGCCTCCACTGAGTGGTGGTTTCTCAAGATAGCTTGGTCGGGAATCAACTCCCTATAAGCCTTCTTGAATATACCACCATCCTATCATAAGTGCACTCGAGTCCGGGTATAGTACTTCCTCACAACTCAAAGCACCCAATATCCAACACACAAACAAATATATTGACAAATATACATTTTAAGCAAATATTCTCAAATATAGCATGCAATCAAACAAAATAGGCTCAACCCTCAAGTTAAGTATATTTCCCCAGTGAAGTCGCCGTTTCTGTTGCGGTGAGAATCGTGATACCAAGCTATTGATTAACTTGAATCTAAATTCTTAAAATTCACAACCGGACTTTGATTTATCCAAAGGAAAGGTTAAAGTAAGAAAGACCTTTTGCGCGATGTAACAACAACGCTAAGAGATTCAGGGATCGGGGGTTGGTTATGCCTAGGGTAGGTGTTTCACATCCTAAACATTTGTAGTACTCTACAGGAACCTTTTGTTTGTTTGCATGCTAATACTTGCTAAATGTTTGCTATGGATTGGGATCGGGTAAAAAGTGTAGGTAAAGACCTAATGATAGTTTCTAAGTTTGCTCGCAAAGACATCGCATCCTCTGCCTACGTATCCTAACTAGGATAGAATCATAGCAATCGTAGTTCACCTCACTAGGGATGAAGAACACTTGATTATGATCAAGGTTCAAGAGGGGAACAAACATAATAATGCTTGTATAGAGTTTAAGAAAACTCTCTAGATCTATATTGAACACTCAAGAAAGGGGAGTAAGTAATCATCTCCATGATTCTTACATAGAGTTAACCAAACTCTACCTAACTCTACATTGTAAGACCAATTGGTTCTATCCATACCAAAAGGAAGGTTGCTCGTCAAGACATCACATCTTGTGCCTACATATTCTTATTATCCAATGAGAAATCAGAGTGGCCGTAGTTCAAGCTCAAACTAAAGAATGGGGACCAATTGGTTCTATCCAGACCAAAAGGAAGGAGGAAGGTTCTATCCAGACCTATGAGGTTAAAGAGCTATGTATGACCCAAAAGGTCAATAGAGGGACTTTCCTTTGGAAGGCAAAAGAGGAGGTAACTTGGATGAGAACTAAATAGTTTCATCACTTGGGGGAAAAATTAACAAAGCATAAACATTCAAACATGATGAACCTATAAGAGGTATGGCTATAACCAAAACAAACATCAAGATATTATAATATCGATCAATGATTTCAATCAAGATAAATGGTTACAACCAAAGCAAACATCAAGATATTACTATATCGATCAATGATTTCAATCAAGATAAATAGTTACAACCAAAGCAAACATCAAGATATTACAATATCGATCAATGATTTCAATCAAGATAAATGGTTACAACCAAAGCAAACATCAAGATATTACAATATCATGAAGGGGGAAGTTCTTACAAGTCTTAATGAATAGGTAAAAACCAATGGCATATCTTAACAAAGACGGGGATATATCTTAACAAAGATGGAAGGGGATCTTAACAAAGATAAAGATGTATCTTGATAAAGATGTGGTCTTTTAGAGCTTACAAAATGTCATATGTAATTATAATCATCAAGTATAATTAGATAATGTCACAACAAATGTAAGGGAAAAGTTCCATACTTCATGGGGAAAAAACTTTCAAGTTTTAAAGATGAATCAATCACAAATGCTTACAAGCAAGAGTTTAAGTCAAACTCAAGTACACAAGGAAGCTAACAATCCAAATTCATAACTTCAAAATAAAACTCAAAAGAGAATGAAATTAAAGTTGGAAATGAGAGAGGAAAGGTAAGAGGGTGAAAACCCTAAAACGAAACGCCATTTTCTCATGATGTAAAGTATTCCTAAAATAAAAATTTTAGGATTCTTTAAACATCATATGAAAGTATGCATTAATATAAAATTTTTAGCAAAAAGAATCATTAAAAAATGATTAAAACTGAAAGAGTTATGGAATTTTGAAATTTAATGACAATTAAATAAAATTACATAAAAATCAATTGCTAAAAAGAAAGGAATGCCTCACCCAAGGCTTGAACCCAAGAACTTGGGGTCATGGGCTTAAAACTTAGCCAGTGTATCCATTTCAAGTGTGTGTTAAGAGAGTGAAAGCAAGGTAAAAATATCACAAACTTGGAAAAATCATGAAAAACAAGCAAAAACGCCCTCACTGAGGGTCGAACCTGGGATCTCACGCATGGCAAAGTTCTTATGGGCAAGTTAATAACCACTGGGGTGGCGATACATCTAATGTATCAAGCCACCCCATTAAATCATATACCAAAAAGGCGTAATTCCTGGGCAAGGCATGAGGGCAAAACCAAGTGGAAAATCAAGAAAACGATTTCACTCAAACTCTCTCAAAACTCAATCAATTTTCACATAATTTAAGTCAAGCATGCTTATTTTTTATGAAGAAGAGAATGGTATCAACCATTTTTTGAAATACCTCTCACACACCCAAACACGATTGAACATGCTAAAAACCAATTTGAAGTGCATTTTGAAGAACAAAGACCAAACTAGCTATGAACTTATGCAAATAAAGGGCCTGAGTAGCTCTCAAATTTAGTATGGGATGAGTTCCAACAGGGAATTTAATCAAAAAAAACTCAGAACAAGAAATTGGTATGTGAGTTGGTATGAAGATCATGAGTTGCCTATGAACAATACGAGATGGTCAAAACAAATGAGTTCAAGGTTAAACAAAAGTCTGCTCATGTTTGAAATATACTACTCATGGATTATGTTCAAAGAAGGATATTAGTTTCTCATTGAATCAAGATATGGATGTCAAGTAGCAAATAGGTGAAAATGTGCTTTAAATGAACAACCTAGTCCTAACCAAAGTGTTCAAACATGATTCAAAGACAACACATACTTATCAGACTTGATAGCGTCAATATACCAAAATAAACATTAATAGCCTTGACAATAACATAAACCCATGCCAAGCTATGCCAAACTGTCACGGACCAAACTATCTTAGCCTTGTCAGTTTTCACAACTTTGACAGCAATATAAACCTATGCCATAAGCCTAACCCATGTGGAATCTAAAAGGCCAAAAGGAAATCCAGGTTGACAAACCTCTTCATTAATCTAGACAGCAGGCCCAAAAAATTAAGCTTTTATAAGAAGTAAACAATGCAAACAGAAAAACTTAACCTATGCACTTCTAACACATGCTGCCGATTAAAGACTTGATGTTTTAGGGGAGAAGCTGTCAAGCCATAATAGCATTTCCATCATGAATCCTGGCACATGATAGAACACAAAAGCATACTTGCTGCATATATGTGCTCAAATAATTGACAAGCAAAGACATGAGATTAATGACAGACTAGGTAGGCAAACCTCACCATAACCAAGCACAAACATTAACATAGAGTTCCAACAACCATATTTTTACAAAGATAGGCAACATGCTTTGGACAATATGAATCAACAAAATGTTTTGCTAAAACAAAAACAACATATTTTAATCTAACAGAGTTGAGAAGTCTTCAAGCAAACTGATAGCTAAATGTGAACTAACAAACTTAAACCAAACAAACCCTTTGACAGAACCAAACACAAACTTCTAAGCATAACCATGCTAATGCTTACAACAGATTTATCAAGACATGATAACATGCACTTCCAAATAGAGATTGCATCCTCAAAACAGTATGTGAAATAAGCTCTTGACAATGCAAAATGTGAGCCTCAACTTGACAAGGTTAGATCAGTCCAAGACTCTAATTAGTAGGCCATTTGAAACATAAATGCATCCTTCAGGGCATAACAATACCAATCAAACTAAAAACCTCAATGACAATTATTAAACAAAACTAACATGAAATAGATTCTTGACAGTAGTGAAACCTGAAGCTTACATATAAAAATCAAATCTCAATGCACCAATATTTCAACAACAGTCACTTTTACAAAAGTGGCAACATATCCTCATTGTCCTAATATCAATCATCCACTTAAAACAACCATCTAACATGAGGGATAAGTTTTAACATCAACCAAACATGAGTTAACAAACTCAAATTACAAGACAGTCTTGGTACATTGAGCATTACAATGTTTTAACACATTCAATCATGCTTCAATCATGAGTCATGATCTTTTAACAAGTTTAAAACAAGCAAGCACAATCTAACATAAGAATGCCAAACTTTGAAAATTAGATGCATCACATAATCACAAGTTTATGATGACAAGCACAAATATATGCAAACAACTTTGGATGATACATATATGAGAAAGAGCAAAGGTTAGAGGCTACCTACCTCTCGTAGACCTCCAATAGCAAGCTAGCAGCCTTAAGCAAGATGTTCCTCCCCTCCTTTGAGAAATTTTGTAAAGTTGCTTATTCTCGAAGTAACAAGGGGTTTTCAAGGACAACTTGAGCAAAAGGACTTCCAGCTGCTATTTGATATCATGGACAGCTAGCACATCATAAATATGAAGTATTCCAAGTGTTATGTTGATGGAAATAGGTTTGTGTAGTGACTTAGTATGAAATATGCATAAAAGTTAAAGTGAGGTGGTGTGAAAGTTGACTTTTTGATTCAAAGCTCTTTTGGTGAAACCAATGGTGGGAATAGCTTCAAATGGTCATTTTAAGTTTGTGCATATGGTTTTTGAGGTGGTTTTGTGTTTGGAACAAGAATTGGTGTGAAAAATGCAAAGTGGTGGATTTTGTGATTTTTCTTCACTTACAAGTAAAGAGGGAAAGAAAGAGAGCTATGAGTTTATGATGTTTTGGATATCTCTATTGTGGTTTGAAGATTGGAAGGAAACATCTATTTATAGGCCATGAGAGGAGTTTGGGGCAGATTTGGATTTTGGCCTTTGGAGGGATTTTTTGGAAGAAAATTTATCTAAGATCATGTGGCAACTGTGTATATCATATCCTTGGCTCAATGCAAGGCAAAAATCAAGTGGGATAAAGGACATGGAGGTAAATAAAGTGAGGCTAGAGTGTAGGGAACTGCAGCTGCAAGTTTCTCACCAAAAAGTTTCTCTTTCCTCTTGATTTTTGATTAAAATAATGCCACTTGCTTGCCAATCTTGTCAAACCTTTCAAGCCTTCTTTCTTCTGCATTTTAAACCATCAACCCCTCTAATTATCAGATCAAGACATGATCCAATGGTTGAGAATGGTTCAAGTGGCTGAAAAGTGAATTTGTGAAAAAGTTGAAATGGTGCATTCAAGTGTTGAAACCCCAACTTGCTGGATTCATAACTCTCAGCTCACCAGGGCTATGGAGGAGTTCTAGTACTTTTTGGAAATCCCTCATGGAGCTCTACAACTTTCATGTTTTCATGATCTTCAGATTCCAAGTGGAACTAGATCAGAAAACCCCTCAAAGTTAGCTGAAAACATGATTTGAAAGACCAGAAACTTAGAAATTTAGTGTTTTCTCCCTCTTGTGATGATTTTGGCTATAACTCCAAATCTATGAATTTTTTGCCCATGGGTCAGTTTTACACTTTTGTAGGGCTTGCCAAGACCTTTCTTACAAGCTTTAAACCACCTCATTTGGATGTATGGTTAGAAAATTATGGTCTTGCCCCTTTCAAAATCCTAATTCCCGACTTTTTCGATTACTCCTCAATCCTTGATCCAATGTTCATGAAACTTCATGGATAGGTGTAATATGTTATTAGGAACATTTTTTCTTCACACTTTAAGGTCAAATTCCTTATGGTTGAAGAGTTGACTTTTCGGTCAACGAAACGATCGATCGATGATTACCGAGTCGACTGTTGACGTTTTAGGTCTTCCGAGACCTTGAAACTTCTTGAGTGGACTTCAATAAGCCATATGAGCTTCATGGACCATAATTCCATAATTGGAACACCTTTTAAATCAAAAGTCAACTACAGTTGACTTTTCCTGATTGGAAACCCTAATCGGGGATCCTGAACTACACTGTCTTTAATCTTTGGGTGACAACCTTAAATTGGATTCATACTTTAACCAATGGAGTATCTTTTGATGATGTGGATACTTGTTTCATGGAGAATCAATCCAATACATTAACTGATTAAACCATCGAAACTTTGATTCTTGACTCTGTGGAACCCTAATTCACCTGTATCTTAACAAAGACAAACTTGAAATAGGTTATGGTTAGATAATCAAATGAAAATGATCCTAGAATGATGATGAAGATCTAAGGGGTCAATATTTGGGGTGCAACAGCTGGCACCCCAATAAAAGATTATTATGTGTGATTTGTCAGTGTGTAGACATAGGATGGAGGTTGAAGACGATGAGCAAATGCAGGCTAATTTTATGGTATCACTAGTTTGGAATGAAGCATGAATGAAGTATTTATATTTTTGGAAGTTTGGTGGCAAATAGGTGATTTTCAGAGTAAAAAAATATTGATAGAATAGACCACGTTAACAACATGTGCCGACCTGAACGATGGATGTGCCGACACATACTGTAAAAAATAACAGTATGTGCCAACCTGAAATGACACATGTGCTGACCCAAGAGAAAAAAAACCTACAACCTTATTTAGGACAGTAGATGTGCCGACTTGAAACACGTATGTGCCGACACATACTGATGAAATTTCCAGTTTGTGTAGACCTGAAGAAGGAATGTGTCGACTAGAACAAAACATAAGTTACATACTTTAATATTGAGTTACACGTGTCGACCTGAAATGCGCATGTGCCGACACATGTAATGAATTTTTATGCAGAAATAAAACAGAAGCTACATGCGTCAATATCGAGTTACATGTGTCGGCCTGAAATGTGTATGTGCCGAAACATATAATGTATTTTTGTGCAGAAATATGGTTTTCATGTGTTTGGGCTAGTTCAAGGTGGTTTTTGATGATTCCTAAGACCTCTAATGCAAGGAAGCCACACATACTCAAAGCTGATGCCCAATATACCAAAATGCGAAGTAGTTTCAATGTTTTGACATCACGCAAAACATCTCATAGTGAGGTTTCACTCACATACTCCCCCTTTTTTATGATGGCAAAACTTGCAACAATGCATTTCATGTTGTTATTGAAGGCTCCCCTTGACGTTGTGCTTCCCAACTTCATCTCGCATTTGCTTCTCCCTTTTTGACATTATAAAAAACAAAGATAGATAATCGTGAGAAGTATCATATTCCAAATACAAATTCAAATAGATCATTCAGAGACAATTTTTCATAGAAGTGTAACAATCACATATCCCCATATATATGTAATGATGCAAAATTGATAAATAACAAACATTACAAGTCAAACAATATACAACAAAATTAAATAAACAAAGCTATACAAGAGCAAAACTCATTAAGTTGCTACAATTACATCACATATATCACGCATATCATACAGAAACTCCCGATGTCACACACGCATACGCCTAGCATAGCGACAAGAACATGTCGCTACTCAATCCAAGATGAAAAACATTATCAAAATACGAGACACGCAACAACCATAACAAGTTTTGCAATTAACAGGCTTAAATATAATAAACAAAATAAGCCATATGCTTATATACTTAAGAAAAAACTTATACAAATGTGAAAGAGTTAATACATGAAGTCACTATAAGTATATACATAGAGAACACAAAATGGTTATCAATCAGTTTTTTTGGAAATGAACATTCATGGTTTTCATCATTTGTGAGCATTTTTAACCAACAAACAACATGCATTAAGAAAAGTCTTACTTTCAAGGAGAAATAGAAACAATACTACCTAACTCTTGATTGGATGAAGAATGCACTCACATAAAAGGAAAAGAACTCAAAACGAAATGTTAGAGTAATAGTATAGAGTGCAAATCACAAGATAGAAATTTAAATGACATTGGATATATCAATGATTCCCAATTCTCCACTGAAAAAGGATTCCGTTGCGAGAGGTTTGGTGAAAATATCAGCAAGTTAATTTTTGCTATCAACATGCTCAAACACAACATTCCTCTTTTCAACATGATCGCGGAGAAAGTGATGATGAATCTCGATATGTTTAGTGCCAGAATGTTGTACCGAATTCTTGATTAGATTGATCGCACTAGTGTTGTCACACATGATAGGAATATGTGAAAGTTTGATGTCAAAATCTAGCAATTGTTGCTTAAGCCATAAGATTTGGGTGCAAAAACTATTGGCGACCACATATTCCACTTCAGCAGTTGACAAGGCCACATATACTTGCTTTTTACTGTGCCAACTAACCAAAGATTTTGAAAACACGTGACAAGTGCCACTAGTGCTTTTCCTATCTAATTTGCAACCATCAAAGTTAGAATCAGAATAGCCAACCAAACTACAATCACTTCCCTCGAAATACCATAATCCAAACTTAGACGTACCAATAAGGTATCTAAAAATACACTTAACTCCTTTAAAATGTGATTCCTTGGGAGCCGATTGATATTGAGCACACATGCAAACACAAAACATAATATCGGGTTGTTAAGGACCAATTGATACTAATTTTTATATATTTTCATCGGTCCCTTTTACCAATTTCTTATTAAAATCACACAATTTTTATCACAATTTTTGTAAACATTTAATTTAAGTTATTTTATTTTGTTCGATTAGATATTTCACTTTTTCTCTAGTTTTTGTAGAATGTATGTCAAGAAAAGAATGATCTTCAGAACAACTCTTGAGGATAAAAGCTTGGAAAAGGAATTGATGAGAAAACACAAACAAAACAAAGAAATTCTGTTTTTGACTGTTCACGCCGCGACCAACCTTCGAGCCGCGAACTGGGTGAAATCAGCCACATGCAAAGTTGGTGACACATGTCATGTCTTGGGAGAAAAACCACTTTTTGTAGGGTGGCGCCCCATAGTTTATTTATGACACTTTTCCCTTGCATGTAAGACATAATCATTCCACCTTTTAGTCTTAGCATCTCTTAGGTTTGTAGAATATCTTAGAGAGATTTTGGAAGAGATGTTTCTTGTTCTTGGAGAGTTTTGGCATGCAAGAAGAAATTCTTGAAGAATTTTACATGGAATCAATGAAGATGATGAGTAGCTAAACTTCTTTCTTGTCAAGCTTGAGGTAGTAGCTATCCTATGTTGTTTATGTAACATTACTATCATTGCATGTAACAAACTACATTTGATATAAGAAATTATATTTTCTCTTTACATTGAAAATTCAGAATTAAATTATTGTTGAGAAAGATAGTTTGATTCTTGACCTAAGATATTTTTCCAAGTAGAGAATAAATTGTAGAGATAGATTTATTCACTACTTTTCTATTGTGTTAAACATTCAAGATTATTATATCAATAGTTAGATGGAGAGATCGTCTAAGGATTTATATAGTAACCATCACAATTTTATTTAGACATAAATATTATTGAGAGGACACTTGAATTTTATCATTGGAGTTTGAATGCATGCATGTGGTATTAAGAACATATAAAAAACAAAGATAGTGAAACTCAATCTTGACAAGACTTCTAAACTCTATTCTAAAATCAATTTTATTGTCTTAATTTTCTTATAAGTAAAAAGAATACTTTAGTCATAAACAAACAATTAGAATACCTTTTGAACTTACAACAATCGAAATTATAGAACGGCGGTAGTAACACCAATCTCTGTGGATACGATTTTAAAAATATTTTCCGGAAATATACTTTTCAACAAATTGGCGTCGTTGCCGGGGATTGGTGTCGATATTACATGCATTGCAATAATTCATTGTTCTAAGTTCTTGTTTTTATTTTTTTTTCTATCACTCTTTTGTTTCACTTGGTTTGTTAGTTTTGTAGATTCTAGTGCATGCGAGAAAAAGTCATCGAGGAGCAATTTCAATTCGACCCCGAAATTGAAAGAACGATCCGAAGGCTTAATAGCAAGACACGAAGAAGAAAGAAACTAGCCGACGAGAGGAACCGAATAAAAGAAGCAACAAATTCTGCACTTACTCAAATTGAAGAGGAAGTTGTAGAGACCGTTGACGGAAGTATGGGTGACGACGCTCGTACCGAAATGTCCGCTAATAGTCCAAGGCGGACAACTCAATTTGCTCGAGGCGGAAGGAATACGGAGATGAAGACCAAAATCCTTCAACTCCTTTATGAAAATCCATTCACCGGAATGGATCATGAAGTTCCGTACAACCATCTCATCAAATTTTATGAGATTGCGGGTTCTACGGGAGTAGATAAAGCAGGTGAAGAAAACTTATTCAAGAGAATGTTTCCATACTCATTGGTGGGAAAAGCAAAAGAGTGGTACCTCGATCAACCAACAAGACTGATGACGGATTGGAATTTGTTAGAAGAAAGATTTCTAGAGAGGTATTACCCTCAATCCCGGTTCATGGAAGCCAAAATGGCTATTTCGGTGTTCACACAAGGAAGAAATGAGTCTCTAAATGAGGCTTGGGAAAGATTCAAATCCATGTTGAGGAAATGCAAAGGTCACGGGTTTGATGATCTCTCACAAATTCACATTTTTCTCAACAAACTCCAAACATCACAAAAGACACTCTTGGATGCTACCGCGGGTGGTTCTCTCATGTCAAAGAATGCGGAGGAAGCGAAAACCATTATTGATCAAATGGCACTCAATGATCGACAAAGTCAACACGACCGTAGTCCTTCACAAAGGAAAGCGGGGGTTCTTGAATTGAATACCAATGATGCCATACTTGATCAAAACAAGCTACTCTCTCAACAAGTGGAGCTGCTCACTTAACAAATATCCAAACTTCCACAACAATTGAAAGAGGTTCATGGAACACAAGTTAGACATCAAGTAGCAAGTTGTGAACTTTGTCAAGGAGATCATCCAACCGAATTTTGTCCCTCGTTTCAAGAGGAAGTAAGATGTCAACAATCAAGGTCAAGGTTACCAAAGATATCTCCCACAACACAACAACACTTTTCAAAGGAACAACCAAGGTTACCAACAATCAAGATTCAACAACCAGAATTTTCAGCAAGAAAATCTATATCAAAGTCCAAACACACAAGTCCAACAATCACAAGATGGAAGTTCCAAGTTAAAAGATATGCTTACATAATTCATACAAGCTTTCATGGCAAGTCAAAAAAGCAATGAAGCATCAATCAAAAACTTGGAGACTCAAGTAGACCAACTTGCAAAACAATTGGCAGAACAACAAGCAAGTCCATCGTTCTCCACCAACACTCAAACTAATCCAAGGGAGCATTGTAAAGCAATATTTACAAGAAGCAGTACAGTGGAGGATGATACAAATATCATAGCTGGAAACCAAGAGAAGAAAGTGTTGGAAGCTCAAAATGATGAGGAGAAAAATTTATCTCAGGTCGCGCCGCGCCAGGGCTTCGCGCCGCGAACTGTACAAAAACAGAATCATGAGGGTAATGTTCAGAAAGAGTCAAAGTTGAAGAACAAAAGAGGGGAAAAAGGTGTGAGTCATGTTCCACCCCAACACTTACCTTACCTGCACGCACCATCAAGGAAGGATAATGCAAGGCACTATGCACGGTTTAGGGATATACTCAAGCAACTTCAAATTAGTATTCCATTCACCGAAGTGTTAGAACAAATGCCAAAATACGCAAAGTTCTTGAAAGATAGTCTCACAAAAAAGAAGAGGTATACTGAAGATGAAACAGTTTTACTTGATGCATAGTGCAGCGCTATAATTCAAAAAAACATTCCAAGGAAGGAGTCTGATCCGGGCCGAGTAGTTTTACCGGTGACCATTGGAGATACGTACACTGGCAATGGTTTGGTTGATTTAGGATCCAGCATCAATCTAATTCACTTATCTATTGTCAAAAGGTTAGGGAAAATTGAGATGAAGTCTACAAGAATGACTCTCCAACTAGCCGACAAGTCCACCACTTCACCATACGGAGTTGCTCAAGATATGCTAGTCAAGGTAGACAAGTTCTTCTTCCCGGTGGATTTTGTGGTAGTAGACATGGATGAGGATCGTGATGTTCCTTTAATTCTCGGAAGGCCATTCATGAAGACAGCCCGGACGGTGATTGACATTGATGATGGTCTCATGAAAGTGAGAGTGCAAGATGAAGAAGTAACTTTTAATCTTTTTGAAGCCATGAAGCATCCTAAAGACAAGCACGATTCCTTTCGAATCGATGTAATCAAGGAGGAAATCATTGAAGTTGCAAATCAAGTCCATATTTCTAGTCCCTTGGAGAGATCTCTTATAGGAGCTTACAACGTCTCAACCGAAAAGGAGGAAAAAGAAATTGCGGAAATTTTGTGTGAATTAGGGTCTTGTGGAGAGATCACCTCTCATGAAGAAAGTGGAAGAATCAAAGTTGGAATTGAAAATGCTACCCCCACATTTGAAGTATGTTTTATCCACCCAAGAGGAGCAGACATTGACACAAGTGCTGAAAAAGAATGAAGGGGCAATTGGATGGGTGTTATCGGATTCAAAAAAATTTCAAAATCCTGACCAGTTCGCGCCGCGACCACCCTTCGCTCCGCGAACTGAGAAAATTGTGCATTCTGTTTTTGACAGTTCGCGCCGCACCACCATTCGAGCCGCGAACTGAAGCGAAAATTTTTTTCCCCCTATTTCTTTTTACTCACTCTCCTCTCACACCAACCATCCTCAAACCCCATTTATTACTCTTTGCTTATGCAAATTAGCCTGAGGGCAGGCCATCTTTTATGGGGGGGGGGGGGGGGGGCAGGAAGCAATAGCCACGCTCCAGGCACGGACCAAGATGCACAAATGGAAGATGTTTTAGGAACTGCGGGAGGTGGTGAATATGATGAAGAAGAGTGAAGATCTTATGTGGTAGTAGTTATATTTTTTTAATGTTATTTTAGTTTTGTTATTTTAATTTTGTTTTTGCATTATGTGCATTGGTGGCTCTAGTTTCACCACTAGACTTGTTGTTGGATGCATTTTTATTTTGTGACTTTTAAATTGTGTGTTTTTAAAAAACCTTTGTGGTATACCCCATTTTTTTAAAAAAACTTTTTGTTTAATTGTCTCTGTGCTTGAGTGAGTTGAAGGAACCAAGAGGATTGCGACAAACAAGTTGGGAAAATTTGAGTGGTGATGATAAGAACCAGCTCTCGACACTTCAAGGTACACCTTATTTTTATTTTTAGACTTTATATGAATAATTTAATGGTGTGTTACAAATTTGTTATCATAAAATTCCTTGAGTTACATGTTTACTTTGAATCAAATTAGGATCTAACCAATTGTGAGGTAACCTTTCATTATACACTAAAATACGGGAGACCGACAATTTCTTTTCAACTCATTCTTATCATGCTAAATCATACATTAATCTAATTTTTGTTAAAACATTTTTGAAAAGGATAGAGGCAATCTTTGTTTTTGAGAAAAACCACTTGGCCAAAGAAAGTAAAAACCTTGTGAGGAGTGATCCGTAGTAAAACCCCTTTTGAGCCTATAGTAGGATCCATCCAAAGTATAAATTTAAATACCATTGATAATATGGTAAATGGATCCTAAATTCTTTCATTTCAAGTGAACCTAAACCAAACTTGGTCACATGTTGATTTTTGCCTATGTCTTAGTAGAGAGCTTGATTGCATCAACTATGGTCAAAATGATAAAGTTGGGGAGAAAACATAATACATCACCTTGAAAACATTAGAGCTAACAAAAAAAATGAAAAGAAAAAGCTCATGGTGGTGTGTTATAAAAAAAAATAAAAATAAAATAAAAAATAAAAATATGAAAATGAAGATTTGTGAATAAAAGGAAATGCTCTCTTAGAATATGCAATTTTTAATTGAGTCATTGTGATCATGTCCTTTCTCTATAACCCGAACCACATTATAACCCTTAAAAGACCTCTTGATTCTCAAAATTTTCTCATAATTTAGTGTATGTTGTGATAAACGCATGATTCGATTTGATGTTGATTTAATTGTTCGGATGAGCGTAAGAAAACCCTTATGATTATTCACCATCACTATGATATGTGTGTAGTTTTGATTCAATTTGGACATGTATTACTTGGAATTTCTTTGTATAATTTTTGTAGTCAACCATTATTTTTATTCATGTTTTGTCTAATATTGAAAGTAAGTGTATCAATAGAGTGTTGTATGCTTTTGAACCATTTGAATATCATCCTCTAACACTTGTTTCATTCCTTGCTTTCGTAAATTGATTTGCTTTAACAAATGACTTTTGTTTAGGGACAAACAAAATGATAAGTTGGGGAGAGTTGTTAGGGACCAATTGATACTAATTTTTATATATTTTTATCGGTCCCTTTTACCAATTTCTTATTAAAATCACACAATTTTTATCACAATTTTTGTAAACATTTAATTTAAGTTATTTTATTTTGTTCGATTAGATATTTCACTTTTTCTCTAGTTTTTGTAGAATGTATGTCAAGAAAAGAATGATCTCCAGAGCAACTCTTGAGGATAAAAGCTTGGAAAAGGAATTGATGAGAAAACACAAACAAAACAAAGCAATTCTGTTTTTGACTGTTCGCGCCGCGACCAACCTTCGAGCCGCGAACTGGGTGAAATCAGCCACATGCAAAGTTGGTGACACATGTTATGTCTTGGGAGAAAAACCACTTTTTGTAGGGTGGCGCCCCATAGCTTATTTATGACACTTTTCCCTTGCATGTAAGACATAATCATTTCACCTTTTAGTCTTAGCATCTCTTAGGTTTGTAGAATATCTTAGAGAGATTTTGGAAGAGATTTTTCTTGTTCTTGGAGAGTTTTGGCATGCAAGAAGAAATTCTTGAAGAATTTTCCATGGAATCAATGAAGATGATGAGTAGCTAAACTTCTTTCTTGTCAAGCTTGAGGTAGTAGCTATCCTATGTTGTTTATGTAACATTACTATCATTGCATGTAACAAACTACATTTGATATAAGGAATTATATTTTCTCTTTACATTGAAAATTCAGAATTAAATTATTGTTGAGAAAGATAGTTTGATTCTTGACCTAAGATATTTTTTCAAGTAGAGAATAAATTGTAGAGATAGATTTATTCACTACTTTTCTATTGTGTTAAACATTCAAGATTATTATATCAATAGTTAGATGGAGAGATCGTCTAAGGATTTATATAGTAACCATCACAATTTTATTTAGACATAAATATTATTGAGAGGACACTTGAATTTTATCATTGGAGTTTGAATGCATGCATGTGGTATTAAGAACATATAAAGAACAAAGATAGTGAAACTCAATCTTGACAAGACTTCTAAACTCTATTCTAAAATCAATTTTATTGTCTTAATTTTCTTATAAGTAAAAAGAATACTTTAGTCATAAACAAACAATTCGAATACCTTTTGAACTTACAACAATCGAAATTATAGAACGGCGGTAGTAACACCAATCTCTGTGGATACGATATTAAAAATATTTGCCAGAAATATACTTTTCAACACGGGCCTAGACGCCGTAGGATATATAAGTGATTCGATGATACCTCTATACTTCTTTACATCAAAATCCTTACCCTTTTCATCTCTATCCAAGTTTCCATTGGTTGCCATAGGTGTGCCAATCTCCTTTTTACCGTCCATTCCGAATCTTTTTTAGAAGTTTGAGATATTACTTGGTTTGACAAACGAATGTTCCACTCGAGAGTTGTTTAATTTGAAGTATAAGGAAGTAGTTTAGTTCCCTCATAAGACTCATTTCAAACTCTCCTTGCATAAGCTTAGAGAACTCATTGACAGGATGCACGTTAGTTGATCCAAAAATGATATCATCAACATAAATTTGAACAAGTAAAATATGCTTTCCTTGACGTTTAATAAAGAGAATGGTGTTCACCTTCCCTATTTAATATTCTTGCTCAAGCAGGAACTTGCTAAGACAGTCATACCACACTCGAGGGGCTTGCTTAAGACCATACAACACACACTTTAGCTTAAAAACATGATTAGGATACTAAAATTTTCAAAACCGGGAGGTTGTGAGACATACACCTCTTCATTTATGTGGCCGTTAAGGAATAAACTTCTTACATCCATTTGATATAATTTGAAGTTCTTAGCACATGCATAAGCGAGTAGTAGTCAGATAGCCTCGAGTCGGGCTACGGGAGCATAATTCTCTTCGTAGTCAATCCCTTCCTCTTGGTTATACCCTTGAGCTACTATTCGGGATTTATTTCGTGTTATCACACCATGCTCATCAAGTTTGTTCCTAAATACCCATCGGTTGCCAATGACTTGATGATGTTGTGGACGTAGGACAAGGTCTCAAACATCATTTCTTTCAAATTGGTTTAATTCTTCTTGCATTGCTAAAAGCCAATGCTCATCAAGTAAGGCTTCCTTGGCATTTTTAGGTTCAACTAGTGAAACAAAAGCATGATGACAATAGAAATTACTTATCTTAGAGCGCGTTGTTACCCCTTTTGTGATATCATCGATAATGTTGTCAATTGGATGATCCTTGGAGGTTCTCCACTCTAATGGAAGACCATCACTATCTTGTTGACTTTAATCATATTCTTTTCCATGGTTATCATCTTCCACCAAATATTTACTTGATCTTGGAGGACAAACCCGTGGTTTTTCCAAATGAAGACCCCTGCAAATATCAACCCAGTATCTCGGCTACACAAGAACCTAATTGGACCTTATTAGACGTTCACCTAGATGGAACCTCAAAAAAAGATTACAATGTGTGATATGTTAGTGTGTAGACATAGGATGAAGGTTGAAGATGATGAGTAAATGCAGGCTAATTTTATGGTATCACCAGTTTGGAATGAAGCATGAATGCAGTATTTATAGTTTTGGAAGTTTGGTGGAAAAGAGGTAATTTTCAGAGTAAAAAATATTGACAGAACAATATGTGCCAACCCAAGGGAAACATAACCTACAACCTTATTTAGGACAGTAAATGTGACGTCCTGAAACACGTATGTGCCGACACATACTGATGAATTTTCCAGTTTGTATAGATCTGAAGAAGGAATGTGTCGACCAGAACGAAACAGAAGCTACAGGCTTTAATATTGGGTTACATGTGTCGACCTGAAATGCGCATGTGCCGACACATGTAATGCATTTTTTTGCAGAAACAAAACAGAAGCTACAAGCTTTAATATTGAGTTACATTGCTGGCTTGAAATGTGTATATGCCAACACATGTAATGCATTTTTGTGCAGAAATCTGATTTTCATGTGTTTGGGCTAGTTCAAGGTGGTTTTTGATGATTTCTAAGACCTCTAATAAAAGGGAGCCACTCATACTCAAAGATGTTGTCCAATATACTAAAGAAATTACTGAATTTGCACTCAAACTTACTACAAATTACTGAACTGAAACTAATAGCAAACATACTTAAATAAAAGATGCAAATGAAATGACAACCTAATAGTAACTTAGAGATCCCTTGTGTTGGATAAATAACAAGTGAAGCCTCTAGTCGCACTGGCTCTCAGCAGTGAGTACATGAGTGGATGACAAGAAGAACTCTCTCTTTTATCACAAAACCTGATACTAAAATAAACTAAAATACTACTAAAAACTATCTTTTTGGTGAATATGTGGAACTCTTTCTTCAATTCTGAAGGTCAACTTTTATAGGAAACAATGCGGATGTGAAAGGTGGTAGGCCTTAACTTGTGGGCTTTTGATGCAAACAAGGTTAAGCCCATATTCAAATCAGCATACACTCTTTTACCTTCCATTCTTTGTGAACAAGCATCCTGGTACAAACTGTTGTGGGGGACAAGGCGTCTGGTGCAGGCTGCTGCAACAAGTAGTGGTGCAGAGGTGCAGGTGGCATAATGTTTGTATATAAGGCACGCTTTTGCAAGGGTGGTCCCTACCGTACTACTTCTTTGTCTTCTTGTGCCATATATCTTATACAATTGATTTCCTATTTCTTCCAAGCACATTTCTGCCACGCAAGCTCTAGGAATTCAGACACTTCATGCTCTTGGCCATTATCTTCTTGTTTTCTTTAGCAAACCATTCATTTTCCTTTCAGTTCTCTCTTTCAGATGCTGCATAGACCAGACATGCCTCAATTTGCCTTAAACTACCTTGAAATTCATTAACACACATAAAAACTACAAAAGGAGCACCTATTGTGCTCAAAGTAAGATAAGCTAGACATACAAAAAGTTAATAAATAAACATTAGATTTATCATAAAAACAAAAATGAAATGGGATAATAATAACACACTGAAAATAGATTATCCTTTGGAAATCATGTTTTCGGTCTTATTTGTATCTCACATGCCACTAAAATAATTTGTTGCTGCTAGTTGTAGTTCAGCTACACATCTTGTGCTTTTTTACTTTGGACATTTATTTCATTTTTTTGTATGTACATCACCTAGCTCTTTTTAGGTGTTCAAGCTTTCTTTTTTAATGAATTATTTTTATAATAAAATTGGGATTATCTATTAAAGTATATAACCACATTTACATGTGAAGTGAGATATTGTTCATAGTTTTGTTGAATTTGTCTCCAAGTCTATTTGTGCGGTGTATAAGGATAAAAATAAGGATCGATTTCTAATAAATAATTACTTAAGTGACGTAAAGTATCACAATAAATTATTATGTAGAATATGTTTAACTTATTTATTTATTATTAATATGTGTTTTGTACAATATGTTTTTGTTGTGCTTCGCATAACAAATTAAATGAACTTTGGTACAATTTTGTTCATGTTTTGGTTATGGTTCATAAATTTATATAGTAATTTAACTTTTGAGTGCGTAATTAAAATGAAAAAGTCAACAAAGTGATTTTTTTTAATAAAAATTGCTTATGAAAAATGTTGAATAATTTTCTTGTTGTGTGTATGTTTGTCCATGCGAATATCAATTGACCCAAAAGACAGTTGGTGGTTGTTCAGTTTTCATACGCGTCTGTGATGGTAAACATGTGATAATTATAAGGTCTTACACGTGAATAATAAATAAATCCAAAGAGGAGTTTATTATTCGACATGTTTTTATCATCAATGTTTGATCGTTACAACAAGAGTATCACTAGCAGTTAATATCAATGTCCAAAAACTCAATATTTATGGTGCACTAGGTATTTTGAGACAGGTTATGCCTTTATTTGAATAAATTGATAATTCAGTTTTTTGTGAGTATATTTAAATATTTAATTTTTTGTTCTTTTTCTACTACAATTACTTCAATATCTACTAATATGAATTCGGTTCCAGTCCTTAATGGGGAATATTTCAAGGACGGGAAAGAGAACATATAAATTGTTCTTGGCTGCATGGATCTTGACCTTGCATTAAGAAAGGAGCAACCAGCTTCTCCTACAAAATCTACCACCTCTAAACAGAGGAAAGATTATGAGAAGTGGGATCACTCCAATAGCATGTGTCTCATGATCATTAAGCGCAACATTCACGAGGTCTTTAGGGGTGCTATATTAGAAGATATAACTAATGCTAAAGATTTTCTTGCTAAGATTGAAAAGCGCTTTAAGAAAAAGCGATAAGGCAGAAACAAGTACTCTTATTCAGAACTTGATCTCCACGAAGTATCAAGACAGAGGAAATATAAGGGAATACATTATGAGCATGTCAAACACTGTTTCAACACTTAAGGCACTAAAGCTTGAGTCGTCTGAAGATTTACTCATTCATTTAGTATTACTTTCTCTTCCTT
Organism: Lathyrus sativus; assembly: GCA_963859935.3. Taxonomy (NCBI): domain Eukaryota; kingdom Viridiplantae; phylum Streptophyta; class Magnoliopsida; order Fabales; family Fabaceae; genus Lathyrus; species Lathyrus sativus. The sequence goes on along the minus strand of OZ012738.1, from coordinate 69,656,884 downwards.
CACAATTTGGTCAATTTAAGATATCTTATAACTGTCCGAAGGAGAAATGATCTCTTAATGGGTTCATTTCATTTTGTATGCAAGAAGAGGAAAAAATGAAATAGGGTAAGACAAAAATTGCTCATTTTGTTAGCACCTCTATAGACAAGGGCAAAAGAAAGAAAACTTATGAGCCCAATAATGAAACTGCAAGTGTTCCAACATAAAAGAAACAAAAATAGGAAAATAATTGTTTCTTTTGCAAAGCTATGGACATATGAAGAAGAAATGTCCCAAATATCACGCTTGGCGTGCAAAGAAAGGTACATTTCTAGATTTAGTTTGTTCTGGGGTCAAGTTAGCTTCAATACTGAGAAATACTTAGTGGTTAGACTCATGTGCAACTACTAACATTAATGTTTAATTGCAGGGTTGCTTGAACTACCGAAAACCAAATGATGTTGAAAGATACATCTATGTTGGAGATGGCAAGTCGGTGGAGGTGGAAGCTATAGGCATTTAGATTCTTATTGAGTACTAGATTTTATTTGGATTTAAAAGACACTTTTGTTGTATTGTCATTTAGGCAAAATTTAATTTTAGTTTCTTATTTGGACAAATCAGGTTAAATGTGTTCATTTGAGAATAATATGTTTAAGTAGTATTTTAATTCAAATATTGTTGGAACTGGTTTACTTATGAGTCATAATAATCTATATTTGTTTGAGACAATAGCTACCTATGGCGAATCCTTAAATGTGGAAGCATGTGGTACTAAGTGTAAAATTGATAATAATAATAATAATAATAATAATAATAATAATAATAATAATAATAATAATTCAAGAGCATTATGGCACAAACGCCTTGGTCACATCTCTAAAAATAGAGTTGAATGACTAGTGTCTGATGAAATTTTAGATTCCATTGACTTAAAAAACTTTGATGTTTATATTGATTGCGTTAAAGGCAAATAAACCAAACCAAAGAAATTTGGTGCATATAGAGCTACAAATGTCTCATAATTGATACATATGGATATTTGTCGACAATTTCTGACACCTTTTTGGAATGGTCAACAATATTTTATATCATTCTTAGACGATTATTCTATATATGTGCACATATTTCTTATACATGAAAAGTCTCAGTCATTGGATGTGTTCAAATCATTTAAGGTTGAAGTTGAGAATTAAGTCAACAAAAGAATTAAGAAAGTCAGATCTAACTGTAGCGGTGAATGTTATGGCAGATATGACAGTTCAGGTGAACAATGTCTAAGGCCTTTTTCCAAATACCTAGAGGAATGTGGAATCTTCCCACAATACATCATGCCAGGATCACCTAGCATGAACGATGTTGCTAAAAGAAGGAACCAAACTCTCAAGGATATGGTAAGGAGTATGATTTATTATTCTACTTTGCCAAAGTCACTAAAGACTGCAACTTATATTCTAAATAGAGTACCAACAAAAGCAGCTGCCAAAATACCTTATGAATTTTGGACTAAGTGAAAGCCTAGTTTGAAACATTTTCATGTGTGGGGATGTCTAGCTGAGGCAAGGCCTTATAGGCCAAATGAAAAGAAATTGGACTCTCGAACACTGAGCAGCTACTTTATTGGCTTTCTGAAAGATCTAGAGGCTATACATTTTACGATCCCAAATTAAACTAAGTTTTGAGACGGGAACAACCACATTCTTTGAGGACATTGACCTAACACCATCAACCTAATAGCCAACCTACAACCCAGCAGCACCGGCCACCAACAAGGCCTCTCACCTCATATGAGGTGGTCCCTAAAAAAATATAAAAAACCACCATACAGAGCTTCACACCTCTATGAGCAAGCCCTATAAAAGCCTATGAGTCTCTGATAATGGAAAAAAAACATAGTGTACTTTGACTCAATTTGCATGCATTTTAGTGTCATTTCATATATTTTTATTTGCTTTGCGTTGGTATTATTCATGTATTTTAGTTGTTGATTGGATACTTATGTGAGCAAGAACAAAGAAAAATGGAGCGAAAAAGGGCAAGAATACATTGTTGCTGCTGTAAAATAAGAGATCTAGCAGGCTGATGCCCGTCAGCCTGAGGAAATATGAAAAAAAAGAGATTGACGCCCATCAGCCAACCCAAATCCAAAATTTTGCCCCACTCCTCAGATCCAGTTTCCCTACTTCCCATATTTTTATCCACCACTTTTTCCATTAGTTTGCAGTTATAAGTATGAATTGTGGTCTATAAAGTGGAATTTTAGTTTCAGTTTTAGGCATCCAAGCTTTTAGTATTGTATTAGGCAGAAATAAGCACTTTTGTAAAGTACTTATTTGCTTACATCGAGTGATAAGTGCAACTTTACTAGTCACATTCTTGAGAAATTTCTATATACTTGGATTATTTGCTATTCAATCCTCTCGAAATAATTTTTCCGAATTTTAATTTCAACCTTTTGTTATTTTAATTTTACATTACAGATTCCCTAATTTATTAATTTTTCTATTATTCACATTCAGTTATTATTATTATTATTATTACCCACTTCTTTATATATATATATATATATATATATATATATATATATATATATATATATATATATATATATATATATATATATATATATATATATATATATATATATATATATATATATATATATATATATATATATATATATATATATATATATATATATATATATATATATATATATATATATATATATATATATATATATATATATATATATATATATATATATATATATATATATATATATATATATATATATATATATATATATATATATATATATATATATATATATATATATATATATATATACACACTGCTCCTATTTTATTATTAAATAATTATTATGTGTAGTTTATTTAATATATAATTCAATAACTGCGATTTAATTGTGTTAGCTATGTCGGACTAATTTATTAGAATCTGTGATGTAAGGAACATTGTTCCGACGATACTCGTCTATAAAAGTCATATTTTATTAATTAATTGAAGGTTTTTTAAGGATTGATTTTCAACTATTTTTAAATTAAATTAATTACTGAGAAAGCAGTAATTTAGAGACATCGGTTCACGTTTGAAAGAACGTAACTTGTATCAGACAAAAGTAGAAAATCATATTTTTACTAAGTGCTATGCGAAAGTATCTTTTATTAAAACTGCAAAAAATTAATATTTCAAAAATCGATTTTAAAAGCAAAGATACATCATGCGAAAGTGGACGATTGTGGGTTTAAGATACGATGTTAGACGATGTGAAAGCCGATGACACCTTTAAACTTACTTTTTTTTACCTTAAGAAACTTTTTAATTATTAAGAAGAAATTCATTTTTAAAAACAAAGTTTTTTACTTTAACACGCCGACCATGCGAAAGCGGTCAGTATAAATTTCTGGCTAAAACTCGGTTTCAACTGCGTGAAAGCGAGCGGTCTATTTAAATTAATTATTTTTACTAAGTGAAAATATTATCCCTAATTAATCAATTAATATGGCACCTATGCGAGTACTGAAGGTTGATGGGAGCTACATTCCGGTCTCTTCTCTAATCAACTTCACTTTTTCTAAAAATAGTAATTTTCTTTTTGCACCCATAAATCATTCCCTATAGCCTTAGATTTATAAAGTGACAATAGATAACGGCAGGTTGACATTGGTCTTTGTGGGATCAATAATATTTTATATTACTATGATATATATGTGCACTTGCAGACAACATCAGTCTCCCTATCCTTGCAAAGAGAACAGACACACACCATGTACTGTTTGACCCATGCATATGATATTCAAGCAATGAAGAAATACCAAGTCTCATTAGTCTAAGATATCAAGTTCCATATGTTGAATCAAGAAAATGATCTTGAATATTCGAAGTTATGATCTTGAAGACTTGAAGCTATGAAGATGTGAAAGCTATGAATGTTTGATGTAGAAGATGTGAAAGTTATGAAGGTGTGATCTAGAGGATGCAAAAATGTGAAAGCTCGCTTGGTCAAGAGCTTATGGTTTTTCTAATTTTGATCAGTTTAATTTTAAAAGAAACAAGAGTAGGTTTTGAGGTACTAAGACAATGCACATACCCAAAAAAGTGTTATAAAATCAATTCAGGCAAGCGCTTAATTGATTGAAATTTTGTATAATCAATTAGGAAGGTATTATATATTGTGTAATCGATTAAGATATCTTTCGTAACGATTATAATAATACTTTAACACCTCATAATCGGTTAATTAGGCTAATAATCAATTAAGTGATGTAGAATTTAAATGAGGTTTCTCCTTATTTCAAAATACACATGTTTTCCGAATATAAACTTTCTATATTATTCTCTATCTTATTTCTTATTTAAAGTTATTTTTTCACTAAAGTTGTCTTAGTGTCAACTGAGTGAAAAGCTTCATATGAAAGTTGTTGTATTGGTGTTGTGCTTATAGGTTTTATTCAAGAGTATAACTCTCTTGTAATATCTTTGTAATATATTTATAGGTTTTAAGCTAAACATGAAAAAAAAATTGGGTGAAGGTTATTGAGTTGAGTATGTGTAAAAGCTATATTCGTTGCTGAAATATTTTTTTAGTTGATCATGTACAAAAACTCAAATTTTAGGAAAATGTTATGTAAAAAGCTCAAGTTTATTTTTAGTGGAAATCTCAAGGAGAAATTCTAAGAGACTAGAGTAAGTTAAATAATTTAGACAAAAATCATATTAACTATCTGGTGTGATCTTTCTATCTCTCATCTCTTTAATTTTTAATTATTTATGTTAGTACCGCTACTCATTTATTTGTTAAAAGTCAAGTGAATAAAGAAGTTTTCACAGTTTGTGGGCAGAGAGAAACTCTGCAGAATTTTTCATCTTCTTCTCCAACATTATTTTTCTTTCTTTCTTTCTCAATTTTTCATTGTCATTGTGTGATTGATAACAATATTGAGATCAAGATTGAGCGTAATTCTCCATAGGTTGTAGTTGAATTCCAACATCTGGCATCTAGAGCTCCGGTTACAATTCAAGGAAGGAAAATCCTGATGGCGATGAATCATCTAAACAGACACTTTCCAGCAAACCTTCTAATTTTCAAGAAAGATAATTATGAGAATTGGTGCAAGCAGATTAAGGTGGTTTTCTGTTATTAAGATCTTCGGGATCTTGTGAAGGAAGGAGTAACACCGCTTGCAGAAAATGCAACAGATCAAGGAAAGGCTGCACACAAAGAATTGAAGAAAGATTATAAAGCTTTCTTTATAATCCATCAATATGTTGATCCAGATTATTTTGAAAAGGTTAGTGATGTAAAATCAGCGAAGAAAGCGTGGGAAATTCTGGAGAAGTCGTTTGGAGGAGTAGAAAAGGTGAAAGAGGTGAGGTTACAAACTCACAAGAGAACTTGTGAGTTGTTTTAGATGGAAGAAAGTGAAAGTATAACAAATTTCTTCACCAGGGCTAGTAAGTTGGTGAATCAAATCAAGGTATGTGGAGAAATGTTGACATTAAGATTAGTTGTTGCAAAGATCTTAAGGTCATTGGCTCCAAAGTTCGACCACGTGGTAGTAGCCATAGAAGAGTCGAAAGACTTTTCAGTATTGACGAAGGAAGAACTTCAAGGGACACTTGAGTCTCATGAACAAAAGATGGCTGAAAGAGCTTCAGGAAAGTCAAGGAGTGATATGGCTTTGCAGGTGCATTCAGAAAAATAAGTTGGTATGGAAACAAAGGTAGAGGAGGCTATAACAATTCGACTGATCGAAATCAGCAGGAAGGAAACTGGTCGAATCAAAGAAACCCTAGAACCAAGGTAAGAAAGGAGGTGGTGTTGCAGGTAGAGGAAGAGGTGATGGTCGAAAACTTGACAAAAGTCACACTCAGTGTTAAAACTGTCAGAAGTATGGTCACTGTTTTAGTGAGTGTCGTAAAAAGAAGAAGAATCAAGAAACTGATGCAAAGCTGGCGAAACATGAAGAAGAAGAGATGTTTTTTATGGTTACTACAAGAGATGAAGAAATATTTCAGAACCAATGGTACTTGGACTCAGGATGCTCATCACACATGACTGGTAGGAAAGATTGGTTTGTCAACATGAAACCCTTAATGAAGAATATGGTGAAATTTGAAAATGACAATACTCTAGCAGCTAAAGGTATTGGTGATGTTCTGATTATGAGGAAAGATGGCAAGAGGTCAGTAATTTCCAATGTGTTGAAGAGAAATTTGCTCAGTATATGGCTGTTTGTCGAAAAGAACTACAAGGTGTCAATCGAACATAAGGTGATGCGAGTTCTCGACTCAGGAGGTAGGTTAATCTTGGAGGCTCCTATGTCTCAGAATAGAACCTTCAAGATTGAACTTAATGTAATGGAGCATAAGTGCCTTACAACTGCAGCTAGCAGAGATGAATGGATATGGCATTATTGACTTGGCCATCTCAATTTCAAAGACATCAGAGATTTGAAGAGAAGAAATATGGTTTCAGGATTACCAAAAATCGACATTCCAAATGAATTATGTGAAGAATGTGTTCAGGAAAAACAAAACAAGAATAGCTTAAGCAAGGATGCAAGAAGCAAGTAAAAGGCAATTCTTGAAGTTATATACTATGATGTATGTGGACCTATCCAGGTGGATTTAATTGGAGGTAACAAATACTTTGTCACGTTCATATATGACTTCAGTCGAAAGCTATGGACTTACCTGATCAAGAAGAAAAGTGAAGTGATCGAGGTATTTGTCAAATTTAAATTTATGGTCGAAAGACAGAGTGGTCAAAAGCTAAAGATTCTGAGGACTGATGGTGATGGAGAGTATATATCGAAAGACTTTGATGCATTATGTGAGAAAGAAGGGATTATCCATGAGGTGGTTCCACCCTACACTCCACAGCAGAATGAAACTGCAGAAAGGAAGAATAGAACCATCATGAACATGGTAAGAAGTATGTTTAAAGACAAGAATCTACCAAAATAATTATGGGGAGAAGCTATGTCAACAACAACATACATCTTGAATAGATGTCCGACGAAGAAGCTAGAAGGATTCATGCTAGAAGTATGTTGGTCTGGTGTCAAGCCTAGCCTAAGTCATTTGAAGGTGTTTGGATTTATAGCACATAGACATGTGCCAGATCAGTTGAGAAGAAAGCTTGATGACAAGTCGAGTCAAATGATCCTAATAGGATATCATTCGATTGGAGGATACAAGTTGTTCGACCCAGTGAGCAAGCATGTTGTGATTAGCAAGGACGTGATCATAGATGAGCTTAAGGAATGGGATTGGACTGAGAATGTTAAGAATGATTCAGTGAGAATCTTATGTGAAGAACAAGTTAGTGAAGTCAAAAGAGAAGTTCGAGAAAAATAAGTTAGAGGTGAAGCAGGCCCAAGCAGACCTCAATGAACAAGACACATGCCTGCAAAGTTACAAGATTGTGTGATTACAACATATGATGTGGTTGATGAATAAGGTGAGCTAGTACACTATGCTTTCTATGCATATTTTGAACCAGTCAATACAGCTAAGGCATTGAAAGATTCAAAGTGGGTGAAAGCAATGAATGAGGAGTTAGAGTCCATAAAAGTCAACAACACATGGCCACTTGTCGAATTGCCTCAAGGTAAGAAGGAAACTGATGTGAAATGGGTTTATAAGGTGAAGGTGAATCCTAAAGGAGAAGTAACTCGACATAAGGCGAGACTTGTGGCTAAAGGATTTCTACATAAGGAAGGAATCGACTTCGAAAAAGTTTTTACAACTGTTGCTAGGATCGAAACAATCAAGTTGGTTGTTGGTCTAGCAAACATGAACAATTGGAACACATGTCAAATGGATGTGAAATGTGCATTCCTGAATGCCCCCCTTAGACGAAGAAGTTTATGTTGCATAACCAGTTGGGTTTATGAAACATGGCGAAGAAAGAAAGGTGTACAGGCTGCATAAAGCCCTGTATGGACTTAAGCAAGCTCCAAGAGCTTGGAATAAGAAGATCAATAGCTTTATAAGGGAGAAGAAATTTGTGAAGTGCACAATTAAGCATTGATTATATGTAAGGATAAGCAATAGTGAATTGCGTATACAATGTCTCTATGTCGATGACATGTTGATAACAGGAAGCTGCAAGAAGGAGATCAAAGATTTTAAACATGACCTAAGTGAGGAGTTTGAAATTTCAGACTTGAGAAATATCTCATATTTCCTTGGCATCGAATTATACAAGAGTGGTAGAGGTTTGATGATGCACCAAAGAAGATATGCAAGCGAAATAATCAAGAGATTTGAGATGCAAGATTACAATCCAACTTCGACTCCAGTTGAGACCAAATTGCAACTGTTGAAAGATTTAGATGAAGATGATGTCGACCCAACCTAATATAGAAGACTTATTGGGTCACTTTGATACCTTTGTCACACAAGGCCTAACTTAGAATACAATATGGGTATGGCAAGTAGATTCATGCAGAAGCCAAAGGTATCACACCTAGCAGTGACGGTGAGCATACTAAGGTATCTGAAAGGAAATCTCGACTACGATATTTTGTTTCTTGCAGCTGATGAAGGAAAAGAATGCAAGATAGTGGGATACACTGATTCAAGTTGGTATAGTGATGTTGAGGATAGAAAGTCCACAATTGGCTATGTGTTTATGATAGGTGGTGCACCGATTGCTTAGAGTTCGAGAAAGGAGCCAGTAGTGGCATTGTCATCATGCAAAGCATAATACATATTTGTTTCTCTTTGTGCATGTCAAGCAACATGGAAGGTGAATCTGTTCGAAGAGATTACAGGGAAGAGTCAGGGAATAATTACTATGAAGATCGACAACATGTCAACTATCAACCTGAAGAAGAATCCAATAGCACATGGTAGAAGCAAACACATTGAAATGAGGTTCCATTAACTTCGAGAGCAGGTAGCAGAAGGAAAGATGAATTTGGAACACTGCAGAACTGAGAATCAGAATGCATATATCATGATAAAAGGAGTGCAAGTCGAAGTGTTCAAGAAGCCAAGGTCTATGATGAATGTAGATAGCTTAGACATAATAAATTAAGTTGTGTGTTGAGTTGTAATTTCTTGTGTCAAAGCAGTGTAGCTCGACAGAAACAAGTATTAGTCGAACTAGTCTAGTGCGTGTGTGTGTGTCGAGTTGTATTAGTGTGTCGAAGTGTCGAAGCAGGTTGCTTCACACAGGATTTCGACTTAGGATTATTTTAGTAATGTTATCTATTTTGGGATTTTATAGTTTTGAGCTTTGGCTTGGAGTGCAAGTTAACCTAAATCTGTAAATAGAGAGAAACCTTTATTTTGTATAACACAACTCATAATATTGTATTCACAGTTTGCAGTTTTAAGTGAATAAAGAATTTTCCACAGTTTGTGGGTAGAGACAAACTCTGTAGAATTTCATCTCCAACGTTATTTTTCTTTCTTTATTTTGCAACTTTTCATTTTCATTATGTGGTTGATAACAATCTTGAGATCAATATTAAATGTAATTCTACATAGGTTGTGATTGAATTCCAACAGGTTGAACTAATACTTTATTATGCATCTGATATTTTTCATATAAGACTATCTATATCTCCTTCTCATCTTTGTTGTCATCCTTACTATGAGATGGAAGGACTAATGCATTAAGGGTATGCTTGTTCAAGAATAACAATTTGTTTTGGTTTGGTGGTAAAATGTTATACATATTTAATTCTATGGTAATAGTGAAACATGGTATGTATGTATTTATTTGAGTTTGTGGCAGAAGAATGTGATATATATTGCAGTAAAGCTACGTTATATATTTATACGTGTCTGATATACTTTTGTGTGTAACTTGACACCTAACTTTAGACAACTTCCGAAACTAAAGTTATGTGATATATGTCTATTTACCTCACAATGGTTAAATAGGCACAAAGCCTATGAAATATAAGTTTACATATGAGATTTCTGAATAATTTTTCAAAATCATAAAGAATAGTTGAACTATTATGCAAAATGATTAGAAGTTAAACAAGTCATATGCAAAGATGAAAGATGTGTCAGAACTGCATCACAATTACCAAAATACGATCTAAAAGAAAACATGAATTTATCAAGTGAGACCGCTAATAAAACTAAGAAGTTGGAGAAATACAAGTGTATTCCTTAAATTAATCATCTTTATTGTCAGATAAGACAAGCTAATTTCTCTGTCGTTTGTAAATAACAACCAATTTAGAACTTACTTTAGGCAATGAGTGTCGTTATTTTCCCCTATGAGGGCAGGATGCACCTCCTCTTTTATAACTCTTAAAATTGTGCAAGGTGGTTGTCGGAAGAAAATATATCCTATCTAAGAACTCGAATTTTTAGTAAGAGGACATCCAATACTATGATAAAAAGAAAGGTTGATGTCATAAATTAAACAAATCAGAAGTTGAAGAAGAAAAGTTGATTGATCTCGTTGAGACAATAATCTAATGCAAAATTCGGCCTCACCTTCTGAGTATTATGAATTATTTATGCTTTTAACATTTTTATGTTATTCATCAGGTACAAATTCTAGACAAAGTCTTACTCTCCAATAAAAGTATGGGCCAAGAACGACGAAAACCTCCACTGAGGACATTTAACCCAAGACCTCCGTAGGGGGCAAATCGGTCAAGTGATTAGAAACCTCTTACCGGGTTATATTAATTAAAACCTCTGAACAAATTTAAATTACAAGTAAATAAGAACCTCTGGAAAATTGGTCAAGTAAATAAGAGCCTCTTATTGGGTTATGTTAATTGAAACCTCTGACGGAATCAAAATTACAAGTAAATAAGAACCTTTAATCAATCAGTCAAGTAAATAAGAACCTCTAACCCGATTATGTTAATTGAAATCTCTGACCATAAATAAAAGCCCAAGTTAATATATCTCTAGCACCTCAGGTAAGTTAACATACCTTTTTCCTGGTCAATTTAATATACCTTTGGCCCGATCAAGTCAACATACTTCTGACTTTTAATGAAAGCCCAAGGTAGTATATGTCGCTACCGTGAAAATAAGGTGCCGGCAAAACAGAAGAGTCGCCACCTTTCGTTATTTATCCCTCAAAATGGGAAAGGAAACGATCGGAAAAACCTGACAAAATGGGTATAGGACAAGGTCATCGCAACCATTGTCTGGGTTCGGGAGTCGGTTACGCAAGGGGAAGGTATTAGCACCCCTCACGTCCATCGTACTCGATGGAATCCATGCTTGTTGTGTTTATCTGATGGGTTTATTTAATACCTACCTATCAAGGCTAGTCTGAAAAAGAAAAAATAAATGACTCGGCAAAGCGTCGTACTTTATGCCTACGTATTCTTATCAGAGAATGAGAAATCAGAGTCAACGTAGTTCGGCTACGTACTCTCAACAGGTATGAGAGATCAGAGCTTACGTAGTTCGGGATAAGACGGATTACGGGAATTCAGATTCATCTGTTTTTTCGAGGGTTAACAAACAGTTCCAGCAGTTTGGTGTATGCAGCTCGACCCTTGGAGACTTATGCGTTACAGTTTGCGGTAGAACTGGGAGTTAACAACACTCTTTTCTTCAGAAAATCTTCCTTTGAATTATGGGCCCACGGCGCAAAAACGTTTGAAGTTTGTTTTCTGTCTTTTACGGAAGAACTGTTTTTTACGGTTGTTTGTAGTTTGTAAAACACTAGAGACTATGACCTGGGAACGAATGCGTCGCATATCATCCAAAGGACGTATACTAAACATTCTAGACGATTGAGAGGAGGCCGCTCAATTATCATTACCCAAGTAGCTTAAGGCTCGTAACGCGCTTATACTAACTTGCCTTTATTACGTTTTTTTACTGTTGTTTGAGATGAGAAGAGAGGGGGACAACTACGGGAGACTATCAAGTCCTAATGTTGTCATGCCAAGGATTCATCCTATGGTTGAAGTTTGAAACAAGGATCTCCTAGAATTTATCATGTATAGGTTTCAACCTAAAGTTCTAATCATCACTTCCTTATCAAAGGAAGTGAGATTCCTAGGGGATCATGTCAATGATAAACAGAAACAGACAAAGCATCAGCTTAAACAATAAATAGTAAACGACTGTAAAATGCATGCAATGCAAGTGAGGGAGGAAATGTGTGTGGGGCATCGGCCTCCACAAGCTCATCTCAACCTCAAGCCAGATATGAATAACTGCAATCATATAGAAGAAATAAAATGCCATCAAGCAAATCACAAACCACATAGGCAAGGGAGTTGGGCTCTACCGAATAACCGCAAGCAAAGCCATACAGTAAAAATACAAGCAGAGGGAGCAACTCAACCTCTAGTGCAATCATGCTCCTAGCTTAACTCAGTCTAAACTTGAACTTATTCTAATGCATCAAGCAAATCAAACAAGTCACAGCAATACAGTTGTACAGAAAGCAAACAGACAGGAAAGAAAGCAAATCAACAGCTTCACAACAAAGCAATTCTCTGACAGCAGCTCAGTCCTCAGTCTGTAAATGTTCTTCAAGGCTATCATCTTAAATAGCAAGCATCAACTTGCTTCTTCAAGCTTTCAAAGCATCAAACACAAGTATCAACTTGTTCTTTATCTTATCCAAGCTTCAGCTCCTTCTTCATCCTCAATTTGATCTTCTTCACACAAGTATCAACTTGTCCTTCTTGATCTTCAAGCTTCAGCTCCAAAGGCAGTCTTCAAAGACAGGGAAGTGCAACCTCTAGCATCTTCAATCTTCTAGCAAGGAACTCCATCCTCTAGCAAGGAATAAAGATTCATCTAACAAGAGCAAGGTGGGGGATATGGAGAAGCAAAGTGAAGACCAAAGGTCACCTCTAAGCACTCCACCATCAAGGAAAGGAACCCTCAAAGGTTCTACCAATTTGTGAAGAGCCACTCATCCTACCAAAGGAGGGATGGGGCCTTCACAATAGGACCTTACATCATAGGGAGGAATGGAAGTGATCAACACCTTCCATGTTTCATGAAGGAAGAAAATATATTCTAAGAGATCTCCCTAAAACCCTAATCCTTAACCCTAAACAAACTACACCAAAGGGAGAGCAATCTTCAAGTCCATGCTCCACCATGCATTTCACAACAGCCCACACATGTCTTCATCATCATCCAAGAGCAAGAGAAGCAACACCCTAATCTAAGGGAACTAAAGAAGTCATTCTAGTTGAATTAGCAAGTTAGGATCACCTAAAACCTAGTACTAAAGTTAATCCTAACTAAAATACTAAAACCAATTGTAAAATCCTAAAAAAATTAATATGGGAACCTAGGTCAATCATGACTCTACCATGCTAATTCCAGAGATCAAATTCTCAAATAAGACCTAGAAATAAATTCTACACTACAAGGTACTAAACCTAAACCCTAAAAGGAAGCACCTAAAGTTCCAATATAAAAACCACACCTAATTTCATCACAAAAATGTGAGAAAAATCTAAGGGGAGCATACATGTCTAAGCTAATAACACACAAAAAATCAAGCCAAAAATCATCACCAAGTGCTCACACTAAAATCATCAAATAGAGGTATCAACCATGGCCATTTTATTATCAAATAACATGTAAAAAATGCACAAAATTTGAAAATGCATGATTTTCCTAATATTTTTATTCAATAAAATTCTAGATTCAATCATGAATCAGGGGGGGAAAATATGGAATTAATTGACCTATTTTTCTATTTTTTATGAATTGTTTTCAAACTACCATGAAATGCACAAAAATAATAAAACAAAATTACAAGAAAAGATGAACAGAGGGTGCAATCAGCAACTAATTTCAACTAGTTCGCTTGGGCCCAGCATAATGGGGGTGCACATAGCAACAGGGTGTGAGACCCATCTGAGTATCAACTCAGTTCAAACAAATAACCAGGGGAGGGGGTGTGATGAGTAACCAATTGCCTTGTAAAACCTTGTTGGGCCTGGAGATGGGGGTGAGGATAGCAACTAATTCACTAAGCCCAGGCGCATGAACTCATCAGCTCAATTCAATTCTCAAACTGAAAAAATAAAAAGAAAACACACCAGGATTCGAACCCACGCGTGTTTGGTTCACCCAACGAAGATTCACAAGCTTGGATTTCTGACTAAGTAAAACACTGCGTTTTGAAGGGGCTTACGTGGCTCAGCGTGAGCTCTTGGATTGAGTGACCAAGTCACACTTTCAACATGACTGGATGGTGAGGATTATCTCTCCTACCTTTCAAACCTGCAAACCTGCGCGCGCGAAGTCCATCGCCGGTGGCTCTTCCGGCCACCATCACGCAACCCTAACTTCCTCTACAGACCACCAATGGCCACGATCTCTTCATGAAATTTGTCCAGAATTTCACTAGGAACTCAACCATAGCATTCATTCACTCTAAAAACGCATGAATCTTGAGATAACCATCTCAACCGAAAATGAAATTAACCTTAAATTGTCTCTAAAGTTGAAATTAACTATCCAAAATCCATCTAGATCATGAATAGCACCTAACCGCATGCTTCTAGTTCATTGAAAACACATAATCAGAGAGAGATTTCAAGAAGTTAAAACCTGGCTTTGAACTTGGATTGCAATGGATTCAAGCCTCAATTCTCTTCCAAATCGTCCAGAAATCTTCAGTGATCATTGGTGAATGCTTCTTGATGTTCAATTCTGGTTGAAAACTCTTGATTCTCCAAAATGAAATTTCAATTCCAAGCTTGCTTCTTCACTTCTCTCCAATGGCTTCTCCACGAAAATGATCACCAGAACCTTCCAATTCTGTTCTAAATCTTATTTGTATTCTGTTTCAATGGATTAGAGGCCCAAACCAGGCCCATTCATGAGTTTTGGATTTTCACCTTTCTTCCAAATTTTCAATGTGGATATCCACCTTCAATCCTTGTTCATTCTCCAAATTCATTCCAAACCATTCACTTAAGCCTTGTGGAATGTAGTGATGTGGTTTCCTTCCTTTGATTTCAACATATGGAGTGTGTGAGATGTGTTTCTTATTTGTGAAGCAACCTTCCAAATGGCCATGTTAAGCACTTCAAATCAAAAATGTAATAATGCCAATCTCCTTAGAACATCAATTACATTCAAAATGACTACAAATTTGACTTGAAAACATGTTATTCTCAATTGTTTTGAATTTTCTCATCTTAATTCATTAAAATGGCTTTTATATGAACTTTCTTCCACCAATGCTTGATATAATCCATATCAATGGACCCTTGATACTTAGACAAGCTAAAAAAATCATTTCGAACAACTTTCATGTTGAACAAAAATCCATTTGAGGCTTGCAAGATGGTGAAATTGACTTATGATTCAAAATGACCTGTAATGTCCAAATACCCAAAATACCCTTGACTTGTCAAAGCCATAACTTGAGTTCTACAAATCCAATCATGGACTTCTAGTACTATTTAGAAAGCTAAGAGAATAAGGAACAACATTCATGTTGACCAAAAGTTCATAGGAATCATCCTTTTAGGGAAAAAGTGTCATGCAAGTTGGGTAACTTTCAAGCTCCAAATTCACATGCCTCAGATGACTTGTAACTTGTCTGGCTCATAACTTGAGTTCTATGGATTCTATCAAGGACTTCTAGTACTCAAATTAAAGCTAAGATCATTACCTACAACAATCATGTTGGGGTCAAGGTGAGATGACAATCATATCTTGAGTTAAATAGCCTTGAAGTCAGGGGTCAAACTAGGGGATTTTACACTGTCAAGTCTTAGAAACCCTAGCCTGAAACTTCTCAAACTCTTCAATCATGATGATTTAACCTTGGAATCATCCTTATAACATCTCAATTTATCAATCCATGATCACATGGCTATTGTATTAGGTCTCAACCTTCTTCAAATCATCAGTTATTCTAGGGTTGACCCAGTCAAACCCTAGCTGCACCAATCATGGCTGAGGCTTCTTAATCTTGCACAATGACCTGTCTAGGCCTCAAAGTGATCTTCAACTCTTCCCATGAGCTATCTCAAGACCTCCAGTCCATACTCATGCCTTCAGAATCATCTGATGGCTTTCCACAACTCTCAAGTTAGGAGACACACCTTCTTGGTTTCAACCACTCTCTTTGAGGCTCTTTTAACTTCTCTGACAAGGATATCAACCCTTGAACACTTGAATAACCTTCTTAGCTAGCCTCACAGTCTTGTATAGCTCTTGATTGGTAACCATACCTCTTGATTTCCTGCATACATGTCAATGAAATGCAAATGATAATGCTAATGTGAATGAAATGAAACATATGCTAGGTGAAGAAAAGTTGGGCAAATTTTAGGGTGCAACAGTATACATCTGGCATCCCGTTCAAATTAGCATACCTCCGATGGAAGAGAAAGAGATGACTAAGATGTTTCTCAAGACTCTAAGTTCATTTTATTATGAGAGAATGGTTACTAGAGCTCCAAATGACTTCACTGAAATGGTGGTATGGGATTTAGATTGGAGGAAACTGTCTAAGAGGGCCAATTGACCAAAAAAGTCAATTCATCCAGTTCAACGAAGAAGTATGGAAATGGATTTCAAAAAAAGAAAGAAGGGGATACTAATTCCATTTCTCAAGGAGGATGGCAAAGAAGACCCTGAAATGGATGAAATCATAGCCAGTCTCAACAATATTATCAATAATTTCACATTGTTGCAGTTACTCCGGTGACTAGTCCAACTCCTGTTGTCTACAGTTGTCTGCCGCAATAGCAAAATCAACAGCCTAATCGTAATCAGCAAGCTCGTAGGAGGCCTCAGTTTGAGCCTATTCCTATGACTTACACACAGTTGTATCCAATTTTGCTGCAGAAAAGGTTTATTCAAGTTAGAGATCCTCCAACTGTTCCGAATCCACTTCCTTGGTGGTATAAGCCTGAAGTTCATTGTGCCTTTCATTAGGGAGCACTTGGGCACGATCTTGAGAAATATTTTTCTTTTAAATCTTAAGTTTAGAGACTTGTTAATAACGCTTTGTTGAAGTTTTGAGAAGTCGGGCCGAATGTGCAAGCTAATCCTTTGCCAAAGCATGGTAGACCCTCTGTCAATATGGTAGATGTTTGTCCATGTGAATATTTTATTTCTGATGTCAATATGGTGAAAACTTCTTTGGCTAGTGTGCATGCCAAGTTATGTCTAGCTGGGTTGTTCAAGAGTGAGCATTATGATTGTCAGTTGTCTAAACAAAGTTTGGAGGGATGTGTTTTGTTGAAGAAGGATATCCAAGGTTTAATGGATCGTGGTATTCTGCAAATCAATTCAAAACATATAGAAGATGAGGTAGCTATTATTGTCCCTTAAATTGATGTTCCAGAGCATGTTGAAATCATTTATCAGGGTAAGGGAAATCACGTTGATCCCTTGATAATTTGTTTTCTTGGGCCGTTTCCATATGAATCATGTAAAGCTATTCCTTGGAGGTATGGTGCCACTGTGGTGCAAGATGATAAGAAAGTGATAGCTGAATCAGCTTGTCCAGTTGAGAATATAACAGATGTTGGTGATATGACTCGAAGTGGTCATTTATTTACTACAACGCCTCTCCGAAAGGTTGATTATGCGCCAACAAGTAAGAAAGTGCACGGTAAAGACACTGTTGTTAATCCATAATTTGTGGTTCTTAACCCTCTGTTGAATCTCAGAAGAATGATGATGCTGAAGAATTGTTAAGATTGATCAAAATGAATGACTACAAAGTGGTAGATCAATTCTTCAAACTACGTCAAAAATACCAGTTGTTGTCTTTGTTGTTGAATTCTGCGGCTCATCGAAAATCTTTGATGAAGATGTTGGATCAAGCTTATGTGAATCATGTTATAACAATTAACCAGTTTGATGGTGTTGTTAGAAATATTACCGCTTGAAATATATGGGTTTCAATGATGAGGAATTATTGTCAGAAGGCAAGAAGCACAATCGTGCTTTGCATATATCTATGAGGTGTCAAGAGGATACTATGTCCAATGTTTTGGTCAAAGCTTTTGATGGTTCTAAGAGAACAGTTATTGGTGAAGTTGATCTTTCGATGATGGCAGGTCCTCATGTTTTCCAAATCACTTTTCAGGTGATGGATATTTACCCGACTTATAGTTGTTTATTGGGAAGACCATGAATACATGACGTTGGGGCAATAACATCTACTCTACATCAGAGGCTCAAGGTTGTGAATAATGGTAAGCTTGTGATTGTTTATGGTGAAGAAGCCTCATTGGCTAATCACCTTTCCTCTTTCAGATACATAGATGCATATGATAAAGCTGTTGGAACTCAGTTCCAAGCTCTTGATATTGTTAATGTTGTTCAGATGAGTGGGTTATCCATGGCTTCGTTGAAAGATACATAATAGGTTGTGGAGAGCGGCCAATCAGATGGTTGGGGCCAGATTGTTAAGCTTGTTGAGAATAAAATAGAGTTGGTTTAGGGTTTTCTCCCAATACAACTAGAAGAAAGTTGGAGCGTATTCAAGAAGTGTTTCATAGTGCTGGTTCATCCATCTTGGAGATCAAATTGTTTCTACCATCAGTGAAGATGAATCAACTCTTGAATGGCCTTGCTTTGTGATACATTGAGAGACTAACAAGAATTGGACTGCTCTCAATGTTCCTTGTGTCGTTCATTGTTCAAAGTAATTTGTTTTATTTTTCAAATGATTATTTTCACTCTGCGCAAGATGAAAGTGACTTTGTTAGGGCATATTTGTTTCAAATCTTAAGACCATTAATAAAAGGCATTTTGTTATCCAATATGTGTTTTTATTTTTTCATTTTTCTGGAAAATGGTAACTAAAAAACTTGTTAAAACAATTCCATTTATTGCATTTGCTTGTTTTCTGAATCAAAGCATAAATCATGTGTAGATTAGTGAACAATAAGCCCATTGAAAATAATGACTTTGTGCCTTCTCCCAACTTTCAGTTCTCTGTATTTGAAGCGGAAGAAGAGAGTGAGAAAGACAATGATATTCCATAGGAAATTACTCGATTGGTTAAGCACGAAGAGAAGACTATTCAGCGGTAAAAAAATCCTGTCGAAATTGATCAACTTGGGTTATGAAGAGAACAAGAAAGATGTCAAGACTGGGGCACTGCTTGGTAAAGATGTCAAGAAAAGGTTGATAGAGCTGTTGAAAGAGTTTTATTAGTTAGCATCAACTGTTGCTTAAGCCAAAATGTCCGCCAAAAAGAAAGAGAAAAAACAATGAAAAAGAAAAAGCAATGAGAAAAAAGAAGAAAAAATGAGATTAAAAAATGGAAAAAATGAAAAAGGATGATGATTGAGCCCAAGGTTCAAATGAACATTGTTTCATTATGGTAGTTATTGATTCATTCACCAAATGGATCGAAGCGGCATCATATGCTAATGCGACTAAACAGGTGGCAATCCGATTGATCAAGAATCAAATCATTTGTCGGTATGACGTTCCAAGTAAGATCGTTATTGTTAATGGTCCGAACCTGAATAACAATATGATGAAAGAGCTCTATGAAAGTTTCAAGATTGAACATCACAACTCTTCACCTTACATACCCAAGATGAATGAGGTTGTCAAAGTGGCAAATAAAATATCAAGAAAATCTTGCAGAAGATGGTTGTAACCTATAAATATTGGCATGAAATGCACCCTTTTACTTTGCATGGATATCGAACATCCGTACGCACTTCAATAGGGGAAACCCCTTTCTCTCTAGTCTATGGAATGGAATAAGTGCTCCCCATGGAAGTTGAGATCCCATCAATGTGGGTCTTGATGGAAGCCAAGTTGACAAAAGCAGAATGGTGTCAGAATAGATATGATCAGCTGAATTTGATTGTAGTAAAGAGAATGACAACCTTGTGTCATGGTCAATTGTATCAAAAGATAATGAAGAATGCATTCTATAAGAAGGTTCATCCTCGTGACTTCAGAGAAGGCAATCCCGTGCTCAAAAATATCTTGCATAACCACAATGATTCCCGCGGCAAGTGGACTCCCAATTTTGAAGGCCCATATGTTATTAAGAAAGCCTTCCCTGGCGGTGCATTGATTCTTACAACTATGGACAATGAGGAGATCTCATGTCCGGTGAACACCGATGCGGTCAAGAAATACTTTGCCTAAAAATAATCAAAAGAGCAATTCGCTAAGTTGAAAACCTGAAAGGGCGGCTTAGGAAAAAATGGGCGTCTCGGTGGATTGAAAACCCGAAATGGCGGTCCAGGCAAAAATTAGAGACATAAAAAAATTATCCTGATAAATTGAAAACCCGAAAGGGAAATCTAGGAAAAAGTTAGGGATTTCATGGCAAGTAACTGCATTAGGCAAGGTTTGATCACTCGAAGCAACATCGTCATCATTTGGAAGTCTCAGTTCAATCTCTCTCAACGGAAGCTAAAGTACAAGAATTCAAAGTTGTTAGGTAGAATAGTGGTCGTTATATTTCAATGTAGTCTTTTCCATGTACCATTTTCATGATCCATGAAGTCACGTCTTTTGCGAACTACCATTCTATCAATAAAATTGTGATTTTTGCCAATAAATTTCAGTTCTTATATTTGTTATGTGCGAAATTTCATTTATTTTTTATTATAAATTTTTAATAAAGTTTTGATAACAAACATGTTTTAAAATTACAAAATGTTTTCCTTTGACCTTTTGAACAAACTAAGCATCAACAATTGTTCACGATTGATCAAGTCTCGAAGTGCAAAGCTCAACTTCCCAATTTTGATAGTTCATGAGATTATCCAGTGCATATACTTGGTTTTATAAATTTGCTCTCTCCGGCAGAGTTATTGCCATATTTGTTGATAGATATGGGTTTTCCTTAGTAGTGTTGATGTTGCATCGACCAATTTTGGGTTATTCCCGCACCAAAGCTAGCAAGAGCGTTATCTCCAACAAAGGTGATTTTTGAGAATCTTACTTCATGTTCCCAATAGGATTGTTACCAGACTTGTCATCAGTTAATAGTACTTCCCCAAGCAGTGTTTGTTTTCGTAATGTTGTTTCGCCAGAAGAATTCTACCTTCTCAAAAGTTGCCCAATTTGAGAAAAATTGTTGATTCAAGTTCCCTCAGCATATATTTTATCCCCATCAAGACTTCCATTTATTTTGGAAGGCGTTACTTCCCTAGCAGAAGACAAGCTCTATTGTAGAGACTCCATCTGGTTGAGAATTGGCCGAGTACCCAGTTATGGTTTTAGTTCTCGTAGTTTTTCAAGTGTCATATTTTATCAGCATAAGCATGGCATTACATGCATTTTGCATTCATAAATCATCATTGCACATAGATGAAGACTAATTCATACTCATATGCATATTCTTTACTCTTAGTCGTGTATTCCCTAGTGAGTCTATCCTATGTTTCCCCACTGATTTTGTGCCTCGTGGAAGATCTACGTTTTTGTTTTCCTCCCCAACTCATCTTGCCTGGATGGAACAAATCTCTGATCTAGTTCATTCCTTGTCGATAAGAGTCATGTTTGACAGAAAAGGCATGCTTTGCACCTTTTGAACCTTTTGTTCCTCAGCAGAAGAACTTGTTCAATGGATGAATATATCATCCCCATCAGTTATTACTCTTGTAATCTCCTTGAGATTTATTTCAATGACAAGTGGTAGTCTCTTTATTTGAGAAGCTTGTTATTCTTATCAGTTCCTATTCCAATAACAAGTGACAGTCTCTTTATTTGAAAAACTTGTTTGTTCCTGGTATATCAATGCTTATTTTCACAGTGAGTGGCGTTCACCAACAAGTAATTCTCTCTTTAT
Organism: Lathyrus sativus; assembly: GCA_963859935.3. Lineage (NCBI taxonomy): Eukaryota > Viridiplantae > Streptophyta > Magnoliopsida > Fabales > Fabaceae > Lathyrus > Lathyrus sativus. The sequence continues at coordinate 69,635,145 of OZ012738.1, read as the reverse complement.
TTAAGAAGCCTATTGCGATCCCTAATCAAAAGTTAAATCTCCAACAAGTTAAGACCGCTTCAGGATGAAACCCAGAAGATGAATAATTCTTTTCTGTTACCCTTTCCATGTGAAAGACTTGGTTAAAGAAGAAATTAAGACCCGTTCCTGGTTGAAGATCAGAAGTCATGGGAGGTTTATTACCCTTTCCAAGTGGAAGACTTGATTAAAGAAGAAACTGAGACCGGTTCCTAGATGAAGACCGGAAGTTGTGGGAGGTTTATCGCTCTTTCCAGGCGGAAGACTTGGTTAAAGAAGAAGTTAAGCCCCATTCTAGATGGAAGACTGGAGGTCATGTGAAGCTTGTTATCAATTCAAATCCAATACTACCTCCGGCTATGAGTTGGTAGTTTACCGTCATCTATGAGTCGATATCATCTATTTCTCTACCTTCGCCTATGAGTTGGTAGTATATTGTCATCCATGAGTCGGTATTATCTTCAAATCCTGTTTCTCTACCTTCATTCATGAGTTGGTAGTTTACCTTCATCCATAAGTCAGTATTATTTTGTTATCCTACCATTACCTTCGTCTATGAGTTGGTAGTTTACCGTCATCCATGAGTTGGTATTTTTTTTTTTTTGCTTTCTACCTTCGGCTATGAGTTAGTAGTATAGTGTCATCCATGAGTCGGTATTATCTTTTTATTTTGTTTCTCTACCTTCGTCTATGAGTTGGTAGTGTATCGTCTTTTATGAATCGACATTATCTTATTTCCCTACCTTCCTCTATGAGTTGGTAGTTTAGCATAATCTATGAGTCGGTATTATCTTGTTTACTGCCTTCAATTATGAGTTGGTAGTAATTCCCTGTCCAACTGACTACTCAGGGTCTATCCCTAGTAATTTCAGTGTTCTCCTCTCTAGTTGTTTCCCCAATAGAGGTTTTCATTATGGCCTTTCGTTTTTAGCGATACTTTGGGGTTTCCCCAACACGCATCCTTGTGGCTTATTTTCACTCCCCAATGAGTTGTCTTTCTGGTGGACTCCTTTCAAGTTTTTCTCCAGCGATATCACTAGCAGAGTTTGTTTCGCGTGGTATTTTCCCCTGCAGAGTCTGTTCCTTACATTCATTCATATCATAAGCATTGTGCGACATCTTAGGGCTAAAAATCGGGTCTTCTGTATTTAAGTCTCTTCGATCTCGTTGATACAAATATTTCCAGTCTCCATATCTTTGGATAGAAGATACTTAAATGTGGGCACCTGTTATACCCTAATTTTTACCCCTAAGTTTCCACCTATCATATCATTTGTATCTCATTGCAAACGCAAACATAGATTCTTATAGCATCTCTGTGGGTTTTGCCCTTGTGTAGGAGACCACCAAGAACCTATTTTTTTTTTTTTGCTTTATGTTTTATTTATGTTTACTAACCCTATTCAAAAATCCAAAAGTATGTGCATGTTGTTTTTCGTTTTCTTGTTGTTTAAGCTTAGGTCTTGCAAGGATGAATCAAGGTTCCGGCAAGGTTATCAGGTCAAGTGTATGTGCAATGATGATTGAAATTCAAATGAGTTTGACCTAATCTTGGTTAAACAAGAAGTGTGTTTCACTCTCAAGTTATCAGGTTGTGTCAATGTCAAGTGCTTCGTGGTTGAAGATCATTTTCCAATTAAGGTTTTGGGCAATGCACTGAGGCTCATATTTCAAGTCCTAATTATATTTTCAAGGCATGTTCATTTGGTCCATAGTGAAGATTTTGGTTCATTATGATTCAAGGGGCCAAGTTCAAGATTAATTTATGATTCAAGGTTTTAGTCCATTCAAGGCGAAGATTGATTCATGATTGGTTTTATTTCTCAAGAAGTGATTCAAGTTTTAGTTCTTTCAAGTGAAGAATTCAAGGATGCTAGAATTTGGTTCTAATGAGATTTGTGGATCAACATGGAAAATTTAATCAAGTTTTTCAAACATTGTATCATTCAAGTTCATGCATTTTTTTTCAACATGGTTCAACTAAAAAGTGGGGTGCACATTGTCAAAGTCCATTTACAAGTTTCAAGCCCATTATGCCATTTTACATCACCATAAATTATTAAAAAAACTATAACAAAAAGAGTTAGCTCACGTACATTTACAAGCCCATTACCATACATCAAAGTTGCAAAAAAATTGACAAAAAATAAGAAAAAATAAACTCATGGAAGTAGCACAACAAGCCTACCACACGCCTAAGCCATACAAGTTGTTACATCAACATGAGCAATTCATAATAAACCAAGCCAAACATCCAACAATCACACAACAACTCAATTCAACCTCCTGCAATTCACATAGCAAAAGCGCACAACAATATCATACACGCGAAGCACCATAAAACTACAACAACACACATGTAACAAATTCAAGAATGAATAAAGCTACAACGGTAACGCAACAACACCTCAGAAGCAGCGAGTAAGTTGTACCTGAGACTAGCTCATCTTCAACATTTATTGCTTCACTTTGTAAGCTTCATTCGAATCTCGACTCGATTTTTGAATTAGAGTGAGATTTTGGAGAAGTTATTTGGGTATTTAGAAAGAACATTTCAAGACGATTGAAACGATGTGAAGGTAGTGGTGTGGTGAACTCTATCGCCGCCAGCGATAAACTCTGGCGCGACGGAGTAACTTGTGTGTTTCGACTTTCGACGAGAATAGAAGAAGAAGAAGAACATTTTGTTTTTGCTTCTGTTGTTCACTCATACCTTTTGTTTCATTTATATTGGTATTAGGCCCATTGTGGCAATTCTTCCACTACACATCTTGCACTCGCCCTCCCTCTCTAGTGTTTTTTCCTTGTTTTTTTTTTGTTGCTTTTTTTCTTTTGTTATCATTTTCTTTTTCTTTTTATTTTAATCACATTTTGATTAAATATTTCTTGATCCTTTATTTCCACCTATTAATATTTTATTCTTTGATTTTCATTTCATCTCAATTTTATTTTTATTTTGGTTGATGAAAATCTAAGAATCATGGAATATTGATTTTCAAGGATATTGAATCTTTAACATTTCAAATGTGTTGATGAATGATCATTTGGATCATTCTCGATACTTTGAGATAGTGATAGGTTGCCTTTGATTAATTATGGAAATTCTTTATTAAAGATGTACCCATTTCTCTCTTTCATTATTGCGGCATAGCTTTAGGAGAATGATTCATATATCATTTCTCTAGCATGTTTTAACACAAGTATTGTTATTGACCAGCCTCAGATAGGTGCAACTTCTACATAAGTCCAATTACGATTGCTTAACGTAGCGCTAAATTGGTCCCGATTTGATAAATCGATCACTCGATCATTAACTACTAACAATTAACTCCTAACATCTAACTTTACTTTCTTGTACTTTATCTTTCCGCAATTTACTTCTTGTCATTTACTTTCCTCTATTTACTTTATTGCTCTTTATTATTCTTGCATTTTATTTCATGTCATTTTTTTATGGCTTTTATACTTCATCTTGTTAAAAAATACAAAAAACATGATAAAATGATCAAAACCCTAAAAGACATTAATCTTGGACTATGGTTATTATCCTATGCTTGCATAAAGTTTTGGACCTATGGACATAGACTTAGGTTTTCCTTTGCTTGGAGCATTCTTATCTGAGACCTTGCCATCCATCTGAACTCTGGAGTTTATCTGATACTTTGCAATCTACCTAAAACTTTAAAGTTCATCTGATACCTGTGGCCATTAAATCAAGGCTTAGATGTTTCTCTGTAACATTATTTGTCTGAATTCTCTTGTGTTCATCTGCTCAGTTGCTTATCTTCTGGGTTAAATCCAAAGGGAATGGAATGCTGGTTTTGACCAATGTCAAAAGCTTGCTTATCCTGGTTAATTAGTTCACTTGCACACACAAAGGCTTTCTCTTAGGTTACCTGATAATGAGACCATTTATTTTATTCTTTAGGATAGTCTCTCCATTTCTTCCCATTCTTAAATTTTCAAAACTTCTCCCTATTTTAAAACTTCATGTTTTCAAACTTCACCTCTTTCGTAATAAACCTTGACTTTGTCAAGTGATCTAGAAATATTTTTTTTCAATAAATTCTAAAACACTTAAGCATATTCTAACAATTTTCAAAATTCTAAAAAACTCTAACATCATCAAACTCTTTTTGTGCCTTGGTGCACCTTTTTCTTTAAAAGCCTATTTTTTATAGAAAGATTAGATATTAGGCTAATTCTTGCAGTGATGCAAACCACTAACTTCTACCAGATGCTGAAAAATGGATGACACTTTCCACTTGAATATTGAGATGTATCGGTTGATGAAATTCAAGTAAAAGTTATTCATATCAAGTTTGATGCAAATGCTCATTTTCTCATACTTGTGGGTAGTAAGTTGAGTTTTCCACTCGAATATACCAAATATCTTTTCACTTGAAATCAATCAACAAACAGCTATAACCTTTTTTAACACAGATAAGCAAGTGGTTTTCGTGGAGTACCACATATACTAGGGGTGCTAATATCTTCCCATTGCATAACCAACCCCCGTACCCTGATCTCTCTTTTTAACTTTTTTAGATTTTTGTGGATTTTGTTCGATCTTTTCTCATTCCTTTTGGAAAAAATAAAGTTTGGTGGTGACTCTTGCTTTTCGCGTTAAGTTAATCAATAGCTTAATCTCAAATTTTTCACGCCATAACATTGGTTGATCATCAAGACCACGAATTTATAGTAGCTCACACGATCAAAATGCGTAAAATTAAAGTGCATGTAGATCAAGTTTGTATGATCTGGGATATACTTAAAACACTTCACCTTTATAAGCCTCGTACTTTAGGGGCTTTTGTACATCCAATAATTTTTAGCTTAGCCAGAATATCTATTTTTAGTGTTGGTTGAGATGGTCGTGTAACAGCCCAGACGAAACACATAGGCCGACCAATAATAGATTCTGGGTGGCCGGGTTAGTAGCTCACCTTAATGTTTAAGAGGTGGGCTAAGGGTCGCATGTATGTTACAAAATTGATGATTGGATCATTATAGCTCATGATTAGTAGTCATTAGTGAGACGACAAACGTTACCTCGAGTATTCAAACATGGGAAACCCAGGAGTTAGGGATGGCAAAAAAACCTGTATCCGCGGATACCCGCGGGTAAAACCTGCCACGGGTACGAGTTGAATAACTTAATGGGTACCCATGGATATTTAATTACTCATTTCTTTACGGGCACAAATACGGATTTGATGGTACCTTTATTCAATTGCCCGTTTCGTTAATAAATTGCAAAATTATTTAAATATCTTTTAAAATTATTATAGTTGATAAAATTTCATTCATTTAATCTCCTTTTGCTACTGTGTTTGATATATTATTGTACCCTTTTTTCATGATCCAAGATAAAATTGAAGCATCATATTTTTCTTTAAGTAAGTTTAAAACACTATTTGTACATATTTATACATGAAGTTTAAATTAGGAAAAATACCCTTTTTGTTTCCTTAACTATACCTCGGAGTTCATATTGATACCTTAACTTTAAAAAGGTCCATATTGGTCCCATAACTCTTCAAAATATTCTAAATTAGTCCTTTTGTCTAATTAGCGACGAATTTAACGACTAATTTTTGAATTTTTCCGTCGCTAATATGACAAAAAGGATTTAATATGGAACGTTTTGAAGACTTAAGGGAACAATATGAATCTTTTTAAAGTTAAGGGACCAAAATGAACCCCGAGATATTGTTAAGAGAAAAAAAAAGTATTTTGCCTTTCTTTGAATCATATTATATCATTATGTTTCGTTGTTGTTTTCTATCACCCTATGTAACTATTATATCTTTGTTCTTTTCTTTAACTTATGTTTCCTCCAGTTTAAAGCACTACATGTTCTTTTCTATCATATCTTTGTTCTTTTTTATTATAATTGTACCGTTAGTTTTTGTGTTACTTAATCATATTGCTAGTATCAATTGCTACTTAATCATATGGTTTTAATAATGTTACTTAATTGTATTGTCAATATGAATTGTTAAACAACAATATGAGCATGGTTATTTGGTACTTTAAGTTATTGTATTATTGATATAATGTTGCTATTATGCTCCTGTGTGTGATTATTGTTAGTGATTTTCTTTAGTGATTTATGTTAGGTCTCATTCTATACTATCATTATTGTGTTAAATTTGGAAATAATTTTTTTCTTTATAAAGAAGTATTATTTACAGTGTTTTTCAATATAAGATTCATTTGAATTTAATATAGTAAATGCATTTAAAGATAAATTTTCTATTCAATATAATAAAAATAGAAAATTACAATTAAAAAAAATTCATGGATACCCATAATTACCCGCGGATATCTTAAAATCTACGAATACTCACACGAATATAGGGCGGATACGGATATCATATTTATTAAACAGGACTGATAGCGGTGGACTAGTACCCGTCCTTATGGGTATCCATTGTCATCCCTACCAGGGGCAGCTCATTATGGCCCATTATGAAAGGAGCTAGAAGGTTGAAAGGAAGATTATATAAGAGGTTTCAAAAGAGAATTAAGGGGGGAGATAAACCGATACACAGGAGAATTAAAAAGATTACAAAATGGTGGTCGTTCATCTCTTCTAAACAATTCTTCCAAACATCCAATTTTTATTGTGCCTGTGGTCTCACCGGATTCTTTTCAGAAAGATTATCCAAAAGTGTTTATTAAAAACAGTCGGTTATATTTAATTTTGTAATTTTTTTATAATTCTTAAAATTTAAAAATTATAAAATTTGTTCAGTAATCTAGTTTTACAAAATTATCTTTAAAAATTATTCTCTATTTGAGTTTTGAAAATTAAAAAATTGAAATAGATGTTGAAGGTTTTTTTTTAGTTTTTAAAATTAAGAAAAGTAAAAGAAAAAAAAAGAAAATGTAGTATATTTTTCATTAATGAAATATTTATAATATGTTCAATTTTAAAACAATTTTTAAAAATTAAATTATTAAATATATTTTCTTTTTTTTCTTCAAAACTCATTTTTAAAGTTAATTTACAAAATAATTTTTAAAAGCTAAAAATTAAAACTCATTCGAATTTAAACTAACCCTTGAATTAAAATACATTTGAAGTTGAATAAACTGGTGGGCATTCAAATTGGGGTCAAGGACCAAAGTTCAATGTGATTTAACAAGTAGGACACCCATGGGAGACATGGATTTTTAATTCAGCCTTAACAAGTCCTTGCACTTATCCTAGGTTGCTTCATTTTTCAAACACTGACATTTAGACTAAGGTTTGTTAGTACAATCCACGTGCAATGTCTCGTACAAAATGGTTAAATTCAAACCCAACACGATGCACCTTGGATAACACTGTGAAAATAAAAATAGTTTGAAATCATATTTCAAATGCTAGAACACTTGAGTTTTTTTTGTTAAGATTATAGTTAATATCACATAAACTATGATATATCTTAATTTTGTTCTTAAAATATCATTAAAAGATAAATTAGCCTTTCAAAATTCAAAAGTGAATGTTTAATGATGAAATAAATAAGTTTGCAAAGATTGTTAAAGGGAAATGTCTAATGATTGAATAAATAGAAGTGCGTAGAAGATGAAGTTTTTTTTTAGTGGAGAGAGAGTATTTGACTTAACAAAAAGATGTCAACGATAATCTCTAGGTTTCTGAAGGTGTTTTCTCTGTTTTATAATGAGTGGCCTATTTAAAATATTAGAGTGTTTTAAAATGAATGGTTTGTTTTAATTTTTAATATTTTTTTATTTATTTTATTTTTTTATTAATATTATTTTTATCATTCTCAATATATGATAAGGATACTTTAATAAAAATATCATTCTCTCTCATTTATTTATTTATTATTTTTAATTTGCGCAAAAAGTCAATTGGGTCACCCATTGTGAAGCGGAGGGAGTAACAATTATCACTAAAAAATAATCAGAAGTCACATGAATTTCACATCATAAACCCAAATATCACATCACAAAAAATAATTAGTGATGTGACTATAACATGTCGCAGGGTACCCGCGATAACTTGTTGCCACATGAAAAATATGTCATTAATTTGTGGTATGATATTCATGTCGCTATATATAAAATAAATCGTAGCGTGAAAAACTTGTCACTTAATTATGGCATGATAATCACGTTGCTATAAAATAGACCGCACCACCCTCCAACGTTTAGATGTATAGTGTAGATGGACCAATATGAACTAGACAGACAAATGAAAATCACGCCACAAAATTATCTATACTGACATGAAATTAACGCCACTAATAATTTTTTTTCTTCCAAAATTTTACCACATGATTTATATTTCGCAAATTATTTATTTAATAAATAAAATAAAATCATAAAACCAATAAAAATACAAAATAAATACCAAAACACAAAATTTAATAATTAATAAAAAAAATACATTTTTAAATAATAATAATGATTTTAAAATATTAAAAATATAGTCACGTGATATTCACGCAACAAACATAAATAACAATAAAAAAAATCAATTCAATATAAATAACTTGTCTTCTTCATCTTCATATTCTTGGCAATCAACTCCTCTGTTTTCGCCCATTTGAATCATGGTTCAATTGTGAGGAAAAATTGTCGCATTTGCTCCTCCATCTCAAATTGTCTCTTCTTCATTTCCTCAATTTCAACCTTTAACGCTGCCTCACGGACCTCCATCTCGCATCTCGCCTTAGTTAGAGTCAATTTTATCAATCTTTCCATCATTTCGGGTGTCAATTCTGGTGGAAGTGACTTTCCTTTCCCATATTTAAGTCTTTCAAATAAAGTTTTATCCCTTTTTATGTAGTCGTTGGCAAAAGGTTCAACACCAAAAAAACACTCATTAGCTCCCTTCCCTCCAATTGCTAAACTCCAAATATAAAGATTCACACTTGAATCAAACAGATTTGAACTTATCGGAGTATACTGAGGATTTTCAATTATAAATTGTGTGAGGAATCTATGATGCATCTCCTACACATATACAAAATTTTTAATTAAATATAGTTTAAACAATTGAGTTATATACAATAGTTAAATAAAATAATAAAATATAAACAACTTACTAAAGTTGCTCTAGAACGTGCGTCAACCAATTCTCCCAATTTTTTGGTGTAGGTATTCACAAATGGATCATTACTCAGTGGGATCTTTCCGAGTCCTTAGTCTAATTAAAATAATTAACTTTAATTAAAAATATATAATAAATCAAAATATAATTTAAAATTAGTTATAATTACCACTCGTCGAACATGTTCGCCAACATTAATACTTCCTACTGATTCAAAGTAACCCCGCTTAAGATGCTCTTAATTTCTTTGCATTTATAAGATTTTTTCTTAAAATTCTCTAAATCCCAATAGACAAGAAGCTCTTCAAATTACTTCCTTGCCTATCCAGTCAGAACAAATTTGTTGTTCATCCCAACGTAGTCTAACATGCCTAAGCATGTCAGATAGTCAGACTAATATTCTGTCTCGATTTTTTTAAATCTTATATTCGTCTATGACGTTCCATGTACACCTTTCCTGCAATGTTGTATAACATTAAAATAAATTGTTAGATAATTATAACAAAAAATATTTATAAAATAATATAACTTAAATAAAAATTCATTATACCTTAAATTTATCAAATCGTTCATCTTTTTTCTCCGAGGTAAGCTCTCCAAAAGTCTTTTAAGCTTTTTTTATATTAGTTGAGTGACTCGATTTATAGCTTTGACAGTAGGCCGACTCGACGCGAAACTAAACAACAACAGTTTGAATAAGTATTAAATCTAAAAATGACAACATATATAGTTAAATAAATATTAGAAATTAGAAACTTAGGAGGTTCCCTTGGACCGATTAACATGTCTTCCGTCAACCACTATATACTCATTAGGATCTGCAACAGGATTTGCCCGCTCTTCATGATCCTCATCATCCTTATGATCCTCCAAAATAGGATCATCTAGATCCTAACGCATAGGTGTGTGTGGAATGTGGGGTGCAGAAACTAGTTCCCCCATGCTGCTAAATGAAGGATGATGGTACATGGGTGGGATGTGGAAAACTGGTTCCCTCAGGCTGTTGTATGAAGGACGATGATACCTAGGTGGAATATGAAAAATTAGTTCTCCTAGGTTGCTGCATGAAGGATGACGATACATGTGGAAAACTAGACCCATCAGCATGATGCATGAAGAAAGAGGGTGCTTGTGTGGGATGCGAAAAACTAGATCCCCCATGTTGTTGCTGGTATGATAATGGAATATGGCCAAATTGGCTAATAAAAGTTGGACTCTCAGTTGGAACCATATGATAGTCATGGGAAGAGGATTGTAGTGTCATAAATGGCTTATAAGTGTCCATAGACATGGGATCTTCCTGACTCTATGGGCAAGAAACATACATGAACGAGGGAGTGCCTCATGTACCCTTACCATCGGGCAGTGCTAGGTCTTGCCCTTACCCTTTTCAAGTCAGAGTGGCATTTTATCTATTTTGAGAGAACATATAATTTATAACTCAATACAATATATACAAGCAATAAGTAAAATTATTTTCATCATTTGATTCGAATATACACATATAATACATTAAGTAAAATTACAAAAACAATCTATTCAAACTCTTCATGCTCTTCATCCATAATATTTTCATCATCTGATCCGATATTATCCTCGGATCCAAATTATTCATACTCTTCATCCACATTATTTCCTACCAACAATACAAATGCATCAACTTGATGACCTTCACCCACTGTATCATGTAAGTTTGTAATTTGTTCAACTTCAATCACATCATTAATTTGAGAAATTTCATCATCTTGGTAAGTAACATCTTCCACTAGATCGTTAGTTTCAATATGACCTGATGGTTTTATTTTGATTACAACACACCATCCTTGTTAACATGGCAGAACTGAAGGATAAGGAACGTAATAAACTTGCCTAACAATATGTGACATTATGAAATTGTCATACTTTTTGTACCTTCGATTCATTCGAATCTCAACAATGTTATATTTCTTATATATTTTTGTTCCTCTGGCAGATGGATCATACCAATCATAATAAAATAAGACAAATTTAATTTCCAAGTCTAAGTAATTATATACCAACTCGTAAATATGTGTAGCAATGCCATAGAAGTCGTCTTCACCACCATCTATAACTTTTTTTTACAAATACACCACTGTTTATGGTTTTTTCCCTTTTGTCCATGTCTAGATGTGAAATTTATATCTGTTTACAAAGTATGTGTGTCATTCAATTACACTTTAAACAAGGTCTTTTCTCAAATGGAGTATTTCTCGAGTCAATGCAACAATGCATGATAATTGCTCCTTGAACCATGCTGGAAAAGAAGCATGTATGTGAGTGGCAGTTGCTTGTTTACCGATGCTTGGACGATCGGGAAGACCAAAGACTGATAAGGTAAATTGACTTTCTTTTGTTAACATTAACTTCATTCCTCATGATTCTTGGAGTTAACATCAAGTGATTAAAATAATGATTGCAAAAATGTGATGTTTCTCAATGCAAGTAATGTGCATATATTGATCATTCAACTTTAGGTTTTTTTTGTATTGATCACTTTGAATCACCCATGAATCTTGCTAAGGAATAAATCCACCTATATTGAACATGGTTGCCAAGATAAGCTTCATATGCAAGATGCACAGGTAGATGTTCCATAGAGTATAAAAAACCAGGCGCAAAAACTCGTACCAACTTACATAGAATGACTGGAATGTTTTGGACCAACTTAATGACGTTATCCATTCTTATATTTGAAGCACAAATATCTCTAAAACAATTGACTAATTTTAGTTAGTGGATTAAGCATATGTTTGGGTAATGAACGAGAAGCAATTGGAAGTAATTGTTTTGTGAAAACATGACAACCATGACTTTTCATTCCATGCAACTTCCAAGTTTTGGCGTCAAAACATCTTGCTAAGTTTGAAGCATAACCATCAGGCATTCTCAATTCATGTAATCATCGAAAAATCGCTTTAACTTCTTGGGAAGTTAGACTGTAAGTACCCTTGGGTTTTAATAATTTTCCATTAGGTCGAGACTTCAACACCAAGTATTTTCGATTATACAAAATTTTCATGTCACTTCTAGCCTTCTCATTATTTTTATTTTTCCTTGAACATCCATCATTGTGTTGAATACATTATCAAACAAAACTTCTCAATATGCATGACGTCAAGATTATGTCACAACAAATTATCTTTCCAATATGTAAGGTCCCAGAATATACTTCTTTCTTTCCAATTGTGTTTGACCCCATATCCTTGAATCATGTATGCTTTACCATAATCTATGATTTTTGGTAGTTCATAAACTCAGTTCCATATTTCACTTGGTGGCAATCAAGGGGGAGGCAAATCTATTACTCTTTTATATTTTTTAAATCATTCTTGTTTCTTCTAAAGACATGATTTTGTGCTAGGAATCTGTGGTGACAATCAAACCACGAACTCCCCTATTTTCCAATGTAAAAAGCCTTTTTGAATTCCATGTAATACAGACATCCCATTTTCCCATGTGTGCCCCAACTAGATAACATGTCATATGCAAGAAGGTCATTAATAGTCTACATCAAGGCAGCTCGCAATATAAAGTTTTGTTTATAGGGTATATCATAAGTCCATTCTCCAATCAACAACCTCTTTAAATCATTAATTAAAGGTTGTAAGTGCACATCGATTTTGACTCTTAGACTCGACGGTCCTAGAATGAGACAAGTAAAAAACATGTATGGATTTGTCATGCACATCTCAGAAGGGAGGTTGTACGGGGCTTCAATAACTAGCCAACAAGTATATGCAATTGACGACACTTGGACATATGGAGTAAAACCATTATAACATAATTCGAGTATGACATTTATAGGTTATGGATCAAAATCAGGATGTATCTGATCAAAGTGCTTCCATGCCTCACCATCAGATGGATGTCGCATAGTGCATGAACTTATTTTGTTCGTATGATGCCATTAAAACATTCTTTTTAACCTTGGTATTATCAGCAGATAAAACATGGACCTCATTGCTATATGTTTTTTCTAACGATTAATGGCTTTATTGCAACTTGATATCTTGGACTCTTACAAAATTTACATTCCTCCAAAGTTCCATCATAGTACCAAACTCATTGTCATAAAACAACATGAAACCATTTATGCAATAATGAATCTTTCTTACTTCTAAAACCAACTTTGACACCAACCTCTTCGCATCATTAAAACTTGTAAGCAAGTTGTCTTTCGTAGGAGTCGCGTCCAACATCATTTTTACGAAGAATTCAAAACATTGATCAGAAACATTCCAATTTAACTTGGCGACCAACAATTTTACACACATTGATAATTTTGATTCCGACGAACCCTCAAACAACGACGTATTCATTTCTTTCAACAACTGATAAAATCTTTGCGCTTACTCATTTAGCAACTCTTCCCCATCAAAATATTGAGGTTCGTCATAGGTCACGTTCACCATAAAAGCATTGTCAACCATGCCATCAATCAAATTAAATTATTCCTTGATGACAGTACGTCATTACATGAATTCGATCGAAGAAACTATCAAAATAAAATAAAGAGGAGCAAAAATGATGAATAAAGACCAAAGAATGAGGAAAAATAAATAAGTATGAAGAAATAGAGACTTGGTGAAAATAATATGAAAATGGGAGCAAAAACGTGCAACTACTAGAATGATCACGCACAGCATCCCCGCGCACGATAGTGATGAATCAGTTGCATCACGCGTGCGGTGCAGGTCATCACTGGCGTGATGGCCTCTTTTTATGGGCTTTTCTGGCGCATTCTGATCCATTCTAAATAATTTTTAAGGGGACTTTGTGCACTTTTTCAAGGGTTACAAAATTTTACGTAGCAAGTACGAGTTTTACACACCATAAGTGATTTTTTAGAGCATTTGGTAATTAGAGGCCAATCCTTCAAGGTATCTCTTATGGAAACATTCTTAATTGATTTTGGTATTGTAGTTTAAATTATGAGTAGCTAAATCTATCTAGGTTAGGTTGTGTTTGATGAACCTATTTTGATATTGTTGGGACATATGTTTGATTTGATATTGCATGAGTATTTTGACCTAAAGTTCTATTAAATTGCTTCTTGTTCATAATGCTTTTTATGTGAGATTCTCTTTTAATATGAATTTGGGCAAGTTTTTTTAAATAAGATAATATATAAAATAAATGGAAACCAGAACAAAAGCGAGAGGGGGGACTATACCAGGACCCTCTCAGTGAGAAACGAACCTAAACAAAGGCAAACCAAGTTTGTTCTTTACAAAATCTGCCATCAAAAAAATAGGAATCTAAGAAAATTTAATGGTATTGTTAGCCAAAAGGCCTATGTTAGCCAGAGAATTAGCACAACCATTCTCTTCCCTATAAATGTGAGAAGCCACGAAAGAAAAATTAGCAGTACTATTAACACAGTTAATCCATCTAGTTTGAATCTTCCAAGGAACAAAGGACGAGTCTTTGAAAGTAAGAAACACCGCCATAGAATCTGATTCTAACCACAAACAATTCTAACCCTTCTTAACGACAAACCCAAATGCAAGATTAACACTAGTGAGTTCAGCAATGAGAGAATTAGAATCACCCAAAAAATGAGAAAAAGCTCTGAGGAACCTATCATCAAAGTCCTTAGCAATACCACCACAAGCAGAAGGACCTGGGTTACCCGTCGAAGCGTCGTCACAATTAATATTAACCCAATTAGGAGGCAGGGTTTCCAAAGAACCTCGAGAGTTTTGGACGCTATAGGGGGCTGAATTTGCACTTTAAATCTCGTAACCAACCTAAAATCATGCATATTAAGAAAAGCAGTCGCCTTAAAATTATTATCAACACGAGCGCAGCCCATAACAATAGATGAAGAAATACTAATGAATTTGTATTTAAAACGGTTCTTGCCAACCAGACATCATTAAAAATAAGAATGAAAGCAACATTGGGAATCACCTTTTATTGCTCGGACCAGCCCCTGTCGCAAAGCTTTAAAACATCCTCCCAATTTTGAATGGAGAGATGCAAATCCAGAATTTTACAAAGCCAAGACTACAATGAAGCCGCGTAGGAGCAATCGAAGAACATATGTGAATTAGTTTCTTCAAACTGATTACACAAGCTGCAAATTGAAGGAAAAGCAAAGTTTTGTTGCTTTAGTTGTTCATTTGTGGAAAGCTTGTTCTGGAACAGCCGCCAAACCATGAAAGATTTGAATAACAGGATGTTTTTAAACCAAAACCAGCACCATCAATCATTACGAACCCCCGGAACACGCTTAAACTCATAAGCCTCTTTCACGAGAGCTCCCCTAAAAAACAAGGCATCCAAACAGGTTTTTCCGGGCGAAGATCAAAGGGAATATTAAAGTGACGAAGTATGTCTTGAATGGAGATAGGGATATTATGGTTGTTATTAGAAAAAAGCCAACTGCTGATTAAGGATAAAATCACTCAAATGACAGTCCTCCACCAACTGATGAGTATTCAAAACTGAAGCCAAAATGTCACTGCACCAAGAACTAAACCAGAAACTGATGGAGTTACCATTACCTAGGATCCAAGAGGAATTTTCACGAAGCAGAGGGGCCTCGTTTTTTACACTAGACCAAATAGAAGAATATATGTGGTGCTTAATGAAACTACGGTTTCACATAACCCTCAATCGAAGCATATCATCCCAAGGCTCTTCCAAATTAAGGAGATCCCAACCAAGTTTAAGATTATTGGCCTCATTGAGAGCCACCAACAATCTAATACCAAGACCACCCTCTGCGGTAAGCTTGCAAATGGACTTCCAAGCAACCGTGACCATTTTCTTCTTAAAATTATTGTTGCTCCATATGAAATTATGAATTGCTCTCTTTAAATCACAAAGAAGTGACACATGTCACGCCTAGATAGACATGTAGTGGATGAGCATACTATGAATGGTGGATATAACAAGCTCAACTCGGTTGGCAAAGGATAACAACAAACCTTTTTATGAAGCAAGCCTATTAAGCATTTTATATGCAATCGGTTAACGAAACTTAGCTTTAGATTTACCCCTGAAAATAGGGACTCCAAGATAAGTAAAGAGGGCAGAACCTATGTTAATGTTTGAAAGCTCCGACAAAATGTTTAGTCTAGAAACAGGCCTAGATCCTCCAAAAATATAAGATTTACCACAGTTGACAACCTGCCTAGAAACCTTGGAATACTCCTTGAAAACACTCACCAAAGTACTGATACAGTGATTTCTTCCATAGAAAGGAGCATGGTAAGAATATAATTCATATTATCATCCACCAAGCAAGGTATAGACTCTTCGATCATAGAATAATCCTGCAAAATAGAAACGTTAAGAGCAAAAATATTTTGGAAATATTGGACATCATGTGAAGTAATAAGAGAAGGCTTAGAAAAGAACTTATTTCCCTTCTTAAGTAACGTGATAAGTTTAAAGGAATTCTTGATTTTAGATATTATGTGAAAGTATGTGTCGCAACTACGAAAAACACCTGGCAGAAAAAACAGAAGAGTCGCCACTGAACGTTATTTATCTCGACACATGGAAAGGAAACAATAAAATAAAACCTAAAAGAAGGGAGAAGACAAGGTCATCACAACCAAATCCTAGGTTCGGGAGTCGATTATACGAGAGGAAGGTATTACTACCCCCTTGCATCCGTTGTACTCAATGGGATCTACGCTTGTTATCTAATCAAAGATTGTGTCATCTAAAGCCTACTGCTAAACAAAAACGAAAGGGAGAAAAACAAAAGGATACTCGATAGGACTTCGCCGCCCTATGCCTACGTATTCCCTCGTGTAATGGAAAAGTCAGGGTCAATGTAGTTTGGAAGACTACGGGTGGATGGAAGAAGGTTGCTCTCAAAGACTTCGCATTCTTATGCCTATGTATCCTCATCTGATATGAGAAATCAGATCAAACGTAGTTCGGCCAACAAATTGTTAAGTTTTTTTTATGAGCGATGTTAAGTTCCCATTCCAGCAGTCAGGGTCGATGCCTGTTTGCGGTAGAACAGAAAAGTAACATACTCTCTTCTGAAAATGAGTTTGAAAGAAAATCTTAGGGGATAAAAAGTTTGCGATTTATTTATGAGTTTTAGAAAAGTGAATTGATTGGATTTGAGATTCACATTTCACTAAAGACTATGATATAAGAATGAATGTGTTTCATATCGCCCCCAAACGGGATGTACACTAAACACTATAGACAAGAAAGGAGAAACCCCTCACTCATCATTTCCCATATGCTTAAGGCTCGTGGTGCACAACACTCATCGTCTTTATTAAGCGTGTTAATGATTTGTTTTGAGATGAGAAGAAATAGGACTCAAAGGTTAAAACAAAACAACTAAGGAAAACTAAATCCTAATGTTATCATGCACAATGGTCCTAAGATTGGGATAAAAAGGGAAGTTTAATTAATGTTATCATACAAAAGATGGACCTAAAGTTAAGGTTTGACAGGGACTATCCTAGTTGTTATCATGCAAAAGATTGAAAGTCTAATGTCTCCCATACCTCCAACTTAATCAGAAATGTGAATAAGCACGTGTAAACATTATACTAATCAATCAAAGATGAAATCAAACTCATGACTTTACCAAATCTCAAGAAAAGAAAGAAAGAAAGAAAGAAAGAAAGAAGAAAGAGAGATGAAGGAGAAGATGCAACATCATGTAAACAAACAAGGAAGTTCACTCCATAATACATAAACATCAAACAAGTGCAAGCTTTAAGTTCAATCACATAAAGTAAACATCAACGTCATGTTAAGGTAACTTAAATGTGCTCACATGTCAAAACATAACCAAAGATTAGAAGTCAAAGCAATTAGGCAAAACAAAGCACCAATGCATACACAAATGACTTAAGATCAACCAAGAAGCATTTTCAATCATCAAGAAAAGTGAAATGAAGTCAAATGATATGAGAACCAAGGTAGGTCAGTATCCATGTCAAGATTCATTCAACTCGTGTCAATGGTCAAAGGGAAAGCACAAAAGTTCAAGTCATGCATCCTATTCAAACTTAATCAATTGTCACACAAACAATCATGTAAAGACACACCTTAAAGAAGAAAACATGTAAGCTCATGGTATGAATCCAAGTGAGTTCATTAGTGTGCGTGTATATGAATATCAAGTTCCATAGCACAAGAAAGAATCAAAGGCATCACATCAAAACAATTTCACACAACTAAACATGCTTCAATCAACACTTTCCATAAAAAGAAACAAGGATTCATGTGAAGTTCAAGAAGTGAGAAATA
This sequence comes from Lathyrus sativus, assembly GCA_963859935.3. Lineage (NCBI taxonomy): Eukaryota > Viridiplantae > Streptophyta > Magnoliopsida > Fabales > Fabaceae > Lathyrus > Lathyrus sativus. The sequence goes on along the minus strand of OZ012738.1, from coordinate 69,616,793 downwards.
TGTTATTGAATAAAAAATAAAAATAAAAATAACATTGATAAACAATTATTCATGTCCTCTAAACATCCTAGACATCAATCAATCACATGTGAACAAGTAGAATCAAAACTAAGTCAAGTAAGCATGCATTTCCACCTCAAAGCAAAGTCACATTAATGCATCAATTAAAGATAGGAGAAAAACCAAGTATAAATAAGAATAGGGCTCTACCACATGTTATTTCAATCAAGAACAAGAGGTAAGATCAAACCCTGATTGGTTGCATAAGTGCACCCCTAAACAATTCATCAAGTTCAAGCACATCCTAGCAATTAGGCATGTAATGCATCACACATGAAAAATAGTTAAAAGACTCTAAAAAATAAGGAAAAATGATCATGATATCAAGGAGGCAGTAAGTCAATGTTTCCTAAAAGGAATGCCTAAAATGTGTACAAATAAAGCTCAAACTATCTCAAGCATTAGGCAAACACATAAACCATTGATCAAAGAGGTTAGGCATCAAGATAGATCCAAACATGGATCTAAAATATATCATTAAGGCATCAAAACAACACTTAAATGCCCTACATATATGTGCCTAAGTTTTTGCAAAAGTATGGATCAAAAGTCAATTGGGAGGATCAAGAATTAAAGCCATGTTTCAAAACTAGGTCACATAAGACACTCCACACAATAAAATCAAGATAAAATATAAAAATAAAATGAAAATAAAAATATGAAAAATAATTTGGAATGTCAAAGTATCTAAAAAGTATTTTTTGGTATTTTTCAAAAGAGTTTAACAATTAAAAAGAAAACCAAATGAAAAATAGAATGAAAAATAAAATAAAAGAGAAACAAAGAGAGGGGGTAAATGAGTAAAAACAGAATGAACATGAAACCAATTAAAACGCGCTGATGGGCCAAAACAAGAGGTGTGTGAAAAAAAATTGCCTTAAGCCCAGTCCATTACCCAAATGCCCTTCAGAATCAAACAAAAATCAAGGCTTGTGTGGAAGTTCATTAAAAGACGTGGCGCCCACATGTGAGCCACGCCACTTGGTCAAAGGTTCAAATAAGCCACCTCAGCCATAACACCTCAGACGCCGGAGCCCTAGCTCTGGTTGTCTTCCCTAGTGAGCCTCACCGGTGACAACTGTAAACACCATCAAAACTCAAAAGCGCACATCATTCCACACGATTTTTCATGCTGATCAAGAGTATAACAATTGTTTTCGTTGAAACTCACCCTAACACCTTCAAAAATGAGCACGAAATTTGAACACACAATTTGAACCTTGCTCAAACCAAAACAACTACCACACAAACATGGACTATGCAGATGCAAAGCTTCAAATACAACAATGACGAGCCTAAACAACGTCTAGCATGTGAGAAAAAGGAAGAAGAAAGATTACCTAGTGGAGACAATCCACTGCTTCTTGTTCTTAGCACAAACACCTTCAGAAACCCTTGCTTGAGCTTCTTAGAACTTCAAGTCATTTTCTAATTTTGGCATGAAAAGGAAGAAATGGTGCATGGTGTGTACAACACATGTTTGGTCATATTTGGAAATGCTTTGGCAAGAAAAAGATTGAATTATGCGCATGAATTTAAGGTGGGAAAATTGCTTCGTGATCATGCCAAGATATTTGCCAAGAAAGCACATAAGGATGCATCTTCATATTGCCCATGTTAGATCATCATAAATCCATGACCATGGCTCCAATTGAAGAGGTTTTTGGCTCAATGAAAAGTAGGGAGTAAGGTGATCACATTTGATGTTTAAAGTTATTTGAAATGACGTCCATAAAGTTGTGAAAAATAGCTAAGAAGACATGTCCACAAATTGAACAAACTTGCATGAAAAATTCTAAGTCGTGAGACATATTTGACCACGTGGTGACATCAATTTTGAGACTTCATATCTTGAACTTTAAGCACTCAAATGATGAGTTATTGGTATGCTTAGAAAGCTAGAAAATGATCTAAAATTTTGATGTTTGATGGAAGATGAGATGGAGCTAAGATCTTGATGAAACATTTCTTGGAATATTGGTCTAAAATCTCCCTAGAAACTTACCAAATTTGACATCCTTGAAACTCTAACTCAGGGGCATCATAACTTGAGTTCTACACATCCAATGGAGGCGTTCTAGTACTAAAAATAAATCTTGGAGAATGCTCTACAACTTTCATGTTGGAGCAAATTTATTTGAATCTTATATCACCATGAAAAATGGGATTGAAAATATGCTCCTCAAACTGACTTTCCATACTTAAAAAGAATTCTAAGTGTTGAAACCTAGATTTCTCCTTTTTCCTAACTTCAACTCTCCATAACCTTTAATATATGAATATTTTGGACTTTCTTTCTTCTACAAACTTGTAGTTCATGATGTCCTATTTAATTTGATAACAAGTTTGCCCCACTTGGATCAAGGATGAAAACGTTATGAATGATGCAATATGGCTAGAGATTAGGGTTTTCCACACTTAGAAAAATTCCAACACAACTCTAACTCAACCAATCTCCTGATTTTTTGCTTCTCTTTGATTCTTCTTGCTCCAAACACATGAAAACACTTGAGGAGACATAGTATGCCCTTGGTTGACCTTGAAATCCAAGACTTTGACCTTATGAAGCCACAATTGACTTTTCTTGATCAGATGAAATCCTAACACTCTTTCCACTGATTGAAGCTCATGTCATGACTTGTGATGACATCTAATGTATGTAGGGAACCCTCAAGATGTGTATTGATCCATAGAACAATGCATTTACCAAGAAGCTAGCCATAAATGCCCTTTAACCAAAACCTTAATCCAGTTGTTCCAAAGATAGGAGAACATGGCCAATGCTTGTAATCTTGATTCATATGGTTGTGCGATATGTCTTGATGATGAAAGGACCTTGGGGTTTGAGAATAACATAAATTTAAGAAGAAACCCTTGCTTGAGCCTCGAGGATGATTCTCCTCCTTTTGAGAATCAACCAAGATATCTTGATCCCCTACTTAGAACTAATGTTACGCAAATGATGATGTAAATAATATGAAACATAAGCCAAGAGATTAAGAAAAAGATGAGGCAAATTTTGGGGTATTACAGTATTTTGTATTTCTATATCCCTCTATATGCCATTAGATTCTAGATTTTTCTCTCCAAAAACACTCCTCCATATCCAGAGAAAGCGACAAATTAGATTGAGCCTCGAACTCCAACTTTTTGAAAGAATCATCACCACCAAAGAGTTAATTTGATTATGAATACTAACCAACTTATCTTCCGCCAACTTGACATTGTAGGATATGTTACCCAATGTTGAGTGATTTGAATCTCTAAAAGAATATTTGAGCAGCTAAAGCTTTTTAGAAATCACAAACATGGGACAACCAACCACCTCCTGCTTCAAACAGGACTCAAATAAAGGTCTACAGTCTTTATGCAAGGACCATGTCTTTAAAATTTGAAAAGTAGACGCCAACTTTTGAGTTTGAATTTGAAAATCATGGAGTAACGAGAAATGGTCGAAACACGGCTTAGGAAGAGCAGAAACATTTGAAACAACATAAGAATCAATCCAAAGTTGGTTCACAACACACCTATCAAGCCTCTACTCAATGAAGAAAGGATGAGAACGCTTATTGGACCAAGCGAATAAAGCACCTTTAGTTGGTATATGGATGAAATGGTTAGAATCAGGCCAGTACTGAAAGTCACGCATGGGGATTTTGGCAGGGGCATTACTACCTTGATGCTCACGCGCTCCAATAATAGCATTGAAGTCGCCAATAAAAGACCATGAAATATGATGATTGAGATGAATATTCTAAAGGTCCGCCCAAAGAGCTTTCCTCTTGTAAAGGTTAGTTGATGCATATACTAATGCAGTAGCCAAAGTCAAATTATCAACCAAAAAATAACAAGCCACAAATTAATCCAAAGACGCAATAAAAGAATGATTAATATTGGATCAGCAAAGACACCAAAGGGAAGGTTTCAGGGATTGGTTGGAGGTGTCGCTATGCAAAAAATACACAAGTGCATCGCATGCTCGATAATACAATAGAGTCTCCACCAAAAGGAAATGGAAAATATTGATAAAACCCAAGGGAAAGAGAAATGGGTAAGGGACACGGTTATGCAAGGTGAAGGTATTACCATCCCTCACATTCGTCGTACTCGAAGAGAACCATTTTTCTTTTTCTTTGCTTGCATGGACGTTACTATCTAAAGATTACTTGAGAAAGGGAAAAAAGGTTTACAATTAGTGTGCTCGCGGAGGATTGGGGCCCTCGTGCCTACATATCCTCATAGCACAATAAGGAAATCATAGCTTAGTAGTTCGGAGAACTAAAGGTGAAAATGGAGGAAGACTAGAAAATATGTCGCTCACCAAGATCTCGCAATCATATATTCTCATGGTGCAATGAGGAAATCAGAGATCCATAGTTCGAAGTAGAAAATACGTAAATTATGCTCGTCAAGATCTCACAATCTTGTGCCTACATATTCTCATAGTACAATGAAAAAATTAGAGCTTCGTAGTTCATGAAACCAAGGATAGAGTAAAAGATTTGGTGTTTAAACCACAAAGGAAATAAAGGTGATGGATTAATGTTTGAACCAAATAAGTGTCACACCCTAATTTTTAACCCTAAGATTCCACCTCCTCTTACATCATCTTAGGTCAATCATCCTTGCATGACTAACCCATTATCTATCTTTGTTTGTTTGCTTTTGTTAAGTTTATGAATTAGGTTTCATTTCAAGGAAGTTAGGAGGTCGACCAGTCAAGTTTTGGAGAGATCTTCAACCAATCAAGTTCTCTTATTCTCAAGAGATCTCTCTCCATCAAAATTCAAGCAAAATGGCCTTAAATCAAGTGATTCCAAGATTCAATGACACCTAACCAAGATTGGGGTTACAAGGTTGTGTAGTTGATCAAACTACTCATGGCCCTAAGGATAGGGTTTTGAGTGAAGACATCTTATGGTTGATTCTTGAGGCAAACCTTGTTCATTTGGATCATTATTGCTCACCAAGGTTCTTATATGTCTCATCGCAAAGTCCTTCAGAGGTTCATATGGGCAGAGGACTGGTCAAGATTTTCATCTGGTCAAAGAAAAGTCAATTATGGTTATAAGGAGGTCCAAGGGTTGACTTTTGGCCATTTTGGTCATAGGAGGTCATTTCAAGCCATAACAAGTGCTATGGTGAGATTTAATCAAGAAGAATCAAGGAGAGTCATAAAATCAGGAGGTTGTAGAGTTTTTTCTAATATTACTTTTGAGGTAAAGAACTCCTTCATTGGATTTATACATTTCAAGTTATGATGTCTTCGAGTTGGTGTCTCAGAAATTGGAAGGATTTAAAGTCATCCAAAGGCAACCAACTACTAAGAAACATTTCACATGGATCAAATATTTTCCTCAAAATGCTTTCAACATAAGAGTTGTTCTTCATCCTCTAAGATTTCCAAAAAGTGCTAGAAATAATCATTTCCATATGTAGAACTCAAGTTATTATCTTTCTAAGTCAAGGCCATTTTGGATGACCTAGTTTTGGTCATTCACTTCAAGGCCAAAACTCATTAACTTCCAAGCTTCATCTCATTTGTTCATCAACATGAATGTTGTATAACTCTTCCTAAGCTTTCTTTTTAGTACAATAAATCCTCCATTGGGTGTGCAGAACTCAAATTATGATGTCCTCAAGATAGGGTTTCCAAGCTGCCAAATTTGGCATGTGATTTGTCAACTTCATGAACCAATCTTTCGAGGCATTTTTCATCAAGATCCTAAGTCTAATTCAATTTTCATCAAACATCAAATTTGTTAAGCTTCTTATAAGATTTCCAAGAATACCAAGAATTAATCATTTGAATACTTATACCACAAGTTATGGAGCTTTAAATGAGGTGTCACAAAGTTGTCAAGATACATTTTGTAACTTAGAATTTTTTTCACGGTGCTTAGGCAGATTTTGGTGCACAAGTTCAAACCCTTGTTTCATATGATTCTAGACCTAATTTCAACTTTTGATCAACATGGAAGTTCAAGAGCATTCTTCAAAATTTCATTAGAGCTTAAATGTGCACCAAATGGTTCAATATTCATCAAGATGCAAGGCCATAAAGTAAGCTACATGGAATGGTCATAAGGCAAGTCATATGTATGTTTCTTCTTATCACAATTGTGAATTGGTCTTCCAGCATGAATACACTTCATTTTACATGCATCACCATCATGTTACATCACAATTTGGATGGCTAAATATGTGTAAACATTCTCATGCACCCCATCTTCATTTTTGCCATATTTGGAAAAGTTGGAATTATAACAAACTTGTACAACCACATTCCCTCATGTAAAAATCTTTTCCACAAAATTTTCGTGCTCCACTTCTGATCAAGAATGACCATAATATACTACATATCATGAAGAACCCTTACCACTCTCTCACCACCTCATTTTTGTCAAAAAACTTCCACTAGCCATTTCTTTCCATTTGGGCTTCAAAAACTCCCCAACCCATCATATAAAATCACCACAAACCCTAAAACAAGACTCCACTTTTCGTTTTGCCTCAAATCAAATCAAGAAAGTTTTTTCTCTCTTCCAATTTTTATCAAGCTCAAGTTGAATTTTTTCTCAAAAGATCTCTCAACTTCTTTCACTCTTTGGTTATTTCTTAACCTCCAAGAAGATAGAGGAGGAGTTTCTGAGGTCATTTGAGCAAAGAAAAGAAGCAGTGGGCTGCCTCCACTAGGTAATTCTTCTCGTTCATTTTTCTCTCATGTTGAACGTGCATTGAGCTTGTTTTTATTGACTCTGAAGGCCTACATTAATGTAGGCATGGTTCATGTTGTTGTTGTTTTGATTTGAAAGAATTTCAGTATGTGTGTTATTTTGTTGTGCTTGGTTTTCATGAGCTTAAAGTGTGTTTCAATGAAAATGGAGGCCAGATATGGATTTTACGTGAAATTTCCTTGAGTTTGGTGTCCAATTTTTTGTGATTTAGTGTTGTTTTGAATCTGCTCCGGTGGAGGATCGCTTGAGAAGATGATCGGAGCCCTAGCTCAGGCATCTAAGGCGTCGTGCTTGTTGTGTATGTTTGACCTCTTGACTGCTTGCATGGTGCGTATGTGGCTCCTATGTGGCCGGTGACTCAGTTAAATGAAACTGTGCTTTTTTTGTTTGGTTTGCTGATCCATATGGGCGGTGTCGCAACTGGCAAAAAAGGGCCGGCGGAAACAAACAGAAGAGTCGTCACCGAACGTTATTTATTCCAAAGAGATGAAAAAGAAACGATCAAAGAAAACCTAAGAGAACGGGAAAGACAAGTTCATCGCAACCAAATCTTGGGTTCGGGAGTCGGTTACGCAAGGGGAAGGTGTTGCACCCCAAAATTTGCTCAACCTTTTCTTACCTGGTTTATGTTTCATTGCATTATCATCTGCATAGTTGTATCATTTGCATATCATGTTATCATTTATATAGCAGGGGATCAAGTGTGATTCTTATCAAGAGAAGCCTAGCAAGAGGTCTCATTCAAGATTGAGAAGTTATCAAAGTCATCAGGAGGGGATTTGAGGGCCTAAGGGTTTAGATGTTTGAGTGTGAATCTTCTCCTAACTTGAGGATCAACTGAAGACCATCAGAGGGTTCTGAAGTGTTGAATGTGAGAAGAGGATGTGTATGGAGCTCATAGGATGCCTAGAGGGCCATGGGAGAGTTTAATCAAGTCATTGTGCCAATTGCACGAGCCACAGTTGAGGTGCAAGCAATTAGGGTTTCATCTGGATCAATTCTAGGTCAACTGGAAAATTGAAGAGTATCAAGGCCTACTTTTAGGTTATGGAGTTCATGAAATTATGTGATAATACATTTGTGGTGTTGTGCCAAGATCAAGTCAAGAAGAATCAAGAGTGTGAGAAGTTGCTAAATTAGGGTTTCAGTGCAAAATTCCCTGTTTAGTGCCTAACTTCAAGACCACATAAGTCAAGATACAAGTTTCAAATGGATCTTTGGCCAACATGAAACTTGTAGATCATCTCAATAACTTTAATTTGAGTACTATAAGTCCTCAAGGGGATTTATAGAACTCAAGTTATGGTCCAGAAAAGTTACAAGTCCTTAGATGCTTCTGAAATTTGTCTGTGAAAATCATATGACTTCAAAGCTATTTTTGACCTAGATGGAGGTTTCACCTGAACTTTTGGCCAACATGGAAGTTGTTCCTCATGATCTTAGATTTCTAAATTATACTAGAAGTCTTCTATATGATTTGTAGAACTCAATTTATGAGGTTTACAAGTCAGGGATATTTTGGGAAAGTGAGATTATAGGTCATTTTCAATCATAGGCCAAAATCTCCAACTTGCACTTGTCAAATGCAATTTTGTTCAACATGAAAGTTGCTCAAAATGGGGTTTTTAGGCTAGCCAAGAGGTCATGATGGATTTAATTAGCTCATAGTTGGTTTGAAATGGTTTCAAAAAGGGAAAATTTCAAATGAATTAAGGAGGGAAAATGCCAATTTTGAGTTTTAGGACCAAAACTTGTCAAGTAACAACATTTTTTGAATGGAAATTGAGTTTTAGACACTTTGGCATTACCAGAATTTTGAGTTTAGGTCAAATTTTGTGAGTTGCCATTTGATTTCTTCATTTGCAAGTCACACATCAAAATCCCTTACCAATGCAATTCAAACACTCCTTTTGGTCTGAATACACTCACAAGGGAATTTGCAAGTGAAAGAGAAGCTTCTAGAGCAATTTTCATGGCCAATTCGTGACTGTTACATTGCACATGTGAGGAGAAAAACAGAAATTTGGATTGGCTGGATTGGGCCTCAATTGAGTTGCTAAAGCCCATAGACATGTTCTATTTAAGTTCTGTGATGATTTTAGAATCATTTTGGTGCAAGTTTCGTGGCTGAAGCAGAGATAGCAACTTCATTTTCAAGCAAGCAAGTGCAGATCGGGTTTTGAGTTCTAGGTTGATTAAGAGCAAATTGAAGGTTGAATCATCTTTCTCTTGCATCCTTGAAAGATTCTGGAGAGTTTTGAAGCTTGATTCGTGTTCTAGCTACCTCTGTTAGTGGATCTACAACAAGTTAGTAACTTTCATATTTCCATATGAATTAGCATGATATAGTTAGAATTGAACTTGTGGTTAAGATCTAGACAAGATGTAGATCGTTTTAGGATCAATTTGGAAGTAATTGGTGATGTTTGATAAAGAGGTGCCATTTCTGTTTTGATTCGAGTAGATCTGATCTTAAGGCTATAACATGATTTGGATAGATCAATTTAATGTATGAAGCATGAGGAGCATTTATGTATCATTAGATTTGCAATTGATGATGATTGAATTGGATGTGTATTCTGAACATTGCTTCGAATTTGAAAATCTATGGAGAGTTAGCACATTTGAATAGGAGCTTTGAATTCCTGGTGAAATTCTGATTGAGATTGGTATAAGGATTGCTATTTCTGGACACCTGCAACCACCTGCTCACCGGAGAAGACGACCGGAGTCTTCTCCGGCCACCACACTGAATCTCCATCTGGCCAGTTGATAACACAAAATCGTATATATATATATATATATATATATATATATATATATATATATATATATATATATATATATATATATATATATATATATATATATATATATATATATATATATATATATATATATATATATATATATATATATATATATATATATATATATATATATATATATATATATATATATATATATATATATATATATATATATATATATATATATATATATATATATATATATATATATATATATATATATATATATATATATATATATATATATATATATATTGATGCATAATTCAACTGATGTTTGACTGTTTTCGATCCGATTTCGGGTTCTTTCCGTGTTATTTGTCTGATATTTTGTAGGTATTTGATGATCATGTCTAAAAAAGGCAATATGAAGAAAAGAAGCAATCACAGATGAAATATGGACGAAAATCGGATGACAACAACATGAAAAACGCAGAATGCGTATTTTGCTACTGTGACGACCGTCACAGCTCCATGACGACCGTCACACACCGTGACGACCGTCATGCAGGCAAAAACGCCCAACTTCTAATGCACGTGCAAAATGCAATTCCAAGTCCCAAATAGTGGACCACTACTCCCTGATATTTCTGCCTCAAAGTCCACCTTCTTCAAGTTATAACCGTTAGAATTCTATTTCTATAAAAGGGGAAGGAGGGGAGCTGAGAAAGGGAGTCGCATTCAGACAACGAAGTGCTGCCCAATTTCATTTCCAGAGCAAAAGTTCAGTTTTATTTCTTTCTATTTTTTTGTTGCCTTTCATTTCTTCTGTAATTCCTATTTCCCTTGTACGATAAATTGGCACAAAGACCAGAATCCTGCCAACATTTGTGGAGGATCTGCCCAAAGGTCAATTGGAATATTTACAGGTTTTAAATTTTAATCGTAATTTTAGTTTTCATTATGATGCATGTTATTATTCACTATTTTTATTTATGTTTTACCTTTCCCAAATCCACGTCTAGCTAAATCAAGGTAATCGATATGTAATAATAATTCGGACGGGATTTGACAATAACCGGTTGAAAACTTTCTTTTTCAAAAGTTGTTTATGGTCTAAGTGTTTAAATTTATTTACTGAATAAACTTCGTCGCGAAAGCGAGAACTTATTTAAAAGTAGTTTTGCCACGAAAGTGGGAAATTAATTAAGGTACGAACCAACAAGCGAAAGCTGCGGCAATACCAGATAGTAAACACTAGTCATTTGTTTTAATAACAGCAAAAGCACTTTAAAATGAATTAGAACTTAGAGATTTCCAAAAAATAGTTTTAACCCCGAATGGGACATGAAAGCGTACATTTGGTCCTTAGAATTATGATTAGCGTCAACAACCATCGTGAGACGAGAGTCTTCAGATCACTATTTTCTGCTTAAATAAACTATGAAAAATATTTCATATACCGGTAACTTGTCAAATCCCCGAAGAACATAATTACTGCATATCAATTCACGTAATTATAATTTAAATAACATTTTTAGTTCCCTTTAGTGACAATCTTATTCCCTTAAGCATTATCTACCTAGCTAAACATAGTAACTCCCGAGAACACTAGTTTGATTACGAGTCCCTGTGGGATCGATATCTTTTATTACTACGCGATAGACTGTGCACTTGCAGTTAAGTTGTATTAGACATAGAAAGTCGCGATCAAGTTTTTGGCGCCGTTGCCGGGGACCCGTTTAGTCAATAGTGTAACCTTCTGTTACGCCGTATAGACTAGGTTAACTATTTTCATTTTTCCTTTACTAGTGTTGTCGATTGTATGCCAAGTAATCGCCCACAAGGCGATATCTTAAAACCTTCAGTCGCAGAACTAGAACGCTTCTTACATTTAAGAAGTCGAATCATTGAGTACCAACTCAAACATAACATTCCCGATCCTCTCACTCCCATTCCCAAATTAGAAGAAGAATCAAAGATGGTTGAAGCACCTCAAAACAAACCGCTGAAGGCATACGCTACACCCTCTCAGATGGAGCCTAGAAGTAGCATTGCTGCCCCAGCTATTACTCGAAACGATTTTGAGCTGAAACCATCATTGCTGTCAGCTTTACAATAAAACCAATTCTCAGGAAATGCAACTGAGGATCCAAACAAACATTTAACGAAGTTTGTACAATACGCAGACACAGTGAAAGCAAATGGAGTAACTCCAGACGCGATAAGACTTCGTCTTTTCCCATTCTCTCTTAGAGACAGAGCGTGGACATGGTTACAATCCTTACCATACAACTCCGTTACGACGTGGGAACAGTTGAAGAACGTCTTCTTAGCGAGATATTTTCCGCCAAGCAAAACTGCTATGCTTAGAGCTCAAATCAACGGATTTCGACAAAAAGATACTGAATCTCTTTACGAAGCATGGGAACGATTCAAAGATATGATGAGAACATGTCCTCACCACGGTCTAGAAGACTGGGTGACAATCCATACTTTCTATAATGGGCTTTTATACAATACCAGATTGACAATAGACGCTGCCGCGGGCGGTGCACTTATGGATAAGCCATACGACGAAGCCTACCAACTAATCGAGAACATGTCTCAGAACCACTGCCAATGGGGAGGTGAACGCACTCCAACAGAGAAACCCGCAACGAAAGGTGGGATGTACGAGATCATCAGCCTTGAAAAGTTCAACGCTAAAGTAGATGCTCTAGCACAGAAGATTGACAGTCTGACCGTTAACCCCACTGCAACCGTCGCTGCCGTAACTCCAAACTGCGAGTTATGCGGAAGCACCACTCATAATGCGCCCGAATGCCCATTGCTAGCCGGAATCCCACCAGACCAAGTAAATTATGCTCAAGGAAATCCTTACGCAAATACTTACAACCCAGGTTGGCGAAATCATCCAAACTTTTCTTACAAAAGCGATAATGCATTGCAAATGCCTACTGCTCCGCCAGGATATCAGAAACCAGCTGCTGCTCAGACTGCACCTAGGAAATCAAACCTCGAGTTGATGATGGAAAAATTCATAGCTACTCAAGCTCAAACAAACAAAGAATTCCTGAATCAAAACATACACACTAGCGAGCAAATTAAACAGTTGACCGGAAAAGTAGACGCTTTAGCCACCCACAACAAAATGTTAGAAACACAGATGTCACAAGTGGCTCAACAACAAGCCTCTGCTGCCGCACCCGCTGACACATTTCCTGGACAACCCGAACAGAATCCAAAAGGCCAAGCAAATGCTGTATACTAAGAAGTTGAAAAGAATTGGACGAACCGATCGATCCGAGGACCGAAAACTCAGCCATGCAACAAAAACCAACTGAACAAGCAGAAAAGGAATCTGAGTTAGAGAAGAAGGAAGACAACGAGAAGGAGGATACCGCAAGTGAAAAAACCCAAGCACCTCCAGCGCCATATAAACCACCTATCCCTTATCCTCAAAGACTAATAAACTCTAAAACTTCAGGATAGTTCAAGAAATTTGTAGAGCTCCTTAAATAGTTGAATATCACTATTCCTTTTACAGAAGCAATAACTCAAATGCCGTCACACGCTAAATTTCTCAAAGAAATCCTGTCAAATAAGAGAAAGATCGAGGATAACGAGACAGTTACACTTACTGCAGAGTGTAGCGCTATAATTCAAAACCGCATGCCTCCTAAATTAAAAGACCCAGGTAGTTTCTCCATACCCTGCAAAAAGCTGAATATGGGAGACCTAAGACCAACTAAAATGTCCGTACAATTAGCTGACCGATCAGTAAAATACCCCGTCGGAATACTGGAAAACGTTCCAGTACGCATAGGACAATTCTACATCCCAACCGACTTCATAATTATGGACATCAAGGAGGACTCTGTTACCCCAATTATCCTAGGAAGACCGTTCCTAGCTACAGCCGGAGCTATTATAGACGTGAAGAAAGGAAGGCTAACATTCGAAGTAGGAGAAGAAAAGATAGAGTTCATTCTCACCAAGTTCTTACAAGCACCAGCCATAGACGATACCTGCTATTTAGTAGATGAAATTGACGAATGCATAAGAGAACTTGAAAATAAAGAGGCCACGTATTCAGAAATAATAAAGATTCAAATACCCGATATTTCTGAAGACGATGATTGGCGTAAACCGTATAAAGACGACAGCCTAAGCGAAAGCTTAGCACTGACCCCAAACCATATGCCAGGTCCGAAGAACCCATCTTTAGAACTTAAAACACTGCCCAAAAACCTTAGATATGAATTCCTAGACGATGAACTAAAAAGACCAGTGATAGTCAACGCTGACTTAGGACAACCAGAAACCGAAAAGCTATTAGAAGTCCTAAAGAAGTACCCCACTGCATTAGGCTATAACATAAGCGATCTAAAAGGTATAAGTCCTTCAATCTGTATGCATCGAATTACAATAGAGGAAGACTCTAAAACCTCTAGAGAGCATCAGAGAAGACTGAACCCCATCCTAAGCATTATAGTCAGAGATGAAGTAAAGAAATTGCTAGATGCAGGAATCATCTATTCAATCTCCGATAGTGAATGGGTTAGCCCAGTTCATGTCGTACCAAAGAAAGGAGGAGTCACAGTAGTTAAAAACGAAAAAGGCGAATCAATAACAAAAAGAGTCGTGACTGGAAGCAGGATGTGCATTGATTATAGGAAGCTTAACAAGGCCACACGAAAAGATCACTTCCTGTTACCCTTCATAGACCAAATGTTGGAAAGATTAGCCAAACATTCATATTTCTGCTATCTAGATGGCTATTCAGGATTTTCCAAATTCCCATTCATCCTGATGACCAAGAAAAGACTACATTCACCTGTCCTTATGGTACTTTTGCTTATCGCCGAATGTCGTTCGAACTCTGTAATGCTCCAGCAACCTTCCAAAGATGTATGATGGCAATCTTCGTAGATTTCATAGACGACATCATGGAAGTATCTATGGACGATTTCTCGGTATGTGGACAAAGTTTCGAAGGATGCCTACAAAACTTAGAAATGGTATTAGAACGTTGTGTAAAAGTGAACCTCGTCCTAAATTGGGAAAAATGTTATTTTATGGTCCGACAAGGAATAGTTCTAGGACATGTCATATCAAATAACGGAATTGAGATCGACAAAGCTAAAATAGAGATTATAAAAGATCTCCAACCTCCAAAATCCGTACGAGAAATACGGAGTTTTCTAGGACATGCCGGTTTCTACCGAAGATTTATAAAAGATTTTTCAAAAATCAAAAAACCTTTGATCGGCCTGTTGATGAAAGATGTTGAGTTCGTCTTCGACGACGACTGTCTAAAAGCATTCGAAACATTAAAATCAACCCTTATCACCGCACCGATTATGCAACCACCCGATTGGCGACTACCGTTCGAAATCATGTGCGATGCGAGTGATTATGCCGTAGGCGCAGTTCTAGGACAAAGGAAAGACAAGAAACTCCATGCCATCTACTATGCCAGTAGAACCTTAGATCCTGCCCAAATGAACTACGCCACAACAGAAAAGGAACTTCTATCAGTTATATTTGCGCTTGACAAATTCCGTTCTTACCTAGTAGGAGCAAAGATTATCATATACACAGACCACGCTGCCATTAGGTACCTAATAAGCAAAAAGGATGCCAAACCAAGACTATTGAGATAGATCCTGTTATTACAAGAGTTTGACTTAGAAATCAAAGATAAGAAAGGAACCGAGAACATTGTTGCAGATCACTTATCCCGAATAGAAGGCATCAAACATGAACCAGTACCGATAAATGACGATTTCCCGTACGAACATCTGATAGCCAAATTAGAAAGTGACATGCCTAACTCAATCTCGGAAGATCCAGAATTCGAAAAAGCCGTAGAAGTCGTCTATGCCCAAGTCACATTACCTTGGTATGTTGACATCGTTAATTACCTAGCTGCAGGCGTGCTTCCACCAGATCTCACTTATCAGCAAAAGAAGAAATTCTTCCACGATCTGAAACACTATTATTGGGACGAACCTCTACTCTTCAAGAGAGGGGCCGACAACATATATTGTCGCTGTGTCCCAGAGGAAGAAATAGAGAATATTATTTCCCAATGCCATTCAGCACCATATGGTGGTCATGCTAGTACATCCAAGACGTGCGCTAAGATTCTCCAAGCCGGCTTATTCTGGCCTAACCTCTGGAAAGACTTTCACATCGCTGTGCTAAAATGTGATCGATGCCAACGAACTGGCAACATCTCACGACGCGATGAAATGCCTCAGAAAGGAATCTTAGAGGTAGAAATCTTTGACGTATGGGGAATAGATTTCATGGGACCATTCCCACCTTCTTTTGGTAATAACTACATACTCGTCGCTGTAGACTATGTGTCTAAATGGATAGAAGTCATTGCTGCTCCAACAAATGACGCACGAGTAGTAATCAAACTCTTCAAAAACACAATCTTTCCTAGATTCGGTGTACCCAGACTCGTCATTAGTGACGGCGGATCTCACTTCATATCGCGAATATTTGATAAACTTCTTTCTAAATATGGAGTCCGACACCGAGTAGCTACACCCTATCATCCGCAAACTAGCGGACAAGTAGAGGTCTCGAACAGGGAAATAAAACAAATATTGGAAAAGACTGTCGCTACCTCAAGGAAAGATTGGTCATCAAAGCTAAATGAAGCTTTATGGGCTTATAGGACCGCTTTTAAGACACCAATAGGTACTACACCCTACAAATTAGTTTACGGTAAATCCTGCCATCTCCCTGTAGAATTAGAGCATAAAGCTTTTTGGGCCATTAAGGCACTTAATTTCAACTACACCGAGGCAGGCGAAAAACGAATCTTGAACTTACACGAATTAGAAGAACTTCGATTGGACGCTTACGAAAATGCCTGTATCTACAAAGAACGAACTAAAAGGTTGCATGATAAACGATCAGTCAAGAAAAAATTCAGTGTGGGAGACATCGTATTGCTATTTAATTCAAGATTAAAACTCTTCCCAGGCAAACTAAAATCTAGGTGGTCCGGACCTTATGAAGTGACTAAAGTACTTCAGAGTGGAGCTATTGAAATTACCGATAAGACGAATGCACCGTTTATCGTAAACGGGCAACGTCTAAAACATTATAATAAGAACGAAAACAGCCCTCAAGTCTGCAGTATAGCATTGCTTGAGCTTCCAGCTCAAACACCCGAATAGCTTGTCACCAAGCTATCATCAGGCTTTAGACGTTAAAAACAGCGCTTACTGGGAGGCAACCCAATTTTCCCGCATTTTTCCTCGTTACTGTATTTCATTTTTATTTAAAATTCTACTTTGAAACTTTAACAAAAATTCTAAACTAAAAATTGCCACTATTTTTACTTTCTTTTATTTTCATATTTTTATTTTATATTCTTCTTTTATCTTTTGTTTTTACCGCCTTTCGCTTTTCTTAAAATCCTGACTTCAAATTTCTGTTTTAAACTTTTCAGGATTTTAAAAGTCTTCAAAACCTTCCTCCTGTTTTTCTCCGACTTACCTACGAGTATGGCCGCGTACGACTTCACAAAGGTTCATTTTCGAGGACTAGCTCAAAAGGCAAGATTTGAAGCATTGACTGAGAGAGAACTAGCCTTAATGCTGTACTATGATAAGTCTACCATGGAGAAACTAGGGATCACGGATAACATCCAATACCTGTTCAATCAACTGGGTTAGGAGAACACTGCTTTGAAAACCCGTTTTGCTACCTATAAGGACCTCACCTATGAATTCCTTAGTTCCTTCAGGTACCTACCCAACTATGGTTTTGGATCCAACACAGAGCTGATCACCTTTAGGATGTTTGGAGTGGACCAAACCCATGGCCGGATGTCATTAGCTAACCTCCTAGGATTTCCTAGCGGACCGCATGTGTTCATCAGTGCAGAAGATGATGATCTTGATTTTAAACTCAACCAATTCTGGGGAAGAATCACAGGCGACTATCACCCTGAACCAGACAGAATGTATAATGATGAGATTCATAACCCAACTTTCAGATACTTTCATAAGATACTAGCTCACACCCTTTTCGGGAAAGAAGAAAATATTACTACATTATCTAAAGAAGAGTTATTTATCATGTTATGTGCTTCTCAGGGACGTACAGTGAATGCAGTACCTTTCATGATGAGATCTTTCTGACGCCTCACTCAGGACCCACAATCACCTATTCTAATAGGAGGCCTCGTGAAAATGATTGCCCACGAGCTTGGCCTTAGATTCCACTTAAATGCAAGCACTAGTTTTGGCACCATCCGACCCATGAATATCCAGTTCTGCTTTAACAGGCGCATTTTAAGAACTATGGGACCTGGACCTTACGAGTACCTCATCAATGACAAACCTGTCCAGCTATTCACATTACCAAATCATCAGATGACAAGTATCCACAACAAGGACAACTGGCTTTATGAATTGGATGAGCCTATGGGACCTCCTTCACCTCAATCAACACCACAGAACTACATGTACGACAGTGATCACATCTCTGAAGCACACGATTTTATGTACTATGAGGATGCTGTATCAGAAGCTGAAGTGGACCCTACGACTCCTCCGCATTACAACACCTATCCTGAGCCCATTCTTGAGGAGACCACTAACAAAATGGATACTGTTCTGCACCGATTGGACAACGTTGACGCAGCTCTGACTACTGTAAAAGACGACATCGCAGGCATACACAGCGAACTCGTAGTCTTCATGGACTTAGTCTGTGACCAGCTCGACTACTACGCACGGAAGTTCGATGAATTGAAGGCACGAAAAGACTAGATATTAGTTTTAGTTTAGTTTAGTTTAGTTTTCTGTTTTCCGTCCGTTTTCAATTATTTTGATTTTTGCATTGTTAATTTCCCTATGTATTACATTACAACAATTCAAATTACTTGTTATTTCAATTATAGTCTTTATTCATTTATTCTGTTTTTTACGTTACGTCTTTGTTTATTGGCCGATATAATACATTGACATATCATTTATAGGCCTAAAAATCATTGCAAGAACTCCCTCAAAGCAAAATTCTGCGTTCTACAGATTTTGCTGGTGTGACGACCATCACAGGAGCCTGACGACCGTCACACAGGTGACGACCGTCACAGATACGTGACGACCGTCACGAGCCCAAAACTGTTATCTGATATAACAGGGGTTGCGTTTTCTCTCCCACTCATCTCCTTTCAACTTCCAATCATCAAGAACTCACACCCCACTCCCAATTTTCGTTTTCCCCACCTTGCACCATATATTCCAACTCCCATCTCAACTTCCTACTACACTGCTGTCACATTTTTCCACTCCACAGAACCACCTCGATCCATATTTCCTCCGTATCCTCCAACAATGGCGAGAAACAACAAAACCCCAGACCTCAGCAACATTGTGTTCAGCGACGGTGACTCCGGAGAGAGACAGCGAGCCAACTATATCGCCTTCCACCAACGGTCGCTACAGCCGACCCACTATCCACATATCCCATTGCTCACAGAGCTCGGACTCCTTGACGGCGTCACTTGGATGCTTCAAAGAGCCGGCATCTGGAACCTCTGCACCAATCCGCTGCCGACGTACGAACAACTCACCCTCGAGTTCCTAAGTTTGTTCACCTATGTCAGTTCCAGCAGCGACCTCAGCCAACACTCCGGTGCCGCATGCTTCCGGATGTTCGGCACGAACTATCAAGTGAACCAGAACCAGATTGTCGCCATCTAACAATTCCCTCGCGGCGACAATGCTCACCGCCGCCTCACCGACCAGTTTCAGCACGAAGCCTTCGCGCTCTAGTACCAGTTAACTGGCATCAATGCCGATGGTTGGGATTCTCTGCACGCAACGCATATCCACAACCCGACCATCCGGTATTTCCACCGAGCATTGAGCAACACCATCTTCGCCCGTGATAGCAACCATAAGGTGAACTCGAAAGAGCTCTTCTTTCTCCGTTGTGTCTTCAACAACGAGCCCATCAACGCCGCTCCATTCCTCCTGGCCCACATTCAGGCCAACTGTAACCGTGGCTCTAAGCCATTTTACTTTGGCGGGATTGTCACTGCCATTGCACTTGGGCTGAACCTCGGTGACCGCCTCCAGCACCTCCATGCCATTCCCTCGGTGTTCCTCGATGTAACACCCCACTTTCTGATCGCGACTTTCTATGTCTAATACAACTAACTGCAAGTGCACAGTCTATCGCGTAGTAATAATAGATATCGATCCCACAGGGACTCGTAATCAAACTAGTGTTCTCGGGAGTTACTATGTTTAGCTAGGTATAATATGTTTAAGGGAATAAGATTGTCACTAAAAGGGAACTAAGATTACTATTTAGATTATAATTAATTAAATCGATACGTAGTAATTGTGTTCTTCAGGGATTTGATAAGTTATGGTGTATGAAATAATTTTCAAAGTTTATTCAAGCAGAAAATGGAGATTTGAAAACTCTCGCCTCACGATGGTTATTGACGCTAATCATAATCCTAAGGGCCAAACGTATACTTTCGTATTCCGTTCGGGGTTAAAATTATTTTTTGGAAATCTCTAAGTTCTAATTCATTTTAAAGTGCTTTCACTGTTATTAAAACAAATGCCTAGTGTTTACTATTTGACCTTACCGCAGCTTTCGCTTGTTGGTTCGTATCTTAATTAATTTCCCACTTTCGTGGCAAAACTACTTTTAAATAAGTTCTCGCTTTCGCGACGAAGTTTATTCAGTGAATCAATTTTAAACACTCAGACCATAGATTACTTTTGTGAAAAGAAAGTTTTCAACCAATTGTTATCAAATCCCATTCGAATTATTACTACATATCGATTACCTAAGTTTAGCTAGACATGGATTTGGGAAAGATAAAATATAAATAAGAATAATAAATAATAATTTGCATTATAATAAAACTGAAGTCGATCAAAATGAAAACCTGTAAATATGCCAATTGGCCTTTGGGCAGATCCTCTACAGATGTTGGCAGGATTCTGGTCTTTAGTGCCAATTTGATCGTACAGTACAATAGAAATTACAGAAGAGCGGAAATGGGAATAAGGAAATGTAAAGAGAAACAAATGAGAATAAAACTGGAAAATAATGCTCTGGAAAGTAAATTCGGCAGCACTTCGTGGTATGAATGCAGCACACTTTCTGAAGTCCCTTGCTTCCCTTTTTATAGAAGTGGAATCCCAACGGTTATCTCTGAAGATGATGGACCTTGAGGCAGATAATTTAGGGAGTAGTGGTCCACTCTGTGAGAATTGGAACTGTTTCTTTGACGTGTAATCTGAGTGGGGCGTTTTTGCCTGCATGACGGTCGTCACAAGGGGTGAAGGTCGTCACCCGTGTGACGGTCGTCATGAAGCTGTGACGGTCGTCACATCAGCAAAAACAGCTTGCTGCGCTTTTCATTGCGTTTTCACTCCTTTTTCGTCCATATTTCATCTGAGATTGCTTCTTTTCTTCATGTTGCCTTGTTTAGACGTGATCGTTGAATACCTGCAAAACATCAGACAAATATACGGAAATAACCCGAAATCGGATCGAAAACGGTTAGACTTTAGTTGAATTATGCATGAAAATATCTATATGATTTCGTGTTATCAAACTCCCCTAAGCTTGAATCTTTGCTTGTCCTCAAGTAAAACATGGAAAAGTCGGCAAGCACGAGGCAGCTTCTTCGTTCGCAGAGTTTGGAAAAACCAGGATTCTTGGTAGGAACAAGACGAGTATCATGATGACACTGGACTACAAGTCTTCGGAGGTCTCCTTTTTATGCAAATCGGTCTCAGTCATGCTACTGTAGCTTGGTGTCAAGGTTCTCGCGGCAAGTTCGCCCTGTTTGTTCTAGCGCAATCACATTAAGCCCGTTGTCCGTACACTTTCATGGCAAGTCGACCTGTTAGTGAATATGATCTCATTTCTGTTTTTGATCTTCTTCATTGATCATAATTCTATGTCATTGATTTTCAATGAGTTTTTCGTGTCGTTGGGCTAAATGCTCGGGTGAGGAGCACCTAACTTAGAAGGAAACATATCTTATATTCTTGGGCTTTTTAGCTCTCTTTTCATGATTTTTCATCTTTTTGGAGATCATACACTTATTTGCATCGGTCGCTCGCTTAGAAGTGTTTTTAGGATGGTGCTGACTGCTAGTATAAACTACTTGGGGTTGAGTTTGCGTAGACACTTGAGACTTTGGTACGCGTAGGTAGTGAAACCGACTCGCATAAACTAGAGATCTAAGGTGTCTGAATGATACTGGTTTTGTTAGAACTGTCGTTTCCTCGGAGTTTCAAAACTTGTTTTGAACTCAGGTGCATTCTCGTGATGCTTTTGCTTTTGAGGAACAAATGAAAGTTTTTGTTTACATTGAATAATATGGGGATTGTTTGCGTAACGTGAAAAATATATAGACGAGCTTTATTTGCTAGAAATAGACAGTGTTAAAATAGAAATTACGAAAATTCAAAGTGCAGTGAAATGGAAATAAGGGAAATAAAGGAAATTCAGAGTACAGTGGAATGGAAATAAGGCTCCGCTCCCACACTATCTCGATCAGTGTCCTCACTGATTCTTGAAGCATGCGAGAGGGGGATACAACTGAAAATGAAGATACAAATAACTGAAATATAGTAAACAATGAAGGAAAAAAAGGGAAATCTAGTCACGGCCTCTGTCACGTCCGCGCTGTCGTCCTATGGCTCTGGCAAGGGCTACTCTGTCTTCATAGCTCATAGCTCCGGTGTGGTAGACGGTGTCTCGGAGTCCTTCGACCTGCAAGGTCAGATTCGCTAGGCTCTCAGTGATCGTAGCTTGGCCAGTGTGAAGTTGTTGCATTTGAGTCTGGTGCCAAGCTTCGAACTGGTCAGCTCGCTGATTCTGCTGCTGCAACATCGTGAGTATATGTGCCTGCTGGTCTAGGGAGCGACGGAGGTCCTCTTCTGTGTAGTCTGGCACGGGATGATGGCGGCGGCGGCGAGAAGATGTACCTACGGGAGGAGGAGGCTGCGATGCCTCTGGCTGCTCGGACCTGTCCAACTCAGCTTGGATTTCATCGTCGGAACCGTGAGTGTGGTCCTGAGTGGGAACAGCGGCAACAGGAGGGGCAGTGAGGTCGAACAACCAGTTGGTACGGTCCTCTGGATGGATGCAGGTGCGGGACGGAAGGATGATGCTTTGGACGGTCTTGCCACGCACAACCGGATGGTATTTGCCGTCAGCTCAAGAGCGGATGAGATGAGAGGCTCTGCAGTGGTCGGTGTCAAGGAACACCGAGGGGATGGAATGGAGGTGTTGGAGGCGGTCGCCAAGGTTCAGCCCAAGTGCAATAGCCGTGACAATCCCGCCAAAGTAGAATGGCTTCGAGCCACGGTTGCAGTTGGCCTGAATATGGGCCAGCAGAAACGGGGCAGCGTTGACAGGTTCATTGTTGAAGACGCAATGAAGAAAGAAGAGCTCTTTGGAGTTCACTTTGTGGTTGCTGTCTTTGGCGAAGATAGTGTTACTCAACGCTCTGTGAAAGTACCTGATGGTTGGGTTATGGATATGAGTGGCGTGCAGGGAGTCCCAACCATCGGCATTGAGGCCGGTCAACTGATACCACAACACGAAAGCTTCGTGCTGGAACTGATCAGTGATGCGGCGATGAGCGTTGTCGCCGCGAGGTAGCTGTAGAATGCTGGCAATCTGATTTTGATGCATCTGGTAGTTGACGCCAAACATCCGGAAGCAAGCGGCACCTGAATTCTGGTTAAGATTCGCCGCTGCTTGTGACGTAAGTGAACAAACTCAAGAACTCAAGAGTGAGTTGTTCGTATGTTGGCTATGGGTTGGTGCAGAGGTTCCAGATGCCTGCTCTTTGAAGCATCCAGGTTACACCTTCAAGGAGGCCGAGCTCCGTAAGCGATGGAAGGTGCGGATAATGAGTCGGCTGGAGCGACCTCTGATGAAATGCAATGTAGTTTGCTCGTTGTCTTTCGCCTAAGTCTCCTTCACTGAAGGTAATGTTGCTGACATCTGGGGTTTCTGCATTCCTTGCCATTGTTGGAAGATGGAGAGGTTTCTGAGGTTTGGGGTTTTTCTGCAGAGAGGGAAAAATGACAGAACGGTAGTTTGGAGGTTGAATTTGGAGTTGAAGTTTATAGTTCAATGTGGGGAGGACGAAAATTCGTAGTGGGGTAGGAGTTAGGATGATTGAAAGTGATAATGGGGGGAGTGGAAGAGAACACGAACCCTGTTTTATCAGATTTCAGTTTCTGACTGCGTGACGGTCGTCACATAGGTGTGACGGTCGTCACCCGCGTGACGCTCGTCATGAGGCTGTGACGGTCGTCACAGCAGCAAAATCTGCAGGACGCAGAATTTTGCTCTGAGGGCGTACTCGTAGTGACTTTAAGGCTTAGTATTGATACGGTGATGAAATATAACAGCCGACAAACAACAAATAATGCGAAAACAGAATAATTTAATAAAAACTAGAATTGAAATAACGTAAAATTGAAACAATTGTATGTAGTACATAAAGAAAACTAACAATGCGAAATATCCAAATGATTAAATGAAACTAAACTAGGCTAAACTAAACTGAAACTACTACTAAGAACTAATAACTAATCTTTTCGTGCCTTCAACTCATCAAATTTCTGTGAATAGTAGTCGAGTTGGTCGCAGACTAGATCCATGAAGCCTACCAGTTCGCTGTGCATGCCTGCGATATCAGCTTTTACATTAGTCAGAGCTTTATCAACGTCGTCCAATCTGAGTAACACGGCATCCATTTTGTCGGTGGTTTCCTCATGGATAGGCTCAGGATAAGTATTGTAGTGTGGAGGAGTCGTAGGGTCTACTTCAGTTTCAGATGCAGCGTCCTCATAGTACATATAGTCGCGTGCCTCAGAGATGTGGTCACTGTCATACATATAGTTCTGTGGTGTTGACTGTGGTGAAGGAGGTCCCATAGGCTCATCCAATTCGTAGAGCTAGTTATCCTTGTTGTGGATGCTTGTCATCAGATGATCAGGCAGTGTGAATAGCTGTACTGGTTTTTCGTTAATAAGGTACTCATACGGTCCAGGTCCCATAGTTCCTAAAATGCGCCTGTTAAAGCAGAAATGTATGTTCATGGGTCGGATGGTGCCAAAACGAGTGCTGGCATTTAAGTGGAATCTAAGGCCAAGCTCGTGGGAAATCATTGTTACCAGGCCTCCTATAAGGATAGGTGTCTGAGGTTCCAGCGTGAGGCGTTTGAAAGATCTCATCATGAAAGGCACTGCATTTACTGTCCGCCCCTGAGAAGCACAGAACATGATGAATAACTCCTCCTTAGATACTGCAGTAATATTTTCTTCTTTTCCAAACAAGGTGTGGGCTAGTATCTTATGGAAGTATCTGAAGGCTGGGTTATGAATGTCATCATTGTGCATTCTGTCTGGTGCAGGGTGATAGTCGCCTATGATTCTACCCCAGAATTGATCGAGTTGCAAATCAATATCGTCATCTTCTGCACTGATGAACACATGCGGTCCGCTAGGGAATCCTAGGAGGTTAGCTAGTGACATCCGGCTATGGGTTTGGTCCATTCGAAATAATCGGAAGGTAATCAACTCTGTGTTGGATCCAAAGCCATAGTTGGGTGTGTATCTGAAAGAACTAAGGAATTCATAGGTAAGATCCTTGTAGGTAGCGAAACGTGTTTTTAGAGCAGTGTTCTCCCAACCCAGTTGATTGAACACGTATTGAATGCTATCTGTGATCCCTAGTTTATCCATAGTAGCCTTATCATAATACAGCGTTAAGGCGAATTCTCTTTCGGTCAATGCTGCAAATCTTGCCTTTTGAGCGAGTCCTCGGAAGTGAACCTTTGTGAAGTCGTACTCGGCCATACTCGCAGGTAATTCGGAGAAAACAAAAAGGAATGTTTTGAAGACTTTAAAAATCCTGAAAAGTTTGAAACAGGAAATTGAAGTCAGGATTTTTAGAAACGAAAAGCGGTAGAAACAAAAGACAAAAGAGAGAAAATAAAATAAGAATAAAAGTACGAAAATGAATGAAAGTAGAGAGTAGTAGTAATTTTAGAATTTTTGTTGGATTTTTCAAAGTAGAATTTTAAGGAAAAAT
This sequence comes from Lathyrus sativus, assembly GCA_963859935.3. NCBI lineage: Eukaryota > Viridiplantae > Streptophyta > Magnoliopsida > Fabales > Fabaceae > Lathyrus > Lathyrus sativus. The sequence goes on along the minus strand of OZ012738.1, from coordinate 69,591,109 downwards.
GAAATGCAATAACGAGGGAAATTTGGGTTGCCTCCCAGTAAGCGCTGTTTTTAACGTCTAAAGCCTGACGATAGCTTGGTGAGAAGCTATTCGGGTGTCTGAGCTGGAAGCTCAAGCAATGTTATATTGCTTACTTGAGGACTGTTGTCGTTCTAATTGTAATGTTTTAGACGTTTCCCGTTTACGATAAATGGTGCATTTGTCTTATCGGTAATTTCAACAGCTCCACTCTGAAGTACTTTAGTCACTTCATAGGGTCCAGACCACCTAGATTTTAGTTTACCTGGGAAGAGTTTTAATCGTGAATTAAAGAGCAATACGATGTCTCCCACACTGAATTGTTTCCTGATTGAACGTTTATCATGCCACTTTTTAGTTCGTTCTTTGTAGATACAGGCATTTTCGTAAGCGTCTAATCGAAGTTCTTCCAACTCGTGTAAGTTCAAGATTCGCTTTTCTCCTGCCTCGGTGTAGTTGAAGTTGAGTGTCTTAATGGCCCAGAAGGCCTTATGCTCTAACTCTACAGGGAGATGGCAGGATTTACCGTAAACTAATTTATAGGGGGTAGTACCTATTGGTGTCTTAAATGCGGTCCTATAAGCCCATAAAGCCTCTTGTAGCTTTGACGACCAATCTTTTCTTGAGGTAGCGACGGTCTTTTCCAAGATCTGTTTTATTTCTCTGTTCGAGACCTCTACTTGTCCGCTAGTTTGCGGATGATAAGGCGTAGCTACTCGGTGCCGGACTCCATATCTAGAGAGAAGTTTATCGAATATTCGTGATATGAAGTGAGATCCTCCGTCACTAATGACGAGTCTCGGTACACCGAATCTAGGAAAGGTTGTGTTTTTGAAGAGTTTGATTACTACTCGTGCGTCGTTTGTTGGAGCAGTTATGGCTTCTATCCATTTAGACACGTAATCGACAGCGACGAGTATGTAGTTATTACCAAAAGAGGATGGGAATGGTCCCATGAAATCTATTCCCCAGACGTCGAAGATTTCTACCTCTAAGATTCCTTTCTGAGGCATTTCATCGCGTCGTGAGATGTTGCCAGTTCGTTGGCATCTATCACACTTTTGCACAGCGATGTGAACGTCTTTCCAGAGATTAGGCCAGAATAAGCCGGCTTGGAGAATCTTAGCGCACGTCTTGGATGTACTAGCATGACCACCGTATGGTGCTGAGTGGCATTGGGAAATGATATTTTCTATTTCTTCCTCTGGGACACAGCGACGATATATGTTGTCGGCCCCTCTCTTGAAGAGTAGAGGTTCGTCCCAATAATAGTGTTTCAGATCGTGGAAGAATTTCTTCTTTTGCTGATAAGTAAGATCCGGTGGAAGCACGACCGCAGCGAGGTAATTAACGATGTCAGCATACCAAGGTAACGTGACTTGGGCATAGACGGCTTCTACGGATTTTTCGAATTCTGGATCTTCCGAGATTGAATTGGGCGTGTCACTTTCTAATTTGGCTATCAGACGTTCGTACGGGAAATCGTCATTTATCGGTACTGGTTCATGTCTGATGCCCTCTATTCAGGATAAGTGATCTGCAACAATGTTCTCGGTTCCTTTCTTATCTTTGATTTCTAAGTCAAACTCTTGTAATAACAGGATCCATCTCAATAGTCTTGGTTTGGCATCCTTTTTGCTTATTAGGTACCTTATGGCAGCGTGGTCTGTGTATATGATGATTTTTGCTCCTACTAAGTAAGAACGAAATTTGTCAAGCGCAAATATAACTGCTAGAAGTTCCTTTTCTGTGGTAGCGTAGTTCATTTGGGCAGGATCTAAGGTTCTACTAGCATAGTAGATAGCATGGAGTTTCTTGTCCTTCCTTTGTCCTAGAACTGCGCCTACAGCGTAATCACTCGCGTCGCACATGATTTCAAACGGTAGTCTCCAATCGGGCGGTTGCATGATTGGTGTGGTGATAAGGGCTGATTTCAATGTTTCGAATGCTTTTAAACAGTCATCGTCGAAGACGAACTCAGCATCTTTCATCAACAGGCCGGTCAGAGGTTTTGTGATTTTCGAAAAATCTTTTATAAATCTTCTGTAGAAACCAGCATGTCCTAGAAAACTCCGTATTTCTCGTACGGATTTTGGAGGTTGGAGATCTTTTATAATCTCTATTTTAGCTTTGTCTACCTCAATCCCTCTATCTGATATGACATGTCCTAGAACTATTCCTTGTCGGACCATAAAATGGCATTTCTCCCAATTTAGGACGAGGTTTACTTTTACGCAACGTTCTAGTACCATTTCTAAGTTTTGTAGGCATCCTTCGAAACTTTGTCCACATACCGAGAAATCGTCCATAAACACTTCCATAATGTCGTCTATGAAATCTGCAAAGATTGCCATCATGCATCTTTGGAAGGTTGCTGGAGCGTTACAGAGTCCGAACGGCATTCGGCGGTAAGCAAAAGTACCATAAGGACAGGTGAATGTAGTCTTTTCTTGGTCATCAGGATGGATGGGAATTTGGAAGAATCCTGAGTAACCATCTAGATCGCAGAAATATGAATGTTTGGCTAGTCTTTCCAACATTTGTTCTATGAAGGGTAGCGGGAAGTGATCTTTGCGCGTAGCCTTGTTAAGCTTTCTATAGTCAATGCACATCCTGCTTCCAGTCACGACTCTTTTTGTTATTGATTCGCCTTTTTCATTTTTAACTACTGTGACTCCTCCTTTCTTTGGTACGACGTGAACTGGGCTAACCCATTCACTATCGGAGATCGGATAGATGATTCCTGCATCTAGCAATTTCTTTACTTCATCTCTGACTACAGTACTCAGGATGGAGTTCAGTCTTCTCTGATGCTCTCGAGAGGTTTTAGAGTCTTCCTCTATTGTAATTCGATGCATACAGATTGAAGGGCTTATACCTTTTAGATTGCTTACGTTATAGCCTAACGCGGTGGGGTACTTCTTTAGGACTTCTAATAGCTTTTCGGTTTCTGGTTATCCTAAGTCGGCGTTGACTATCACTGGTCTTTTTAGTTCATCGTCTAGAAATTCATATCTGAGGTTTTTGGGTAGTGTTTTGAGTTCTAAAGATGGGTTTTTCGGACCTGGCATATGGTTTGGGGTTAGTGCTAAGCTTTCGCTTAGGCTGTCGTCTTTGTACGGTTTACGCCAATTATCGTCTTCAGAAATATCGGGTATTTGAATCTTTATTATTTCTGAATACGTGGTCTCTTCATTTTCAAGTTCTCTTATGCATTTGTCGATTTCGTCTACTAAATAGCAGGTGTCGTCTATTGCTGGTGCTTGTAAGAACTTGGTGAGAATGAACTCTATCTTTTCTTCTCCTACTTCGAATGTTAGCCTTCCTTTCTTCACGTCTATAATCGCTCCGGCTGTAGCTAGGAACGGTCTTCCTAGGATAATTGGGGTAACAGTATCTTCCTTGATGTCCATGATTATGAAGTCGGTTGGAATGTAGAATTGTCCTATGCGTACTGGAACATTTTCCAGTATTCCGACTAGGTATTTCACTGATCTGTCAGCTAATTGTACGGACATTTTGGTTGGTCTGAGGTCTCCCATATTCAGCTTTTTGCATATAGATAAGGGCATAACACTGATACTGGCTCCTAAATCGCATAGAGCTTTGTCTATTACGAACTTTCCTATGACGCAGGGTATGGAGAAACTACCTGGGTCTTTTAATTTAGGAGGCATGCAGTTTTGAACAATGGCGCTACACTCTGCAGTAAGTGTAATTGTTTTGTTATCCTCGATCTTTCTCTTATTCGACAGGATTTCTTTGAGAAATTTAGCATATGACGGCATTTGAGTTATCGCTTCTGTAAAAGGAATAGTAATATTCAGCTGTTTAAGGAGCTCTACAAATTTCTTAAACTGTCCTGAAGTTTTGGAGTTTATTAGTCTTTGCGGATAAGGGATAGGTGGTTTATATGGCGTTGGAGGTGCTTGAGTTTTTTCACTTGCGGTATCCTCCTTCTCGTTGTCCTTCTTCTTCTCTAACTCGGATTCCTTTTCTGCTTGTTCAGTTGGTTTTTGTTGCATGGCTGAGTTTTCGGTCCTCGGATCGATCGGTTCGTCCAATTATTTTCCACTTCTTAGTATTACAGCATTTGCTTGGCCTTTTGGATTCTGTTCGGGTTGTCCAGGAAATGTGCCAGCAGGTGCGGCAGCAGAGGCTTGTTGTTGAGCCACTTGTGATATCTGTGTTTCTAACATTTTGTTGTGGGTGGCTAAAGCGTCTACTTTTCCTGTCAACTGTTTAATTTGCTCGCTAGTGTGTATGTTTTGATTCAGGAATTCTTTGTTTGTTTGAGCTTGAGTTGCTATGAACTTTTCCATCATCAATTCGAGGTTCGATTTCCTAGGTGCATTCTGAGCAGCTGGTTTCTGATATCCTGGCGGAGCAGTAGGCATTTGCAATGCATTTTCGCTTTTGTAAGAAAAGTTTGGATGATTTCGCCAACCTGGGTTGTAGGTATTTGCGTAGGGATTTCCTTGAGCATAATTTACCTGGTCTGGCGGGATTCCGGCTAGCAATGGGCATTCGGGTGCATTATGAGTGGTGCTTCCGCATAACTCGCAATTTGGAGTTACTGCAGCGACAGTTGCAGTGGGGTTAACGGTCAGACTATCGATTTTCTGTGCTAGAGCATCTACTTTAGCATTGAACTTTTCAAGGCTGCTGATTTCGTACATCCCACCTTTTGCTGTGGTTTTCTCAGTTGGAGTGCGTTCACCTCCCCATTGGCAATGGTTTTGTGACATGTTTTCTATAAATTGATAGGTTTCATCGTATGGCTTATCCATAAGTGCACCGCCCGCGGCAGCGTCTATTGTCAACCTAGTATTGTATAGAAGCCCATTATAGAAAGTATGGATTGTCACCCAGTCTTCTAGACCGTGGTGAGGACATGTTCTCATCATATCTTTGAATCGTTCCCATGCTTCGTAAAGAGATTCAGTATCTTTCTGTCGAAATCCGTTGATTTGAGCTCTAAGCATAGCAGTTTTGCTTGGCGGAAAATATCTCGCTAAGAAGACGTTCTTCAATTGCTCCCACGTCGTAACGGAGTTGGATGGTAACGATTGTAACCATGTCCATGCTCTGTCTCTAAGAGAGAATGGGAAAAGAGGAAGTCTTATCGCGTCTGGAGTTACTCCATTTGCTTTCACTGTGTCTGCGTATTGTACAAACTTCGTTAGATGTTCGTTCGGATCCTCAGTTGCGTTTCCTGAGAATTGGTTTTGTTGTACAGCCGACAGCAATGATGGTTTCAGCTCAAAATCATTTCGGGTAATAGCTGGGGCAGCAATGCTACTTCTAGGCTCCATTTGAGATGGTGTAGCGTATGCCTTCAGCGGTTTGTTTGGAGGTCCTTCAGCCATCTCTGGTTCTTCTTCTTCTGATTTGGGAATGGGAGTGAGAGGTTCGGGAGTATTATGTTTGAGTTGTTTGAGTTGGTACTCAATGATTCTACTTCTTAAATGTAAGAAGCGTTCTAGTTCTGCGACTGAAGGTTTTACGATATCGCTTTGCGGGCGATTTCTTGGCATACAATCGACAACACTAGTAAAGGAAAAAATGAAAATTGTTAACCTAGTCTATACGGCATAATAGAAGGTTACACTATTGACTAAACGGGTCCCCGGCAACGGCGCCAAAAACTTGATCGCGACTTTCTATGTCTAATACAACTAACTGCAAGTGCACAGTCTATCGCGTAGTAATAATAGATATCGATCCCACAGGGACTCGTAATCAAACTAGTGTTCTCGGGAGTTACTATGTTTAGCTAGGTAGAATATGTTTAAGGGAATAAGATTGTCACTAAAAGGGAACTAAGATTACTATTTAGATTATAATTAATTAAATCGATACGTAGTAATTGTGTTCTTCAGGGATTTGATAAGTTATGGTGTATGAAATAATTTTCAAAGTTTATTCAAGCAGAAAATGGAGATTTGAAAACTCTCACCTCACGATGGTTATTGACGCTAATCATAATCCTAAGGGCCAAACGTATACTTTCGTATTCCGTTCGGGGTTAAAATTATTTTTTGGAAATCTCTAAGTTCTAATTCATTTTAAAGTGCTTTCGCTGTTATTAAAACAAATGCCTAGTGTTTACTATCTGACCTTACCGCAACTTTCGCTTGTTGGTTCGTATCTTAATTAATTTCCCACTTTCGTGGCAAAACTACTTTTAAATAAGTTCTCGCTTTCGCGACGAAGTTTATTCAGTGAATCAATTTTAAACACTCAGACCATAGATTACTTTTGTGAAAAGAAAGTTTTCAACCAATTGTTATCAAATCCCATTCGAATTATTACTACATATCGATTACCTAAGTTTAGCTAGACATGGATTTGGGAAAGATAAAATATAAATAAGAATAATAAATAATAATTTGCATTATAATAAAACTGAAGTCGATCAAAATGAAAACCTGTAAATATGCCAATTGGCCTTTGGGCAGATCCTCCACAGATGTTGGCAGGATTCTGGTCTTTAGTGCCAATTTGATCGTACAGTACAATAGAAATTACAGAAGAGCGGAAATGGGAATAAGGAAATGTAAAGAGAAACAAATGAGAATAAAACTGGAAAATAATGCTCTGGAAAGTAAATTCGGCAGCACTTCGTGGTATGAATGCAGCACACTTTCTGAAGTCCCTTGCTTCCCTTTTTATAGAAGTGGAATCCCAACGGTTATCTCTGAAGATGATGGACCTTGAGGCAGATAATTTAGGGAGTAGTGGTCCACTCTGTGGGAATTGGAACTGTTTCTTTGACGTGTAATCTGAGTGGGGAGTTTTTGCCTGCATGACGGTCGTCACAAGGTGTGACGGTCGTCACCCGTGTGACGGTCGTCATGAAGCTGTGACGGTCGTCACATCAGCAAAAACAGCTTGATGCGCTTTTCATTGCGTTTTCACTCCTTTTTCGTCCATATTTCATCTGAGATTGCTTCTTTTCTTCATGTTGCCTTGTTTAGACGTGATCGTTGAATACCTGCAAAACATCAGACAAATATATGGAAATAACCCGAAATCAGATCGAAAACGGTTAGACTTTAGTTGAATTATGCATGAAAATATCTATATGATTTCGTGTTATCACTTTCCCAAATTAAATAAAATCTGAATATTAAAATAATAATCAGAGTTTTCACCAAAAAGTGGGATATCACATCTCCAAATTTTATAAAAATACTTTATTCATTCTTTTCAAAATAATACAACGGAATTTGTTTCATAAAGTAAAATACATCAAATTCATGATCCGACACAGGAAAAAGAAATAAGTTCAACATAGACACAATAAAACACCCAAGTCCCGTGCTACGTATCAGAGCATCCTAGACTCGACTGGCACACCACCATCCAAGCTATCTAAGTACCTGGATTATCTGTACTTCCGGAGAAGCACAAACACAACAACAGCAAAGGGGTGAGAAATCATGATCAAAATATAATGGTAATGTAATACATGTAAATAAGGTAGTAAAACACACCAACACATCAACTATTCACCCCAACAACACCATATAACAAACCTACTGTTCAAATTACAATATAACATATTATAATGCAATTATGCAACACAACACCATGCATGCGGTACCGACTCATTGGTTCATTCAATCGAACCTGGATAGATCACTTACGCTCCTCCTGAGACATGATCTATCCCTCACCATTCTCCACAAAGGAGTACGGATGAATCACTTACGCTCCTCCTGAGACATGATTCATCCCACCAAAACACCATGATATGCACACACCAATGCATAACTATCATAATTAGGCACTCAAAGTGCACACGATCCTCCTGATCATATCATCATACATCAATGCATATATGTACAGATATAACATACACCAACACCGTATAGATCAATCAGTTAGTAAACAACTTCATACTATAACACCAGATATAACCACATCCCAACACTCGGGAACGCACGATCCTACTGATCACTACATATATATACATTAACTAATTGTTCACCAAAAATATCAAGGAAAACGAGTACCATCACCAAGTAAACAAGTTCATACTTTATCACCAAGATATAAACACGTCCCACCACTCGGGAATACACGATCCTACTGATCACTACACCATGCTCCGCATGATTCATACACCAGCTAATTATCCATTTAAATAATTAGTAACGGAAATCACATACTATCACCGAGTACTCACTCTATAACACTCAATCATCTCCCCTATAATCAACAAAGTCCAAGGGCACTACACTCTTAGCGCACACAGCATAACAGCATAGAAAAACCACATTCTGCTACGCTCGCTACACCCTCGCTAGGCGAGCTCCCAGCGAATGCTCGCTACCTGTTCGCTTAGCGAACCTCCTCGCGAAGGCAAACAGAACCTACTGGACTCACTCGCTACCTCACTCGCTAGGCAAGCACCTAGCGAACGCTCGCTGCCTTCTCGCTAAGCGAAGTGCTAGCGAGTTGCCTGCGACTTCTCAAGTTCTCACAGTTCAGAATTCTCACTCTTCTCCGATTCAAGCCTATTCTATAACATCCACTTCCTATACTATTCGTATTACGACCAAGGCATATTAGGCTTATCAATCTTCCTATAATTCTACTCCAGATCAACATTACGGCACACTACCGGCACTTTAGAGTTACTCTGAACCTTACTCAAACCAAACCAACACCAACAGTCAATCAACAATGGCAACATCAAACATCCGTACATCATCATATACATATTATTCCAAATTCATCACTTAAACAATCTATCGACACATCAAAAAGGTCACACAAAACTTCCCTAAAACCGTAAACCCAACCTATACGCCAAATTAACCAAAAACAACAATTCACCAACAATCAACATATTTCAATCCATCAACATCAATATAACTCAACAATCAATAGCATGTCAATATAAAACTTCATCAACGATACATTCCTACGGGGTTAAGGAATCCCCACTACCCTATACATGTATATACCATTCCCAATCAAGTTTCTCCCCCCTTATAATAATAATAATAATAATAATAATAATATTATTATTATTATTATTATTATTATTATTACTATCACACCAATTTCCCACGATCTATGGTAATCCCTTTTCTCTCTATTCCAACTTTTCTAATATCTCCTTGCTACCCCTTCATATTTCCTTCCTCACCGTTTCTATCATGACTTTTCATATTTCTATTCTAACTTCCCAATAACCCTTCCACCTCTTATTTTACTTATTCCAACCACTAATATTCCCAATAATAATTCTAATATAATAATTATAATAATCATTATAATAATAATAATAATAATAATAATATAATATAATACTATTATAATATTATAGTAATATTCAACATAATAATAATAATAGTAATACACCCAACAATAATTATAATTATGATAATAATAATAATAATATTATCACACCTATAATGATAATAATATTAATAAGAATAATATAATAATAATAATAATAAATATAATAAATATAATAAATATAATAATAATAGTAATACCCCCACCAATATTACTATTATTCATTATATTATCATATTCACAACAAAGCACCACCAATATTACCATTAGTTATTATATTATGATATCTACACCAATTCACCACCAATAATTCTCCCATATCAGGGACACCCACCAATAATAATATTCATACTAATGATAATAATCATAATAATAATAATAATAATAATAATAATAATAATAATAATAATAATAATAATAATAATAATAATAATCATACCACCAATATTACTATTATCTATTATATTATTATCTCCACACCACCAATGATCCTTACATATCAAGGGTACTCACCAATCATATACCAACACACCCCACCTAAGGGCACACCAACATAAAATATTTAAAATAATAATAAAATAACTAAATAATTAAAATGGGTGTTACAACTCTCCCCCACTTTAATTATTTTCGTCCTCGAAAATTACCTGATGGAAACCAATCCGGATACGCTTCCCGCATCCTTCATTCCAATTTCCAGGTCACACTGCCTTCTGCAGCACCTCTCCAAGCCACTTTCACCAAAGATGTCTCCTCCCCTCGGAGTTGACTTCCGTTCGTCAAAACGAACCAGCAATGCTTCAACACTCAAATTATTTTTCACTAGTATATCATCCACCTGATTCAATGTACTTTCTCAACCAGACACATGGAACACATCATGCCAATTCACGACGGCAACGGAAAAACAGTCTAACATGTTACTCCTCCCATGCCTCCGCTGCGCCACTCTGATACAAACCACAGAACACGGTGCGAACTTCTAAGACTTCGAAGTTCGGCCAACATCAGTCACTGGCGTGACTCTCAAAACACATTTTTTTTGGATCCTCTTGATCTTCTCAGCCATCTCAAACATAATTTTCAGGTCTGAGCACAACACTCTCACTCGACCCATTCCAACACAGTAGATTCCTATACTCCCTACCTCACCAAGCCACATATAGTGTCATTCGACACTAGGATGGTAACCGTTATTATAGGTAACTCAATCAACGGTAATTAATCATCCCACGATCCACCTTGATCCAACACCCAAGCTCTCACCAATTCTCTACAGACTCAATAGTCCTCTCTGACTGGCCATCAGTTTGCGGATGGTAAGTCGAACTCAACTTCAACTTAATACCCGAAGCTTCCTGTAAGCCCCTCCAAAATCTCAATATAAACCTCAAATTTCCATCTGACACAATATTCGTCAGTATCTCATCCAACTTCACCACTTCCTCAATATGCATCTCGTATATCCTCAACACGGAATAGTTAATCCACTCCTAACAATTCAAATTAAAATTATGTCTTTACAAATTCTTTGGAAATCTCAACACCAATTTCGTGAAAATACTACCTGATTTCCACTCTGGAATATTTAACGATTGCATCAGACTCAACAGTCTCTGATGTTCACTCTTCGAATTCCTACAATTCTAACCAGCATATTCCACCTCAACTACTCCTCCCTTATCCATGGTCTCCAAAACAATCTACTCAAATTCGGTTACTTCTTCATAGCACTGGGATGGATACTCCATCTACCTCAATGTATTTCTTCACGAGTACTCCTACTCCCCTCAACAACATCTGGTACACATACCCTATCATAACACATCATGGTACTATTTCCACAAACCCGACAATCCACTCTTCGACTCTAATTTATCAATTTCAACTAATTCACTATTCAACCCAGATTTCTGACTTTCTCGATTCTTCTCAAGGATATCACTAGTCAGATCTTAATAATAAAAGCTTAACTCCATAAGAAGTATCCTTACTCACAAAACGCATATTATGAAATTTCTCAATCAGTTCTAACTCTTCTAACCGTCATCTTCGGTATACGCAGACATTTCCAACTCACCGCATCATCTACCACATGCACTTCACCCGAATGGTAATTCAACTCGAAGCCGTACTCCTTCCGAAGTCTCAATTATTTCCTATGCCTCATATTCGTCTGATTCAAATTAAACAAACACCTTAAACTCTTAAGATCACCAAACATCTCCGATCTCAGTCTGAACTTTCGAAGCCTCCGATTCTGGTACAACAACAATAGTAACCAACTCTAAATCACTGGTCGGATGATTTCTCTTATATACTCCAAGTTGCCATTTGCATAATTGAAACTCGCTGAAGTTGTCTTTAGTAAATCCCCTAATTATATCAACAAGCATCACAAACACCACAATTAGTTCTATCGGATTCGGCAGAACTTTCCTTACGAAAGTATATCACCGCTCTTTTTCCAACACTGATAACTCCAGTTCCTTATGCTCAACATAATCCTCTATACTCTTCGAATACCTCAAAATATCATTTATTAACACAACCATCGCCTTATATAAATAATTAGAGAAGATCCCATGCCAAATGGACAAACAAGTTGTGAGTTATGGCGGGAACACGTACCGTACCGCCCGTCCTTACCACAACATTCAAACACACTTCATCAATAAATAGATTAATTCTATGTCAATACTTCACCATCTCATAGATAATCTCAATAGCTTTCCAACACTTCGAACCACGCGTCATTCCGATTTACGGTTCTCCCGTTACGGCAAAAATACGAAAACCACTTTTGCCTGCCCATGACGTCTTCGCTGGGCGAACACCGTGGCGAACGAGGAGCCATTCGCTAGCGTACTCGCTAGGCGAGGACCTGGCGAACATGACAGTCCAAAATCTTATTTTCGATCGTCACCTGACTTCCGAGTGTCCGATTTCGATTCCGTAAAAAGCTGCGATCTTGGAATTCGACGTTAAACAACAATTTTATACTTAGGAAGCCATCCAACACATTTTAAATCTATGAATAATTTAAAACTCAATTACTTCCAATCTCAACAGCAGATCTTTGAGCCTCCTAATACGATAGAACTTTTAACCTTCGTCCCATCCACCACAAGAACTCTACTCGAGATCACATGACCAAGGGACTCACATCCCTCGATCAATTGTTCCATCAAATCATTAACTCTTGGAAGCGAACACCTATCCTTGATAGTCACCCTGTTCACTTATCTATAGTTCACCCAAAGCTTCACAAAACCTTCTATCTGTCTAACCAACAAAATTGGTGCACATTACGGTAGCACACTCAAACAAAATAACCTCTCTCCTAGAAGGTCTTCAAGTTGACTCTTCAACTTCTCCAATCCCAACGAAAACACATCATATGGAGTCACTAATATCGGACTCGTTCCAACAACAAAGTCAACGTGTGAGCTTTACTTCACACTCCGATAGTAAATCACCTACCTCATCCGGAAACCTCCGGCAATCGCAAATAATTGACAAATCCCAATTTTTCTCACTTTCCTTCTCATTCCAAGTTTCAATCAAAATAGATACTTCAACACCGTCTTACGCCAATTTCCTCAAAATAATCCCTTAAGCACTTAGCTTAACTCAAGACTATTCACTGTTCACGCCACCCAAGCTTGCAAGATACGTCTATCCCATCCAACACAATCCCGTCCATTATTAACAAGAGATTAAGGGTGATCAGTTCCTCAATTTGTTAATAGACAGCCGAAATCATGATGGGGTGCAAACCATCTTTACCAAACTATGATATCACTCCTCAACACACTAAGCCACCACACTGTAGCTTTTCGGAGAAATACAACTTCTCCCCCACTGGAATCATTCCACTTCTACCAATGAAGTTAACCAACAACATGTATCGACAGTGTTTTTACACACATGTCGCATACCAGGAAACAATAACACTAGACAACATTGGCCGGACGGACCGACCTGCTCTGATACCAATTGTAACACCCCACTTTCCCAAATTAAATAAAATATGAATATTAAAATAATAATCAGAGTTTTCACCAAAAAGTGGGATATCACATCTCCAAATTTTATAAAAATACTTTATTCATTCTTTTCAAAATAATACAGCGAAATTTGTTTCATAAAGTAAAATACATCAAATTCATGATACGACACAGGAAAAAGAAATAAGTGTAAGAGCACAGATTGTGTCTTAGTTATATCTCTATGTTTTGATGATAACACTTATAAATTTTGTATTCAAGAATTATATACTCTAAACGTGTTCTAGATTGTTTGCTACAGGCATTAAAGAAAATTATCTTAAGAAAGCAAATTAAGATCTGAACAATGTTATTATGAAGGACATCATAAGTTCAAGAGCATCTTAGTGAAGATCTAAACGCTGCTCCCAGAAGAATCTGACTACTGTCTCTTGAAGATTCTGAAGCAGGAGCCTCTAAAGCATAGAAGACTCTGCTCTGAGAGATTTACACGCTCAAGCACACAAGCTGCACATACTCTGATTTAGCTCAATCTGAAGAACATCCAAGACTCTGAAGATCCAGAAGATCTCTATTCTGGAGACTCTGAAGATTCAGATTCTATTGTTGAAAGCTGAACTTACTTTGAAGAAGATTTAAATATGTACGTTGGTTTATCTCAACAGCTCTTTCCTATTTTGTGCTAGACACAAGGACACAGACAAAAAGGTTTTATCTGTGCATTCCATTCTAAGGAAAGTTTTCTGCAAGTGAAGACAAAAGGCATCAGGCTTGTTTCAGCACAACCTCCAATGTAAAGACAAAAGGCTTCAGGCTTTTCTGCACAGCCTTTAACGTAACAAGACTTCTTGGATCTTAGTGCCTATATAAAGAAGTCCACTCCATCTTCTTCAGCATCGAACCTCTAGCAAAATCACTCATCAAAGCAAATCTCTCACAGCTCTTATTATATTATTTTGCTTTAACCTTGTTCTTAACTTAAGAGAAATATCACAGTTGTGATAACAGCTTATTAGAAGCATTCTTACTCTTGTAAAAGTTTTACATTGTTTGTAAAAGGTTTTCCTTAAGAGGATCCAGTTGGGATCAGTTGCTCTTGAGAAGACTAAGAACAGTTGTTCTTAGGTGTTGCTATTTGTAATCTGGTTGATTTAAATAGTGGATTAAGTCCTTGACATAGAAAGGCAAATCACTCTTGAGAGGGTGGACTGGAGTAGTTGTATTCAACGAACCAGGATAAAAATATCTGTGTTCTAATCTTTGATTTTTAGTCTTACTTATTCAACCCCCCCCCCCCCTTCTAAGTAATTTTCTCACCTTCAGTTGGCATCAGAGCTCCGGTTCTGCGTGTGCTCCATTTAACCGTGACAGTTAAAGATCCAGTGAGAAAGATACTTTGATATTTGTTTTGTTGTCAATATGGATACATCTACATCAACTTACAATAACAAATATGAACGAGATAGGATCAGTACCAAGCCACCCATGTTTGATGGGGAAAAATTTGACTATTGGAAAGATAGAATAGAAAGTTTTTTCCTTGGGTATGATGCTGATCTTTGGGATATGGTCATTGATGGATATAAACATCCTACTGATGAGGATGGCAAAAAGATTGATAGAAAATCAATGACTGAAGTACAGAAAAGAGATTTCAAGAATCACCACAAAGCCAGAACTATATTGCTTAATGCAATCTCTCATACTGAGTATGAGAAGATTACAAACAGAGATACTGCTCATGACATGTTTGAGTCACTCAAAATGACTCATGAGGGAAATTCTCAGGTTAAAGAGACCAAGGCGCTGGCGCTCATACAGAAGTATGAGGCATTTAAAATGGAAGAGTCTGAAAATATAGAAACTATGTTTTCTAGATTTCAGATTCTTACTGCTGGTCTGAAAGTTCTGGATAAGGGCTACTCAACGTCAGATCATGTCAAGAAGATCATCAGAAGTCTTCCCACCAGATGGAGACCAATGGTGACTGCATTGAAGATGGCAAAAGATCTGAACAAGATCTCTTTAGAAGAACTTATCAGTTCTTTGAGAAGCCATGAAATAGAGCTGGAGGAAGATGAACCCCAGAAGAAAGATAAAGGTAAATCCATAGATTTAAAATCTAACAAACCTGTTAAAGCTTTGCAGGTAAAAGAAGAAAGCTCTGAAGAATCTTCTTCTGAAGAAGAAGATGAACTGTCCATGCTTTCCAGAAGAATCAACAAGCTCTGGAAGCACAAGGGAAAGAAGTTTAACAACTTCAGAAAAGCTGACCACAGGAAGGAATCTTCTGGACACAGAAGATCTGGAAAGAAAGAGGTCACATGCTATGAATGCAAGGAACCTGGGCACTACAAAAATGACTGCCCCAAACTTCTCAAGGAGAAACCCAAGAGAAAGTTTGATAAAAAGAAGAAGGTTCTTATGGCAACTTGGGATGATTCAGATGAATCTGAATCTGAATCTGAAGCAGAAGAAGAGTGTGCCAACATGGCATTAATGGCTGGAATAGAAGATCAGAATGAAGAATCATCATCTGAATCTGAGTCAGACTCTGACTCTGACGCTGAAGAGGTAATGTCTAAACTTACCAAAGAAGAACTTATAAAGGTGTTATCTGAAGTTTTGAAAAGCTACAATAATATCAAACTCAAGAACAAGAAGCTGAAAAGCAATCTTGAATCTGAGATTGATAATCTGAAAACAGAACTTGTTGAGCAGAGAGAAATAAATTTAAAAATCAAAAATGATTTGGAAATTGCCCAACAAGAATCTGACTCTGAAGCTAAGTCATCTGAAAATATTTTGGAAAAATATGACTCTAGTTTTCAGAGGTTCCTCACTAAAAGCATAGACAGAAGCAAGATGGCTTCTATGATCTATGGAGTTAGTAGGAATAAAAGAAAGGGAATTGGATTTCAATCTTCTTCTCTTGAAAAAGATGTAAGACCAATACCTGTAGATGATCTGATCATTAAGATAACTCCTTTATACTCTAAATTTAAATTTGGTCATTTAAATGATATTAAACACACGAGCTCTGAAAAGAATACTCATGTGTTTAGATCTAAGGCAAGTCTAAACAAAAACTATGTTGAAAAACAAAAGTTTAGACAAACCTACAAGGCAACTAACCCTAAAGGACCCAAGAAGATTTGGGTACCTAAAGACAAAATAATCCCTGTTGCAGATGTCCTTAGCAGCAAAGTCAGGACACCAATCATGGTACCTGGACTCTGGATGCTCACGACACATGACGGGAGAAAGGTCTATGTTCCAAAGTCTGGAACTTAGATCTGGAGGGGACGTGAAATTTGGAGGGAACCAGAAGGGCAAGATCATTGGCTCTGGAACTATAGGTAATGGCAACCTACCCTCTATTTCTAATGTTCTGTTAGTTGAAGGATTGAAATATAATCTATTGTCCATAAGTCAATTAAGTGACAATGGTTATGATATAATCTTTAATCAAAAATGTTGCAAAGTTGTATGTCAAAAGGATGGTTCTATCCTATTCAATGGAAAGAGGAAACACAACATTTATAAAATTAACCTTTCAGAACTTAAAGTTCAAAATGTAAAATGCCTCTTATCTGTGAATGATGAGCAATGGGTCTGGCATAGAAGATTGGGGCATATTAATATGAGACGTATATCTCAGATTAATAAACTCAATCTGGTCAGAGGACTTCCTAAGTTGAAGTTCAACTCAGATGCTTTGTGTGAAGCATGTCAAAGAGGTAAATTTTCAAAATCTCATTTTAAATCAAAAAATGTTGTTTCTACCTCCAGACCATTGGAATTACTTCACATTGATCTGTTTGGACCAGTGAAAACTGCATCCATCAGAGGCAAGAAGTATGGGTTAGTCATTGTAGATGACTACAGCAGATGGACATGGGTAAAGTTTCTAAAACACAAGGACGAGTCTCATTTTGTGTTCTTTGACTTCTGCAATCAAGTCCAGACTGAAAAAGATTGTAAAATTATTAAAGTCAGAAGTGATCATGGTGGAGAATTTGAAAATAAACATTTTGAAAAATATTTTTCTGAAAAAGGCATTGCACATGATTTCTCCTGCCCTAGAACTCCACAACAAAATGGAGTTGTAGAGAGGAAAAATAGAACATTGCAAGAAATGGCCAGAACCATGATCAACGAGACAAATCTGGCAAAATATTTCTGGGCAGAAGCAATTAACACAGCTTGTTATATTCAGAACAGAGTGTCTGTAAGACCTCTTCTGAAAAAGACTCCCTATGAATTGTGGAGAAACAGAAAGCCTAACATTGCTTATTTTCATCCTTTTGGTTGTATTTGTTATATACTTAATACTAAAGATAATCTGAACAAGTTTGATTCCAAAGCACAGAAGTGTTTCATGCTTGGTTATTCTGAACGCTCTAAAGGCTACAGAGTATTCAATACTGAAACACAGATTGTGGAAGAATCTATTCATGTCAGATTTGATGATAAGCTTGGCTCTGAAAAGCCAAAGCAGTTTGAAAGTTCTGCAGATAGAGAAGTGA
The DNA here is from genome assembly GCA_963859935.3 of Lathyrus sativus. Taxonomy (NCBI): domain Eukaryota; kingdom Viridiplantae; phylum Streptophyta; class Magnoliopsida; order Fabales; family Fabaceae; genus Lathyrus; species Lathyrus sativus. The sequence continues at coordinate 69,573,237 of OZ012738.1, read as the reverse complement.
TTCTCACAGACTCTGAAGGCTCAGAGGCAGAAAAGGCAAAGAACAAAGAATCTGACGCAACCCCAGATGCTACACCTTTGACCTCCCAACTAAACAACTTGCATATTTCTGAAAGACCAACTGTCAGAGGATCTTCTTCCAGAATCAAAGCTTCTCATCCAGAAGATGTGATAATTGGAAAGAAAGATGATCCTATAAGGACAAGATCATTTATCAGAACTTCTGAATCTTCCTTATTTGGCTTAGTGTCAATGATAGAACCAACATCTGTAGATGAGGCTCTGGAAGATAATGAATGGATTATAGCTATGCAAGAAGAGCTGAATCAATTCACCAGAAATGAAGTTTGGGATCTGGTTCCTAGACCTAAAGGATTCAATGTCATTGGAACAAAATGGGTCTTCAGGAATATGCTGAATGAAAAGGGAGAAGTAGAAAGGAATAAGGCAAGGCTGGTTGCTCAAGGATACAGTCAACAAGAAGGTATTGATTACACTGAGACATATGCTCCAGTGGCAAGGTTAGAATCTATTCGTCTTCTTATTTCATTTGCTGCACAGAATAACATCACTCTGTATCAGATGGATGTTAAAAGTGCTTTTCTTAATGGTATTATAGAAGAAGAAGTATATGTCCACCAACCTCCTGGTTTTGAAAGTGAAAACTTTCCAGATCATGTTTTCAAATTAAAGAAATCTCTTTATGGATTAAAACAAGCTCCTAGAGCTTGGTATGAGAGGTTGAGCAACTTCCTTCTGAAGAAAAATTTTATCAGAGGAAAAGTGGATACAACTTTATTCTGTAAAACTGTTAAGAAAGATCTGTTGATTTGTCAAATTTATGTAGATGACATTATTTTTGGATCAACAAATATTACGCTTGGAAAGGAGTTTGCTAAATGTATGCAGGAAGAATTTGAAATGAGCATGATGGGAGAACTGAGATTCTTCTTGGTAATCCAAGTCAACCAGACTCCAGAGTGCACCTACATACATCAAACCAAATATGTTAAAGAGCTTCTGAAGAAGTTCAACATGGTTGATGGCAAAATGGCAAAAACCCCAATGCATCCTACAAGCACTCTAGGTAAGGAAGAGGTAAGTAAGAAGGTAGATCAAAAACTCTACAGAGGTATGATAAGATCTCTTCTATACTTGACTGCTTCTAGACCAGATATTCTGTTTAGTGTCTGCTTATGTGCAAGATTCCAATCAGATCCTAGAGAATCACACTTAACAGCTGTTAAGAGGATTCTAAGGTATCTGAAAGGTACTGCTAACATGGGTTTGTGTTACAGAAGATCTGATGAATTTTCATTAGTTGGATTCTGTGATGCTGACTATGCTGGAGACAGAGTTGAACGTAAAAGCACTTCTGGAAGCTGTCAGTTTCTTGGAAGTCATCTGATCTCATGGTACAGCAAGAAGCAACCTACCATTGCACTATCAACTACAGAGGCAGAATACTTTGCTGCTGCTGGATGTTGTACTCAGATGCTCTGGATGAAGAGTCAATTAGAAGATTATCAAATCTATGAGAGTAATCTTTCTATCTTCTGTGATAATACTTCTGCTATATGTTTGTCAAAAAATCCAATCTTGCATTCTAAGGCAAAACATATAGAAATTAAACATCACTTCATCAGAGACTATGTTCAGAAGGGTGTAATTAATTTAGCTTTTGTTGATACAGATCATCAATGGGCTGACATTTTCACAAAACCCCTTGCTGAAGATAGATTTAAGTTCATTCTGAAAAATATTTGTATGGATTTGTGTCCAGAGTAATATTTCTCAGAGGCAACCTCTCAGATGCAAAATGTTTAATAATCTGAAGTATTTCATCTGTCTATTCGTTCATTTATATTCATTCAATTTTTTTTTGGTGTGAAACTCTGAACTAACAAGCTCAGAAGATCTGAAAGTTAGAAACGTTTCATTTCTTGAGAGACATCAGATGAGCCAGTAAAGCAAACACGTGTCACTCAATATCTGAAAAGATGGAGTGCTCAATTGAATTGACGTTTGAGGTATTGCTTTGAAAATCTCACTTTTCTTGGTTTTCCCCCCAGCTGTCATAAATTTAATGTGATATGATTATTTTTTCATTAAATGTTGTCCAAACGTGCTTAAGTGTCTTTTGTGTGCCCTATGCTTGATTATTGGTTATCTATATATATATCACCTATCACACTATTTTCACACTTTCCACATTCACTTCATTCATGCGTTTCTGCTCTCTTTTCAATCTCTACCAAAACCCTAAACCTAAACCACGATCCTTTTCTTCTTCAATGGCGTCTACTTCAAACACTGCTGCAAAACCCAACAAGACTATAATGTACAAAGAACCTGAACGAACCTTATTCACTCCAGTGGCTGATCTGGAGGTGCTCTGTGAAAGCTTCATTGATCTTGACTCTTTAAAGGAAAATGGGTTCGACCTCATTTCTGCCATTAAAGCTCAAGGATGGGAAAAATACTTTGAAAGGTTAATGGGTCCTGTATTTCCATCACTGGTAAAGGAATTTTGGATTCATGCAAGCGCTGGTCCCAAGTTTATTCATTCCTCGGTTCTTGGAGTGGAGATAGTCATTACTGAAAAACTGATCAGACAACTGTTCAGTTATACTGAATCTGATGGAGTTTCAAATCTTGCTTCTTCTCGCATTGATATGGCTAGGGTTTATGAAGAAGTTACTATAGCTGGAATGCCGTCAAGTAAGGTTAAAGATTTGAAACCCATTTATAGGATCTAGGCAAAAATCTTTATGAGTACATTTTTTCACAGAAAACCATCCAACTCACCAGACTATGTGAGTTCGGAACATCTGTATTTTATGTACTGCATTAGCAAAAATGTCAAAGTGGATCTACCGTATCTTATCTTCAGTCATTTACTAACGCATGTCAAAGAAACCAGAGAGGAAGTAAGAGCTAAAGCTGGTAAAGTTAGGACGTGGATACCCCTGGGAAGGTTGATTTCAGATATCCTTATTGAGAACAAGCTGGTACAGCATCTGACAGATGCGAAGATTACAGAAGATCTGACTTACATCATTGGCTCTGAAATAAATGGACTCAATCTGAAAAGGATGAAAATCATTTCAGAATTGAAAGGACAACTCAGGAAGATCAACTCTGAATAGGTTCAAGGCAGAAGAATTCCTGTGGAAGATTTTCCACTATTCAGTGCAGATGAACCTAAGGAATTTGTCTGGCTGTACATTACTGAATGTCTAAAGGAAGGAATCCCTTTACCTGCTAATCTTATTCAGAAGCCAGGAGAAGAATTGCCTAATCAGATGAAGGAAAGGCGTAGCAAGAGGAAAGCTGACGAAGGATCCGTTCAGAAGAAGAGAAAAGCATCTGAAGCTTCAAGAAAGAAGAAGAAAGAAGGAAAGAAGGCCAGAATCAGTCCTAGAGAAGCTACTCTGGAAGAGATCAGAGACACCATTCAACAGGTATTAGCATCTGATCCTACTCCTACTGTTCATTCACCCCTGTCTTCACCACAACTCTCTCCAAGCCTCATACCAAGAACTTCCAAATCCAAACAGTTTGTCAATATCTCATCCGAACCACTATCATATGAACCAGTAAATTTACAATCATCTCCTGCACCAATTCCATCTGAACCACAACCTCAAACAATTCAAACAGAAATTCCACCACCAGAACCAACTCAATCAGAAAACTCTCCAACAGCAACTCCACAACCAACTTTGTCACAACCAGAGAATCCCCAATTAGAGACTCTCCAACCAGAAACAATTATTTCAGAACAAAACCAACCAGAGACTGTTCAAACTGAACACTCTGAACAAACAATTCCCTCAGAAGATCCAAATCTTTCTGACAATATTCTTGATATTCAACCCCTCAACCAAACTATTATAATTTCTTCAACATCTGTTCACTCAGATGAATCTTCTGATTCATCTGATTCATCTGACTGTGATTCAGAATCACTCAAACAAGCTCGCTCTGAAAGTGTTATGAAGAAACATCTTAACATTGCCTTGTTTCATACCCCACCAAACTCTTCATCTCATCAACAACCATCTGAAACTCAACCATCTGACACTCAAACTTCTGAAAACCAAACCATTCCTCAACCACCTGAAACCATTCCATCTGAAAATCAGGCTTTTCCTCAACCATCTGAACTCCCTCAATCTGACATCCACACATCTCAACCACCATCACCTCAACCACAACCATCTGAACCTACTCCTGTTAACACCCCTAATCCTTTTTCCTCTGGACAGTCTGAACAGTCAGATCTAGGATCTTGTGTTAATGCTATGTTTGATATTTTCAAAAAGGAGTTAGATTCTGAATATGATCGTGTTAAGGCTGTATGCATGTCTAGTTTTGATCCCAATGTTTCGAATACTGCTTGGAAGCGCTTTATCTGGATGTTCAACAAAGCTGCCTTAAAAGTTAGAGCTAAATGCTCTAAGCTTGCTAAGACTAAATTTGCAGAATTAATCAAGGTAACTCTAATGAACATGCCTCCTCCTCCTCCTGTATTACTTTTGGAAGTTGCTCCTCCAGTAGTTCCTGAATCTGAAATGGTTGAACAAGCTTCTGTTGAAAACCAATCTGAAGGGAACCCTGCTGCTACTGCATCTGCTCCGTCTTCATCTGTGGTTGCAGAACTTGTGAATGATGTGAAGGATATAAAGGACTGGATGATCAAGCAAGAGAAAACAACTGATGAAATCAAGACCTGGATGTCTAAGCAAGAAGAGTCAGCTGCCAAGATGACAGAGCTTCTGACCCTTATTGCCTCTCGCCAGACCTAGTTTTATTTGTTGTTTTGCACATGAACTGCTTTTGCTGTCTGCTTGTTTTTATTGTGTTATGTGTTTTGGCTTCCGCCTGTTTGACTGTGAACTTTGCTTTGTTTTAATTGCATGATAACCTGTTTTGCTCCTTTATGTTTTTCATTTCTTCTATATCTTTCTGTCTTTGAAAATCTTTTTGATTATGACAAAAAGGGGGAGAAAAAGAGAAACTGAGTGTTCAACCTATAAGCAATTACTAAAACTAAAATTCAGACATTTTATTAACTTACTTTGAATTTAAGTCTTTCAGATTACATTGATATATCTGACATAATTCTTTGAAGTTACCCTGAGACTGTGTCAACCAGAACCTGAACATCTAAAGAAAATCTGAGTTCTCAATCAACTCTGATAACTCTGATATCTTACTCTGATACATTTATTCTGAAAGAGAATTCATGCAAGACGATAACCAGACGCTCTGACTAAAGGAAGTCATATGTATCTGGTATCAAGATTTGACTCTGAACTCTTTCATCAGGCTCTGAATCTGAAATATACTTAATCAGAAAGGGAAGTATTTTATTCTTTTGAAGTATTTATTTCAGGGGGAGATTATTTATCTCAGGGGGAGTTTTTTAATTCTTACTCTTTATTGAACAAAATTTCTCATGTTTTGTCATCATCAAAAAGGGGGAGATTGTAAGAGCACAGATTGTGTCTTAGTTATATCTCTATGTTTTGATGATAACACTTATAAATTTTGTATTCAAGAATTATATGCTCTAAACGTGTTCTAGATTGTTTGCTACAGGCATTAAAGAAAATTATCTTAAGAAAGCAAATTAAGATCTGAACAATGTTATTATGAAGGACATCATAAGTTCAAGAGCATCTTAGTGAAGATCTGAACGTTGCTCCCAGAAGAATCTGACTACTGTCTCTTGAAGATTCTGAAGCAGGAGCCTCTAAAGCATAGAAGACTCTGCTCTGAGAGATTTACACGCTCAAGCACACAAGCTGCACATACTCTGATTCAGCTCAATCTGAAGAACATCCAAGACTCTGAAGATCCAGAAGATCTCTATTCTGGAGACTCTGAAGATTCAGATTCTATTGTTGAAAGCTGAACTTACTTTGAAGAAGATTTAAATATGTACGTTGGTTTATCTCAACAGCTCTTTCCTATTTTGTGCTAGACACAAGGACACAGACAAAAAGGTTTTATCTGTGCATTCCATTCTAAGGAAAGTTTTCTGCAAGTGAAGACAAAAGGCATCAGGCTTGTTTCAGCACAACCTCCAATGTAAAGACAAAAGGCTTCAGGCTTTTCTGCACAGCCTTCAACGTAACAAGACTTCTTGGATCTTAGTGCCTATATAAAGAAGTCCACTCCATCTTCTTCAGCATCGAACCTCTAGCAAAATCACTCATCAAAGCAAATCTCTCACAGCTCTTATTATATTATTTTTCTTTAACCTTGTTCTTAACTTAAGAGAAATATCACAGTTGTGATAACAGCTTATTAGAAGCATTCTTACTCTTGTAAAAGTTTTACATTGTTTGTAAAAGGTTTTCCTTAAGAGGATCCAGTTGGGATCAGTTGCTCTTGAGAAGACTAAGAACATTTGTTCTTAGGTGTTGCTATTTGTAATCTGGTTGATTTAAATAGTGGATTAAGTCCTTGACAGAGAAAGGCAAATCACTCTTGAGAGGGTGGACTGGAGTAGTTGTATTCAACGAACCAGGATAAAAATATCTGTGTTCTAATCTTTGATTTTTAGTCTTACTTATTCAACCCCCCCCCCCCCCCCCCTTCTAAGTAATTTTCTCACCTTCAATAAGTTCAACATAGACACAACAAAACACCCAAGTCCCGTGCTACGTATCAGAGCATCCTAGACTCGACTGGCACACCACCATCCAAGCTATCTAAGTACCTGGATTATTTGTACTTCCGGAGAAGCACAGACACAACAACAGCAAAGGGGTGAGAAATCATGATCAAAATATAATGGTAATGTAATACATGTAAATAAGGTAGTAAAACACACCAACACATCAACTATTCACCCCAACAACACCATATAACGAACCTACTGTTCAAATTACAATATAACATATTATAATGTAATTATGCAACACAACACCATGCATGCGGTACCGACTCATTGGTTCATTCAATCGAACCTGGATAGATCACTTACGCTCCTCCTGAGACATGATCTATCCCTCACCATTCTCCACAAAGGAGTACGGATGAATCACTTACGCTCCTCCTGAGACATGATTCATCCCACCAAAACACCATGATATGCACATACCAATGCATAACTATCATAATTAGGCACTCAAAGTGCACACAATCCTCCTGATCATATCATCATACATCAATGCATATATGTACAGATATAACATACACCAACACCGTATAGATCAATCAGATAGTAAACAACTTCATACTATAACACCAAATATAACCACATCCCAACACTCGGGAACGCACGATCCTACTGATCACTACATATATATATATTAACTAATTGTTCACCAACAATATCAAGGAAAACGAGTACCATCACCAAGTAAACAAGTTCATACTTTATCACCAAGATATAAACACGTCCCACCACTCGGGAATACACGATCCTACTGATCACTACACCATGCTCCGCATGATTCATACACCAGCTAATTATCCATTTAAATAATTAGTAACAGAAATCACATACTATCACCGAGTACTCACTCTATAACACTCAATCATCTCCCCTATAATCAACAAAGTCCAAGGGCACTACACTCTTAGCGCACACAGCATAACAGCATAGAAAAACCACATTCTGCTACGCTCGCTACACCCTCGCTAGGCGAGCTCCCAGCGAATGCTCGCTACCTGTTCGCTTAGCGAACCTCCTCGCGAAGGCAAACAGAACCTACTGGACTCACTCGCTACCTCACTCGCTAGGCAAGCACCTAGCGAACGCTCGCTGCCTTCTCGCTAAGCAAAGTGCTAGCGAGTTGCCTACGACTTCTCAAGTTCTCACAGTTCAGAATTCTCACTCTTCTCCAATTCAAGCCTATTCTATAACATCCACTTCCTATACTATCCGTATTACGACCAAGGCATATTAGGCTTATCAATCTTCCTATAATTCTACTCCAGAACAACATTACGGCACACTACCGGCACTTTAGAGTTACTCTGAACCTTACTCAAACCAAACCAACACCAACAGTCAATCAACAATGGCAACATCAAACATTCGTACATCATCATATACATATTATTCCAAAGTCATCACTTAAACAATCTATCGACACATCAAAAAGGTCACACAAAACTTCCCTAAAACCGTAAACCCAACCTATACGCCAAATTAACCAAAAACAACAATTCACCAACAATCAACATATTTCAATCCATCAACATCAACATAACTCAACAATCAATAGCATGTCAATATAAAACTTCATCAACGATACATTCCTACGGGGTTAAGGAATCCCCACTACCCTATACATGTATATACCATTCCCAATCAAGTTTCTCCCCCCTTACCTTGTTAATCGGTTGATCGATGAAATTCTTCTTGGATTTGGTCTCTTGGCCTCCTCTTTTCTTTCTGTTCTTCGTTCCCTTTTTCCTTCGTTCTTCTCATTTCTCTCGTTCTTTCCTCTTCTCTCTTTCTATCACTCTTTCTCTCTTCCCTCTTTCTATCGTGTTATTTTCTCTAATACTTCCCCCACCCCTTCATATTCTATTTTCCTTTTTATTTCCTATCCCAATAATAATAATAACTAATAAAAATAACATAATAATAATAATAATAATAATAATAATAATATTATTATTATTATTATTACTATCACACCAATTTCCCACGATCTATGGTAATCCCTTTTCTCTCTATTCCAACTTTTCTAATATCTCCTTGCTACCCCTTCATATTTCCTTCCTCACGGTTTCTATCATCACTTTTCATATTTCCATTCTAACTTCCCAATAACCCTTCCACCTCTTATTTTACTTATTCCAACCACTAATATTCCCAATAATAATTCTAATATAATAATTATAATAATCATTATAATAATAATAATAATAATAATAATAATAATAATAATATAATACTATTATAATATTATAGTAATATTCAACATAATAATAATAATAGTAATACACCCAACAATAATTATAATTATGATAATAATAATATTATCACACCTATAATGATAATAATATTAATAAGAATAATATAATAATAATAAATATAATAAATATAATAATAATAGTAATACCCCCACCAATATTACTATTATTCATTATATTATCATATTCACACCAAAGCACCACCAATATTACTATTAGTTATTATATTATGATATCTACACCAATTCACCACCAATAATTCTCCCATATCAGGGACACCCACCAATAATAATATTCATACTAATGATAATAATCATAATAATAATAATAATAATAATAATAATAATAATAATAATAATAATAATAATAATAATACCACTAATATTACTATTATCTATTATATTATTATTTCCACACCACCAATGATCCTTACATATCAAGGGTACTCACCAATCATATACCAACACACCCCACCTAAGGGCACACCAACATAAAATATTTAAAATAATAATAAAATGACTAAATAATTAAAATGGGTGTTACACTCGACACCGACCACTGCAGAGCCTCTCACCTCATCCGTTCCAGAGCCGATGGCAAGTACCACCCGGTAGTGCATGGCAAAACCGTCTGAAGCATCATCCTTCCATCACGCACCCGGATGCACCCAGAGGATCGTACCAATTGGCTATTTGACCTCACTGCCCCTCCTGCTGCCGCTGCTCCAAATCAGAGCCACACCCAAGGTTCTGATGACGAAATCCAAAGTTTCAAGTGTCTACGCAAACTCAGCCCCAAGTAGTTTATACTAGCAGTCAGCACCATCCTAAAAACACTTCTAAGCGAGCGACCAATGCAAATAAGTGTATGATCTCCAAAAAGATGAAAAGAATCATGAAAATAAAGCCATTTAGCCAAAATATAAAGACGCGTTTCCCTCTAAGTTAGGTGTTCCTCACCCGAGCATTTAGCCCAACGGTACGAAAACTCATTAAAAAAAATCAATGGTATAAGCTTATGATCAATGAAAAAGATCAAAACAAAAATGAAATCATATTCACTAACAGGTCGACTTGCCATGAAAGTGTATGGACAACGGGCTTAATGTGATTGCGCTAGAACAAACAGGGTGAACTTGATGCGAGAACCTTGACACCAAGCTACAGTAGCATGACTGGGACCGATTTGCATAAGAAGGAGACCTCTGAAGACTTATAGTCCAGTGTCGTCACCGTACTTGTTTTGTTCTTACTAAGAATCCCGGTTTTTCCCAGCTTTGTGAATGAGGAAGCTGCCTCGTGCTTGCCGACTTTTTCCTGTTTTACTTGAGGACAAGCAAAGATTCAAGCTTAGGGGAGTTAGATAACACAAAATCGTATATATATATTGATGCATAATTCAAATGATGTTTGACTGTTTTCGATCCGATTTCGGGTTCTTTCCGTGTTATTTGTCTGATATTTTGCAGGTATTTGATGATCATGTCTAAACAAGGCAATATGAAGAAAAGAAGCAATCACAGATGAAATATGGACGAAAACCGGATGAAAACAACATGAAAAACGCAGAATGCATATTTTGCTGTTGTGACGACCGTCACAGCTCCATGACGACCGTCACACGGGTGATGACCGTCACACACCGTGACGACCGTCATGCAGGCAAAAACGCCCAACTTCTAATGCACGTGCAAAATGCAGTTCCAAGTCCCAAATAGTGGACCACTACTCCCTGATATTTCTGCCTCAAAGTCCACCTTCTTCAAGTTATAATCGTTAGAATTCTATTTCTATAAAAGGGGAAGGAGGGGAGCTGAGAAAGGGAGCCGCATTCAGACAACGAAGTGCTGCCCAATTTCATTTCCAGAGCAAAAGTTCAGTTTTATTTCTTTCTATTTTTTTGTTGCCTTTCATTTCTTCTGTAATTCCTATTTCCCTTGTACGATAAATTGGCACAAAGACCAGAATCCTGCCAACATTTGTGGTGGATCTGCCCAAAGGTCAATTGGAATATTTACAGGTTTTAAATTTTAATCGTAATTTTAGTTTTCATTATGATGCATGTTATTATTCACTGTTTTTATTTATGTTTTACCTTTCCCGAATCCATGTCTAGCTAAATCAAGGTAATCGATATGTAATAATAATTCGGACGGGATTTGATAATAACCGGTTGAAAACTTTCTTTTTCAAAAGTTGTTTATGGTCTGAGTGTTTAAATTTATTTACTGAATAAACTTCGTCGCGAAAGCGAGAACTTATTTAAAAGTAGTTTTGTCACGAAAGTGAGAAATTAATTAAGGTACGAACCAACAAGCGAAAGCTGCGGCAAGACCAAATAGTAAACACTAGTCATTTGTTTTAATAACAGCGAAAGCACTTTAAAATGAATTAGAACTTAGAGATTTCCATAAAATAGTTTTAACCCCGAATGGGACACGAAAGCGTACATTTGGCCCTTAGAATTATGATTAGCGTCAACAACCATCGTGAGACGAGAGTCTTCAGATCACTATTTTCTGCTTAAATAAACTATGAAAAATATTTCATATACCGGTAACTTGTCAAATCCCCGAAGAACATAATTACTGCATATCGATTCACGTAATTATAATTTAAATAACATTTTTAGTTCCCTTTAGTGACAATCTTATTCCCTTAAGCATTATCTACCTAGCTAAACATAGTAACTCCCGAGAACACTAGTTTGATTACGAGTCCCTGTGGGATCGATATCTTTTATTACTACGCGATAGACTGTGCACTTGCAGTTAAGTTGTATTAGACATAGAAAGTCGCGATCACCAGCCTGAGAAATGAAGAAGATGATCTTTGGACCATTGGATCTCATCTTTGACCTTGACTGACCACCAGATCTAATGGACGTGTTTTAATCTGAGAGTGGACTTTTTGAGTCCAAAACGCAGGCATTTCACTTAATGCGCTGGCAGGCTCTAGTGCATTGGATCAATTGACTGGTCTCCTCATCCAACGCCCAGTGTTTTATTCTGAGTTTTTTATTTCTTTTATTTGATTTGAATTATTTTAAATGCATTATTGATTCTAAAAATCACAATAATTCCAATTTTGACTCAAAAAATATTTTAAAAATACCTCCATGATGTTGAGGGAATTTGTGATTTTCTGAAATCAATAAAATGCATTTTCATGCATTTTTCATTTTAATTTGATTTTTCTTATTTTTGTTAATTCTTTTAATTTTGCATAATTAGTCATCTGTTTTGCTGAATTTTGTTCTTCCAATTGGTGATGAGTTTGGCTTTGATTATTTAGTATGTTTTAGGGTAGATATTCATGTTCCCCTAGCATTTTTCTTGGAATTTTAGAACAACATTAGGTTCCGTTTTAGGTGTTGACATTAGAACCTTCCCAAACTTGTGGATTCCCTTGACCTATTTCACTTTAGGAATTGTTTAGATAACTTAGAAGTTGAATTAGGCTTTAATAATTTAACACTAGGTTGTTCAAACATGTATGTTCCCCTAGGAATTTTATTAGATTTTTACAACCTTGTTTTCTATTTTAGTTGTATTTTGCAAGTTGATTGTGCTTGTGTTGTTCTCTCTTGAGTGCCTTTGCTTGTTTGGCTTGGTTGGTGACTTTGGAGTTGGATTGGCTTGGATTCCTTTTTGAGAGGTCTTCTGGACTTGGTATAGATGCTATGGCTTGAAGATTGGAACTTGGAGTTGAAGTTTCCTTATCTTTTAGGAGTTGTTTTAGGAGCTTAGGAAATTAGGGTTTTAGGAAGAACCATCAGAGCTAGTTTTGATTTTCTTCATCAAACATAGAATGCATTATGTGCTTCTATTCCATCCAATGATGTAAAGTCCTCCTAGGGAAACTCCATCTCTCCTTTGGAGGGATGTGTGGTATGCCCATAGTTGAGTAGAACTTTGAGGATACCTTTCCATTTCAATGTTGGTGCTTGATGATTTCCTTTGGTTTTCATTAAGTTCTCAACATTGCAACCTTGATCTTGGTGATTGTTCCTCTGCTTGGAGTGTGCTTGCTAGAGCTTGAAGATGAAGTTGAAGAAGCTTGAAGATAGAAGCTAGCTTGAAGATGAAGTCTTGCTGTCAACTTTGCTGTCATTTCACATGTGCTGTTTAGAGCTTCTTGTTGCTGTCTGCTGAAGACTATTGTTGTTGCTTGGGCTGTGTCCTCTATTTCTTTTCTTTTGTTGAATTTTCTGCTTGCTTGTGGTGATTATCTCTAGGTTTGAGGTGGAGCTTGTCTCCTCTTGCCTGTTGTTTTCTCCCTTGCCTCTCTTATACTGTTGCATAGCATGTATTCTACTGTTTACTGTTTACTGCTTGCTTTCTTTTGCTGTTTCCCCTAGGATCTCTGATTTCCTCTATGCAAGAGGGAATTATGACAGACATTAGGTTTTGACCCATGCATGATAACTGTAGGTAGATTCCCCTTTCAACCATAGTTTTAGGGTGTCTCTCTCCTCCTCTCAAAACAATTTAAAAATACAGTAATAAGGTTAATTGAAGTCGTACGTTACGAGCCTTAAGCTATTTGGGAAAAGGTTAGTGGAGGGTCTCTCTCCAGTAATCTGGATGTTTAGTGTGGTACCCTTTGGGTGACATACGAAGTGTTCACTCCTGGGTCATAGTCTCTAGTGCGATTGAGATTGCAAACATCCTAAAAAACAGTTCTTTCGTAAAAGACTCAAACAAACATTCAAACTCTGTTTTTGTCCTCTTGGACCCTTAATCAGGAAAACCCTTTTCAGAAGGAGATAAAAAAAGCTGTCAGACAAACTTGTGTCTTCCGTAGCCCGAACTACGTTTGCTCTGATCTTTCATGCCGTATGAAAGTACGTAGGCACGAGACGTGACATCTCGGCGAGCAACCTTCCCTCTTTAACCCGTAGTTAGGCGAACTACGTTGACTCTGATTTCTCGTTCCAGACGGGAATACGTAGGCATAAAGTGCGATACTTTGCCGAGTCATTTTATTTTCTTTTTAACCCAGACCTGTAGAATAGATAGAATAACACACCCTTAGATAGAAAACAAGCGTGGATCCCGTCGAGTACGACGGACAAGAGGGGTGCTAATACCTTCCCATTGCGTAACCGACTCCCGAATCCAGGATTTGGTTACGATGACCATTCCTTTCCTTCTTTGCGTTAGGTTTAATCTGAGCATTTCCTTTCCCTCTTGTGGGATAAATAACGCACGGTGGTGACTCTTCTGTCATAGCCGACGCCAATTTTCACAATAGCGACAGAAGGTATGAGCACCCCTCACTTCCGTTGTACTCAACGGGATCTACGCTTGTTGTCTAATCTATGGGTGAAATTTATCTAAAAGCTACTGCTAAACGGGGGTGAAGAGAAAGAACAGACTCGATAGGACATCGTCGTCATATGCCTACGTATTCCCTTGTGCGATGGGAAAGTCAGAGTCAACGTAGTTCGAAAAACTACGGGTAATGGGGGGAAGGTTACTCGCCAAGACATCATCGTCTTGTGCCTACGTATCCTCATCTGGTATGAGAAATTAGAGCAAACATAGTTACGGTAGACTAGACCACTGGTTAGTTAAGTGTTTTTGATGAGTGACGTTAAACTTCCATTCCAACAGTTAGGGACAATGCCTGTTTATGGTAGAACGAAACAGTAACACATTCTTTATCTGAAAATGAAGTTTGAAGAACAATCCTGAAGGATGAAAAGGTTTGTGTTTTGGTTTGTGAGTTTTAATGAAGTGGATTAAGTTAGTTTGAGACTCACGTCATACTAAAGACTATGACACGGGGACGAATGCATCACATATTCCCCAAAGGGCATACGCTAAACACTCTAGACAAGCGAGGAGAAACCCCCACTCATCATTCCCTATGTACTTAAGGCTCATAGAGCACGACACTTACCATTCTTTATTAAGTGTCTTGAAGAAATTTGAGGTGAGAAAAGAGAGACGCACACAAAGACCTAGGGGAAACTGAGCCCTAATTGTTGTCATACAATGTGGCTTTAAGGTCAGGATAAAGAGGGAAACCTACCTAATATTGTCATGTTTGGATTTAAAGTTTAATGTATCTCCTACCTCAAACTTAATCAGAAATTAAGTCGAGCTAGGAATCCTAGGGGATCATGTGAATACATGAAGTAAACAGCAAGTAAACACGGAGCGACGCAATCACAAACAACGTCAAGTATCAAAGTCAAAATTAGGATTTATGGAAAAGTATGTACAAGTGTCAGAAAAAATATTCACGAATGCGCTCAAGAAATAAGAGAAACCAAAGAAAATAAGAATTAGTCAGAGATCAAAAGTCTAATTTAGTCAAGGTTGAATCTAAATTCTAACTAAATTCTATAATTAAATAAGTTCTAAGCAAAAGGTAAACCTAAATTAACCTAATCTAATTCTAAGCCAAATTACACTAAGCTAATTTTAAAGTAGTTAATAAATTAAAATTAATCCTAATATAATTCTAAAACTAACCAAAAACTTAAATTAAACAAATCCTAAAAAGAAAGTTAATTCTAAGTTAAAATAAATTAAGGTTAAGTAATAGAATCCTAATCAAAATAGAATCCTAAATTAATTTAAAAGCTAGCTTCTAATCTAACCTAAAATTAATCTAAATAGAACTAAAATTAATTAATTAAAAATAAATTAAATTAAATCTAATTAAATCCTAATTAAATAAAAATATAATTTCTAAACCAAATCTACACTAATTATTAAGTATTCTAATAAAATCAATTAACCTAAATTAAATACTAAAAATTCTAAACTAATAATATTAAGCCTAAATCTAAATTATAAACTAATCTAAAACCAAATTACCGAAATAAAAACTAAACTTATTATTAACTAAACCTAAACTAATCTAAATAAATAACAAAAAATAAAAACTAACGTCAATAAAACTAAACCCGGGGGAGGGGGGTGCGAGTGAAAAACAAAGGGGTTTGGGATAAGTGAAACGCCCCTGGGCCCCAGAACTTGGCCCATGTTGAGTGTTCACAGGAAAGGGAACCCTCAAACTACTTCAGAACCCAACTCCCTCGTTGCCCCTTCCCCATTCTCGCCGTCTCTGATTCACTTTCCACCCTCAACGCTTCTCCTTCTTCCACTCTCACCACGAACTTCTCGTCGTTCCAAACACGTCCACCATCCCCTTCTTTCAACATCCCAACTCGCCGTCAACACTCTCATGGAAACTCTCCATAGTTCGTACGAACTAGAGTACACAACCGAAACCCTAACATCAAGACCTATACGTGCAGGAAAAAAAGGAGAGATAAAGATGCTTACCTTGAATCAAAGTCCCTTCAGACAGGGATTCAACCTTCGATCAACAAATCTTGTTTGTTTCGTCTCGATGCTGCGACTTCTTCTTCCTTAATCTCTGCTTTATGTTGAAGGATTGTAAAAAAAATTTGTTATGAATTGATGTTGGTTGGATTTTGCAGGTTGTTGGGTTTTTGAAATAGGTAGAAGATGGAGGCCGAAAATGATGATGATATGAAGGTCACTGTCGTTGCTTTATATACTGAACCAAGAGGAGGTATGGTTTCCGTTTTTAGGGTTGAGCTGTTCCATTATTCTTTTTCAGTAATGTTGTTATCCCTTTTGTTTGCAGGTTGTGGACAATCTCAATTGTGGCAAGTTTGGTGCAGAGTGTACAGGTTCTGGCTTTTTCCTTAAAATTCTGCTAACAATTTCCTGCATATTTTGTCTTTTGTTTTGTAGTGTACTTTCTTGGCTGCACTGCTTTTTGAATAGGTTATGATGTACTCAAATAAAAAGAAGGTGAGAGAGGTTCATCTTTGTTTGAAGTTACTTCAGGTCCTTCAACATGCTTCTTCTTAACTTTGCAAGTCCCTCGCCCTAATTTAGCCTAGGCTTCTTCTTTGAATTTGTCTCTTTGGAGCCTAGGAGTGTTTTAATAAATGATTCCTTGTTAGGTTCAGGAGCTTATTTTATCCATTTGTCGGATTTGAGGATGCTGCAGCTGTCAATTACAGACTTGTATGTGTCCCTTTATTCTTTTGCTAATCTTCTTAGCAAGTTCAGTTGCGTTTCCAATGCTAAATTTGCCTCTGACAATCTTTTCCATGTGTCCAGAGCTTTTTGAGGGTCGAACTTTTTCCATTTTTGACAGCACCAACCATTGATGGTGTGGATGACCCACCAGTCCCAGGTTCCCCTAGTACAAGAGTTATCGAAGGTGGTAAAGTGAACTGGGTCATCAAACCCACTACCAACTTTCCCTTGTGCAATACAGTGGGTCATCAAATCCACATTATGAGCCATATCAAGATCTGCAACATCCTTCATGTCCTGATGATCTTTTGAAGAACAAAATTTTACGATGCTAAGGTAATCAAGTAAAACAGAGACTACAGCTGCTGTCATGGCTGCAGATGAGCCCAACCCAGTTTTAGCAACTTCAGGCTTACAGTTTCCTTCATTAGCGTCATCGGTATTGAAGGAAATGGATGCAAAATATGGAAGGGTGGCCAATGATTCTGGTGTCAAAGGGAGTCTGCGCCTCTCAATCTTATTCCTATAAGAATAGAAATCATTGGAACCCAAAATTTTAATGTCAAAACCTTGTAAAAGTAGTTTGTGTAACAAGTCCTTTTTATTTTGGTCAAACGTTGCATAAGCAACAGTCAGAGTATTGCACTGCATATTCCACAAAAGGGTTCCTTGTTTCACTTGAGGAAACAACTTTTTGATAGTAAGATTTTTGAGTGCTAATTTATACAAAGCTTCTCTGGATAGCTGAGGAGAAGTTAATCTAACATCAGTCCAAGCCCAGGCCCGAGCATCGAGTCTAGTTTCAGGGTAAACAGGTGTAACAATAGCATAAAAACGGGCATTATTACTGAGAACAAGTCATGCGTTGGGTCCCTCCAAAACAAGATAAACACCAGTTATTAACACTTTTCTAGAAGCAACCACGACCATTGGTTGATACTGTGACCGTTCAGTTCAGATGAGAGAAACGGTTGGTGGTGGTGGTGGAGTTAGTAGGTTTTTGCTATTGTATGTCTTGGGTGTCACATGCAGTAGGACGCATGGTATGATTTGAATGAGATTTTATGAAATGGACTTGAATAAAGAAATGGAAATGGTATGAAAAATAAAATTTGACCAAATATGGATAATTTAAAATGAAAGAAAATAGGATAAAAACGAATATTGAGATGGAAATGAATTATGAATGGACTTTTGGACATGAACTAAACTTGATTTTGAAATGTGGATGAAAAGTAGATTTAGAAGAAATGGTCAGATGGATAAAAGTTAGAAATGAATAACCGGTCTAGAATAAAAATGGATAAATGAAATAAAACTTGGATAGAAAATGGTTTTGGACATTTGCATTTGATGATCCTGAATAAACCCCCACCACTACCACACACTTAAACTGAATTTAATCCGACAACCACACTTGAAACTTTTCCAACAACCTCTGATAAAAATGAATAAATATACTTCTGTATCACCGACCAACTTGCAGTTGAAGCAGCAACCATCTGAATTAATCATCTTCTTACTAGATGAAAGAGTCTACTGTAACTGATAATTTGTGATTGAAGCAGTCTCCTGATGGTTTGACCAAGATGAGGTCAACCTTCCATCTGACCTTAATCGTAAATGAATAACCACACCTAACTTGAAGTTGTACCATTATCCTTGATAAACTTGATCTTTTGCACCAATTGAAAATGAGCTTGCCAACCAGCCTGAATCAAAGGAAATAGGAAACCCTAAGCTCCTGATGTCAAACAACTCTGGAAGAAAGTAAACTTGATACTTGATGATCTGATTCAGAAAAACACCTGATCCCATGTTTTAGAAGATCAATGCAGAATATGATTACGAACTATGCAGATGAAATGCGAAACAAAAGACAGTTAAGGTTAGCAAAAGGTGAGGGCAAATTTTGGGGTGCTACAGGTGGGCCTAGCACGTTTTTCTTTTCACACCACCAGTGTTTTGGCCCATTATCGCGTCGAACAGAATCTCTTTGTATCCTGATTTGTTACTACACCCCCTTGCCTCATATTTCTTTTTTTTTCTTTCTCTTTTTATTTTGATTTATTTTAAAATAGTTTGAAACATTATAAAATTTCCCAAAAATATTTTTTAATTACTTTGACATCTTATTTAATTGTTAATTATTCTTATTTTTATTTTTATTTTATTTTGATATTTTATTTTGATTTATTTTCATATTGTGTTCATTTGACCTAGTTCTTGAAACAATGCCTTGATTCATGCTTTTTCCAATTGGTTCTTAATCCAATCTTTCACACACATTTAGACACATGTATGCAGGGAATTTGAGTGTTCATTTGATGTCTTGATCATGTATTTTGGTTCTTGTTTGAAATTTCTTGATGCCTAACTTGTTTGATCAATGGATGGCATGTTTTCCTAATGTTTGAGATGTCTTGAGTATCTTTTGTACACATTCTTAGGCATTCCTTTTAGAGCATACTGACCTACTGCCTCCTTGATACCATGATCTACTTTCCATAATTTTTAGAAGCTCATAACTATTTTTCATGTGTGATGCATTACATGCCTAATTTTTTGAGTGTGCTTGAACTTTATGGATTGATTAGAGTTGCACTTGTGCAACCATTTAGGGTTTGTTCTCCCCTTTTAATCTTGATTTAAATACCATAAGGTAGTGCCTTGGTTTGAGTTTCATTAGGTCATTTCTTCTATCTTGACTGATGTTTGTTTGTAGCTTGCCTCTTTTGATTGAACATGTTTGATGCTTGACCTATTTTGGAATCATTTGATCACTTGTTTTTAATTGAAGTTTGAAATGATTTTGGATGTGATTACATGCTGCCTTGACATGATTGTGGTTTTAATTTCACCATCATTTATTCATTTTCTTATTCTTGATTGAGATCCTAAGATGTTGATGTTTTGAGTTTGCTCCTTTGGTATTTTGACCTAATTTCTCAAGGTGCTTTCTTGCATGACCTTAGTGGATATTCATGACTTTTTACATGTTTGAACTGACTTGGTTTGAGTGCTTGGTTTCATGTTATGTTGGTCAACGTTTGATCTCCCTTCTTTCCTTTCTTCACATGAGTCATCTTTGTTTCTTTATGAGTAGTTTGAATGGTGTTTGCCTAACTCTTTTGAGCATGATGCTTGTTGATTTGGTTTGATATTTTGGAATTTAATGTGATATGATACATTTGTGTTTGATTCTGACATTGATGTTATGGTATGCATTACTTGATCAATTTGTACTTTGCACCTTGCTTGAACACATGTTTTATTTGAAGTTGATTAAGGTGTATGTTTGCCTAGTTTGGATGTATGTCTTGAATTTGGTTCTTGCTATTTCTTCTTGAAATTCATGAGTTGATGTTCATGATTATTTTGTTACCCGTACTTGGTTCCTAACCCTAATCCCACATGGCTAATCTTTTGAAGTGTGTTTTGTATGGGTTATGTGTGGTCAACTATTTGAGCTTTGTTATGATGCATGTCTTGTGTGATCTTGCTCCTCTTCTAGTCTTTATTATGAGTTGAACATGATGTGATGTAGCTACTGCCCTTCTTTGTTCTCATTTCATTTTTTGTCCATCTTACGTGGTTATTTTGATATTTGATGTCTGTTTAGGGTTTTTTTTACCCTTATGTACTTTGCATACTTGTTTCTCATCTGAACTTAACATGATGCTCTTGGTATATGATGAGTTACCTTGATTTATAAGTTGATTGAATTTTATATTACTTGTCTCACATGTTGATTTTCATCATCTATATTTGACTTTGACATTTGTTATTCATCATCTACATTCTTCTGATATTTCGGTCGCCTCTGTTGTGAGTCCAAGGGAAAGACTTTTGGTTGACTATATTGTCATATACATTGCATCTCTTTTGCATTTCCCTCTTCTTCTTCTCACTTATTTGCTTGATTCATATCTTCCCCTTTAGGTTGATTACCTTAGTGTATATACTTAGACTTTTCCCTTTAGACTAACACACTTAGTATGTATCCTTAGGCTAGTCCTTTTAGGATTGCTTCAACTTTAGATAACCTACAATTAGGTTCCCTTTATACCATGAGATAATTATACATGAGCCATCCCTAGTTGAGACGTAATTCTCCTACCCCATGACATAGTTGAGAAAGATGTTGATTATTTTCCACTTGAGAGAGGTATGTGGCATACTCGTTGATTTGTAATGTGAAGCAAAGATCCATATTCCACATGTTTGTAGTGGTTTAAGTTGAGTATTCTCCTTAAGATGACAACTTGTCTCTTCTCCTAAAACCAACCAACAAGCTTTGTTTACCCTTAGCGAGGGGAACTACGAATGCTCTGATTCTATCCTAGTCAAGATACGTAGGCACGAGATGTGATGTCTTGGCGAGCATACTTAGGAATAACACCTTAGGTCTTCCTTTCCTTTTTACCCTTAGCAAACAGATAACAAATAACACATTAAAACAATAGATTCTTGTAGAGTACTACAAATACTTAGGATGCTAGCACCTTCTATTAGTATAACCAACCCCCTAACCTTAGATTCTCTTTTTCTTTGTTTTTATATTGCATGCTTATGGGTTTATTCGTTCTTTTTCCCTTCCCTTGGATAGATTAAAGACAGTGGTGAATTAAGACTTGTGAAGCCTAGCTAACTCAATAGATATGGTCTCTGATTCTCACTATGACAATAAGGGTTAAAAGTGTTTATATCAAAAGGATAATAAAAGTGATAGGAGTGATGTTTAAACCAAACAAGAGGTAAAAATGGTGTTTAAACCAAAGGGAAACAATAATGGTGTTTAAAACAACGAGGCAGGGAAGTGGTGTTTAAACCAAATAGTAATAAAGGTAGAGGTGTTTAAACCAAACAGGAATAAGAATGGTGTTTAAACCAAAGAGAAACAAGAGTAGTGGTGTTTAAACCAAGAGGGGTAGTGGTGTTTAAATGAAGAAGGGTAATATAAATGATAGGAGTGGCGTTTAAACCTAGCAAGAAGGAAAGTGGTGTTTAAACCAAATAGGAGAGGAAATTGGTGTTTAAACCAAAGAGTGGTGTTTAAATCGAGGAAAGAAATAGAAGTGGGGGTTAAACCAAAGAGAGTATAGAAGGGGTGTTTAAACCAAGAAGGATATAAAAGTGGCGTTTAAACCAAAGGAGAATAGAAAGTGTTTAAAAGAGATAACAAAAGTAATATTTTAACGGAAAATCAGTGATTAACCAAAAGAAATGAGTTGTAGGGCTTGTTAACTAAGAAGTGGTGATTAACCCTAAGAAGGAGAAGTTTCTCTTTTAACTGAGAAACGGTGATTAACTAATGAAAAAGGAGAATATCTAAAGAGGAGAGTTTTTATTGAGGACACAGTGTTGCAATGGTGAAAGGTTTGATTGTTGCCCTAAGGCGGAAAAATGTACTTGATTGGTTGTAATTGATTTAAGTGGGAGACAAGTATCGGGCCATAAGCTAAGTGCGACCGACAATCTAAGTACTCGAAAATTGAAGGGACAATAATATCCCAATCTCTTTTTTATCCCAAAAGTTTGTTTATACAATCGTAAGGCAAGTATGAAATCGTTTATTTAGAGTGTTTTGAATGAAAGACAAGCATTGAGCCACAAGTCAAGCAAGGTAAACAACCCAAATACTTGAGAAATAGTGTGCACAAGTAAGTCCACCCGATTCTTTTTCCTCCAGTTTATTATAAAAATATTTTGAAAATAACTTGATGTTGGATCAAGTGTTTGAAGTTTGAAATGTGAATTTGTGTAAAATGAAATGGAAGGGTGAGAATGGTAGGAGTGTAATGAAATGAATATTTGATGTTTGATCAAGTATTTGTGTTGCGTTCGATTGAATTTGTTTTGGAAAATACTTGACGTTGAATCAAGTTTATTTTTATCTTTTGAAAATATTATTTTTATCATTTTGATTTTATATTGATTATTAGCATGCAACGAAAAGCGGTAAAGAAAAGCAAATCCTACACTATTACATGTTCATGGGAGTGAGGGACAATTTATCCACGATCTTGGGATGGATCATAGACCATGCAAGAATTAAAACATCATACAAGCATACAAACTATACAACCAAGAATAAAGCATTCAAGGAGGCAAAATAATGACAATTAATGAATTAAAGAGTGCAAATCAAGATTAATATGCAAGCATAATAAAAATACCAAAAATTAAGTACCAATCATATGAAATTATGAAAAACATAACAAGGCATGGAATTGAAAATAACCATGGTTAGATCTAATCTTTAATATGCCATAAAATTGAAAGGAAATCAACAATTAACTCAATTAAAAGCTAATTAAAATTAGTCAAAATTAATCCAATTAAATGAAATTAAAAAATAAATTCTACCAAAATTGATCCAATTAAAAAATTATTTAATAAATCATGTGTGTAAAATAATCATTTAAAATGTTAGAAAACCATGTCAAGAGGTTAAAAAATAAAATAAAAAGAGAGTGTTAATAGAAATTGAGCGCAAGCCCATAAATGAGGGCCCAAGATCATTCTGTTTTGTCTTCTAGCCATTTTGTCCTATATGTCAGCACCACATGTCGCAAGAATGTCCATTCTGAATTTTATTTATTTGTTCTTCATTTATTTTGTACACACTCTTGAATTTTGATCTACTAAAAATTATTAAATAAAAAATTAAATATGAAAATTATATATCACCAGACTCAATTTTTCGCGAGGAATCCAATTATGCGATCAAATTTTGAAAATAAGCCATGAATTTTGAAGAATCGGGCAAAAAGATGAAAAATAAAGTATGCAAAAAATCGATCGATTCACATTTGTTATAATGATTCATAAAAAAGTAATCACATATTCAGAATCGTGACGAAAAACTGCTTCTAATGATATATTAAGATGTAATTAACAGTTAAGAATTAAAAAATCACCATTTTCAAGATTATGGGTTTCATGCCAAAATAAGTGATTATCTAATAAGCAATTTCAAAATAGTACCTTAAGTTAAATCAACCATCAAGAATCCAATAATTCATGGCAAGGGTATGGAAGAGATAAAGAGTTAACGACGGAGCGGAGGTTTACTTCGGTTAGTGTTAGAATTCGGAGTGTCGAAGTGTAATACAGAAAAATTCAAGAATAAGCTCTTTTAATCCAATTAAATTTCAAGCTTGATGATTATTTTTTATGATAGATGAACATAGAAGACGAGTCTTGATGAATAAGCTTGAATTGATGAACTTTGAATGATGATCGTTGATGAAAATGCTTGAATTGTTGAACGATTGTGGCTATGTTCCGCCAACTTAGAACTTCAATGCGAAGTTCTAAAATGGTGATGAATATAAACTTTGGTGAAGGTTAGGGAATAAAGAGAATGATGGGAGAATGTGAGAGATGGTGAGGAAATGTTAAAATGGTTCAAAATGGTTAACCTCAAAATTGTGAGAAATAACATGTTTATATAGACTTGGTAGATAAATAATCACCCTTGGATTGTGAACCAAGTAATGATTTTATAAATAGTTAGAAATTAATTTAATCATTAGTTGTGGATAACCAATTTCAACCATAGAATTAACTGTTAAGAATGGTTAAAATTGAATGAAAAATGGAAGTTGAGATTTGTGTTTGTTTGAGAGTTTTGTGTTAGTTTGGTAATTAGAGAAGTTATGGGTAATTAGGTAAATGGATGGCTTATAGAGAAATAGGTAGTTAAGTATGGTTAGAAACCAATGGTGTTGGAGTTTAGCAAAAGTACTAAGTTATGATGCAAGGCAAATGGTCACTACTAATTAACTTGAATTTGAATGTTTTTGCCTTGATTTTCCTACCACTTTTTGCTTGAATTTTTGGTGAATCATCACACGATTTTAAGTGCCTTTAAGAAATGGTTTTATGTTGAAAATAAGAACTTTTGAATTATGTAACCTCGTGGATCAAATTCTGAATTTTTTCGGGTATGAATCAATGTCGGAAAGTGTTGAAAAACTAGTGAATTTTGTCGGAAATTAGCAATTGACATAATCGTGATACAATCCATTTATGATGAATGATGATGTATCCCTTGATCAAAGGCATGTAGCACAAGTCAACAAAAATTCAGGAGTCAAAATTGAGTCAATGGTCGACAATTGACCAAAAGTCAACAGTTGACCAAAAAGTCAACTTTATCAAATTGATGTAATTTTTTATCCTCTTTCCTTGTAATCCATTCTTTCAACTCGTATCTCACTTAATAAGGAATGTACCATGAATTTTCATAAATTAATGAAGTATTCTTTGAATTTCTAACTTTGAATTTTTCCCTTAAATTCAAGCAAGTTTTTTAATTAAGTGACAATCATCCCAATCTCTCTGACAACCATGAATCTCAAATAAATTGATGTTTTGCACCACCATTGATACGAGAAACAAACCTGAATAATACTTGTCTCGAAAATCCATTTAAACCAAATAAATCCATTATTACCGAACCTTTTGCCTAAATGATTGTGCTATGCAAAATGCAACGACTGATATGTTAAATACATGACCTAATTGAATGAATTGATCACTATGTATGCAAGTGATTTTGAACCATAAGCCAAATACATTGAGCAAAAAAGTAGGGCAAATTTTAGGGTATGATAGAAGTCAAAAAACTTGTAACCAAGCTTGAGAAACTAATTAAAAGGAAGCTTGTCAAAGGTAATTTTGGGTTCATCAACAAATATTTAGGTTTATGAACAACTATGAGTCTTTACAAAGCTAATCCAGAAGAAGCCTTAGTTATACCTCTTATATTTTAGTAAAGACTCTTCATAAGGTAAGATTTTAGAGGCCTTCTTGAGACCTTGTGTCTTATTTAAGCTTGGAAAACTAAGGTTTTTGTTTCTTCTTCAGGTTGGAAATAGCGAACGAGAAGGCTCATTTTCCACTTTTGTAGATTATTTCTTGATTGTCTGCTTCTGCCCCTTCCACAAGAGCCTCCCAAGACTTTCTCAAGAAATTACTATCCAGACAATTTGCATCATCAACACCATTCACCAAGTGATCTGAGATCGTGACCACTTGCATAGCTTCAATGAAAACATGAGAATCAGATTCTTCTATAGCTTGAGAAACAAAATTATAAGAATTGTGCAGAGATGAGATCGCCCAGGGAACAACCGTATTAGGACAACTCTCATCCGAAAGGGCAAGGATAGGTTTCTCCTTAGCAAGAACATTAATAGCTTCATCATAATGAACTAGATTTCTCTTTAGACGAAATAACAACCTCTTCTCTCTTAGAATCAATGATAGGCTTCTGAACAAATAATGGTTTTTGAGTCTTGTGTAACAATTTACAACTGTGTTAGCTCCTAAATTCGATGCCTCATGCAAAAGAAAGGAATTCAAGATGAAAATGCCAAGAACAAGTTGAGAATGAAAGTTGGTCGAAAGGTGTAAGGCAGCTAAAAGAAGGAGTCGAAGAACTCACCCAGAAGCTAGGAGTTCGACCGTTTGCTGTTGTGGATGGTTCGTCGAATGGTTTGAAATTTGAAAGTTTTGGAGGGAACGATTTTGTTTGCCAAATACTTAAGAAGACACGTGGCACCTTATGAGCAGTAGATCCATGCATCGTGACAAGTGGCGAGAGGATGTGATGTTGGAGGTTACTAGAAGTTATTTTTTTACTAATATAAATAGGATGTCTTAGACATAAGCAAAGTGTGTTGTAATTTACCATTGTACAAATTAGTCTTAGAATTACTCCAAGTATCCGAGCGTAGAGAAAGCGAGTATTATAGAGAATGTACGTGATGTAAACACACCATCTTTTATCTTAATGAAATTTACTTTACTTGCTTTATGTCGTACCTCGAAAAATACGATCCTCGCGATGGCCGCGGAAAAATACTGTTCGAAACAGAGTCGCCACCGAACTTTATTCATTCCAAGGATGGAATAGGAAAATATCGATAAAACCGTTAAAGAGATAAGAACATGGTCGTCGCAACCAATATTCTAGGTTCGGGAGTCGATTACGCAGAGGGAAGGTATTAGCACCCTCTACGTCCGTTGTACTCAACGGGAACCTCCTGATCGATTCGAGAGTGAAGTTAACTATGCTTAATTGTTTTCTTCTAAGGTTTCTCCTATAGGGGGGAAAGGTGGTTTTAAGATAGGGTGCTCGCCAAGGATTGGGGCCCCTGTGCCTACGTATCTTCACTTGTAAGAAGTGGAAAATCAGAGCATTCATAGTTCGTGAGACTACGGGTAAAAGAGAGGATTGTGCTCGCCAAGATCATCGCAATCTTGTGCCTACGTATCTTACATTCAGAGGTGAATGAAGAATCAGAGCAGCCGTAGTTCGGCTGACTATGGTAAAAAAGGTTTGGTATGGGAACGAACGAGTGTTTAGGTCGCATTCTAACTGCTAAACATTGGCTTGTCTGCTCGCTAGGGGAGGCTGAAGCGCGAGTTTGTTATGCGCGGAAGAAGGGACTAAACAATGTTCTAGGTAAGGTGTTTGAGTTGGAAATCGCACGAGGGCGAGGAAAGAGAATTGTGTTTAAAGGATAGTTCAATCGCACGGGGGCGAGAAAGAGAGAGTTAGGTTGAATAGGTAGTTAGGGTTTCGATTGCACGGAGGCGAAGAAGATAAGGTCGGTTAGATATTTTGAGGGAGAATGACGACTACTCGATAAACGAGACGTCAGTCTCGCAACCAATTAGTCGGGACATCGTTGGAATGCTAGATCCCAACGACACCTTTTTCATTCAATTAATTAGGAAATTGTATTTGAATGGACAATGAATACTTGTCCAAATAGTTAAGGCGCGTGTTTTAGACGAAAGGTCGAATGACACGCTACCTAAGGCGTACGCCTCAATAGTTGTCATTCAAGAATTCAAGGAGTGCGAGACTCCAAGAACTCAGTTCTTTCGTAATTTGATTAAGAAAAATGATTTGACGTATGGTTTAGAAACATACTAGTGCTTAGACTCGATCACACGCGAGTGAGGAACGAGGTTAGATGGGTTGAAAACTTTAGGAGGAATGACGACTAATCGATAAACGAGACGTCGGCCTCGCAACCAATTAATCGGGATATTACTGGAATGCTAGATCCCAACGACATCTTTTTCATTCCATTAATTATGAAATATGTTTGTTGGACAGTGAAAGTATTGGTCCAAATAATTAAGAAGTGTTTTAGGAACGAAAGCTCGAATGATATACTATTCAAAGTGTACACCTTGATAGTAACCATTCTCGAATTCAAGGAATGCACGACTCCAAGAACTCGATACTTTCGTAATTTAATTATGAAAATAATTTGAAAATATTAGTGTGGGTAGGTTAAATTAGGGTAGGCATATAGCTAGGGTTAGGGTTTGCCTACCTTGAAGAGTTTAAATAAGGTTGGGTATCCTAAGGATGAAAGACGAAGTGACCACAACTCAAGGCGTGCACCTCGAGAGCGATCACTTAAGGATCCAAGGAGTGCTAGACTCCAAGGATCCACCACTTTCATTATTTAAATAAGAAAGGTCCTAAAAAAAATAATTATGATCTTTAATTAATATATAAAATGTTTTAAAAGTTCCCCCTTTTTAAAAAAAGAATTTAAATTAGATTAAGTAAAATGTTTTGAATTTAATAGAAAAATTCTTACATTTGATAAAATTCTTAAATTTAAATCAAATTGTAAATTAATTGTTATAATTTATAAGTAAAATCTAAAATAAAACTTATAATGTTACTAAACATTAATAATATTTTAAACTAAATTAAATTAGTTTCTAAGATAGGGAATTATTGAGTTTTACTAATAACATTATAGTCCTGATGACCTTATTCACTCATGGCAGTTTAAAATTCTTACTGTTTGCACGGTTTATTGGGACAAAACGTCGCGCCTAGTTCTACGGGGAAGAGGAAACGGCAACAATGAATGTTATCGGTTGGGGATTCCCGAGATTCATTGGAAACTCAAACTGAAATCAAAAGGTTAAACTATATCCCTCCCTTATCTCACTTACCTCACAAAATAAATTTTCCTTTTCATCTTCAAACGCCAAAATGAATCTCCCCTAATAATCTCTGTTTCCGTCCTTCTTCTTCTACCATAAACCGAGCCCTCTCGCTTCTGCAAACCCAAACTCTATCCAAATCAAAGATTCCTAACCCTAATTTCTAAACCCCAGAACCGAGAAGCACAAACTAGAAGTGAATCAAAGTTTTTTTTTAAACAAATACACCAGGTTAACGTGCTTTCATATTAAGGTCAGCAACCATTATTCAAGACAAATATCAAAGCATGAAGGTTCAAAATAAAACCTTAATCCCAATCTGAATCCCATACCCCCAAATTCATCATACTTTCACTAATCTTAGACGTTAATGGAAGGGATACCTGGAAACAAGAACGTCGAGTCTGAGCTGCTAAAAGGTAATAGCTTCTTCTTCTACCTTCTGCTTCGGCTTCACTTGCTCCTTCTCTCTTTTTTTTCAGTTGTGAAATTCGCGAAATTAGGTTTAGCTCAGAGTAAGCTCAGGTTCTGATGTTGAACCTGAGTAACCCTTGAGATTTTCTTGAGCTTTTTGAATAATGGGTGGGGATTGATTTTGACAGAGTTTCCTTAGGGTTTTTCTTCTTGTTTTTGCCAATGAGTGGAGTGGTTTTTATAGGGAATTTTAGGGTTTCTGATACGTGTGAAAATTTGAAAATTACTGAAAGAAATGCTTGGTATCGTGTGAGGTAGGACGATGAGGTGCATTTTGGTGGTACAATTCCGTTAGGTGCTAATACCACGATTTCTGATTCTCTGGGATATGAGTGATAGTGACTTCTACGTTTTGTCTGTAGTGAGCTCCAAAATATCTACTTTTACCCTTTATTTTTACCGTGTTTTTACTGTGGACATTTAGAGATTCTCACTGTGCTGATGTGGCTTTTGGCTTTAACAACATTTTGACTTATATTGTTTTCCTTCGTAAAAACGGTCTCAAGATCTTATGTTTGTGATTCTTTTCTTACTGCAATGGCTCCCTTTACAATATTACAAGTCTTGCTGAGTTTAATCATTGCTGACATGTTTTTTCCTATCAGGTTTTTTCACGCTTGGTTTTACCTTATCATCCAAGTGAATATAATAAGTGAAACTTCAGGCTTGATAGCATTAGTTTGCTGTTTTGAGGATGTCTTTGAATGAAGCAGCGGAGCACTTTAAGACAGAATGCAATGTTTTGTATGGAGATGCCGTTTTGCTCACAGCTGGTGAAGAACACTTCTTAAGTCCTGTGAATTGTTTGCCATTTGGAGTATACTCATCCATTATTCTTGGTTCATTTTTGTAGATCACGTGATGACAGTTAAAGACACTAGGGAGATGAAGGCAATTGGATGAAGCTATGGTTTAGGTTTGTAAACACATTGAGGAGTTGGAGTGGTGGCGCAATAACGAAACTTTGTTCGAGGTTAGGATGACTTGGGAAGAAATTGTCATTTTTGATACCAACTTAAGTGAAGACTGCACCCTAACAACACTCGCAGCATGAACATCAAAACCTTTCACAACTTAAGCTTTAGAGAGCTGCCTTGAACTTGTATATTTTGAAGCTTTTTTTTTTTAACTGTATTTTGGGAAGTTTGAGTTCTGTTGCTTAACTTGTGCTGGAAGTATTTAGTTGAAATAAGTCTGACTTTGAATTTCTGTCTTCAACTATATAACCTTGTCATGCGTACTGGTTTTTTTGCAGGAAAATACTATCCAACAGAGTTGTCATGCTTTGTTGGTTCCACAAGAATTCTCTTCTGGAGTATCATCCTTGTCTTCTCTGTCCCTGAACAAAACAAGCTCTATTCGCGGCATCATATAGATGCGGCATAATTTTGCTCATCAGAATCAACGTCATCTGAGCGAGAAGCATTGCGGTTACCATTACAACGTTCAAAGGCGACAAGAGAATTAGTACGTGAAGATGAATATCGTTTCTTGATCTTAACTTTTTTAGCCTCTATGGCAACACGAAACTCTTGATTGACAGGGTCTTTCAAGGATAGTGATTGCCAACATATTGGGCAATCTTTGCTTCTCTGTGACCATTCAAGTGTGCAATGCAGGTGATGTTCATGTTTGCAACAGGTAACAGTGGACACTACGGATGGCAATCAACGCAAACTGATATAAGATTTGCAGCCGCCAACGGATTCTCTTCGAGCCAAGATTGAATACCACCCCTGTAACGACCGAATGTGTGACAATGTTATCTCTAGGGTGATGTAAATTCTGAAGTTTTGAATGCAACATCTTGGATTTTAATTGTGAGTGCCGCCATTACTTCATGTACTCCCTGTTGTTTTATAAATTATAACTTATGCCGTGAATTAACATAGCTTTCATTGCGTTGTGAACTGATTGCAACTTGTTTTATTTTTATTGAATGCAAGGCACATACAGTTGCTGTCAGTTGGAGGATAAAGCTGTCGCCGGTTGAACGGAAGCTGCAGATAGTCGGTGCAACTCTGTGAGGATTTTGGCATGGATATAATCTTGAACTGAATAACATGTCCTCCAAGAATTGGTGCAGAAATGTGAACTAAATTGGGACTTAATGTTGCAGAATCTCTTTTATGGTCATGGAATGTTTGTACTAATCATTTTTCCTGTGCAGACTGTAAATCTGGGGTAAGGGTTTCGAGTTGCTGCGAGGCTGCGTACGACATGGTATTTTGCTGTGGCTGCATTGGTTTTAATCTCAGAATGTCACCTTTATTTTGGAGGTAATGGAGAGCATGGATCTTGTCTCAGTCGTGGCACGCATGATTGCAGGTCAGTATATGTTGTGATGCTGGTTTAAATGACCTATCTCATGCGAGGCTGTTGTAAGATGTAGTTGTAGGCTGCCGTAAACGTCACTGCTTGCCACAAGCCAACAACTATCGCGCTTCACATGGGTTGCTGTACCTGTGAAACAATGAATGGGTTGCTGTACATGTGAAACAATGAATGGTTTGGCACAAGATGTTTTTATGCGCCAATCTGGTATATACTGTTGTTCGTATACTTGTGATCTTGGCTGTCTGGTGTATGCCTTGTATCGTGACTTCTCTTATGTTGTTCACAAAATTTATTGATGTCAAACTCTACATTTACTTCACATAATGCTGCAACTGACTTACTTCTTTTCATTTTCATGTTACATCGCGTCGACTTGAGGAGTTTGGCTTGACGCAATAGGGACTAAAATGAAGGATACCCATGAAGCCTCGGCATGGAAATGCAGATATTCATGGAGTACTGATGAAGACCTTGAGGCTGTCGTGAGTACTTGAGCATGGAGAACACAAAATGTCATGATTCTGACATCCTGTCTAGGAGCTTTGTCATGAATTTTCACTTAAGCCTTGTAAAATTCGAAATCTCAGTGATGTAGTAATTTCTTGAAGTTTAGGATTCGAATTATGTGACAATGAAATTTTCATTTAATATGGATTACTATTAGAATGTAACCCTTAAATCGAATTGAATCTTTGTGAAGCTTGTAACCTTGAGCAGTTTGTAACTTGCAAGATTGAATCTCAACAAACAACCTTTCTTGCATCCAATTTATATTTTCATCTTGAGACAAATTGAGTGTAGAATTTCATGTCTTTAATTGCATTTCCCAAAAGTTATCACCACTTGTGAATTCAAAGAGAACATCCTTGACTTTCCATGACCGAGACATCAATACCATGTAGCATACTTTGAACAAACCTTTATTTTGAGCACACATTCGAGCTTTGAGGTTATGACTTAATCAGCCAACATGATTTTAGAAACACTTGAAAATTTAATTGTGACCTTTGCCGTCCCTTGAATAAACTTACCACCAGTTTAATCAAAATTAACTTGATCAATCCCAAAACCTTAGGATCAATTTCGGAAAATGCCTCAAAAGACATTAAAGAGAAGCTTGTAGTAGGATTCAAGCCGCTTGAGGAACAACACTCATATCTCGAAGCAAGTCCAATTACATAAATCATGTCATTTACCACACCATAATTTTTGATCATGAAAAACAAAGACACACCTCTCCGCTAGAATTCAACATACATTGCTAGGGATAATGTTCATAAAGAACACGTACAAGGTCTTTATAAACGGAGTCTTAGAGAGTCATGGCCAGAAGTCGTGATGTAGTAACAATTATTAAATACCGACGTAGGACAAATTTGGGGTATGACAGATGCCCCTATCTAATTGCCTTGAACCTGAGGGAATGAACAACTGCATGGCGTTCATTCTTAGGGTGGAAGTCAATTAGATACAAGAAGACCCCAAAATTTGTCCGATAAGGAAGTAAAAAAATGCAAAGAGGTGGGATGTACCAGAACGGGATGACAAGATGCAAAATAGATGAACGAGATAACCTGATATTCCCTGGGTGGTCGAAGCAGTGCCTTATCCAATAAGGTTCTTCGCGGTACCAAAGCAGTATCTCGAGCAAAACTTGAGATTCTTCGGGTGGTCAAAGCAGTACCTTATCCATTAAGGCTCTTCGATGATACCAAAGCAGTATCTCTGATAAAAACTTGAGATTCTTAGGGTGATCGAAGCAGTACCTTATCCATTAAGGCTCTTCGATGATACCAAAGCAGTATCTCGAACAAAACTTGAGATTCTTCGGGTGGTCGAAGCAGTACCTTATCCATTAAGGCTCTTCGATGATACCAAAGCAGTATCTCTGAAAACTTGAGATTCTTCGGGTGGTCGAAGCAGTACCTTATCCATTAAGGCTCTTCGATGATACCAAAGCAGTATCTCGAACAAAACTTGAGATTCTTCGGGTGGTCGAAGCAGTACCTTATCCATTAAGGCTCTTCGATGATACCAAAGCAGTATCTCGAACAAAACTTGAGATTCTTCGGGTGGTCGAAGCAGTACCTTATCCATTAAGGCTCTTCGATGATACCAAAGCAGTATCTCGAACAAAACTTGAGATTCTTCGGGTGGTCGAAGCAGTACCTTATCCATTAAGGCTCTTCGATGATACCAAAGCAGTATCTCGAACAAAACATGAGATTCTTCGGGTGATCGAAGCAGTACCTTATCCATTAAGGCTCTTCGATGATACCAAAGCAGTATCTCTGATCACAACTTGAGATTCTTCGGGTGGTCGAAGCAGTACCTTATCCATTAAGGCTCTTCGATGATACCAAAGCAGTATCTCGAACAAAACTTGAGATTCTTCGGGTGATCGAAGCAGTACCTTATCCATTAAGGCTCTTCGATGATACCAAAGCAGTATCTCGAACAAAACTTGAGATTCTTCGGGTGATCGAAGCAGTACCTTATCCATTAAGGCTCTTCGATGATACCAAAGCAGTATCTCGAACAAAACATGAGATTCTTCGGGTGATCGAAGCAGTACCTTATCCATTAAGGCTCTTCGATGATACCAAAGCAGTATCTCGAACAAAACTTGAGATTCTTCGGGTGATCGAGGCAGTACCTTATCCATTAAGGCTCTTCGATGATACCAAAGCAGTATCTCTGATCACAACTTGAGATTCTTCGGGTGGTCGAAGCAGTACCTTATCCATTAAGGCTCTTCGATGATACCAAAGCAGTATCTCGAACAAAACTTGAGATTCTTCGGGTGATCGAAGCAGTACCTTATCCATTAAGGCCCTTCGATGATACCAAAGCAGTATCTCGAACAAAACATGAGATTCTTCGGGTGATCGAAGTAGTACCTTATCCATTAAGGCTCTTCGATGATACCAAAGCAGTATCTCTGATCAAAACTTGAGATTCTTCGGGTGGTCGAAGCAGTACCTTATCCATTAAGGCTCTTCGATGATACCAAAGCAGTATCTCTGATCAAAACTTGAGATTCTTCGGGTGGTCGAAGCAGTACCTTATCCATTAAGGCTCTTCGATGATACCAAAGCAGTATCTCGAGCAAAACTTGAGATTCTTCGGGTGATCGAAGCAGTCCCTTATCCCATAAGGCTCTTCGATGATACCAAAGCAGTATCTCTGGTCAAAACTTGAGATTCTTCGGGTGGTCGAAGCAGTACCTTATCCATTAAGGCTCTTCGATGATACCAAAGCAGTATCTCGAGCAAAACTTGAGATTCTTCGGGTGATCGAAGCAGTCCCTTATCCCATAAGGCTCTTCGATGATACCAAAGCAGTATCTCGAGTGATAATTTTGCTGAGAAATAGTTGAGCTAAAATTCCTATTAGAGGAGCAACATAGTCCCAACTCTGCAGGGGAGAAAACTTCAATAAACCTTTAAGATGACCTCTGCTTGGGGAGCCATCAGAGCAATAGTTGCTGAGGATTATCATCATCAACTGCATGGTTGAAGACTGACTTGCTGGGGAGTAAAATTCCCTGAACTCGCGGGGTATCTCTTCAGTGAAATACTGCCGACTTCACTGGAGGACTGACCAGGATGCTGGCGAACTGATCCTGGATCCTGCCATATTGCTATGCAATGTAAATGGTGATGACGATGATATGCGTTTTGTTACATAAACATGCAACCAAGATGCAACTGCTAGGGAGTGCAAGATGCGAATGCAAATGATATGCTAATGATCGATATGACTATGATCAAAACTTGTATGTCGTGCTTATGATAATGCAACGACCAGGTATGCTGGGAATGAAATCCTGTCGGGGAAATCACCAGGGGCTGAATTCAGTAGTTGCCAAATGGTTTGGACTTCGGTTATTGAGGATGCCAGCGAGGGTGGACCTTTAGTGGTTGCCAATGAAGACTGGACTTTTAGGGTAAATTGAAGGTGCCAATTGGAGTGGCTTTTTGTGGTTAGCCAATAAAAGATTGGACTTTCTATGGGGTAGATTGAAGGTGCCAATTGGAGTGGCTTTTTGTGGTTAGCCAATAAAAGATTGGACTTTCTATGGGGTAGTGAGAAAACTAGACTACTCGACATCCCAAATTTAGACACTCCAAGACGACCAGGGAATTGATTGCCCCAGTTTAATTCTTGATCTCGGTGCTGGAGGGAACCACCTCATACAAACCCTTTAGAACAGCTTTCATGATGACAAGTCGGGGCAGCTGACGACTAACTCAAAGCTTCTACCTGTTGATATGTTTCTTGGAGACCATCTATCTTCCCCAATATCTTCAAACGTCAAAACAAGTTCTATACCTTGTCAAAAAGTTATATTTTATGATTGTATATTTTTTAGCTGAAGTTTCGAGCATAAATTATCAAAAATAAAATTAATTTGCAAACAATCAGATAAAGTAAAAGAGTGAACACAATTTAATGAGAAATCTCTCTTTATATTGATTTGACCCTTGAATGGGTAGATATACAAAGATGTAATCCCTTAATGAGGTGATCACAGTGCGAGAAAAAACATAATGGCAGAAAATTAGAGCCCCTTTTGAGTCTTGACACTGCTATAGTCCCTATAACTTTGGGAAGTCCTCAACACCTTGCTTCGTAGAAAGATGGCCGGATCAATTACGTCTCTTGATTATGTACTAAGGTCGAACGATCATGCAGGATGGATACTTTGCCTTTGGAATTTTGCCCCTAACTTTTGCCTGGATCGCCCTTTCGGGTTTTCAATCCACCGGGACACCCTTTTTTGCCTGAGCCGCCCTTTCAGGTTTTCAACTCAGCGGGCCTATTCTTATTTTATCCCTAATTTTGCCTGAACCGCCCTTTCGGGTTTTCGGTTCACTGGGATAGCCAATTTTGCCTAAGTCGCCCTTTCGGGTTTTCGACTTAGCGGATTTATTATTCCACTTTTTTAGGCAAAGTATCGCTTGACCAAATCTGCATTCACCGGATAAGGTAATTCCTCCCCATCCATGGTTGCGAGCTTTAGGGCGCCACCAGAGAATGCCTCTGTTACCACATATGGGCCTTCATAATTAGGCGTCCATTTGCCCCTAGATTCATTATACATAGCCATGATCCTCTTGAGTACTAAGTCTCCTTGCGAGAATGTCCTGGGATGTACTTTTTTGTCGAAGGCTCTCTTCATTCTTCTCTGGTAAAGCTGGCCGTGGCATATGGCCGTCAAGCGCTTTTCCTCAATGAGATTAAGTTCTTCAAACCTCGTTTTTACCCATTCGGCTTCGTCAAGTTGAGCTTCCATCAAAACCCTCAGAGAAGGGATTTCGACCTCTATTGGGAGAACTGCCTCCATGCCATAAACCAACGAGTAGGGAGTTGCCCCTGTTGAAGTTCGTACGGAAGTACGATAGCCATGTAATGCAAAAGGTAACATCTCGTGCCAATCTTTGTATGTGACCACCATCTTCTGGATGATTTTCTTGATATTTTTATTGGCTGCTTCTACGGCTCCATTCATTTTGGGTCTATATGGTGTCGAGTTATGATGTTCTATTTTAAAGCTGGCACACAACTCGTCCATCATTTTGTTGTTGAGATTTGACCCATTGTCGGTGATGATGCGGCTGGGCACTCCATATCTGCATATGATATTGTATTTCAAGAAACGGGCGACCACCTGCTTAGTAACGTTGGTATACGAAGCAGCTTCAACCCACTTGGTGAAATAGTCTATAGCCACAAGTATGAAGCGATGACCGTTTGAAGCTTTTGGTTCAATCATCCCAATCATGTCTATTCCCCACATGGAGAAGGGCCATGGTGAGGTTAAGACGTTCAATGGAGTGGTGGGTACATGGATCTTATCAGAGTATATTTGGCACTTGTGACAAGTTCGGGCATGATGGTAACAATCTGCTTCCATGGTAAGCCAATAATAGCCCGCCCTTAATATTTTCTTTGCCATGGTGTGTCCATTCGCATGAGTTCCAAAGCAGCCCTCATGAATGTCCTTTATAATCTGTTCAGCTTCACGTTTCTCCACACATCTAAGCAAAACAGTGTCATGGTTGCGCTTGTACAATACATTTCCGTTGAGGAAGAAGTTAGATGCCAATCTTCGCAAAGTTCTTTTGTCGATACCTAGGGCTCCTTCAGGATATTCGTGCTTTTCAAGATATCGCTTTATATCGTAAAACCACGGCTTTTCCTCTGCGTCTTTATCAGTAGTCAGACAATGTGCGGGCTCTTCAAAGCGTCGCAAATCAATAGATGGTCTATGATTTGGCCATATCAACTTGTACATGGATGCCAGGGTTGCCAAAGCGTCAGCCATTTGATTCTCTTCTCGAGGTATGTGAGAAAAAGTGATATCATCGAATCGAGGAAGCAATTTTGCTACATAATCCCGGTATGGAATTAAGTTTTCATGCTTGGTGTCCCAATCGCCTCTTATCTGGTAAATTACTAAAGCAGAATCCCCGAACACATCGAGAGTTTTGATTCTCAAGTCAATGGCTTCTTCTAGCCCCAGTATACATGCCTCGTACTCTGCTATATTGTTGGTGCATGGGAAACAGAGCTTGGCCGTAAACGGTAAGTGAAAATTCTTGGGAGATGTAATCACTGCCCCAATTCCATGTCCATAAGAGTTAGAAGCGCCGTCGAACATAAGAGTCCATCGCTCCCCTGGTTCTGGCCCTTCATCTGGTCCTGGCTCTTCGCAATCTATTGCCATCATGATATCCTCATCCGGAAAGTCAAATCTTAAAGGTTGGTATTCTTCCACTGGCTGATGGGCCAAATGATCTGCTAACACACTGCCCTTTATAGCTTTCTGAGTGGTGTATTGGATGTCGTATTCAGATAGCAGCATTTGCCATCGGGCTATCCTACCGGTAAGAGCAGGTTTCTCGAAGATGTATTTGATTGGATCCATCTTGGAGATTAAGTATGTGGTGTGCGTCAGCATATATTGTCTGAGTCGTCTAGCAGCCCATGCAAGTGCACAACAAGTCTTTTCAAGCAAAGAGTATCTTGTCTCACAGTCGTTAAACTTTTTGCTGAGATAGTATATAGCATGCTCTTTCTTGCGTGTATCATCTTGTTGTCCCAACACGCAACCCATGGACTCTTCTAGCACGGTTAAGTACATAATGAGCGGCCTTCCAGGAACTGGTGGTATCAAGATCGGTGGTTCTTGCAAATATTCTTTGATTGCATCAAATGCCCCTTGGCATTCATCATTCCACACAACCGGCTGGTCTTTCCTGAGTAATTTAAAAATTGGCTTGCAAGTGGCTGTGAGATGTGAAATAAATCTTGCGATATAATTCAACCTCCCTAGAAATCCACGGACCTCTTTTTCAGTCTTTGGCGCAGGCATGTCTTGAATCGCCCTTACTTTATCAGGATCCACCTCAATCCCTTTCTGGCTTACGATAAAGCCCAACAACTTTTCGGACCGCACCCCGAATGTACATTTGTTGGGATTAAGTCTCAACTTGAACTTCCTCAGCCTGGCGAACAACTTTTCCAGATTACCCACATGCTCCTCTTCAGTCTGGGACTTAGCAATCATGTCATCAACGTACACTTCGATCTCTTTGTGAATCATATCGTGAAAGAGCGTTACCATTGCACGTTGGTATGTTGCCCCAGCGTTCTTTAACCCAAATGGCATTACCTTGTAACAGAATGTGCCCCATGGTGTAATGAACGTGGTTTTTTCCATGTCATCTGGATCCATCTTAATTTGATTGTAACCAGAGAACCCATCCATGAAGGAAAAAACAGAGAACTGTGCCGTATTATCTACTAACACATCAATGTGAGGCAATGGAAAATCGTCTTTAGGACTTGCTCTGTTTAAGTCGCGGTAATCCACACACATACGGACCTTTCCATCTTT
Organism: Lathyrus sativus; assembly: GCA_963859935.3. NCBI lineage: Eukaryota > Viridiplantae > Streptophyta > Magnoliopsida > Fabales > Fabaceae > Lathyrus > Lathyrus sativus. The sequence goes on along the minus strand of OZ012738.1, from coordinate 69,533,543 downwards.
TTTTGGTACGGGAACAATATTTGCAACCCACTGTGGGTACTTGGCCAATGCTAAGAACCCTGCATCGAATTGTTTTTGGACCTCATCACGGATTTTCAGAGCCATATCAGGGCGAGTTCTTCTCAACTTCTGCTTGACGGCATGACACCCTTCTTTGAGTGGTAGTTTGTGTACAACAATGTCTGTATCTAGACCAGGCATGTTCTGGTACGACCATGCGAATACATCAGCATACTCTCGGAGGAGACCTACCAGCTTTACCTTGACGACATCTTGAAGAGACGCTCCAACCTTTATCTCCTTTCTATTTTCTTCTGCACCTAGGTTGATAACCTCGACATCCTCTTTATGCGGCATAATGACCTTCTCTTCTTGCTGCAACAATTTAGCCAATTCGTTGGGGAGCTCATTCTCGTCTTCCTCATCCGCTTGGTGTATTGGACAATCAAAATCATAAAGGCCTATAGCAGTGTCGATATCAAGGACCTCGGTAGTGTCTCTGCATGTTTATGATTTATGCAGCTTATTTAGGAAAGTGAGTGTGCGAAAGAAATGCCATTAATTATGAAAAAAAAAGAAACGAAAGTGAGCAAAATTGAATGCAAATCAAAATTTATTCATGTTAAACATGTTTCGAAACATCAGGGGGCCCGATACAAATCTCCGCTACGCCTTGGGCAGAGCGTAGGGGTTTTTTTTGTTTTGACAATTAATTAAAACTTTACTTTTGAGGACGGAAAAACTGGGGTATTTCGATGGTCTTCCAATTCTTCAATTCTTCACCAGGTTCGGCCTGACGGACCCAGCTTGCGGAGGCTTCTTTGTCATCAACCCCATCTTCAATTACCATGGCGGAGGTATGGTCGGAGATATGCCCAGCGCTTTTGAAGACTTCTGCCACAGGAGTAATCTGCTTCTTGCCATATGCAATCGTCACAGTGTTGGATGAAGGGTGGTATCCTAGCCCAAATCTGTCGAACTTTTCAGCCACTTCCACCATTTTGCCCCAGCCTTGGGCGTTTCCTTTGTCTACAACTATCTTAGCTTCTTCATAAGAGGCCATTGCTGATCTTGAACTCTGACCCTCTGAAATTCGTTGCACCGCTAATGTATTCACCATTTCGAAAGATTGAAAAGGCGTTTCCACCATTTCCCCTTCAACTTCAATGTACTTGAAGGATGTTAAGTGGCTAACCAAGATATCCTCCTCTCCTCCAATCTGAACTACTTTGTCATTACTGACAAATTTTAGCTTCTGATGAAGGGTAGAGGTAACAGCTCCTGCATAATGAATCCAAGGTCTTCCTAATAGACAGCTGTACCCTGGATAAATATCCATTACTTGAAAAGTGATAGTGAAGACAGTTGGCCCGATTTTTATTGGCAAGTCTACATCGCCAATCACAGCACGCCTGGAACCATCAAAAGCTTTGACCACTAGAGCACTTGGCTTCATGCTTACTCCTTTTACCGGCATTCTCTCCAGGGTGACCTTGGGAAGCACATTCAAAGAAGACCCTGTATCCACTAAGACTCGGGATATCAATGTGTCTTGGCATTTGATAGAAATATGAAGAGCTTTATTGTGGTTTCTTTTCTCTGCAGTCAAGTCATCATCATTAAATCCAAGAAAGTTTCCAGTAGTTACGCTAGCTATCACATCATCGAACTGGGCCACGGTGATGTCTTTAGTAATATGTGCAGCGCTTAACACCTTCATCAAAGACAACCTGTGGGCCTCTGAATTCAGTAACAACGAGAGCATGGAGATTCTGGCAGGGGTCTGGTTTAGTTGATCAATCACTTTGTAATCACTTTTTCTGATGATCTTCAAAAACTCCTCAGCTTCTTTTGGTGTCACTGCTGCTTTTGGTGATGACACCTCAACAGGTGGCTCAACACTTGGTGGTTCAATTGTAGCTTTTTCTTTATTTCTGGCTGGCACTTCCACTGGCTTGGCGGCAAATAAACGACCGCTACGGGTCATTCCACTAGGCCCCACTACTGCATCGCATTTGGCAGCATCATTCTCAATCACTAGTCCCTCTGGCCCCTGTTTAAAAACTTTGGGCTCAGATTCATTGACAGAATATTCTATTACCACCGGGGCTGGTCGTGCTGCTCTTTGTCTGTTGACGTCATCTTCATCATACTGCATAACCACGGGTGCTGGTCGGGCGGGCCTCTGTTGAAAGGCTTCCGAAGGATCGTACTGTAAGACTACTGGCGCTAGTCGAAGTCGCCTTGTCGGATAAGCACTTGTTTCATCATACTGAATATCAATAGCAGATACGTTCGAATCTCTTCGCTCTATTTGTATTATCCCCTGCTCTAAGAACCTTTGCAGATGTTTCTTTACCACGTCTTCAGTCAAATTCTCCTCTTGGGGAATCATCCCACTCTTCTTCAATTGCTCTCCGATAACGGCCATCGGAGTACGGACATCTTCAACACTCGTAATTAGCCTCATACCACTGTTCTCTTCCACAGCATTGACGGAAGGACCTCCATGTTTATGCAACGGATCCTTCGTAATGTTGGCCCCTCTAGGTGTAAAAGTGAGATCTTTGGATTCTATTAAGTCTTGCACCCGGTTCTGAAACGCATAGCAGTTGTCTATGGAGTGTCCAGGGGCTCCTTTATGGAACTCACAATGGGCATTGGCATCGTACCCAGGAGGATATGGAAAAATTGCTGGACGCAAATCTCGTAACGTTAAGTGTCCACTCTGATTCAGCTGAGCAAAAATCTGTCCATACGACATAGGCAACGGGTCGAGTTGTCTTCTTGGCTGTCTCGGCCTTTGCTGTCTCTGAGCCGGAGCATTCTGATATTGCGGTGGAGGAACTCTCTGATAATTCTGTTGTTGATTCTGTTGTTGAGCTGGTTGTTGGTAGGGAGCTTGGGCTACTGCAGCTACTTGTTGATATTGGATATCCACCGGAGCTCTGTCCCTTTGTCCTCTCATCACGGCATTAGCCTCATCCTCCCTTTTCTTTATAAAAGGCTTTCTTCCTCCATTCATTGGGACTGCAGCCTTGTTCTTTTTCAAAGTACTCTCGATTCTTTCACCTACTGACACTACTTCAGCAAAGTTAGGGAAACTGGACCCAAGCATGCGGTCCAGGTACTGCGGTTGTAGAGTTCCCATAAACATGTCAGTTAACTCCTTAGTCAGCAATGGTGGTTGAACACGGGCAGCCAACTCTCTCCACCTTTGGGCATATTCTTTAAATGACTCGTTGTTACGTTGAGTCATGTCTTGCAGCTGCGTTCGATTTGGTGCCAAATCAGTATTATATTGATAATGTTGTGAAAACGCATCTGCTAGATCTCTCCATGTGCTGATTTGTCCTTTTTCTAACTGCATATACCATTCCAACGATGCCCCACTGAGGCTATCTTGGAAGTAATGTATTAATAGCAAGTCATTGTCAATGTGAGCAGCCATCTTGCGACAGTATGCTCTCAGATGGGTTTTTGGACAGCTGACCCCCTTATACTTTTCAAAGTCTGGGACTTTGAACTTCTTTGGTATTACCAGCCCGGGAACTAAGCACATATCAACAGCATCTAAGCCTGGAGTCTTCTGGACCTCCAAGGACCTAATCCTCTCTTCAACAGTTCGCAGTCTATCAGCAGAATGATCAATTGCAGCTCCCGCATTATGTTGGGGATGAGGTGGCGGAGGAGGTTGGAAGAAAGCATCATATTGTTCATCAATTTCCACTTCTGAGCCATGATGTGCGGACGTAGAATGATTAGTAAGGTCCACATGAACAGGAGGTGGGGTCTTAACAATCCCAGAAGTTCCTATATTGTCAGCCGCCTTCCTAGCATCAGCCAGAATCGCAGCATTGTCTTCCTTTTGGGCCAACGTCATCATCGTCTCCAGCAGCTGGTCCATCTTCGCCCGGAGGGCGTCAATGTCACCTCTCATGATGTTCTGAGTCTCTTCCATCTGTTCCAACGTCATTTGGTAATTGTGCCGAGTCTCGTAACGATGTCGAATAGTCAGCTTTCAGTTTTCTGAGTTTTGAAAGAAAAAAGTCCCATGAGCTGCAATGTCGGGTGAAGGTGCAAAAATGCTTATGCTTATGAGTATGATTGCATTTTTATTCTTTTTAGGGAAGCATTTATAACGATTAGTTACTTATCAGACATTCAAACAACACGAGAACAAATAAAACAAAATAACTACTCTTCATTCATTCGAATTGTTCCAACATAACAAGAGCAGAAGCTAACAAGGAAAACAAGTTAGCATTCCAAACAAACAACAGGAAAATAAGACAAAGAAAACTTCAAACTTCATTTCTTTTTGCTTCTCGCTCCTTGAGCTCTTCTTTGAACCTTGCTAACATTTCCTGGCACACATATATGAACTCGCAAATGGCTGGAGCGGTGGAGTCATCGATGGCCTCCATAGCATCTCTATGTTTCCAAACTAGATCCTTGGTCAACCAATTGCAAAATTCTATCAATCCATTTAGCTTGTTGTGGTATATGTCTCGGTTGTTCCTCATGATGTGAATGGATTGCTCATATGTGGCAACATCTTGAGCTAGCTGGTCCCTTGCGGCAGACCAAATGGCTTTGTCTTCCATAACAGCTCCTATCTTGTTCTCTTGATATTTTATGAACCTTTCGAGCTCATCTATTTTAGCACAAGCCTTATGCTAATTCTCCGGTGTTATCCGAGATGCGTTTAAGGCTTCTTCCTTGAGTTGACGTTCTCTATCCTCGCCAGCTCTTGAAAGGCGTAGCGCAGCACTCAATGTCTTAACTTCAGCTCCTAACGTATCTCTGAGCTCCTTGCTCTTCTTAGTGGCTAAAATATACCATTGCTCATTTTCTCGCCATTTTGCATGAGCGTACTCTAGCTGTTCCTTGAGGGAATCTAAACAACTGTCAGCTTGATTGATACATACCTTGGTCCTTTTCCTCTTTCCCTCCTCTTCATCGATCCTGCTTCCCATTTCTTCAATTTGCTTGTCCTTTCTTGCGATCTCATACTTCATATGATTCTTTTCATTAACCACATCCTGAAGTCTTACTTGCAAGTCTTCATTTTCTTTCCCTAGCCGAGCTATTTTGAGCCTCATCTCTTCCACTTCTTCAACTGATATGGGCACAGGCTGCGGAGCGGTGGGTCTAGGAGGTGCCTCAACAGAAAAGGGTAGCTTAATCATTTTGACCCTTTCCAGAACCCATTGTCGATAAGGCATTCTTGCCACCCCATCCCTTTTCCTCAACTCAGACCCTTTGGTATGAACTTTCTGCCAAGATCGTACAATCTGGCAGAGAAGTGAGGGATCTTCAACACCTCTCTCATGAATGATCATTTCTCCTAGCTCTTTATCTTCAGGTTTCCCCAACATTGGATATTCAAATTGTCGTATCGCTAGTATAGGATTATAGCTTATACAACCCTTAGACCCAATCAATGGCACATTGCAGAAGCTACCACAACTCATGATAATTTCACCTACTCCCAACTTATTAGGGTACCAAGTGATGTCTCTCTCAGAAATAGATATTAGCAATTGAGCCCATTCCCCACTGTTCAAATTAGGGATAGTAGCATGACGCTTAAATACATGAGAAGTAAGCCATTTGTAGAGAATAGGGAGGCAGAATGTCAACACGGAACCCTTTCTTTCATGACGAAGGTGCAAGGTGTAAAAAACGTCGGCCAAGAGAGGGTATACTGGGCTTTGCTCTTTCTTCCAAACAGCCCAAAAAACACTGATAGCCGCAGAATCGACAAAATCTTCGAAAGTAGGGAATAATATTAGCCCATATATGATAAGAGCCAATATATTTACCAAAGCATCCCATTGTTTATTCTTCAACATCTTAATTGCCTCCTTTTCTAGCATAATACTTCTAAATCCAAAGAATTCTTCTCTTTTCTTCCATCCAGCTTTGGCTATTGAAATTGAGATTTGGAGAGCGTCTGCCAACTCCTCCACTTCTGGAGTCTGACCTATCATGGTATAGGGTGCCCTACCTTTGACAGGGAAGCCTAGAAACCCCTCAAACTCTTCAATAGCGGGTGTTAAGTAGAAATCTTGGAACAAGAAGCTTCTCATTTGCGGATCATAGAACTGTGCTAAGGCTGTAATAGCGGGAATCTGCACTTCCATTGTTAACAGATCAATTACTTGACCGAACCTTCCTATCAAAGTCTTCTTGAAGACCGAAGGCATTTCTTTCAAACAATTCATGATTGCACTGACATCGGGTTTGAGTGCTTTAAGCTGAATAGTCTTTCTTTTTTCTGAACTCGTGGCCATTGTGAATGTATGTCAACCTGTCAATATAAATGCTTCCCTGAAAATAAAGCTAGTGTAAGTTATGATGCATATGTAAATGCTTATGAATGCAACAGTGCAGGATCCAGGTTATCACAAGTATCTCCCACCCTCCTAATAGGTACAAAGATAGCTCTAGATTCTTTACCCAAAATGACCCACTCACGGGATAGTTTCTACGTTGACGGATGGGGTTCTCAAGGTCATAGATACCAATGATACCACCATCACGCAACAGGCGAGCTGCATTACGATGGTAATACCAAAGGATCTCTCTCGAGAGGAGTCTTCATGCTAGGCCCACGAGAAGCGAGTCCTCGGAGACTAACACTACGCGACTACCAATATAGAAACTGGTTCTAAGAGCGGTTCCCAGAGTCACGGACCCTTCATGAATCAAATCGTGCAACAGGCTAGCTGCGTTACGATAGGATCTACGAAAAGATCTATTCTGGAGGAGCTTTCATGCTAGGCCCACAAGGAGCGAGTCCTTGGGGACTAACACTAATTACTACCAATTCTAAACTATGTTTTCTCTCTTCTTTTTCCAAAGCTCGGGTGTAGAGCTTTACTTGTGATATTTTCCCAGAATCCAACAAGCAAATATACTACAAAGCATATGATAGAAAGAGAAAGCAATAAATAAAGAACAGGAGAAAATAAACATAAAGAAAACAGTTAAACAAAAGGTTAGTACTCTCAAATCGAGTCAAGTTAGGCTTGACTCTCTCTTGCATAGGGCAATGATTTGTCCCCAGCAGAGTCGCCATCTGTCGTACCTCGAAAAATACGATCCTCGCGATGGCCGCGGAAAAATACTGTTCGAAACAGAGTCGCCACCGAACTTTATTCATTCCAAGGATGGAATAGGAAAATATCGATAAAACCGTTAAAGAGATAAGAACATGGTCGTCGCAACCAATATTCTAGGTTCGGGAGTCGATTACGCAGAGGGAAGGTATTAGCACCCTCTACGTCCGTTGTACTCAACGGGAACCTCCTGATCGATTCGAGAGTGAAGTTAACTATGCTTAATTGTTTTCTTCTAAGGTTTCTCCTATAGGGGGGAAAGGTGGTTTTAAGATAGGGTGCTCGCCAAGGATTGGGGCCCCTGTGCCTACGTATCTTCACTTGTAAGAAGTGGAAAATCAGAGCATTCGTAGTTCGTGAGACTACGGGTAAAAGAGAGGATTGTGCTCGCCAAGATCATCGCAATCTTGTGCCTACGTATCTTACATTCAGAGGTGAATGAAGAATCAGAGCAGCCGTAGTTCGGCTGACTATGGTAAAAAAGGTTTGGTATGGGAACGAACGAGTGTTTAGGTCGCATTCTAACTGCTAAACATTGGCTTGTCTGCTCGCTAGGGGAGGCTGAAGCGCGAGTTTGTTATGCGCGGAAGAAGGGACTAAACAATGTTCTAGGTAAGGTGTTTGAGTTGGAAATCGCACGAGGGCGAGGAAAGAGAATTGTGTTTAAAGGATAGTTCAATCGCACGGGGGCGAGAAAGAGAGAGTTAGGTTGAATAGGTAGTTAGGGTTTCGATTACACGGAGGCGAAGAAGATAAGGTCGGTTAGATATTTTGAGGGAGAATGACGACTACTCGATAAACGAGACGTCAGTCTCGCAACCAATTAGTCGGGACATCGTTGGAATGCTAGATCCCAACGACACCTTTTTCATTCAATTAATTAGGAAATTGTATTTGAATGGACAATGAATACTTGTCCAAATAGTTAAGGCGCGTGTTTTAGACGAAAGGTCGAATGACACGCTACCTAAGGCGTACGCCTCAATAGTTGTCATTCAAGAATTCAAGGAGTGCGAGACTCCAAGAACTCAGTTCTTTCGTAATTTGATTAAGAAAAATGATTTGACGTATGGTTTAGAAACATACTAGTGCTTAGACTCGATCACACGCGAGTGAGGAACGAGGTTAGATGGGTTGAAAACTTTAGGAGGAATGACGACTAATCGATAAACGAGACGTCGGCCTCGCAACCAATTAATCGGGATATTACTGGAATGCTAGATCCCAACGACATCTTTTTCATTCCATTAATTATGAAATATGTTTGTTGGACAGTGAAAGTATTGGTCCAAATAATTAAGAAGTGTTTTAGGAACGAAAGCTCGAATGATATACTATTCAAAGTGTACACCTTGATAGTAACCATTCTCGAATTCAAGGAATGCACGACTCCAAGAACTCGATACTTTCGTAATTTAATTATGAAAATAATTTGAAAATATTAGTGTGGGTAGGTTAAATTAGGGTAGGCATATAGCTAGGGTTAGGGTTTGCCTACCTTGAAGAGTTTAAATAAGGTTGGGTATCCTAAGGATGAAAGACGAAGTGACCACAACTCAAGGCGTGCACCTCGAGAGCGATCACTTAAGGATCCAAGGAGTGCTAGACTCCAAGGATCCACCACTTTCATTATTTAAATAAGAAAGGTCCTAAAAAAAAATAATTATGATCTTTAATTAATATATAAAATGTTTTAAAAGTTCCCCCTTTTTAAAAAAAGAATTTAAATTAGATTAAGTAAAATGTTTTGAATTTAATAGAAAAATTCTTACATTTGATAAAATTCTTAAATTTAAATCAAATTGTAAATTAATTGTTATAATTTATAAGTAAAATCTAAAATAAAACTTATAATGTTACTAAACATTAATAATATTTTAAACTAAATTAAATTAGTTTCTAAGATAGGGAATTATTGAGTTTTACTAATAACATTATAGTCCTGATGACCTTATTCACTCATGGCAGTTTAAAATTCTTACTGTTTGCACGGTTTATTGGGACAAAACGTCGCGCCTAGTTCTACGGGGAAGAGGAAACGGCAACAATGAATGTTATCGGTTGGGGATTCCCGAGATTCATTGGAAACTCAAACTGAAATCAAAAGGTTAAACTATATCCCTCCCTTATCTCACTTACCTCACAAAATAAATTTTCCTTTTCATCTTCAAACGCCAAAATGAATCTCCCCTAATAATCTCTGTTTCCGTCCTTCTTCTTCTACCATAAACCGAGCCCTCTCGCTTCTGCAAACCCAAACTCTATCCAAATCAAAGATTCCTAACCCTAATTTCTAAACCCCAGAACCGAGAAGCACAAACTAGAAGCGAATCAAAGTTTTTTTTAAAACAAATACACCAGGTTAACGTGCTTTCATATTAAGGTCAGCAACCATTATTCAAGACAAATATCAAAGCATGAAGGTTCAAAATAAAACCTTAATCCCAATCTGAATCCCATACCCCCAAATTCATCATACTTTCACTAATCTTAGACGTTAATGGAAGGGATACCTGGAAACAAGAACGTCGAGTCTGAGCTGCTAAAAGGTAATAGCTTCTTCTTCTACCTTCTGCTTCGGCTTCACTTGCTCCTTCTCTCTTTTTTTTCAGTTGTGAAATTCGCGAAATTAGGTTTAGCTCAGAGTAAGCTCAGGTTCTGATGTTGAACCTGAGTAACCCTTGAGATTTTCTTGAGCTTTTTGAATAATGGGTGGGGATTGATTTTGACAGAGTTTCCTTAGGGTTTTTCTTCTTGTTTTTGCCAATGAGTGGAGTGGTTTTTATAGGGAATTTTAGGGTTTCTGATACGTGTGAAAATTTGAAAATTACTGAAAGAAATGCTTGGTATCGTGTGAGGTAGGACGATGAGGTGCATTTTGGTGGTACAATTCCGTTAGGTGCTAATACCACGATTTCTGATTCTCTGGGATATGAGTGATAGTGACTTCTACGTTTTGTCTGTAGTGAGCTCCAAAATATCTACTTTTACCCTTTATTTTTACCGTGTTTTTACTGTGGACATTTAGAGATTCTCACTGTGCTGATGTGGCTTTTGGCTTTAACAACATTTTGACTTATATTGTTTTCCTTCGTAAAAACGGTCTCAAGATCTTATGTTTGTGATTCTTTTCTTACTGCAATGGCTCCCTTTACAATATTACAAGTCTTGCTGAGTTTAATCATTGCTGACATGTTTTTTCCTATCAGGTTTTTTCACGCTTGGTTTTACCTTATCATCCAAGTGAATATAATAAGTGAAACTTCAGGCTTGATAGCATTAGTTTGCTGTTTTGAGGATGTCTTTGAATGAAGCAGCGGAGCACTTTAAGACAGAATGCAATGTTTTGTATGGAGATGCCGTTTTGCTCACAGCTGGTGAAGAACACTTCTTAAGTCCTGTGAATTGTTTGCCATTTGGAGTATACTCATCCATTATTCTTGGTTCATTTTTGTAGATCACGTGATGACAGTTAAAGACACTAGGGAGATGAAGGCAATTGGATGAAGCTATGGTTTAGGTTTGTAAACACATTGAGGAGTTGGAGTGGTGGCGCAATAACGAAACTTTGTTCGAGGTTAGGATGACTTGGGAAGAAATTGTCATTTTTGATACCAACTTAAGTGAAGACTGCACCCTAACAACACTCGCAGCATGAACATCAAAACCTTTCACAACTTAAGCTTTAGAGAGCTGCCTTGAACTTGTATATTTTGAAGCTTTTTTTTTTTAACTGTATTTTGGGAAGTTTGAGTTCTGTTGCTTAACTTGTGCTGGAAGTATTTAGTTGAAATAAGTCTGACTTTGAATTTCTGTCTTCAACTATATAACCTTGTCATGCATACTGGTTTTTTTGCAGGAAAATACTATCCAACAGAGTTGTCATGCTTTGTTGGTTCCACAAGAATTCTCTTCTGGAGTATCATCCTTGTCTTCTCTGTCCCTGAACAAAACAAGCTCTATTCGCGGCAGCATATAGATGCGGCATAATTTTGCTCATCAGAATCAACGTCATCTGAGCGAGAAGCATTGCGGTTACCATTACAACGTTCAAAGGCGACAAGAGAATTAGTACGTGAAGATGAATATCGTTTCTTGATCTTAACTTTTTTAGCCTCTATGGCAACACGAAACTCTTGATTGACAGGGTCTTTCAAGGATAGTGATTGCCAACATATTGGGCAATCTTTGCTTCTCTGTGACCATTCAAGTGTGCAATGCAGGTGATGTTCATGTTTGCAACAGGTAACAGTGGACACTACGGATGGCAATCAACGCAAACTGATATAAGATTTGCAGCCGCCAACGGATTCTCTTCGAGCCAAGATTGAATACCACCCCTGTAACGACCGAATGTGTGACAATGTTATCTCTAGGGTGATGTAAATTCTGAAGTTTTGAATGCAACATCTTGGATTTTAATTGTGAGTGCCGCCATTACTTCATGTACTCCCTGTTGTTTTATAAATTATAACTTATGCCGTGAATTAACATAGCTTTCATTGCGTTGTGAACTGATTGCAACTTGTTTTATTTTTATTGAATGCAAGGCACATACAGTTGCTGTCAGTTGGAGGATAAAGCTGTCGCCGGTTGAACGGAAGCTGCAGATAGTCGGTGCAACTCTGTGAGGATTTTGGCATGGATATAATCTTGAACTGAATAACATGTCCTCCAAGAATTGGTGCAGAAATGTGAACTAAATTGGGACTTAATGTTGCAGAATCTCTTTTATGGTCATGGAATGTTTGTACTAATCATTTTTCCTGTGCAGACTGTAAATCTGGGGTAAGGGTTTCGAGTTGCTGCGAGGCTGCGTACGACATGGTATTTTGCTGTGGCTGCATTGGTTTTAATCTCAGAATGTCACCTTTATTTTGGAGGTAATGGAGAGCATGGATCTTGTCTCAGTCGTGGCACGCATGATTGCAGGTCAGTATATGTTGTGATGCTGGTTTAAATGACCTATCTCATGCGAGGCTGTTGTAAGATGTAGTTGTAGGCTGCCGTAAACGTCACTGCTTGCCACAAGCCAACAACTATCGCGCTTCACATGGGTTGCTGTACCTGTGAAACAATGAATGGGTTGCTGTACATGTGAAACAATGAATGGTTTGGCACAAGATGTTTTTATGCGCCAATCTGGTATATACTGTTGTTCGTATACTTGTGATCTTGGCTGTCTGGTGTATGCCTTGTATCGTGACTTCTCTTATGTTGTTCACAAAATTTATTGATGTCAAACTCTACATTTACTTCACATAATGCTGCAACTGACTTACTTCTTTTCATTTTCATGTTACATCGCGTCGACTTGAGGAGTTTGGCTTGACGCAATAGGGACTAAAATGAAGGATACCCATGAAGCCTCGGCATGGAAATGCAGATATTCATGGAGTACTGATGAAGACCTTGAGGCTGTCGTGAGTACTTGAGCATGGAGAACACAAAATGTCATGATTCTGACATCCTGTCTAGGAGCTTTGTCATGAATTTTCACTTAAGCCTTGTAAAATTCGAAATCTCAGTGATGTAGTAATTTCTTGAAGTTTAGGATTCGAATTATGTGACAATGAAATTTTCATTTAATATGGATTACTATTAGAATGTAACCCTTAAATCGAATTGAATCTTTGTGAAGCTTGTAACCTTGAGCAGTTTGTAACTTGCAAGATTGAATCTCAACAAACAACCTTTCTTGCCTCCAATTTATATTTTCATCTTGAGACAAATTGAGTGTAGAATTTCATGTCTTTAATTGCATTTCCCAAAAGTTATCACCACTTGTGAATTCAAAGAGAACATCCTTGACTTTCCATGACCGAGACATCAATACCATGTAGCATACTTTGAACAAACCTTTATTTTGAGCACACATTCGAGCTTTGAGGTTATGACTTAATCAGCCAACATGATTTTAGAAACACTTGAAAATTTAATTGTGACCTTTGCCGTCCCTTGAATAAACTTACCACCAGTTTAATCAAAATTAACTTGATCAATCCCAAAACCTTAGGATCAATTTCGGAAAATGCCTCAAAAGACATTAAAGAGAAGCTTGTAGTAGGATTCAAGCCGCTTGAGGAACAACACTCATATCTCGAAGCAAGTCCAATTACATAAATCATGTCATTTACCACACCATAATTTTTGATCATGAAAAACAAAGACACACCTCTCCGCTAGAATTCAACATACATTGCTAGGGATAATGTTCATAAAGAACACGTACAAGGTCTTTATAAACGGAGTCTTAGAGTCATGGCCAGAAGTCGTGATGTAGTAACAATTATTAAATACCGACGTAGGACAAATTTGGGGTATGACACTTTAAACTTTACAAAGTCTTTTATTGTCTTTTGCACCTTTCTTCCTTACTTTCTTTCTTTCTCCTCTTTTTCCTATGTAATTCCTTCCTCTTCGCCCTTAATCTAATTTCCCCTCTCCAAACAAACTTCTTTCTTTCTTTTATTGAAATCTTTATTACATCTTTTAAGTTATTCCATAGTCGAACAAGGTGTTTCTTTAGGTTCGTTTTCCCCAATACTGTTTAAGTGTGGAACTTAGATAGATTTCTAAAACAAAAAGCCTTTAGCATATGTCCTAGGATCAATCTGATCGATCCTGTGAATCACCAAAGTTAGATTTGGAAGATCAGCGGTTGTTTTCCGATTTTCAAGGGAAACAAAATGGCACGCCCAGTGGGACAGTGCTAAAAAAGTTTTTTTTTTTTTTTACAAAACCAACTTACAAGAAATTTTGCAGTCGTGTTGGTCCTTTTCGTGAGAAGTACATTTTATGTTACTGAGAAGTGGTAAAGTTACCGCTGTAAACGAAGAAAGACGACCAAGACGAAACATTAGGAACATGGCTACGGATATGAACCAGTCAGATAACCCTAACCGTCAGGGAGACGGTTCCAGTGAGGGAATAAGAGACGATGGAGTTCCCCCTCCGATACCGTCGACTGGAGAACAAACGGTGCTTCCTGTAAGGCCAGTACCAACACCCTCTGTACTTGGGGATGGATCGACGGTGATAAGACCTTATACTCAACCAATGTTGGAATATATTGGCCATCAAACGTCAAATCCCCAGGTTTTGTTAGGGGGAAGTTCGACTTCCAAGCAGTTCAGTCCCCCTGGTTTTTCACAGTCACCAAGAAATCCCCCATATGGGATGCCCACCGCTATGATGCAGGGGCTCCAAAGTGCACCCCCCATATTCTCAGATCAGGTAATGGCTTCGCCATTACAGGGGTCAGGGTCAGGCGTGAACATGGGTCGAAATCCCTAGAGCCAGAGCTTAAGGTATTTGACGCAAGGCCCTAATTTGACCAACACCTCAGTTGCCTGTTTGAGACAGCAGATGGATGAAAGTAACCTATAAATGGTTCAGACCTTGTCACAAACCATGGGTGAAATCTTTCAACCATTAATCCAAAATACAACTCAGACCAATCAAAAATTGGCGGTACAACTGACAAGATTGGCTGAATTCATGGGGGTACCTCCCTTAGCCAGAAATCAGGCTGCAGTAGCAGATATCCCACGAGAAAACTTGGGAAATATGGCAGCAATCGACATAGGAAACCAAGGAAAGATGGCCCATCCTGTAGTCAAAGTGCTTAGGGAAGAGCCATTGCGAAATCAGCCCCGTGTCTTGGGAGAAAGAGACCCAGGAGTGGTTGTCGTGAATCGGAACCAAGACGCGGACAATGTAGTCCAGCAAGTTCGACGAAATAACGTGGTCGTCGATAATAATCTAGCAGCCATGGTCGAGAGAATTATGGCCAGAAATGGGTTAAATATTGGGTTCACCAGGCCAAATTACACTTCACCTATAGTAGACTATATCCTTCAGGCGGAATTACCCCCTAGGACGAAAGTACCCAAATTTACTAAGTTCTCAGAAGATACGACGAAATCTACTATCGAACATGTGGATCATTACCTAATCGAGGTTGGAGAGATAGCGAATGATGAAAGCCTTAGACTAAAATACTTCCCAAGTTCTCTTACTAAGAATGCCTTCACCTGGTTCACAACGCTTCCCCCCAATATGGTGTGTAATTGGATCCAGTTAGAGCGTTTGTTCCATGAACAGTTCTATATGGGCCAGACTAAAATTAGCTTAAAGGAACTCGCTAGTGTGAAGCGTAAGTTTTCTGAGTCAATTGAGGAATACCTTAATAGATTTTGTTTGCTTAAATCCAAATGCTTCACACAGGTCCCTGAACATGAGTTGGTCGAAATGGCTGCTGGGGGTCTCGACTATTCTATTAGGAAGAAGTTGGATACCCAGTATCTAAGGGACATGGCCCAACTAGCCAATCGAGTTTGGCAATTAGAAAGGCTCAAAGACGAAAAGGCTAAGTTTAATAAAAATAAGAAGGTAGCTTTTGTCGAATATAATGAGAATGTCGAAGGGTTGTGCGATGATCCTGTGAGCTTCGACAATGGTGAGGTGGATCTTGCTAAACTCAAACAAGGGCCACCTTACTCATGTAAAGTACTAGCCCCTCCACAAGGAAAGAGTTATGTCGAATTCAAAAAGAATGATAGGTTCCCAAAGAAAACATATACTTTCGACATCACAAAATGTGATGAAATCTTTGATTTGCTAGTTAAAGATAGACAAACGATAGTGCCACCTGGCGCTAAAATGTCGTCCATAGAACAAAGGAAGAAAAGAGGGTTTTGTAAATACCATAATTTCCTGGGTCATAAAATGTCTCAATGTTTTCTTTTCAGGGACCTTGTTCAAAATGCAATCCAAGAAGGACGTCTAAAGTTTGGAGAGAAGGCTAGCGGCTAGATGAAGGTCGACACAGACCCTCTACAAATGGTGGATGCATATTATACAAAACCAGTGGAAGCCAACATGGTCGAAGTTACTGATGGCTGCGACCTTTCAATCGACATAACAAAAACTACTGACAATCCCATAGACGAGGCTGTGATGGCGAAAGTTACCATGAGCTTCGGACAAAAGGACTGTGTGGAAATGGCAATTGATGACTGTGAGCAAAGGGATGAAGCCATAAGTTCAAACAACAAGAGCAATCCAGGTTGGGAGATAGTGACCAAAGAAATTGCTGATAACTTCATCAGAATTGATCAAGCCTCTAAAGGCGTGGAGCTAGGCCTAAGGAAGCTTAATTTGGTCAAAGAAGTTGAAATTAACATGGTAGAGATCACCCAACATGAAGATGTAGCGGATAGTGAATCAAATTACCAGGGGACACAGACTAGGGAAGCATACCCAGAGCAGGAAGAATCGATCGTCGCTTTCCTTCACCGTTGCCAAGAGAGAGGATCTAGTGTGATGCTTTGTCCCTGATGCAGCGCCATATTTGACAAAAAGGTCGCATAGAAGCTAGAGGGAACACGAAGGCTAAGGCAAGATAACGAAAGGCCCATATTTGACCCTTGAAGAAGTCTTCAAAATAGATCTGACCCCCGCATAAGGCCTCCTACAAACAAACCCACTAGTTTTAAGCCCAATGCTGAGGCCACTAATGGAAAGTAGACAAAGCTCAATGAGAATAGGCAGCAGGGGTAGCAGAGGTGGAAGAACTTCGAGGTGCAACGAGGATCTTCATTAAGCTACCGAAAGGAGTTTCAGTCTTCAAAGGCTGCCCATGTATCAGAAAATTATAAAGGAAAAAATCCCATGTCTCGATCGCAATGGAGACGAGAACAGCAAAAAAGAAAAGCACTCAGGGAAGGTGCACAAAGGGACCAACCAGAATCCAGTACCCACGTTCCTGTCGAAAATGAAGGAAGAATGAAAGCGTTTGGGAAGACACCTGTAGGGCGAAAGTTGTTTCTGACACAGGTCGAAGAGCAGAGGAAACCGGTCGGGGTCGATGACAAAATGACCGATAATTTTGATGAAGACTCTATCGATACTCAGGATATTTTGGTTAATATAGTATCAGTGATGCCTAGCGAATTTGACAGGATTTCCGTGGTTGAAAACTTGGACACCTATACAGACTGGGAGATGGCGGCTCATAAGCCGGTATGTTACTATGTGATGAATAATGGTTGCGTCGAGGAGCAAAATGCATTCTTCGAACGGCCCACGAAGGCGATGAAGAATCATTTGAAACCTCTTTATATTACGGCACAAGTAGAGAAGGTCCCAGTTAACAAAATCTTGGTGGATTGCGGCGCTACGGTGAACCTAACGCCGCATTTTCTGTTGAACGAAATTGGAAAAGATGAGACGGATACAAAGCCGCACAACATGATATTATCAAACTATGAAGGTAAAATGGGCTCGACCATGGGGGTCATACAAGTGAATGTCACGGTCGGAACCATTACCCGCCCAACTGTCTTCATGGTGGTAGAAACCACTGCCAACTATAATCTGTTGCTTGGAAGAGAATGGATCCATGGATTGGGGGCAGTGCCATCTTCGATGCATCAAAGGATCGCCATCTGGAGACCAGATGGCATCGTCGAAAACATTGAAGCAGATCAAGGATATTTCAAAGCACCTATAAACCATGTTGATATAAGACAGTTCGACAAACATTTGGCCAGTATAGGCCCATGCGAACCTGCTGATTTTGAATTTACACCAAACGACGAAGTGTATTGCTCACTTTATCTGCATCCCGTCGAAGGTTTCCGATGGGACAAGGAAGTGCCAGGTGAGAGGCTACCATACCTTGGCGCACTTCCTATAGACCCCACTGGGTGGGGAAGTGAATTTAGTGATGATGACTGAAGTCGTAGCGCTTCAAAGGATTTCGGCCTACGTGGCCGAAACTAAGCTACAAACGGCCTTGGAGGCCGCCAATAACAAAATGGCTGAGAGAGCCAACGAAGAATCTGAACAAATAGGCTCAGGTGGGCATTTCGACCATAATCCTCCTGACAAGATTCAGTACGAAGGGCAAAGACTCGACGCCATTTACGACGATAAGCCTCTGGGTTTTGAGAAAGATCCCTTGGCCAACAATGTTAAAATGCTGGCGCAAGATCCATTGGAGGAAGTGGATCTGGGAGATGGAGTGATCAAAAGGCCAACGTATATCAGCGCAAACCTCAACCCCCAACTCAGGGTCAAGACTATCCAGTTGCTGCGAGAGTATAGGGATTGTTTTGCTTGGGACTACGACGAAATGCCAGGTTTAAAGAGAGATCTAGTCGAGCATAGGCTACCAATCGAGCCTGGAAAAAGACCATTCAAACAGAACCCAAGACGTTTTGCTCCTGAGATCCTCTCAAAGACAAAGGAAGAAATCGAAAGACTCCTCCGATGCAAGTTCATCCGTACGACCAGGTATGTCGAATGGCTGGCAAACATTGTACCAGTCATTAAGAAAAACGAATCTTTAAGAGTTTGCATAGAATTTAGAGATTTAAATTCAGCAACCCCTAAAGATGAGTATTCAATGCTAGTGGCAGAAATGCTAGTCGGTTCAGTCGCTGGCCACGAGTACCTTAGCATGCTGGATGGGTATTCTGGTTACAACCAGATTTTCATTGTTGAGGATGACGTTCCTCAAACGGTGTTCCATTGCCCAGGGGCCTTAGGCACTTACGAATGGGTAGTGATGCCTTTTGGCCTGAAGAATGCTGGGGCAACGTACCTGTGGGCGATGAATTCGATTTTTCATGATTACATTGAGTCCTTTATGCAGATATATATTGATGACATTGTGATAAAATCTGTATCAGGAAAAGCTCATGTAGAACATCTGCGCAAGTCCTTCATAAGGATGAGGAAGTTTGTCCTCAAAATGAATCCCCTCAAGTGTGCATTTTGCGTACAAGCAGGAGATTTTTTGGGTTTCGTAGTCCACAAAAAGGGGATCAAAATCAATCAAAACAAAACAAAGGCCATCATGGAAGCGAAAGCGCCATCCAACAAAAAGGAACTACAATCCTTGCTGGGCAAAATAAACTTCCTAAGAAGGTTCATATCAAACCTCAGTGGAAAAACACAAGCCTTCTCACCATTGCTTTGAGCCACCAAAGAGAAATTCGAATGGGGGAAAGATTAGCAAGAAGCATTCGACAAGATCAAAGACTGCTTGACTCATCCTCCAGTCCTGTCACCTCCATGTCGAAACAAAAGCATGAGACTGTACATAGCAGCGTCAGAAAAAACTCTAGGGAGCATGCTGGCTCAAGAGGAAGGAAATGGCGTCGAAAGAGTCATTTACTACCTTAGCAGAGTTTTAAATGACGCAGAAACTTGGTATAGCGAGATAGAGAAATTATGCTTATGTTTGTATTTCTCATGTATGAAGTTGAAGCAATATATAAAACCAGTTGATGTTTATGTCTCATCGCATTTTGATATTATTAAATATATTTTGTCCAAGCCTATTTTGCATAGTCGAATTGGTAAATGGGCATTAGCATTAACTGAATACTCACTAACATATAGACCGCTAAAAGCGGTCAAAGGTCAAATAGTGGTAGACTTCATCCTCGACCACTCCATAAATGAAAATACCCTGAACATTGTTGAACTAGGGCCTTGGAAGCTATACTTCGACGGGTCTAGTCACAAGAACGGGACATGCATAGGTCTGCTTTATTTCGCCTGACAAAATTCCAACAAAATTCAAGTATAGAGTCGAGGGCCTATGTTCCAATAACGAAGCTGAATATGATGCTTTGATTGCCGGACTTGGAATTTTGTTAGAATTGGGGGCAACCCAAGCCGAAATAATGGGAGACTCAGAGTTGGTCGTAAAACAGCTAACAAAGGAGTACAAGTGCGTTAAAGAAAATCTCATTATGTATTTCGTGATAGCCAACAGGCTACTCAAAAAATTCGAAGTCTGCACTATTCGACATATAGCACAACTACACAATCAGATAGCCAACGATTTGGCGCAAGTCGCTTCAGGATATAGGGTCTCGAAGGAAAACTTGCAAGAAGAAATTGAGGCCAGAGGTAAGGTTGTGCCCGTAGGTCTGAGACCGTCAGATTTCGAAGTTACAAAATTTGGCTACGCGGACGAGGAAACCTTCGAGATTTTTACAGTTGAAGGCCTGACAGACAAAGATTGGAGGAAACCTTTGGTCGAGTACCTTCAGAACCCTTTAGCAACCACAGAATGGAAAACAAAGTATCAGGCGCTAAGCTATGTCCTTTTGGGGAATGAGTTATTTAAGAAAACCTCTGAGGGGGTCTTACTTAAATGCCTCAGTGAATTTGAGGCATACTTGGCGTTATCATCAGTCCATGGTGGGACATGTGGAGCGCACCAGATTTGGGCTACCAGAAACAATAACGACAGACCAAGGGTCAGTGTTTACAGGTAGGGAGATGCAGGAGTTCGCCAAAGAAATGGGATTCGAACTCCTTACTTTGACACCTTATTACGCCCAGGCCAATGGCCAAGTCGAAGCGGCAAACAAAGTGATAATTGGCATGATAAAGAAGCAGATTGGAAGCAAGCCTCTATGGGCATGTCGAACATCCCCGAAGGAAGCAACCAACACTTCCCCTTATCGACTGACCTTCGGCCATGACGCAGTGTTGCCAGTTGAGATATACATACAGTCGGCCAGAATTCAAAGGCATCACGAAATCCCTCGAGATATTTATTGGGACATGATGCTTGATGAGTTAGTCGATTTAGACGAAGAAAGATTAAAAGCTCTAGAACTCTTGAGAAGACAAAAGAAAAGAGTGGAGAAATCATATAACAAGAAGGTCAAAGCAAAGGCTTTCCTGGTCGGAGATTTAGTATGGAGAGTAATTCTGCCTATGGATCGAAAGGTTAGGTCTTTAGGCAAATGGTCCCCAAAATGGGAAGGACCATTACAGGTATCGAAATTGTTCTTTAATGGGGCATATGAAGTGACAGAGTTGAGTAAAGACGAGAGAATATTAAAAGTAAACGGAAAATATTTAAAGAAATATAAGCCTGCACTTCAAGAGGTAAAAATATCAGCAGAATAACAGTCGAATATAAAGCAAAGCCATAAATGGTGATTAGCAAATACGCCAAAATGGCCCAGTATCTTACAAACAAAGTTAAAATAGCTTACAAAGGCCAGTAGAATTTGCTCTATTACAAAACCTAAATAAATCAAAAAGGAAGATTTGCCTTCATCTTAAGGTAGTTCGACTTTTGAAGTTCGAGGCGGCTCTGGCATTGAGCTTTGTCTGTTCTCAGCTAGGCTACTTCAGATTCCAAGCGATGGGCTTCCTCGGTGTAGGTAATGGCATGTTCAAGTTCAGCTGTTAGGGAGGAATCATCGAAAGAAGATAATTTAGTATTCTTCATCTTAGCTTTCGCTATCTTATTGTGAAGTCTTTTGATCTTGCGCTCCCAACAGGCAATGTTCGCTCATTAGTAAGGACCTCTTGCTTATTTTTCTCCCTCGTTTCCTCCAATGCATCGATCTTTTCTTCAGAGTCGACAACAGCACTCCAAGCGGCAGCTTCACTGCCTGCTTTCGTCTGAATGTCACCCTCAAGTTGGGGGAATAATCGAAAGTCTTTATAAACCTGGTCAATTAAGGTGCCAACTTCTTGAATGACATTTGCGGCCTCAGGAGTAATGGATTTAAGATCCACTTGTTGGAGAAGAGCTTTGAAGGGAAGATGGATGGCTGGGCCTGTAACACCCCACTTCCCAAAATCATCTAAATTAATAAACATTATAAATAAACAAAATCAGAGTTCCAATTCTCCCAAGTGGGATATCACATAAAAACAACGTTTCCTTATAAAAAGGTTTTTCTCCAAATACAACGGAATGTTAAATAATAAAATTCAATAAAAGTTTGATACGTTCACAGGGAAATAAAATATAAGTTCAACATAAAACAAACAAAAACGCCCAAGTCCCGTGCTACGTATCAGAGCATCCTAGACTCGACAATCACACCAATATCCAAGCTAGCTAAGCACCTGGATTATCTGTACTTCCGAAGAAGCACATACCACAACAACAACAAAGGGGTGAGAAAACATGATCAAAAAATAATGGTAATGTAATACATGTAAATAAGGTAGTACAACACACCAACACACCAAGATTCACCCCTAACAACACCATATGACGAACCTACTGTTCAAATTACAATATAACATATTATAATGCAAAATGCAACTCAACACCATACATGCGGTACCGACTCGTTGGTTCATTCAATCGAACCTGGATAGATCACTTACGCTCCTCCTGAGACATGATCTATCCCCCACCATTCTCCACAAAGGAGTACGGATGAATCACTTACGCTCCTCCTGAGACATGATTCATCCCACCAAAACACCATGATATGCACACACCAATGCATAACTAATATATTTAGGCACTCAACGTGCACACGATCCTCCTGATCATATCATCATACATCAATGCATATATGTACAGATATAACATACACCAACACCATATAAATCAACCAGATAGTAAACAAGTTCATACTTTAACACCAAGATATAAACATATCCCACCACTCGGGGGTACACGATCCTACTGATCACTACATACATATACCTCAACTAATTGCCCACCGACAATATCAAGGGAAACACGTACTATCACCAGTACGCAAGTTAAATCCCACACTCACCAACCTTACAGTGCATCAAGGCCAAAACATCACAAAAATCACATTCTGGTTCTGCGACGTTCGCTGGCATTCGCCAGGCGAACCTGCTGGCGAAGCCCCCTTTCCAACTATCATGCATTCGCCAGGCGAAGCATTCACTCGCCAGGCGAACCTTCGTTGGCATTCGCCAGGCGAAGTTCCTACCCTTTAGGTCTGGGATTTAATTCTGAATTATTCGTTGCCATTTGCCTCAGCTCGCCAGGCGAACTCTCGCCTCCCTTCGCCAGGCGAAGCTTCGCCAACACTCGCCAGGCGAAGCCCAGCGAATGCTGCGATTTACCAATTTTTCTGACAGTTCTACAGATTGCTATCTAGGCCAAATAACTCTAATCTCATATCCCAATTCACACCTTAACATCAGTACCAACATTACACGTAATTCATCCTAAATGATTCCTAATCCCAATCCCAAAATCATCACCTAGACACTTTATTGATACATCAAAATCCCTACAGAATTTCCCTGAAAACCGTAAAATCACCTATATGCCAAATTGGCCAAAAACAATAATTCATCAATGTTTAATATCCAACCATCAACAATCAACAACAATCACCACATATAATACAGAAAATCATATATCGATCAATCTCCTACGGGGTCAAGGACTCCCCACTACCCTATACATGTATATACCATTCCCAATCAAATTTCTCCCCCCTTACCTTGTTAATCGGTTGATCGATGAAAGAACCCTTCAAGGTTTGGCCAATTCTGATTTTCCCCCGTTCCTTCGTTCTTCGCTCCCTTTTCCGTTCTTCTCACTTCTCTCCTTTCTATCGTTCTTTTTCCACTTTCTCTAACTTCTCACAATGTATCGTAAAAAATACTAACCCCTCACATTCTCTATTTTAATTCTCTAATCCCAATAATAATAATAACTTAATAATAATAATAATAATAACTTAATAAAATAATAATAATAATAATAATATTATCTCACCAAAATAATAATAATATTAATAACAATAGTAACTATAATAAATATAATAATAATAATAATATTCCCACCAATATTAATATTATACACTATATTATTATATTCATCAAAACACCACCAATAATCCTCCCACATTAGGGACACCCACCAAATACACCCCCACCAAAGGGCACACCAACACATAATATTTAAAATAATAATAAAATGACTAAATAATTAAAATGGGTGTTACAACTCTCCCCCACTTTAATTATTTTCGTCCTCGAAAATTACCTGATGGAAATAGCTCCGGATACGCTTCTCGCATCCTGCTTTCCAACTCCCAGGTCACACTGCCTCCTGCAGCACCTCCCCAAGCTACTTTCACCAAAGGTATCTCTTTCCCTCGGAGCTGTTTCATCTTACGGTCCTCGATCCTCAACGGCATCGTCTCAACAGTAAGATTCTCCCAAACCTGAACATCATCTCTCTGAATAACATGAGATGGATCAGAAACGTACTTTCGCAATTGCGACACATGAAACACATCATGTAGATTCGACAACTCAGGCGGTAACGCCACCCTATAAGCCACAGCACCAACTCTTTGCAAAATTTCATAAGGTCCAATAAACTTAGGATCCAGCTTCTTGGACCTCAACGCACGACCCACACCAGTCATCGGATTAACTCTTAGGAATACGTGATCACCTACACAGAATTCCAACTCTTTCCTCCGATTATCATGATAGCTTTTCTGCCTACTCTGAGACACTTTCAATTTCTCACGAATCATTTGAATTGTCTCAGTAGTCTGCTGTACAATTTCTAGCCCAAGCACCATATTCTCACCAGTTTCATACCAACACAGAGGAGTCCTACACCTCCTCCCATACAAAGCTTCAAACGGTGCCATTTCGATACTAGAATGGTAACTGTTATTGTACGTGAACTCAATCAATGGTAAATGAGTATCCCACGCACCACCCTTTTCTAACACACAAGCTCTCAACAAATCTTCAAGCGACTGAATAGTCCTCTCCGACTGAACATCAGTTTGCGGATGATAAGTTGAACTCAATTTCAACTTAGTTCCCAAAGCTTCCTGCAAGCTCTTCCAAAATTCCGAAGTAAACCGTGGATCTCTATCCGACACAATACTGGACGGAACACCATGCAACTTCACAATTACCCGAATGTAAATATCCGCCAGCTTCGTTAACGGAAAACTAATATTGAGCGGCACAAAGTGTGCAGACTTCATCAATCGATCCACAATCACCCATATAGCATCAAAACCTCTCGCCGTATTCGGCAAACCTGTCACAAAATCCATAGTAATGCAATCCCATTTCCAAACCGGAATCTCTAATGGTTGCATAAATCCAGAAGGTCTCTGGTGTTCCACCTTCGACTTCTGACATGTCAAACAGGCATACACAAATTGAGCTATGTCTCTTTTCATACCAGACCACCAAAATAATTTCTTCAAATCATGATACATTTTCGTAGCTCCCGGATGAATACTCAGGCTACTACGATGTCCTTCGCTCAAAATTGACTTTTTCAATTCTTCATCATCTGGTACACAAATCCTGCCTCTAAATCTCAACACACCTGTACTATCCAATTTAAAGTCACTATCGGAGTCACTCCCTACTCCAGGCATCAAATCTACCAATTTCACATCCAACTTCTGATTTTCTCTAATCATATCCAAGAAGTCATTATTTACCTGCAACATACCCAACATTACACTATCTGCAGTAGTCTCACAAACCATGCTCAAATCTCTAAACTGTTCAATTAACTCAATTTCTTTCACCATCAGAGCTGCCATATGAATTGCTTTCCTACTCAAAGCATCTGCCACTACATTGGCCTTTCCTGGATGATAACTCAAACTGAAGTCATAATCCTTCAAAAATTCCAACCATCTTCTCTGCCTCATATTCAGCTCTTTCTGATCAAACAGGTATCTCAGACTCTTATGATCACTAAACACTTCAAATCTTGAACCATATAAATAGTGCCTCCAGATTTTTAATACAAATACAACCGCAGCTAACTCAAGATCATGAGTAGGATAATTTCGCTCATGCACTCTCAATTGCCGCGATCCATATGCTACTACTTTACCATTCTGCATCAGAACCCCGCCTAATCCCATCTTAGACGCATCACAGTACACCACAAACGGTTCACTCGGAGTCGGTAACACTAACACCGGTGCCGTAGTCAATCTCTTTTTCAACTCTTCGAAACTTTCTTCACAAGCAGCATCCCATACAAAAACTTGGTTCTTTCTCGTCAACTGAGTTAATGGCAACGCCAAATTAGAGAACCCTTCAATAAACCTGCGGTAATAACCGGCTAACCCCAAAAAGCTTCTAATCTCTGTCGCTGTCTTCGATGGTTCCCACTACAATACTGCACTTACTTTTGACGGATCCACCGCTATTCCATCTTCAGATATTACATGCCCCAAGAAACTTACTTTCTTCAACCAAAAGTCACACTTTGACAGTTTAGCAAATAATTTATTTTCCTTCAACACTTGCAAGGCAATTCTCAGATGTCCTGCATGCTCTTCATCAGATTTAGAATAAATTAATATATCATCAATAAACACTACAATGAACTGATCCAAGTAAGAATGGAAAATTCTGTTCATATACTCCATAAATAATCCCGGTGCATTAGTCACTCCAAACGGCATTACAGCATATTCGTAATGTCCATATCGAGTCCTAAAGGCAGTCTTCTGAATATCACCTTCTTTTACTCTCATCTGATGATAACCCGATCTTAAGTCGATCTTACTAAATACACGAGCTCCCACCAGCTGGTCCATCAAATCATCAATCCTAGGTAAAGGATACTTATTCTTAATAGTCACTTTATTCAATTGACGGTAATCGATGCACAGACGCATACTACCATCCTTCTTCTTCACCAACAATACTAGAGCTCCCCACAGCGATACACTTGGTCTAATAAACTTTCTATCCAACAATTCTCCAATCTGAGACTTCAACTCAGCCAATTCCACTGCAGACATCCTGTACGGCGCCATAGAAATAGGTCTCGTACCAGGAACAAGATCAATACCAAATTCTACTTCTCGCGTCGGAGGCAATTCCGTAATGTCGTCAGGAAACACTTCTGGAAATTCATTCACCACTGCTAATTCCTCCATTGGCACTTTGTTATCCATCGATAAAGTTGCAAATAAAGCAAACACTCTAGTTTCATCTTCCAACAAGGCCCTCAATTCTTTATTAGACAAAGAACTTGCCACAACTTCCTCTTCAGGGGTCAGGAACAACAATTCCTTCCGAAAACAATCGATGTAGACTCGGTTGAACTCCAACCAGTTCATACCCAGAATAACATCCAACTTACCAAGTGGTAGACAAATCAGATCCACTCCAAATTCTCTACCGAAAATAGTCAGCGGACACTTCAGGCATACCAAAGAAGTAGTCACTGAACCTATAGAGGGTGTCTCAATAGTCATCTGAATCTCCAGAGTGGACGGCACCAAACCTATCCTCTCCACACAATCTACAGAAATAAACGAGTGCGTTGCACCCGTATCAATAATAGCAATCAAAGGAATATTATTGATAATACAAGTACCTCTGATCACACGCTCATCACTGGCAGCTTGAGTTCCTGCCAAGGCAAACACTTTTCCACCAGCCGGAGACGTTTGAGGCTTCTTCGGCTTCTCACAATGTGTACTGATATGACCCTTCTCACCACAGCTATAACAGGTCGGCATAGTTGCTCTGCAATCAGCTATCACATGACCTGGTTTCCCACACTTAAAACATTTCTTGGCCTCATTAGGACAATCATTAGCACGGTGTCCCATACCACCGCACCGAAAACATTTCCCTTCAGCAGATGCTCTCCCATCTCTAGGCTTCTTATCAACAACAACTTTACGTTTTCCCTTATCAGCAGCAACACTATAAGGAGTACCACTAAACCTCTGCTTACCCTTCCGGTCATTAACAACTTTGTAGTGCGCAATCCTTGCCCGGTTATCGTTGTCATAGATTTTGCTCCTGCTTACTGTCGCTACTGCGAAAATCGGCGCCGGCTTGACAGGAGAGTCGCCACCGTGCGTTATTTATCCCTCAGAGCGGGAAAGGAAACGCTCGAAGTAAACCTCGCAAAGACGGGAAAAGGTATGGTCATCGCAACCAAAACCTGGATTCGGGAGTCGGTTACGCAAGGGGAAGGTATTAGCACCCCTCACGTCCATCGTACTCGATGGGATCCACGCTTGGTGTTTATAGGTAAAGGGTGTGTTATCTATCTACGCTAATGGTTGGTCTGAAAATAAAATAAAAGGACAGGACTCGACAGAACATACGGTGTTCTGGGCCTACGTATTCCCTCGTGCAATGGGAAAGTCAGAGTCAACGTAGTTCGACTGCCTACGTCTAAACGGGGGAAAGGTTGCTCGCCAGGACATCGCGTCCTGTGCCTACGTACTTTCATCTGGTATGAAAGATCAGAGCAAACGTAGTTCGACTAACTACGGGTAAACAGGCGCTCTCACACAGCAGTGAGAAAACAAACTGGTCTCTAAGGCTCGGGAACCTACAAATACGATCTGGTCTCAAATGCGCTCGGGCAAGAGAAAGGGATAACAATTAGTCGTTAGCGGGAAAGTCTCGATCGCACAGCCGCGAGAGAACAAAGGTTAGTTGTTAGTGTGCTCGCTAGGATATCGCATCCTATGCCTACATATCTACGTCTGGTACGAAGAATCAGAGCAGCTGTAGTTCGGCTAACTACGGATCAAGCTACTCAAAAGCTCCTACTGGAAGGAAAGGGAAAAGACACCCTAAAACTATAGCTGAGAAACAGGGGAATCTACCTACTGCTATCACACCTGGTTGACCATCCTAATGTCTATCATAACAACTCCGCAGCGGAGAAGTCAGAGCTCCTAAGGGATCATGGCAACAGGACTAGACTACAAACAAGAGACTGCAAAGTAAAGAAATACTGAGAATATGCATGAATGCAACAACTAAACAAACAAGGCGCAAAGGCCGCAAGCCACAGAGGCAAGGGAGCTCAGCTCTACCAAATACCAACAAGCAAAGCCACTCAATAACAAACAAGCAGAAGGAGGACCACCTCAACTTCTCATGCACACCAAGTCTACTTCTAAGATGCACCTACTCAGAACTGTCTAGATGAACACCTAAGTCTAATGCAACATAACATCACACAAGTCAAACAATAGAAAGAGAAGGCTAGCTAACCTAACAAGCCTCTATCTACAAAACAAGAAACTACTCCTGGGCAAGACCCCTAACAAACCTGAAACAAGCTCCTAATCTATCTCTAAACAAAACCCTACACAACACCTTAAGCAAAGATCTAAGCAAAAAATCTAATCAAAACCCTAAGCAAGAGGAATCAATCCCAGCCTCCAAGCTTCAGAACAAGCCTACCAGAGAAAGGGAGCTAAGCAGACAAGCCCATAGTGCCTTCCTCAGGAAAGTACCAGGAGGTTACTACTCAGGAGTCGTATCCTATGCGGCTCGACAACTGTGATCAGTTTACATTCCTCCTCAGGAGAAATTAAACTCACATGAAGGCTCCGGCATCACTGGATACTTGAGAAAAACCTATATGCACTAAGGGAACTAAGTGAACAGACCCATAGGACCTTCCTCAGGAAAGTACTAGGAGGCTGACACTTAGGAATCGTATCCTACGTGGCTCAACAACTGTGATCAGTTTACATTCCTCCTCAGGAGAAATTAAACTCACAAGTTGGCTCCAACATCACTGGATACTTGAGAAATCCTAGATGAACTAATGGAACTAAGTGAATAGACCCATAGGACCTTCCTCGGGAAGGTACTAGGGGGCTTCCACTTAGGAATCGTATCCCATGTGGCTCAACAACATGTGATCAGTTCACATTCCTCCTCAGGAGAAATTAAACTCACAAGTCGGCTCCAACATCATTGGATACTTGAGAAAGAGGTGAGAAGAAAGAATGAAAGTCATTCATAGTGCCTTCCTCAGGAAAGTACCATAAACTCCCTTCAAACTTCAGGATCTCGAACCTCACAAACAGATAACAAGCTCCTAGACTAAGCCTCAATCCACTGCATCCTTGCAAGCTCCAACAGGACTTCAACCAGCTCCCATCCTCAAGAAGAACCCACAGGCCAACAAACCACAAGAGACCATCTCTGAAGTTCAACCACAGTTGAACTTCAAAGTCAGAAGTCATCAAGACTTCAAGCTCAGACCAATCATATCAGAACATCCTACAAGAATCTATCAAAAATTTATGGGGAACCTACATGGCTCTGGGACAACATACTAAAAAATCAGAACAAAATTCAACACCTGGTGAAAGAACTAAAATCAGCAACACAGACATATCCACAGGCCAATTATGTAATATCGATAACAATGAAAAAATGCAATTAAAATGAAAATGCATGATTAAGCTAATGTTTTTGCACTATAAAATTCTACATTGAATTACGAGTCTACAGAAAAAAGAACGGAATTATTTGACTAAATCTACTATTTTTTATTAATTTTCTAATGACATGTATGCACTAAAGAATATTAAAAAAGTCAATTAAATGGAAAATATACAAAAAATAGAAAACAAAAATAAAATGGCATTTTTATTTTTATTTAATTTTCTAAACATTTTCATGAAATGGCTGAAAAAAAGAAGAGTTAAAAAACAATTATTTTCATTTTATTATGAATTTTCTACTATGCAAAGAAATAAAAGAAATTAAAGAAAATAAAATTGAAGTAAAACTGGAGGGGGGTGCTGAAAGCAATGCTTCTAGGCTCACTCTGGGTTTGGGCCAGCGATGGGGGGTGCTAACAGCAAGTGGGCGCAGGGCCCAGTCTCTAAATAAACACAGAAAGAAGAAAAACGCACGGGGGATGCAGACTAGTAGTTTCCCAGTTATTCTTCATTGAGCTTACGCCCGGGGGGGTGCAGCTAGCATTAGGGCCTAAGGCCCAAACTAATTCACTCTGGCTTCTCACACGAGGGAGGGGAAAATGAGTAACAAGGGGGTGCCTCAGCAAAACGTGTTTGGGCTTGGCCCAAACCTAACCCTAACCCAATGAAACCCTAACCACAAAACCTAATCCCCTTCAATCTCTCTGAACACTGTTCATGCTCACCAACCTAGCCGCTTCGTCCGTTTCCCCCAACCCACTCTTTCTGCAACCTCTCTGATCTTTCCTAATCAATCCAAACAAACTTTAAACGAAAAAACCTCTCACCCAAACACCTCAATCCCTCACAAGAATCCACTGTTCAAGATCTAACTTAAACTACGTACTAACTGAAAATCCCAACGGAAGCCTACATTCAACAATCAACAACGAATCTGAGTGGAAGAACATCGTACCTGGCTTGAGGTGTGAACGACGCCGTGAACTGTTGACGTTCGTTGAAGCAATCCTTGAAGACGTTCGGTTGAGATTCTTGCGTTGAGATCTTGCTGGGGGATTTCTGGAGATCTCTTTGAAGATCGATGGTAATTGCACGAACACCGTGGCGGTTTCTGGGGAATGTTGACGTCTGAGGATTTTCTGAGTCTTCCTTGAAGGACGAAGGATGAAGGTCTGAGGGTGTTCTTGAATGTTGATGATGTTCTGGAAAATAGCGTGAAGGTTCAATGACGTTTTGGAAAACTGGACGAAGGTTCTGGGCGCAAGCTATGAGTTTTCCGGCGACGGTAACTGTCTCCGGCGAGGGGATGATGAATGATGGACGGAGGAACAAGATGGAGATCGGAGGTGTTTGGAAGATTCTGCAATTTTTGCAGATTCCGGTGAGGCTGGTGGCGTTAAGGGCGGCCGGACGGAGTTTGCATGCCGGCCGGTGGCTTCTCCGGCGTCGCGTGTGGTGATGACAGGTGGTAGAGGGAATGGTGCAGGGAGGAGACACGTGTGAGGACGGGTGGCAGCAGAGAGAGAGGGTGAGCTTTTGTGGGACGCGTGGCGTGGATTGGGAGCTTCTGAGTGTGTGAGGTGGGGTCCTGCGTGAGTGTAACGTGGGCCAGCCTTTGAGCCAACACGTGGCAAGCTCTATTTATGACACTGAGAAGCTCTGGATTGTTCTAGAATGCTCTAGTCTTCGCTGGAGAGGTCTGGGAATTGCTGGACTTTCTGATACAAACTGGGCTGCGAGTTGGGCCTTAAAACTGCACTCTGGCCCACACGAAAAAATGGCCAAAAAACTTAAAACTGACTAAAAAATAAAAAGCTTTAAATCTGATTATATTAAGACTAATCCTAATTAATCCTAACAAATTCAAATTAAACTCTAAACAAAGGATTAACCTAATTAAATCTAAAAAAAAGGTTAAAACTCTAATTAACTCTATATCAACCTAATTAAATCTAAAAATAATTAAGAACCTAATTAACTCTAAATTTCTACTAATTTCTATTAAAGTTCTACCATTATTTAATATCTATTAAAATCTATTATTAATAAAAGAAAAACTATATTATTTTCTATATTATTCTAAAAACAATTAAAACTATTTAAATTCTTTTATATTCTAAAAAATCTATTTAAAAAAACCTATAAAATTCTAAAAAAGAGAATTAAACTATAAAAAAAATACAAAAACCCTATTTAAATTCCAGAAAAATCTATAAAGCCTATTAAAATCCACAAAAGTCTATAAAAATCCTAAAAATGCAGATGAATGCAAATGACCGCCATAGAAGAGCGCACGAGACCAGATCGAATCGAACAGAGATCCCCGGGCATCAGAATATCCTCAAAATCACTGTGCAAGCTAAAAATCACCGAGGAGCGCACAATTTCCCGAAAATAAAACCCTGGTGATCTGGACTGGATCTGCCATATCTGATAGATGATAATCAGGCTGTAAACTCTGATATCCCCTGCTTGTGCACAAATATCACGCGTCTGATTTGCGAATATGAAATTAAACCACGAGTCAGATAGGAGAACCGGTTGGTCAAATTTTAGGGTGCAACAGCTGCCCCTATTCAAGCGACTTGGACCTGAAGGGTTTGAAGAGCGCTCAGCCTTCAAACATTCGGAGGTACGAGACGGTTGAATACAAAATAAAACCCGAAAATTTGCCAACCGCGAGCATATACTGTAAACTGCTTGGGGAATAAAGTCCTGAAAACCGAGTCCAGTCATTACGGCAATAACTGATTAATCATCTGATAAAGAACTCCTGATTGATGACACAAATCGATATTCACATCGTCTAAGGGTAGACGGTATCATCCTGATTGATGAAACGAAACAATTCACGTCGTCTAAGGATAGACGGAAAGAAATTCATAATCTCCATATTCACATCGTCTAAGGGTAGACGGGATCATCCTGATTGATGAACAAATCAATTCCCATCGTCTAAGGATAGACGGGAACAAAGCCTGATCGCATACTCACATCATCTAAAGATAGACGGGATCATCCTGATTGATGAACAAATCAATATTCACATCGTCTAAGGGTAGACGGGATCATCCTGATTGATGAACAAATCAATATTCACATCGTCTAAGGGTAGACGGGATCATCCTGATTGATGAACAAATCAATTCACATCGTCTAAGGATAGACGGGATCATCCTGATCGATGAAACAAATCAATATTCTCATCGTCTAAGGGTAGACGGGAAGCAATAATCTCCGAATTCACATCGTCTACTGATAGACGGAAAGACACATTAATCTCCAAATTCACATCGTCTACTGGATAGACGGGCTCATCCTGATTGATGAACGAAAACAATTCACATCGTCTGAGAGTAGACAGGAAGAAAACCTTAATCTCCATACTCACATCGTCTAAAGATAGACGGAAAGACACCATTAATCTCCATTCGCACATCGTCCAAGGGTAGACGGGAAGAAAACCTTAATCTCCATACTCACATCGTCTAAAGATAGACGGAAAGACACCATTGCGCAATTCAACATCATTCCTCGAATTTCATAATCCTTCTGTCTATGGGAATTGATAGAAAGATCAATATCCTTGAAGGGGCCACATCGTCAGTATGGACCGACGGTAAGAAAAACCACCTTTTAAAGAACCATGTCGTCAATAAGAATCAACGATCACGAAAACTGAACATTCTTCGAAGAGCCTCGACATCAATAAGGATTGACAGTCAGAAAAGTACCTCTTGAAACGTCATCTCATCCAATAAACAAAAAGTAAACCCCTATCCGAAATATCATTTTGAAACCCTTCAACAAGCAAAGATAGCCAGAGAAGTCTTGCTGGGGAAACTCACCATGCGTATGATCTGGCAATAAGAAACCCGCTGAACAGTAACTCGAAACTTCACATCGTCTGCTGACAGACGGAAAGAAAAGCCACTTGCTGGAGAAACTCTATTTTGAGCCCTATTGAAAATCCACCAAAACTTCACATCGTCTACTGATAGACGGGAAGAAAAGCATATCCTGGGGAAACCCCTTCTTGAAGCCCTACTGCGACCACCCGCAACTTCACATTGTCTATGGATAGACGGAAAGAAAACCACATTCGTACTCAAGACGTCTAATGATAGACGGAGCAATCCACTTATTGGAGGAACACATCGTCAGTATGAATTGACGGGAAGAAAAGTCTGTCGACATCAGATGACTGCTTGATCAAAGCATAATCGTTGTCTGATCTGAGATACAAATAATCCGCTGAATCGTCTGAATACTGCTGCTGGATAAATGCCCCCTGAACTGATCACAGAGTAATTCACGCGCCATATGAGGCTGATAGAAAACCTGACTTATGCTGCGTATGCATATGTGTATGCTTTAATTTTTCTACAGCGTAATGCCCCATTCAGGATGGAAATGCTACGCATTTTGACCATGATATGCAAGTATGATGCAAATATGATAATGCATGCAATATGCCAATGCAGGCTCGAGCTGCCGGAGAGAGCTGGGTACAGAACCACTTCAGCAAAATAAATGCTGAAGGCGAGGCCAAGTCTGCTGGGGATAAACTGGATATCACTGAATTATCCCAGCAAAATAAATGCTGGGAGAGTGAAATCAACTCCGCTGGGGATATTGGGAACTTAACCGAACACCTCGACGAAGTAATACCCTGCTGGGGTATATAACTCCGCTGTGAAATAGCAGACGTGCTGAATATGATTAGACTCCTCTAGGAATAACTTACCCATATCAATGACAAATTGGACTTTACTGGAGAAAATGGAGGGAGTCTTCCTGCGTACTGACGAAGCTCGGATTCGGAAATTGATGCGCCGACACGGATGGGATTTGCAGTAATCGCAAACATGGATTTGAGTTCTTAAGCCATCTTGCTGGGTCAGGTACAACTGACGCTGGAAAACATTCTTCCTGAATACACAGCCTTTTAGTGAAGAGTGAAGGGATAGTGACACGACTTCCCGCATCCGTCTCGATCTCGAAAATCGACTGAATTTGTTCGAACAACTCTGAATGACCCTGCTGATACGGAGAAGAATAATTCTTTCGCTCCTGATATGCCCCGGCCTGCGGGATCTCTGTGGGGATAGTCCTTGAAAGGAAATCTGCAAATCTGAGCCCTGATGGTCTGATATAACCTGCCCCAGCGTTCTGAGCTTCCGAGAGACACTTCACCTCAAATGCTCCTCGAATAACTTCTGCGTGCTTAAGATGGTCTGCCCCTGACTGCAATGACCTTGCTCCTGATTATTTGATTCAGAGTAGTGCCCTTGACTACGCCGTATTTGCCTGAATCTCAACCTGATCGCCCCAGGATAACTGATTTCGAAAAGCTGACCTGACTGGGGATCACAATAATAGCTTGTCCCTGCTCTCGGAACATTCGGGCGTTCTGCATTCTATCTTGACCATACTTTCCATTGTAGGAAGCTTTTCTGCTGTCAAGCGCTTACTTGCAAGTAAAACAAGTTGTTCTGCGTAAAAGACATATTAATGCAACACATATGACAGCTTTGACATCCAATCTGTTCACTGGGAAAAGGAAAAATAGTTTATGGCATATAATGCATAAAACATTTATCAACATTAGTATCAACATGGTAAGAGGAACCCTTTTAAGAGTCAGAATCGACGCGACCTTTACCGGAGTATGCTTTCGAAACAACCTGCTTCAATTAGGACTTTCGGAGGTTGTAACGTGGTCAGGTTCATGGTTTCGAAAGAAAGGATAAAGGCTCAAAGTTTACTTTAACCCACCCACTCTCCTTGATGTTCTCCCATCCTACGTTCAGCTAATTCGACCTTAGCGCTCACCTCTCGGAGGTTGAAAGATAGGAGTGATAGTTCGAGAAACTTTTGGATTTTGGAGTGACAGCCACTCACTTTTCGTCTTTGACACTTGAGGTCACACGACTCGCATTTCCATCGAGGATTTCCCTTTTGATCCTTTTCATCTTTTTCTTTTCATGTCCCTAACTTTTGCCTGGACTGACTCCTTTTGAGTTTCTTTTGATTTTTTTGAGTCCAGCGGGATGCCCTCATTTTTGCCTAAGTTATTTGTTTTGAAGTTTTCTTGACTTAGCGGGCTTTTGATTCTTTTTTTTCCTCTTTTTTTCGAACAAGTCGTGTGACACTGGTTGTCTGACTCTTTGGGGAATGACATGACTGCCCCACTCTGGGTTGATCCCTTATGGTTTTTTTTAGGCACGACCTCTAGGGACGTGATTGATCCTCGAACGGACACTCCTTTTGCAATTTGGACGCTCGGTCAAATTAGCTAACACCTACCCTGCCCCAGGTTAAGATTGAGGGTTTTTCATTCACAGAAAGAAACTCCTACTACAAGGCTCAAAGGGGTTGACAAGGGATTATCTTCCTTATATCTCCGGTGTTTAGGGATTTGAAACAATGCCTGTACCTCATCAACAGGTTTTATTTCAAAAGCATACAATATCGGCAGTTGCATGTCGGTCATTTTCGTCATCCTCCCCAAATTCTTCTTAACCAAGCGTTGGACATTTGCAAAAACATGTTAGTGAACACGAATGGATTTAATCAAAACATGCACATCTATTTCATTATCATCAATTGAAATGAAAACAACCAGTTTTACAAACAAGATTACAAATTCAAACAGGAAAGCAACTACAAATGTAAAGAAATGACAAGCTAAAACAAAGAAAATATGCTAGCATCCGAGAGCCGGGCTTTCACATCTGCCCTGCTGCTGAACCAGCTATCTTTACCAGAGACACTTCGATGCTGTCTTGATCTGCTTTCGACGACTCAACCAAATTATAGAGCCCTTCCTCCTTCATTCAGATGATTTGGGGACCTTTCTGCCCGAAGCTGATTGCTGCGCTATCAAGTAGATCCTGCACTTTGTGCTTAAAAGCTTTACAATTCTCAACCGTATGGCCTGGTGCCCCGGTATGGAACTCACAAGTAGCATTGGCATCATACCCCGGTGGTGGTGTCCCTGTTAAGGGAGTCATTGTCCTTTTATGAACCAATTGGAGCTGAAGTAGCGTTTGCAGAAGCTGTGCATACGGCATAGGAGGAGTTTCCAAATGACGGCTTGCCAGGGGAGCCCGATTCTGATATCTCTTATACCCCTGCTGGCTCTGCTGCTGAGGCTGCTGCTGCTGGTATCGGGTTGACTCTTGAACACCCTTCGTATCAAACGCAACATCGGTTTCTTGACCTTCAATGTATTGATTAACGCTCTCCTTATGCTTAGCCATTTTCTTTCTCAGATCTGCCCCAGGAATAGGCAACAGTTGTGGGCCTGGAGACTCTGACGCCATGGAGTCCAGGATACGCTTCTGACCCACGGCAGCTTTAGAAACATCTGTCATCTTAGCATCGATCGAGACAGGAGCAATACGTACAGCTACGCCGCCCGGCGTGAATTCAATATCGTGCGAGTCAATCAGGTCTTGAACATTGTGCTTAAAAGCATGACAACCCTCGATGTCGTGTCCGAATGCCCCAGAATGAAACTCACATTGCTTACTGGCATCGTACCCATGAGGAAACGCTCTCGTTGGTGGTTCCAACGTTATTTTCTCAACCAGATTAAACCTCAATAAAGTCTGCAAGAGCTCAGCATATGTCATAGGCGGTGCCTCAAACATTCTCTTTGGCTTCCCTTCCTGGATCCTCCGCTGAGCCGGATGTATCTTCTGTTGCTGCTGCTCAGGTTCCACATGCACGGGTGGCGCGAGCTTCTTCATTGCGGCTTCGAATAGCTGATCGCCTTCTTTCCTAAGCACATTCTTGACTACCTCCATGATCAAGCTCATTTGGGTCTTCAGCTGACTGTTCTCCTCCTTGAGAATCCTCTGCTCCGAACGCATCTCTTGCATGTCTCTCATCATCTGCCCCAGCTGGCTTTGGACTTCGATCAATTCAAATTGATTCTGTTCCATATCTCTGAAGGAGTTCCTGCAACAAACTGGATGATGAGGAACTAAGGCCCACGGTTCTGATATACCTGTTAAATGATAATGCAGCGCAGAAAGCAAACACATATTCACAACGAGATAAAGAGAAACTCAAGCTATAAGCATACAGACGAACATCTCCCACATATGTACAACCAACAAAATCAGCAGGTAAGCACAAATGAGTATGAATATAACGACCCCAGCCAACAACCCTGGTGGTGGTCGGCAGACACTAGTGCACAAAAGCTAAACGGATTAAGCAGAGAAAACAGATGCGACATCTGGCGCAAAAACCTCTAGAAATTTCTCCCACACAACTGAACTCTCTGATTGACAATCTTCAGAGCACACACTTCCTGTGGAGTCTTCCATGACATTAACTGACGAACCCACACAACTGGAGGATGGAAAATCATTAATCTGAACAAAACCCTGCGGAGTGATGCAAATACGGTTAGAGTCTAACAGATCCTGAATCTGACTTCTAAGCACCTTACAATCATTTGTTGAATGCCCCTGTGCCCCAACATGGTACTCACAGCGGGCGCTGGCATCAAAACCTGGAGGATACGGTGGAATCACCGGCTTAGTCTCTTTCGGCACTATCAATCCACTTCTGACCAGTCCTGGCAATAACTGACTGTACGACACCGGTAGCTGAGTAAACTGCCTTTCAGGTTTCCTTGGTCTTCGTGGGGCGTGCTGACGCGATCGGCGATAGGATGATCGTTGACTTGAAGTGTCTGAAAACTGATCCTGAGATGCTAGAGATTCTGAGGTGGCGTCAGTTCCTACTTCCCACTCTTCTTGAGAACTGACAACTGACTCAATCTTATCAACTGGGACGTAAGGAACATCTCGAAACTTTCCATTCTTGAGTCCTCTCTCAACAATCTCTCCCAGTCTCATCAGGCCCACAAAGTTTGTGCAACTGAACAATTTGTCAAAATAATGGCCTTTCAGAGTACCCGAGAAGATGTCAACCAATTCTCTTTCCGGAAGCGGTGGTTGAACACTAGCAGCCAATTCTTTCCATCTTCGCAAATACGCTCTGAATGATTCATTCTCCGCCTGAGATAATTCTTGCAGATCCACGAGACTAGGAGTCAAATCCAAGTTGTAATCGTACTGCTTCATGAAAGCTCTGGCTAAATCCACCCATGATCGGATCAGATTACTCTCTAACTGCACATACCACCTTAAGGATGCCCCAGTCAGGCTATACTGGAAGCAATGGATCATTAGTTGGTCATTTCTCACAAACGAAGTCATCCTTCGACAGAACATCATCAAATGCAGCTTCGGACAGCTATCTCCCGTGTATTTCTCAAATTCCGGCACTTTGAACTTGTACGGCAACACCAGGTCAGGAACCAAACACATGGCTACAGCATCCAGGTTAACGGCATCTTTCGCTTCCAAGGCTTTCATTTGCTCTTCCAATGCTCGGAGTCTTCTATCGTGCTCATGAGCTCTTGGATCTACCATCCCAGCCATTGGAATATCTCTCCGGTAATTCATCACAGGGAAAGCAACACATTGATTGTTGGCAGGCGGAGGACGTTCATTTCGGGCAACGAACTGCTCATGTCGATCTCGGTTCTGGACAGTAGGCTGTATAACTTGGTCTGCAGTAAGATTGTTTGCTTGCGGGAAGCCTTCCATAGAATCATACTGATGGTTGGGCGCCGTGGCAAACCCTGCCAAAGTGTTAGGAGACTGGAAATTGCCTTCAGACATAGCTGCCAATTACCTGTAACCGACTATGCTGCTTGATTCTGCTCAAATCTGCTTCAACCCCTTGGTCGTCTTCAGCACTCTACTCTTGCCTCAAACAATTCCCCGAGAATCACTTTCTGGTGAAAACAAAGGCTGGATAAGTGCTCTGACCTGCTAGAGAAATGCTATGCAGTATGATTTATGCAAACAGAAATACAAAAATGCTAACGTGTATGTGTGCATTGGAGATATTTTCCCTCCAATTCCAGTGTCAGTGGTAGCAAGACGAGATAAACCATAAAGACAATATTTGGAAAAAACCCTCATATATTGATTAGAATAATAGTCTTGTCAAGAAGTTACATAACTATGCTCCATACAGCTGATATGATAAGGAGGATCCCAGCCAACATGCCTGGTGGTGATCTCAACATACAAAATACAAGAGAGAAATTAAGTACGGGTACGGTTGCGGAAGTCCTCGACCATCTTCTTTGTCTCTGCATGATCCGGTTGATAAATCAAACCTTCTATCAGCCGATCCCTCTTCCTGACCGTCCCCTGGATGTCTCTGACAAAGTCTTCCCAAGCCTTATCATTGGCACCGCCCCCAGGTTTGGGTCTCTTGGCATCTGCTCTATGCTGGAAATCTTCCAAATTCTTCATGGCATCTGTCAGCTTGCGCTCGGCCTCGTATCGGTGACAGGCTTCCTCTTCAAGCTCTTCGTTCTTCACTTTGACCTGTTCTTCTAACTGAGCAATCTGTGTCTTCAGCTCTTCTTCTCGCTCCTTGCGCTTGGTCATAGTGAGATCCCAGTGTTCTCTGAACTTGGCTAGCTTTGTGTAGGCCCTTTCCAGCTCTTGCTTCTTAGTGGCCAACACACTACTAACTGAGTCTACATCTAACTCTAGACGCTTCTTGGTTTCAGTCAATTCCAATAGCGTAGTCTTCAGATGTTTCAGAGTTTCAGCCTGTTGCTTGGAAAAGTATCCTGTTTCAATCTTTTCATGCCGAAGCTGGGCATTCTCCTGCTCTAAAGCCTCTTTAGCCCTTGCTATCTCTTCTTTCTCTGCCATCAGCTGCTTGTAGACCTGCATGTCCACAGTGGTA
Organism: Lathyrus sativus; assembly: GCA_963859935.3. Taxonomy (NCBI): domain Eukaryota; kingdom Viridiplantae; phylum Streptophyta; class Magnoliopsida; order Fabales; family Fabaceae; genus Lathyrus; species Lathyrus sativus. Next base: position 69,492,604 of record OZ012738.1, on the reverse strand, counting down.
GGCTCCTCTACCGGAGGAGGATGCAATGGCTGGATCGCTGGATATGGCATAAGGAATTTCACAGCTCGCTCACGAATCCATTCTACATATGGGCTAGGAACTCGAGTATCCCCTCTGCTACCTGAAAGCTTCCCTCTCTTGTGCAAGTTTTTCCAGGCTTTCTCAAGTTTGGTCAGCATCTCTTTCCCAATTGCCCCGGTGAGATACAGAGATTCCTGTATCTCCTCGGGCTTTGGCGCTCCTTGAGGTACATACCCAAATTGCCTGATCAATAAGGAAGGGTTGTAGTTGACACACCCCTTCCTTCCCACTAAAGGAACATTCGGGAATCCTTCGCATTTGAGTATGACTTCAGCTCCGAATACCTCTTTATTGACCCATACCACGTTCTCAGCAGTCAATCCCATTAAGCGCTCGGGCCATCCTAGAGAATTGATAGAGGTGACAAAAGGGCCTGACTTAGGCATATGACTGGTGAACCACCTGCATAGGAGAGGTACACAGCAAGACACATTCCTTCCTCGTCGCTTTTCATTCTGGTAGTGGGTTGAATGGTGGATATCTCCCAGCAAAGTAGGGACTGGGTTCTTCGCAGCCAAAATATAGAAGGCATCTGAATCAACAAAATCAGGAATGTTCGGGAACAACACGATGCCATAAACACATACAGCAAGGATGACGTCAAAAACACCCCAGCTACCCTTCTGGGCGTATTCCCGAGCCTTCTCCACCAAGACATCCAACGGAAATCCCCATACGTCTCCTCTTCTGATCATCTTCCCCGACAGCTCAGACTCTTTCAAGCACAGGATGGCAGAAAGCTCAGCCAGCTTAGGCTCAGCGTCCGTACGATAGAAAGGCATCTGCTCACGGATCGGTATATCCAGAAGTGCAGAATACTCCTCCAGGGTAGGAGCCAAAACGAAGTCGGGGAATACAAAACACCTGAGCTCCGCGTCGTAGAACTGTAACAGAGTATAGATGCCGCTGGTCTCGTAGGCAGATGGCTGATAAACGTAGGTCAGAATCCTCCCATATCTCTTTCTGAAGTCACCCATTCCCCTCTTCTTAGCAATAGCAATCAACTCTAACAATAGACTGATATTCGGCGACGGAAACTTATAGGGCAATACTCTCTTCAGGTTTTCCATGTCTTGCTAGGAACAAACACCAGAACTGGAAGGGAAAATATGTACCTGCAATACACACACGTTAGTTGAATGCAGATGGTAATGATGCAATATGATAAATAATGCAATTTGCGAACACAGGGGCTATGCTGTAGCCTGAAGAGGAACATCTCTGTGATCGAGAACAGAAAACCAACACGGTCACCAAAATCTCATGCCACTAACTATCATCTGATACTCAAAATATCAATCCCCTGGTAAGAAAACCATCTGAACCTCTGTATCTGACGAGAATACCATCTGATAATAGCCTCAACCTCAGATAAGAAACCCATCTGACCCAAACAACACACCTGGAGATAAATCAAGAACACCGTCTGATAACTACTGAATCATGGTTTCTGAAGGCCAGTTTTCCTGCAATAACCCAGTCCCTCTCGCAGGTAGGATAGACCTAATCCACGGACAAAGGTACGGCATCCTATGCGGTTATCAGCGTCACAGACTTTCATGAGTGATGATACGATTCCCAGAAGGAGTGGCATCATCAAGTCATGAAGAGGCCTCACTTAGCTGACTTCCAAATGATCGGTCCCCAGAGTCGACAACCCTCACGTCTGGACTCCCCTCAGATCCTCAGGACCGGAAAGGAGCACCTCTGCAAGAATCTCGTCTAAGCGCAGATTTTCGTAGGGAACTGTGCCTGCTCAGCAGACAGGTTCGTCTACTACTTCTCCACAACTATATCTAGGTGTGTACTCAAGCCCAGGTCCGGCTTTTCACTCACAGTAACCTCCCTTTGCCCACAGCAATAATCATAATAATATAATGCTGGAAAATAAATGCGGAAAGGTAAAGGTACAGAAAAGTAAAGTGCAGAAAAGTAAAACACAATATGCACAACACCCAACAAATAAACACCCAAGCGCTAGGATTGACTCGCGTAGGGGATGGGAAACGGTCCCAGCATAAGGGATGGGAAAAGTCCCTAGATGCTATACTCCCCAGCAGAGTCGCCAGCTGTCGCTACTGCGAAAATCGGCGCCGGCTTGACAGGAGAGTCGCCACCGTGCGTTATTTATCCCTCAGAGCGGGAAAGGAAACGCTCGAAGTAAACCTCGCAAAGACGGGAAAAGGTATGGTCATCGCAACCAAAACCTGGATTCGGGAGTCGGTTACGCAAGGGGAAGGTATTAGCACCCCTCACGTCCATCGTACTCGATGGGATCCACGCTTGGTGTTTATAGGTAAAGGGTGTGTTATCTATCTACGCTAATGGTTGGTCTGAAAATAAAATAAAAGGACAGGACTCGACAGAACATACGGTGTTCTGGGCCTACGTATTCCCTCGTGCAATGGGAAAGTCAGAGTCAACGTAGTTCGACTGCCTACGTCTAAACGGGGGAAAGGTTGCTCGCCAGGACATCGCGTCCTGTGCCTACGTACTTTCATCTGGTATGAAAGATCAGAGCAAACGTAGTTCGACTAACTACGGGTAAACAGGCGCTCTCACACAGCAGTGAGAAAACAAACTGGTCTCTAAGGCTCGGGAACCTACAAATACGATCTGGTCTCAAATGCGCTCGGGCAAGAGAAAGGGATAACAATTAGTCGTTAGCGGGAAAGTCTCGATCGCACAGCCGCGAGAGAACAAAGGTTAGTTGTTAGTGTGCTCGCTAGGATATCGCATCCTATGCCTACATATCTACGTCTGGTACGAAGAATCAGAGCAGCTGTAGTTCGGCTAACTACGGATCAAGCTACTCAAAAGCTCCTACTGGAAGGAAAGGGAAAAGACACCCTAAAACTATAGCTGAGAAACAGAGGAATCTACCTACTGCTATCACACCTGGTTGACCATCCTAATGTCTATCATAACAACTCCGCAGCGGAGAAGTCAGAGCTCCTAAGGGATCATGGCAACAGGACTAGACTACAAACAAGAGACTGCAAAGTAAAGAAATACTGAGAATATGCATGAATGCAACAACTAAACAAACAAGGCGCAAAGGCCGCAAGCCACAGAGGCAAGGGAGCTCAGCTCTACCAAATGCCAACAAGCAAAGCCACTCAATAACAAACAAGCAGAAGGAGGACCACCTCAACTTCTCATGCACACCAAGTCTACTTCTAAGATGCACCTACTCAGAACTGTCTAGATGAACACCTAAGTCTAATGCAACATAACATCACACAAGTCAAACAATAGAAAGAGAAGGCTAGCTAACCTGACAAGCCTCTATCTACAAAACAAGAAACTACTCCTGGGCAAGACCCCTAACAAACCTGAAACAAGCTCTTAATCTATCTCTAAACAAAACCCTACACAACACCTTAAGCAAAGATCTAAGCAAAAAATCTAATCAAAACCCTAAGCAAGAGGAATCAATCCCAGCCTCCAAGCTTCAGAACAAGCCTACCAGAGAAAGGGAGCTAAGCAGACAAGCCCATAGTGCCTTCCTCAGGAAAGTACCAGGAGGTTACTACTCAGGAGTCGTATCCTATGCGGCTCGACAACTGTGATCAGTTTACATTCCTCCTCAGGAGAAATTAAACTCACATGAAGGCTCCGGCATCACTGGATACTTGAGAAAAACCTATATGCACTAAGGGAACTAAGTGAACAGACCCATAGGACCTTCCTCAGGAAAGTACTAGGAGGCTGACACTTAGGAATCGTATCCTACGTGGCTCAACAACTGTGATCAGTTTACATTCCTCCTCAGGAGAAATTAAACTCACAAGTTGGCTCCAACATCACTGGATACTTGAGAAATCCTAGATGAACTAATGGAACTAAGTGAATAGACCCATAGGACCTTCCTCGGGAAGGTACTAGGGGGCTTCCACTTAGGAATCGTATCCCATGTGGCTCAACAACATGTGATCAGTTCACATTCCTCCTCAGGAGAAATTAAACTCACAAGTCGGCTCCAACATCATTGGATACTTGAGAAAGAGGTGAGAAGAAAGAATGAAAGTCATTCATAGTGCCTTCCTCAGGAAAGTACCATAAACTCCCTTCAAACTTCAGGATCTCGAACCTCACAAACAGATAACAAGCTCCTAGACTAAGCCTCAATCCACTGCATCCTTGCAAGCTCCAACAGGACTTCAACCAGCTCCCATCCTCAAGAAGAACCCACAGGCCAATAAACCACAAGAGACCATCTCTGAAGTTCAACCACAGTTGAACTTCAAAGTCAGAAGTCATCAAGACTTCAAGCTTAGACCAATCATATCAGAACATCCTACAAGAATCTATCAAAAATTTATGGGGAACTTACATGGCTCTGGGACAACATACTAAAAAATCAGAACAAAATTCAACACCTGGTGAAAGAACTAAAATCAGCAACACAGACATATCCACAGGCCAATTATGTAATATCGATAACAATGAAAAAATGCAATTAAAATGAAAATGCATGATTAAGCTAATGTTTTTGCACTATAAAATTCTACATTGAATTACGAGTCTACAGAAAAAAGAACGGAATTATTTGACTAAATCTACTATTTTTTATTAATTTTCTAATGACATGTATGCACTAAAGAATATTAAAAAAGTCAATTAAATGGAAAATATACAAAAAATAGCAAACAAAAATAAAATGGCATTTTTATTTTTATTTAATTTTCTAAACATTTTCATGAAATGGCTGAAAAAAAGAAGAGTTAAAAAACAATTATTTTCATTTTATTATGAATTTTCTACTATGCAAAGAAATAAAAGAAATTAAAGAAAATAAAATTGAAGTAAAACTGGAGGGGGGTGCTGAAAGCAATGCTTCTAGGCTCACTCTGGGTTTGGGCCAGCGATGGGGGGTGCTAACAGCAAGTGGGCGCAGGGCCCAGTCTCTAAATAAACACAGAAAGAAGAAAAACGCACGGGGGATGCAGACTAGTAGTTTCCCAGTTATTCTTCATTGAGCTTACGCCCGGGGGGGTGCAGCTAGCATTAGGGCCTAAGGCCCAAACTAATTCACTCTGGCTTCTCACACGAGGGAGGGGAAAATGAGTAACAAGGGGGTGCCTCAGCAAAACGTGTTTGGGCTTGGCCCAAACCTAACCCTAACCCAATGAAACCCTAACCACAAAACCTAATCCCCTTCAATCTCTCTGAACACTGTTCATGCTCACCAACCTAGCCGCTTCGTCCGTTTCCCCCAACCCACTCTTTCTGCAACCTCTCTGATCTTTCCTAATCAATCCAAACAAACTTTAAACGAAAAAACCTCTCACCCAAACACCTCAATCCCTCACAAGAATCCACTGTTCAAGATCTAACTTAAACTACGTACTAACTGAAAATCCCAACGGAAGCCTACATTCAACAATCAACAACGAATCTGAGTGGAAGAACATCGTACCTGGCTTGAGGTGTGAACGACGCCGTGAACTGTTGACGTTCGTTGAAGCAATCCTTGAAGACGTTCGGTTGAGATTCTTGCGTTGAGATCTTGCTGGGGGATTTCTGGAGATCTCTTTGAAGATCGATGGTAATTGCACGAACACCGTGGCGGTTTCTGGGGAATGTTGACGTCTGAGGATTTTCTGAGTCTTCCTTGAAGGACGAAGGATGAAGGTCTGAGGGTGTTCTTGAATGTTGATGATGTTCTGGAAAATAGCGTGAAGGTTCAATGACGTTTTGGAAAACTGGACGAAGGTTCTGGGCGCAAGCTATGAGTTTTCCGGCGACGGTAACTGTCTCCGGCGAGGGGATGATGAATGATGGACGGAGGAACAAGATGGAGATCGGAGGTGTTTGGAAGATTCTGCAATTTTTGCAGATTCCGGCGAGGCTGGTGGCGTTAAGGGCGGCCGGACGGAGTTTGCATGCCGGCCGGTGGCTTCTCCGGCGTCGCGTGTGGTGATGACAGGTGGTAGAGGGAATGGTGCAGGGAGGAGACACGTGTGAGGATGGGTGGCAGCAGAGAGAGAGGGTGAGCTTTTGTGGGACGCGTGGCGTGGATTGGGAGCTTCTGAGTGTGTGAGGTGGGGTCCTGCGTGAGTGTAACGTGGGCCAGCCTTTGAGCCAACACGTGGCAAGCTCTATTTATGACACTGAGAAGCTCTGGATTGTTCTAGAATGCTCTAGTCTTCGCTGGAGAGGTCTGGGAATTGCTGGACTTTCTGATACAAACTGGGCTGCGAGTTGGGCCTTAAAACTGCACTCTGGCCCACACGAAAAAATGGCCAAAAAACTTAAAACTGACTAAAAAATAAAAAGCTTTAAATCTGATTATATTAAGACTAATCCTAATTAATCCTAACAAATTCAAATTAAACTCTAAACAAAGGATTAACCTAATTAAATCTAAAAAAAAGGTTAAAACTCTAATTAACTCTATATCAACCTAATTAAATCTAAAAATGATTAAGAACCTAATTAACTCTAAATTTCTACTAATTTCTATTAAAGTTCTACCATTATTTAATATCTATTAAAATCTATTATTAATAAAAGAAAAACTATATTATTTTCTATATTATTCTAAAAACAATTAAAACTATTTAAATTCTTTTATATTCTAAAAAATCTATTTAAAAAAACCTATAAAATTCTAAAAAAGAGAATTAAACTATAAAAAAAATACAAAAACCCTATTTAAATTCTAGAAAAATCTATAAAGCCTATTAAAATCCACAAAAGTCTATAAAAATCCTAAAAATGCAGATGAATGCAAATGACCGCCATAGAAGAGCGCACGAGACCAGATCGAATCGAACAGAGATCCCCGGGCATCAGAATATCCTCAAAATCACTGTGCAAGCTAAAAATCACCGAGGAGCGCACAATTTCCCGAAAATAAAACCCTGGTGATCTGGACTGGATCTGCCATATCTGATAGATGATAATCAGGCTGTAAACTCTGATATCCCCTGCTTGTGCACAAATATCACGCGTCTGATTTGCGAATATGAAATTAAACCACGAGTCAGATAGGAGAACCGGTTGGTCAAATTTTAGGGTGCAACACTTACTAGCTCAGGATAGCTCCTGATCTTCTGACAAGCAATCCCCAACTTAATCTCTGGACGCAGTCCATTCTCAAACTTTAAGCACTTAGAGGTCATTGCCCCTTCCACATTATGGTGGGGACAATACTGCACCAGCTCCTCAAACTTGGCAGCATATTCTTCTACAGTCATACTACCCTATTTCAGCTCTAAGAATTCAATTTCCTTAGTGCTTCGGATATCTTCCGGGAAATACTTCTCCAGAAAACCTTTCCGAACCACCTCCCAAGTAATGGTAGTTCCAGCAGCTTCCAACCTTTGGCGACTATTGTCCCACCAGGCTTCAGCCTCACCCTCCAGCATGTGAGTACCAAACCTCACCTTTTGCTCATCACTACAATCCATAGTTCTGAAGATCTTCTCAATTGCCTTCAGCCACTTCTGAGCAGCTTCGGGGTCAAGAATTCCCCCTTCGAACGTTGGCGGCTTGTTGCTCCGAAACTGCGCCAAACTCCTGAATTGGGCATCTGCAGTTTGATTCTGATTAGCAACAGCCTGTGCCATTGCTTGCATAGCAGCAGCCAATGCAGCATCGTTCCTTCCTGCCATACTGCTCAAAACAACAACACCAGGTTTAAAAGATATTCAACTCCATCCATAAGGACAGACCCAACTCGACTCAACAACACTGGCCGGACGGACCAACCAGGCTCTGATACCAATTGTAACACCCCACTTCCCAAAATCATCTAAATTAATAAACATTATAAATAAACAAAATCAGAGTTCCAATTCTCCCAAGTGGGATATCACATAAAAACAACGTTTCCTTATAAAAAGGTTTTTCTCCAAATACAACGGAATGTTAAATAATAAAATTCAATAAAAGTTTGATACGTTCACAGGGAAATAAAATATAAGTTCAACATAAAACAAACAAAAACGCCCAAGTCTCGTGCTACGTATCAGAGCATCCTAGACTCGACAATCACACCAATATCCAAGCTAGCTAAGCACCTGGATTATCTGTACTTCCGAAGAAGCACATACCACAACAACAACAAAGGGGTGAGAAAACATGATCAAAAAATAATGGTAATGTAATACATGTAAATAAGGTAGTACAACACACCAACACACCAAGATTCACCCCTAACAACACCATATGACGAACCTACTGTTCAAATTACAATATAACATATTATAATGCAAAATGCAACTCAACACCATACATGCGGTACCGACTCGTTGGTTCATTCAATCGAACCTGGATAGATCACTTACGCTCCTCCTGAGACATGATCTATCCCCCACCATTCTCCACAAAGGAGTACGGATGAATCACTTACGCTCCTCCTGAGACATGATTCATCCCACCAAAACACCATGATATGCACACACCAATGCATAACTAATATATTTAGGCACTCAACGTGCACACGATCCTCCTGATCATATCATCATACATCAATGGATATATGTACAGATATAACATACACCAACACCATATAAATCAACCAGATAGTAAACAAGTTCATACTTTAACACCAAGATATAAACATATCCCACCACTCGGGGGTACACGATCCTACTGATCACTACATACATATACCTCAACTAATTGCCCACCGACAATATCAAGGGAAACACGTACTATCACCAGTACGCAAGTTAAATCCCACACTCACCAACCTTACAGTGCATCAAGGCCAAAACATCACAAAAATCACATTCTGGTTCTGCGACGTTCGCTGGCATTCGCCAGGCGAACCGGGGCGAACCTTCGCTGGCATTCTCCAGGCGAACCTGCTGGCGAAGCCCCCTTTCCAACTATCGTGCATTCGCCAGGCGAAGCATTCACTCGCCAGGCGAACCTTCGTTGGCATTCGCCAGGCGAAGTTCCTACCCTTTAGGTCTGGGATTTAATTCTGAATTATTCGCTGCCATTCGCCTCAGCTCGCCAGGCGAACTCTCGCCTCCCTTCGCCAGGCGAAGCTTCGCCAACACTCGCCAGGCGAAGCCCAGCGAATGCTGCAATTTACCAATTTTTCTGACAGTTCTACAGATTGCTATCTAGGCCAAATAACTCTAATCTTCTATCCCAATTCACACCTTAACATCAGTACCAACATTACACGTAATTCAGCCTAAATGATTCCTAATCCCAATCCCAAAATCATCACCTAGACACTTTATTGATACATCAAAATCCCTACAGAATTTCCCTAAAAACCGTAAAATCACCTATATGCCAAATTGGCCAAAAACAACAATTCATCAACGTTTAATATCCAACCATCAACAATCAACAACAATCACCACATATAATACAGAAAATCATATATCAATCAATCTCCTACGGGGTCAAGGACTCCCCACTACCCTATACATGTATATACCATTCCCAATCAAATTTCTCCCCCCTTACCTTGTTAATCGGTTGATCGATGAAAGAACCCTCCAAGGTTTGGCCAATTCTGATTTTCCCCCGTTCCTTCGTTCTTCGCTCCCTTTTCCGTTCTTCTCACTTCTCTCCTTTCTATCGTTCTTTTTCCACTTTCTCTAACTTCTCACAATGTATCGTAAAAAATACTAACCCCTCACATTCTCTATTTTAATTCTCTAATCCCAATAATAATAATAATAACTTAATAATAATAATAACTTAATAAAATAATAATAATAATAATAATAATAATATTATCTCACCAAAATAATAATAATATTAATAACAATAGTAACTATAATAAATATAATAATAATAATAATATTCCCACCAATATTAATATTATACACTATATTATTATATTCATCAAAACACCACCAATAATCCTCCCACATTAGGGACACCCACCAAACATCACCAAATACACCCCCACCAAAGGGCACACCAACACATAATATTTAAAATAATAATAAAATGACTAAATAATTAAAATGGGTGTTACAGGGCCCATCTGCAGAAGGGTGAAAAGATCCCCTTTGAAAATCTTTCTCTTAATCTTATCGAGAGCACTGTCAGTTGGATGATTCGAGGTTTGTCCTTCAGATGTCGAGGTGCTAGGAGTTTGTCCAGAAGAATGACTTCGCCTGCTCAAGAGAAGCCTAATGTATTATCGAGGGTTAGAAACCTTCAATGCATCAAGTTCGGCGGTGGTAAGCTGAGTTTCGCCTTGGAGGGGGATGGTTTGAGTATCCTTGGGGGCAGAAGAAATAGGAGTCTTTATCACTTCAGTAGTGGTGGTTTTTTCGAAGGAAGTTTCCACAGGTTTCAATTCTTTATCTTGACCTTCCTTTGCCCCTGCGTCATCCTCTTCCATTTCGTCTCCAGTACCTTTATCATTGGACTCGTTCAATTCAGACTGGTGCATGGTCTGATCTTCAACAGCATGATCACCTTCGACATCCCTTTCTTCCACAACTATCGTTTGACCCAAGGGAGAATTGTTCATATCGGCCAAGTTTGTGCCCCCCTCCAAAGTGTTGACTTCATCATCTGCTATGATAGGATCGACCAGAATATTGTTGTCTTCATGGTCAGATCCATCAGTTTGAGACTGTTGGGTAGTTGTCTTTGCAGGTGAAGGAGGGACTGTGAAAGAATCAGGTTTATTAATCTCACTAAGAGAACTCATACCAGAACCCAAATCAGAGGTGGGATGATAGGTAGGCTCACCTTGGTTATTCAAGGGATAGCGTGATAGAGGAAGCTTGGTTGGGTCAGATTATGGAGCCCCAACATCAACCTAGAAAAGACAGACATTAAAAAGAATGGGACCAAAAATCAGTGCAAGACCCAAAGAAAGATAGATGTGCAATATACCTTGACATTTTCATCAGCAGGGCTAGAGTTGTCACTCTCCATAGGGACAACAGTTTGGATCAAAGCATCCCTCGTAGGAGCCTTCGTAAGGTCTTGAGGGGGAATATTGGTTTGAGGTATGTTGGTTGCAAGAGGAGCGGATGGAGCATCAAGAGTATCCACATCATGGGTGATCTTTCGTTTTCTTTTTACTTGAAGACTCTCACGAGGAGATCCATCTTCGTCATCAGAATCAATGATAATCTGGGCAGAAGCCCGTTTTAGTCTCTTTTATGGGGTGGGTGGTTTTCGACTAACCTGAAAGCAACATAAAGTGTTAAGAGAGATTAAGGAGGTCGAAATAGTAGAAAGTTGCGGAGGATTACCTTCTGGTCTTCGACCTTGCCTTCAGTTTTGGTTGTTGGGGCAGCACGTTTTAGAGCAGCTGAAAAATAAATAATACCAAAGCCAGTTAGCAACAATAAAGCTCAGAGAGGAAAGTCCAAATTGAAGGGGAATGAACCTTCAAGAATGTCGGATTCGATGCAAAAATCTTCGATACTAACATGAAGGTGCCCTTTAAACGTATCGAGTGTATGTTTAGTCTGAACCACCCGCTGCGCTTTGGGCTTCGACTGCTGTCGAAGGATTTTTATGGCGTCTCCACAAATAAACCAATCTGGGAATGGAGGGGCAAAAGCCACGCCAAAACCAGCAGTTGGTAGTCGAGGGACTTTTGGGGGGGAAATTTTAAAGGCAACCTCATACCGTTTCTCACGAGGAACAAAAGAGGAAATCTTTAAACTATCCAATTTTTTAGAAAACTTTTCTTTCAAAGTAACAGCAGCCTCACGGATGGTTCGACTAACATCATCTGGTCGATAAGCAGTTTCGAAGTACTTTCGAAAGGCTTGAATCTCTCTGATATGGGTAGATGTACCTTTCTTGATCTTCTCCTACACATCAATGAAAGCTTGGTCAATCAAGCGAGCAAAACTCGAAGCGTCAAGAAACTCTGAGGCATAATGTTTCGAACACCAGTCGTAGAAGTCTTGGGAGCAGAAATAAGAAGATTCAAAGTGGACAGGCGTAAGGAAAAACTTATGGTCATGGCGCGCCAATTGTGTCAAACAGTCAAGGGGAGATAGCACCGCTAGAGGAAGTATGATATGTGATTTCTTGTCATATAGGCACTTGGGCAAAGTCTGTATCAACCCAAATTGCCTGGACACCAAGTTTGGTTGGTAGGCTACTAAGCCGGTTTAACCTCTAACAAGGTTTAATTTATGAACCAGTAGTCGAGGTATGAGGAATCGTTCCTAAATCAGCTTCGACTCCTCTTCTTGCTTCTTTAGTGGAGCAGGGAAGGGTCTGGTGAACCACTCTGGGCCGCATCTTTGTTCTGCAAAGGGAGCCATCTTCGAGGTGAACTCGTACCGTTTTGCGAACATGTGAATAAAGTTGGATAAGTTGGATCGAAGAGTATGTCCTTCTTCACTAGGAGTAAGTTGGGCCAAGCGAGGCCATTCGACTCTTCTCTCAGAGACTGAAAACGAACCTTCATCGACTTCGCCTCTGTTGGGGAGGTTATGTTCAAAAGTGGCATTGAGCCACAACTGGAGGAGCCAAAAGGGGCCTGATAACAGCAAGTTGCCATGGCTATCAGGGTCTTTCAATTTGCCAGCACCTTCTCCCAAGGCCTCATAGAGACTGGCCAGAATCATCTCACTTAGGCAAATGCCTCTCTTCAGGTGCAGTTAGTTGGCTAGAACAAGATATTTTCGTGCCACCTGCAAGGACTTTATACAAAATACACAACGAGATAACCACATGGCCAGAAAGGTTATATGTTCCTCGTTATCAACTGAGGTGTTGGTTTTGTTATGATAATGTTGAACAAAGGATATGTAAGTATGTTTGGTGTTGGCAAAACCTATGGTGTCGTGGCTATCAATCTCAGGGTCGTAAACAAGGCCATAGGGTTTTAGGCTTACAATGGTAGCTACATCAAGCAATGTGGGTGTCATCATACCACAAGGGAGGTGGAAAGTATTATGAGTGTTATCCCATAAAAACAAGGAAGAAGCCAGCATAAGGGGGCAGTAAGTAGGGCCTACCTTCGATATCATTATCAGATCATAAATCTCAGTGTCCTTCCAATCTTGGGCTTTCACTTTCTCTATTTTTGCCAGCCAATTGAGGTAAAGTTCAGAATCATTAAAGTAGGGGGTAACCCTAAATAATCTGGCTCCATCATGGAGATACCTAAGATGTAACACCCCACTTCCCAAATTAAATAAAATATAAACATTATAAATAAACACCAGAGTTTTCACCAAAATAGTGGGATATCACATCACCAAATTTTTATAAAATACTTTATTAATTATTCTCAAAAATAATACAGCGGAAAACATTATTCCAACATTCTCGGCCATCCGCCAAATTTCGTAAAATCTTTATTATTATAATTCACAAAAAAAGTGATACGTCACAGGATTACAACAAGTTTGACATAAAACAATTAAAACACCCATATCCCGTGTTACGTATCAGAGCATCCTAGACTCGACTGGCACACCACCATCCAAGCTATCTAAGTACCTGGATTATCTGTACTTCCGGAGAAGCACAGACACAACAACAACCAAGGGGTGAGAAAACATGATCAGAAATATATTGGTAATGTAATACATGTAAACAAGGTAGTAAAACACACCAACACACCAATATTCACCCCAACAACTCCATATAACGAACCTACTGTTCAAATTACAACATAACATATTATAATGCAAATATGCAACTCAACACCATGCATGCGGTACCGACTCATTGGTTCATTCAATTGAACCTGAATAGATCACTTACGCTCCTCCTGAGACATGATCTATCCCCCACCATTCTCCACAAACGAGTACGGATGAATCACTTACGCTCCTCCTGAGACATGATTCATCCCACCAAAACACCATGATATGCACACACCAATGCATAACTATCATATTTAGGCACACTAAGTGCACACGATCCTCCTGATCATATCATCATACATCAATGCATATATGTGTAGATATATCATACACCAACATCATATAATTCAATCACACAGTGAGTAGTCTCACTTTCTAACACCAAATATAAACACATCTCACCGCTCGGGAAATACACGATCCTACTGATCACTACACACATATACATCAACTAATTGTTCACCAACAATATTAAGGGAAACGCGTACTATCACCAAGTACACAAGTTATATCACATACTCATCATTTTCACACTACAGCAAGGCTAGAAGGATCACATGAGACCAATTCAGACATCTCACCAAAAGTCTCTGAGGTTACTCAGAACCTCCCTAAACCAACACCTCAGCCTATACACCAAAATCAACAATTCATCAACATCAATCCACAATCACAAACATGTCAATAGATATTATACTTACCAATTATCCTAAAATTTCTACTCTAGAACCGACATTATGGTACATTACCGACACTTCAGAGTCACTCTGAATCTCACCAAGGTCCTAACCATAGTCGTTAACAAGACTATAGGGAAACAACACATAACTTTCCCAAAGCTATAATCATGGTCATTGCCAACACTACGATAACAACACAGAATCTCATCAATTTTATATTTCTAGTTACTATCAACACTACAGTAACATCAACAATCCAACAAAATGGATCAATACTACAGTAACATCAACAATCCAACAAAATGGATCAACATTACAGTTACTATCATCACCATATATATATATATATATATATATATATATATATATATATATATATATATATATATATATATATATATATATATATATATATATATATATATATATATATATATATATATATATATATATATATATATATATATATATATATATATATATATATATATATATATATATATATATATATATATATATATATATATATATATATATATATATATATATATATATATATATATATATATATATATATATATATATATATATATATATATATATATATATATATATATATATATATATATATATATATATATATATATATATATATACACCAAAATGCATCATCAGCATTCATCAATCCCCCAACATCAACAATAATCATAGCATGCCAATATAAAACTTTATATAACTATAAATTCCTACGGGGTTAAGGAATCCCCTCTACCCTATACATGTATAAACCATTCCCAATCAAATTTCTCCCCCCTTACCTTGTTAATTGATTTGATCGGTGGAGAAATCCTTCAAGGTTGGCCAACTTTGACCCTCTGCCTTCTTCTCCGTTTTTCGCTCTCTTCCTTCGCTCTTCTCACTTCTCTCGTATTTTCTCTCTTCTCCCCTTTCTACCGTATCCTCCTCATCCCTTCGCTTCCCATTTTCTTAATATTATTCATCCCAACTAATAATAAAATAATATAATATAATAATACTAATATTAATAATAACACTTAATAATAATAATAATAATAATAATATTATTATTATTATTATTATTATTATTATTATTATTATTATCACACCAATATCCCACGGTCTATGGTAATCCCTTTTCTCTCCATTCCAACTTTTCTAATATCTCCTTGCTACCCCTTCATATTTCCTTCCTCACGGTTTCTATTGTGACTTTTCATATTTTCATTCTAACTTCCCAATAACCCTTCCACCTCTTATTTTACTTATTCCAACCACTAATATTCCCAATAATAATTCTAATAATAATAATTATAATAATCATTATAATAATAATAATAATAATAATAATAATAATAATAATAATAATATAATACTATTGTAATATTATAGTAATATTCAACATAATAATAATAATAGTAATACACCCAACAATAATTATAATTATAATAATAATAATACTAATGATAATAATAACAATTATATTAATACTAATAATAAAATAATATTAATAATAATAATCTTAATATTAATAATACTAATATAATATTACTAATATTAATAATACTAATCATAATAATACTAATAATAATAATAATAATAATAATATTATTATCTCACCAAAATAATAATAGTAATAATATTATTATCTCACCAAAATAATAATAATATTAATAATACTAATAAATATAATAATATATAATAATAATAATAATAATACCCCCACCAATATTACTATTATTCATATTATCATATTCATACCAAAAATCATAATAATATAATAACTATATTAATAATAATATTATATTCTCCATATTAATAATATTACTACAAATATTAATAATAATCATAAATATAATAATAATAATAATAATAATAATAATAATAATAATAATAATAATAATAATAATAATAATAATAATAATAATAATACCACCACCACCAATATTACTATTATTTCTTATATTATTATAAACTCACCAAATTACCACCAATGATCCTCCCATCTCAGGGACACCCACCAAACATCATCAAATACACCCTACCAAAGGGCACATCAACATATAATATTTAAATTAACACCAAAGTGACTAAATAAATAAAATGGGTGTTACATAAGATCTACGTCGAAGAGGGTTAGGTTATCAGGGCCATCAGTGGGGATTTTGCCAGAATCTTTTTCCCCTAAAGGTTTAATGACTCTGTAGGAGGGGAAGAAGTCTTTAATGGCGGAATAATCAAGACCTAGAGGAGGTAAACATGGCTAAGGGTTTACCTGCAACAGTAATTGGAATGATTACCTGCGATTCATAAATGTGGCATTTCTCTTCTGACAAGGGTTCGCGAATGAACTGTTGGTTCCTTACTACCTGAGGACCGCTCAAGTTGGCAAAGGAAGGAAGAGTTGATACAGAGGTTTGTCCTTTGAGTTGCATCTTCTTCTTTTGATGATCAGCCATTTTTGAAAGAAGTAAAGAGTCTGTTGGTTGGGGAGCAGAAGATTAGAGGAAGAGAAATGCAAGAATGTTGTTAAGAGTCAGAGAAGTTGGTAAAATGAAAATATCAGAGGAGAATTACTTATATAGTGTATGGAAGATTGAAAGTTTTTCATCATTTAGGGGCTAGAGTTAGTGGGGCACGTGTGCGCTTGGATGTAGGGTGGCAGAGATAGTAGTTGCAATTCACGTCCCCTAGGTTGAAAAGGTGATGATGGCCCATGATTTTGGTGGTTCCCGAGAAAATCGCCATGATGAGAGTGACGTCAGGAACGTGCATCAAGGTGGCGGAGCAGTATCTTGCATGTTCCCCTCTATTTTCTTATTTCTCTTTCTTCCCTTTCACCTTCCCAGACTTGCATTGGTTGAAAGAACATCAGATGACACGTATGAAGAGGACAAGCGGCGTCGAAAGTCAGACATTGTCAAAAAATATGCTTTTCCACATCAGAAGTCGATAAGACATTTTTGGGGGGCAATTTGTTAGCTCCTAAATTCGACGCCTCGTGCAAAAGAAAGGAATTCAAGATGAAAATGCCAAGAACAAGTTGAGAACGAAAGTTTGTCGAAAGGTGTAAGGCAGCTAAAAGAAGGAGTCGAAGAACTCACCCAGAAGCTAGGAGTTCGACCGTTTGCTGTTGTGGATGGTTCGTCGAAAGGTTTGAAATTTGAAAGTTTTGGAGGGAACGGTTTTGTTTGCCAAATACTTAAGAAGACACGTGGCACCTTATGAGCAGTAGATCCATGCACCGTGACAAGTGGCGAGAGGAGGTGATGTTGGAGGTTATTAGAAGTTATTTTTTTACTACTATAAATAGGATGTCTTAGACATAAGCAAAGTGTGTTGTAATTTACCATTGTACAAATTAATCTTAGAATTACTCCAAGTATCCGAGCATAGAGAAAGCGAGTATTATAGAGAATGTACGTGATGTAAACACACCATCTTTTATCTTAATGAAATTTACTTTACTTTCTTTAAACTTTACAAAGTCTTTTATTGTTTTTTGCACCTTTCTTCCTTACTTTCTTTCTTTCTCCTCTTTTTCCTATACAATTCCTTCCTCTTCGCCCTTAATCTAATTTCCCCTCTCCAAACAAACTTCTTTCTTTTATTGAAAGCTTTATTACATCTTTTAAGTTATTTCGTAGTCGAACAAGGTGTTTCTTTAGGTTCGTTTGCCCCAATATTGTTTAAGTGTGTAACTTAGATAGATTTCCAAAACAAAAAGCCTTTAGCACATGTCCTAGGATCAATTTGATCGATTCTGTGAGTCACTGGAAGATCAGCGGTTGTTTTCCGATTTTTAAGGGAAACAAACTGCCAACAAAATGATCTGCTTTTCTGCAATGGGAACATAAGTCAGGCAAGTTCACGTGTTCAATGTTTGCAATAAAAAAAATGCAAACCTCTCCCGCTCTTCCAACACATTACGATTGAGAGGTTATGACAAGTCCATATCAACCAGAACACAAACAAACTGACCAAAAGTACGCTCCACTCTAGACTTTGAGGAAGTTGCAACGATGCAGATAAAAGTACCTACACTGCCAATAATGGCAAACAAAATTCTAGGCCTCCAATAATCCTGCGAGAGACTAAAAAAACTGACCCATACTTGAGCACATGTGTTATGTTGGGATGAGATGTTGAAATCCTAAGACCAAGCAAACAACTTCAATGAACTTGGATTGATATTCGGAGTACCAAAAGCCCTTACTCTTATCATGTCTTAAACACAGGAAAAAGTAAATTCGTAAAACCCTTTGCCAAGACAAAGAAATCCCCAACATTTGACATTCGCCCATAGCACTTCCAGCTTTTTATGAAGCGCATAAACGGTAAGCGGAGTAGCTCCCTTTGGCCAAATGATTCTTCCACAAAAATTGTTCTTGCAATCTTGAAGACCTGCCTTGTATTCCTCTTCAGGAATAGTAATAGAAAGCTTGTCCCCTTTGAAAATGGCCCACGAAAACTGCGAAGAAGGAATGTCACATACCCCATTCAAAACTTGAGAAAATGATTTCTTCATAATATCCGGATCAACTTGAACTGGAGGAGAGAGATAAAAGGCTCATGAAGAATTGTTTCAGGAATAAGGTCTAAGAAGCTCATTGCAATTCAGATCTCATTTCCAAACCAAATTAATTTTAAGAGAAATTTTAAGAGAATATTCAAAATTAGGGCTTGGTATCATCGAATTAGAATGGAAAATGTTCCACCAATCCCCTGTGTATGATAGATCTTTGTTTTATCAAGAGGTGTAATATTAAACATTAGTCTATATGTTAGAACTAGGGCAATTATTGTGCTTACGCTGGTTTAATAGAGATATGAGACCCCGGGTACCGCCTAGTGAATTAATGCGCTATTGTATTACCTAATCCTACATACGCTGGTGGACTAGGGATAGAAAACTTCGATTAGTGATTAGTGAGCTATATCGCAAGGGATTGATTATAGCGGTTTTGTTAATTTTCCATGGGATTATAGTGATAATATCATTAATATAATACATCAAACATCAACAATAGAGAAATAGGGGATTCTATACATAACCTGACCGCTTTCATAATTTTGTCTTAACACTTTATTTTATTTTTGCATTTCAAAACTGAAACCCCCCACCTAATTTACTTTTTTTTACGCACTACATTGTTTTGTCTTGTAAAATAGCAGTCCCTGCGGAATAGATCTTTTTTATTACTATGACATTATCGTCACACTTAACGAGAAGTCATCATTCCTCATATTCCATATATGATTGACTGCTTGAAGCATGTGTATTAGTAGTCTCTGGTACATTACTCGGCAGTTATTCTTCATTATATATCCAAACCTAATAATTTTTAATGAAATGTCTTATCTTTAAATGACGTTATACTTTCTCTGGGTCACTAATTATATATCTACATTCACATTTAAAACAAAGACATCTTACTCATCCTTCACTTTGATGACATTTATGAGCAAATGCTCATGTGATAAATCCTTTAACTTCTTCCTCAAAGTTTGGTTTAAGTCCATGTCTTCCTGGTAACGCTATACCGTACATCCAACTATTAGTATCAAAAATATTTCATACTGCACATTTACAAAATCATTGTCATTTTAATTACGGTTGTAATTTCAATCTATCAACCAATTTCAGAAATTTTGGTCAAACATTTACTACAAAATACATTTCATACAAATTATTTGTGTTATACTAAATTTATCTCAAACTACATTTTAAACAAACTATAAATTTCATACAAACTACATTTCATACTAATTTAATTCATGCTATATTTTATAAATACTATACATTTCTTACAAATTACATTTCATACTAATTTAATTCATATTGCCAAAACAAAACTATATATACTAAAAAAAATTAAAAACACCAGTAAAAAG
The DNA here is from genome assembly GCA_963859935.3 of Lathyrus sativus. Classification (NCBI taxonomy): domain Eukaryota; kingdom Viridiplantae; phylum Streptophyta; class Magnoliopsida; order Fabales; family Fabaceae; genus Lathyrus; species Lathyrus sativus. The sequence continues at coordinate 69,472,362 of OZ012738.1, read as the reverse complement.
CTAAAAAGTATATATATATATATATATATATATATATATATATATATATATATATATATATATATATATATATATATATATATATATATATATATATATATATATATATATATATATATATATATATATATATATATATATATATATATATATATATATATATATATATATATATATATATATATATATATATATATATATATATATATATATATATATATATATATATATATATATATATATATATATATATATATTTAAAAAGTGTTCTGGACTGGGCTTGGGGCTGCCCCCCTCCCCTCCCCCCGGTCAGGCACAGCCCAACCCAACTCTGCGTCGAAGAAGGCCCAACACAGGCTCAATCCATCATAACCGTCGAAGGACGCATTTCCCACACGTTCTCTACGTGGGAATGCGTCACTGACTGAACCCACGCCTTTCGTGGGGTGCTTTCGCTCTCGAGAACAAGCCATCCACTTTCTGGAGTTCGTGGGGCAGTTGATCTAGGATGAAGATTACGTGCTGGTCTTCCCTACTTTCATATAGGATCCTGGAAGTCTTCTATTATGGGCCTAACAATCCAGCCCATAACAGATAACCTTTGGCCCAACGCTAGGGGCTTTATAAATACCCTCATCCACAAGAGGGTCATGTATTCTAAATTCACTTTCACTATTCTATATTTGCCTTTTCTCTTCAGTTTGAACATTACTTTGGCATCAGAGTCCCTTGTAGGTACACCTCCTCCTCCTCTTCGTAACCGACGAATTTGGAGCTCACGGTATATTGTTGGCTGCTGATTGAATTTCTGATCCCGGTAAGATCAGTGGCGCACTGTGGGAAAACTTTGCTCCCCCATCTTTTCTTTCTCTAAAACCTAAAGACCAAATCAAACTATCAAAAACCTATCGGTCATTAACTTAAAAAGATATCAATAGTCGATATGTTCGTGAATCTAAACGTCAGTCCCCGACAATGGTGTCATTTTGATGTTGAGTAAATCAAAAGAAAGTATTAAGTATCGTATCCACAGAGACCGGCGCGATATTAATAACGTTAAGAAGATCGTTATTGTTTTTAAGTGAAGTTTGTAAATTTATTTGTTTTAAGTTAACAGGATATAAAATCGAACTTGTGAAACTAAGGTTTAAATGATGGATAACTTGTTAGGATTGAAACTCCACCACCGTGCACGTATGTATTTGGTTGATACTTCTTTAAAGAAATTATTTTTCACATTACCTTTATTAAATTCACTCACAATAGCATCCATGTCTATATGATTGTTGAGATTTCATTTGGTTTAGTTTAACTGATGATTTCTCGATTAATTAAACTAAAACAATCACATTAAGACCCGAATATTGTTTATGAAAGTAAAACCCTTAGTTCTATGTCTAGAACGAAGTTTTTAACCGATTATAATCTTTAACTTGAATACAAATGTATTTTCAATCACGATTCGTATTCATAAGTTCAGAATGACAAAATAAGATTTAATCGATAAATATGAAGAACATAATTTCATTAAAAAAGGAATTAATAAATACATATGATTACGATAATTTCCTTCCAATCCTAACATGAGAAGAGCTTCAGCTATCCATTATCATGGTAGCTTATACAAAAAGTAAGAATTGGAGATGAATTTGCATCAAGGATGATCTCTCAATTCATGATGCGAACCTAGCTCGATTCTTTCTAAACTTTTCTTCCTACTTAGAACTATCTAACAAATATCTATTACAAGTGAAATTCAAACTGTGATAATCTTCAATGCCTCTGTTGCCTTCCTTTTATACTGGTTGAGATGGGGGACTTTCGCTATGCGAAGTTTTAGTCGCATAGTGAAGCCAGCTTCTTTAGCCTTTAAGAATTTAAAACCGTCCCTGGAAATCGCCATACTTCGTTATGCAACGTAAAGTTCGCATAGCGAAGTTTTCTTGGTGTTGCTCACTTCTTCTCGCTTCAAGCAAAACGGGTTGGTTTTGGTTATGTTTCTTTCTATTTCAGCTTGCTTTTCCTTGCATCGCGGCCTTCGCATAGCGAAGCCCTATCTTGCAATGTGAAAGTCCTTCGCTTCTTCTCGCTTTCTTCACTTCAAGCGTAAATTGGGACTTTTGATTCTGTTTTTGTTAGCTTTATGGTTTTTCTCCTAAAGCTATTTTTCAAAAATCTGTCCACTTTTGTAGCTTTACTTGCTTCACTCATTGCTTTATCACAATGATTTTGACTTTTCTTTTGTTTTTTTTCTTTTCAATCTTTCATTTTCTTCATGATACCAAGTTTTTGCTTTTTTTTGTATCTCTTTTTCTCATTTTATCTTTCTTTTCTTTTTCTTTTCCTTTTTGTATAATCATCCATTTTCTCCCTAACTTATTTCTTTTCATGAGTGAAGCTATTGGTGATTTATATCATTATAGTTTTGGTTGTGCATAAAAAAAATGGAATGGATCAAAACTTCACTAAATGGCTTTCCTAGTGGTTTTGTATTGTTTTCAAAATTTGATCCATCCTTTGATTTTTATGGTTCAAATAGGTGTACAAAGGCTCACCCACATTCTGGTTATGATGAGATTCTTTTTGGCTATGATGGTTTTTCTCAAAATCAAACAATTTCCTTGATAATCTTTATACCTTTACAAAGCTCAAATGGAACTTCTAGATTGAACATGAATCAACCGAGTTTAACACAAGGATTAATTGTATGCATTTTGTAAACAATGGAAGTTCATCTCACTTTTTTCTAGTTTTTGCTAACTGATTCAAGCAAGTGAGTGTACAATGTAAAATGAGACATGTTATGACTTTGTAAGAGAAAAAAATTCAAAATCATGCTAACATTCTACAAAGCAAGTAAACATGTATCTTGCTTGACTTTCATCTGATTTCTATCATTACCACTTACTCTTTCCTTGTTGAATGTTCAAGATACTTGATTTGGCCTTTGTTCAAAAAAACCAGAAGAAACACTCTATGCTCATGATGAGAATGACAAGAACATAACAAGCCTAATTATCAACAACAGATTTTCAAAATAACTTACGACATATCAACCTTTTAAAGGAGTACCAAGTGAGTTTACGGTATGAACCACCGCCAAAAAGTTTCAAACGATTTATAACATAAAACTAATAAACTGACATTTCAAAAGAAAATACTAAAATTGAAATTGAAATGAAAGAACTAAAAGCTAAAATAAAAATAAAATGACTTACAACATTGGGTTGCCTCCCAACCAGCGTTTGTTTAATGTCGTTAGCTTGATGCCTATTTCAAGTGGATTCAAGGTGGTTTCTCTGAAATAATCGAAGCATCTTTTCCACTATCACACGGTTTTACCTCTTCCTTTTGTTTTTTGGCACTAGCATCCATTTTGAAGCATATTCCTTTGGTGATTGGATACTTGATATTCCTTTGGTGATTAAGGACCTCCGGCGTAGCGGTTCATTAGCGATGTCGACAATTCGCAGATAAGTGTCCCTTTCTTATGTGTGAATCTCTTCTTTCTTGTGTATGTATGTTCAGGATGGCTCTTGTTTGAAAATGTTGTACTAATCTTTTGCGTATATGCTTTGTGAAGTTTCTCTTTTGATGTTTTTGTTTTTTTCTTTTGGTCCCCCCCCCCCCTTCTGGTGTATGAGGACCACCTTTTATATCCTGTACTGATGCTTGTCAGCTTCTTATTGATTCTGCACTGAATGTTATTGATTAACTGTCCTAATCCTGCTTTGGAAATTTATTAATGGAATTCAATTTGTCTTGCAGATGTTGGTTATGTTTGGAATTCTATTTGGAAAGGACTCCCCTCTCCTTAATTGCATGGGATGTTTATGGTAAGTTTTGGACCCAATTTTAATGCTTGTGATATTGTTCCTGTCCGAGTTTAAACATGTCTTGGGTGCCAATTCATACGATTAAATGATGTCTTGAACTTGTCTAATTGTGTTAGATATTGTTCTGGAAACAAAACAGAATTATGATATCGGTTTGAAAAATATTTTGTTTATGTACTGGTTTGCATATGTTTGAGCATATTCGATTTAATTCACTTTGAATGGTTATCTGCAGCGCTTGAAAGTTGGGTGTCAAACACTTTTGAATTCTTTCCGAATTTCTCAGATTAGAGCTTCGATGTAACCGCAAGAACATTGGTCACCTCAAAACCTCTGACACTTCTTGCAATGTTCAACCCCTTTTTCTTATTAATCCAGGTGTATCCCCCCCCCCCCCCCCTCTTCTAAATCAGCACGTTGCATTTCTTGGTTTCTTTATATGATATGCAGGGTTAAAACAGGATCACCATTCCCTCGAAAAATTTGGATTGTAGTTGTGCATTTATCAGGTAATCTGTTCTTCAAACTTGTGATGCCTTTATTTGACTTCATTTTTACTAGCAAGTTGTCCTTAAATTCAAATGCATACATTGTTACAGTTGGTGACTGGAGGTCCACATTTTAAATCGTATCCAGTGCCATGGTACCTTCTTGTTGGATCGCCTTGGCCATTTATAAGAGCAGCGTCCGGCCTCTAAGTGATACAATAGAATATCGAGTCGCGACTTCTTACAGGTGTAGTTCTTTGATCATATAATGGTTTGAATAAATTTGCTGTAATGTTAAGCAACGTGCATTGTTTTAAGCTTTTTATGTTGAAACTAACTTCTTTCCTCCACAGCATTAAGTAGGCGTGCATGTGCTCGGGCGTCAGGTTGCAACTTTGGAAACCTTAAGCTTGTTTTCTTGGGAAAAAAAGCAAGGCTAGTTAGGGTGTCTGCTTTTTAGGAGTTGTTAGATGCCCAACTTTACTTATTTGAACTATCAAATATGGGCATCTTTCACTCCTTATTTGTAAAGAAAGTGTTAGAATCAGTCTTGCTTTTGTTGATTTGCACCATTATGTGAAAATATCTTGGTTCCTTTGATTTGTGTGCTATTATGCAGGAATCAGGCATGAAAAATTAAAGAGTAAGACACAATAAAGATGATAAAGATACCAACTCAGCATGCAAACAACAACAAGTTAGCACAACGAACTTGCTAGCGAAGCTTGCCAGAAAACTTCACAAAGTTCGCACAGTGAACTTACCAGTGAAGACCAGGAATCCCAATGTACTATTCATCCAGAAATAAAAGGGACCTAAACTCGTTGTGCAAAGAAGGCAGGGAACAACTCGCTGGAGCGAAGACGCAGCGAAGCTCTAGCGAATACTCCCAGACATGAGGTAGTAGGTATTTGGACAAGAATTCACTGTGCAAAGTTGGAAGCAAAGCCTTCGCACAATGAACATTTGGAAATCTGTCTGGGGAGTTTTCACAAGACATAGGCACTTCAAGTGCTAATTTGGCTGTTCGCTAGGCGAACACTTTGTTCGCACTACGAACATGACAGCTCAGCAGGCCTTATATAAGTAGCTTGTGCCACTTTTTGTAAAAATATCTTTTACTTTTGTACTTTCTTTTGAGAGGATTTTCTGACCTAAAAAGCTTGTCTCTCCATTTCTCATCATCTCTTAGCAATATTTCACAAAAAGAAGGTGGATTCCCATCCAATCTCGATTATTCGACTCAGATGTTGATCAACCTTCTTTCGAAATTTGTTGCTCAAGTTATCATGGAAATGGGTGGCTAAATCCCTCTCTTTTCAAGGTTAGAGGTAGTTAGTTTAGATTTTATGTATTCTTCTTGATCTTTTGTATGTGAACAATGTTGGGATCAATATAGATGAAGTTATTTGCTATCTTTTGTTATATCTATGGTTTGGATTGCTTTAGACATGAACTTTTCAAGTCTTGACCTAATATCTTCATCTATCAACTATACAAGTTCTAGACATAGGTTTGAAAGTTGATATCCGCTTTGTATTGATCTTGATGATTATTATTTTGAGTGTTATTTAGAGAGATAATTTAATGGTCGAAACAATAACATTTACGAAATCGCTTTAGAAATGAACGTTTTTGCGAGGATACGCGGTTATGTTGGTTAAAACTATGTTCACATATTTGATCGGTTGGATAAGTTTAGGACGGATTAGCGAACCCTAATCTTGGCATGCTTTTATCAAACTTAGACCGAATTTTATTCTGTTTTAATTCTTGCAAACTCTTGTTACGAAAATAGAAACCATTTTAAAACCCCCTTTTCTTAAATCATTAAACTTATGAACAACAAGCATCTCATATTCTCATAAATCCCAGTGGATATGATAAAACACTACTGCAAAATACTTTCTAACAAATTGGCGCCATTGCCGGGGATTGTTAGTATTGTGAATCTCTTATCCTTGTAATTCTTTGTGCTTTTTAATCTGTTTAGTTCGTGTGCAGAATTCGTTTATGCAAGGACAGGTCTGGCCTGAAAACCTTCTTTTCGATCCTGAGATTGAGAGAACTGCTCGCCGTACCAATAGTTGCACAAGGCAAAGACGACAACAAGCTATTGAGAGATAAGAGCACGTAGAATCTTCTTCATCCCCTCCACCTAATTCACTAATTATGGCAGCACCACCACCACCTCCACCTCCAGTTTCAGTTCCATGTACAAACAGTCCAAGACACACCGCTCAGTTTACGCGTAATCTTCAAAATGAAAGGCAAGCCGAGATGAAAATGGGAATCCTTGCACTCATTTATCAAAATCCTTTCACGGGGTTAGATCATGAGGAACCGTTTACACATCTTACCAAATTCTATGAGATTGCGGGTGCAACGGGAGCAACAGAAGCTGATGAAGAGTCATTGTTCAGGAGGCTATTTCCTCATTCTTTGATCAGGAAAGTGAAGGAATGGTATCTTGATCAGTCTACAACAGTTATGACATATTAGAATTTATTGGAAGAGAAGTTTCTTGAACGGTTCTTTCCGCATAATCGTTTCATGGAAGCAAAAACTGCTATAACTGTGTTTTCATAAGGAGGAAATGAATCCCTCAATGAAGCTTGGGAGAGATTCAAGCCAATGTTGAGGAAATTCAAAGGGAACGGTTTTGATGAACTTACGCAAGTTCACATTTTCCGCAATGGTCTCCTCTCGGTTCACAAGACCTTGTTGGATGCTACGGCGGGGGGTTCTTTGATGTCTAAAAGCGCCGAAGATGCAATAGCAATTATCGACAAGATGGCACTTAAGGATCACCAAGGAAATCATAACCGTGGAGTAGCTCAACGAAAACCCGGAGTGCTAGAGTTAGGTACTAATGCTCAAAACAAACTTCTTTCACAACAAGTGGAGCTTTTAACTCAACAAATGTCAAAGCTTCCACAATAAATAAAAGAGATGCAAAAAGTTCCTACCAAAGCTCAAGTGGCAAGTTGTGAATTGTGTAAAGGTGGCCATCCTACCAGGTATTGTTCTCCGGTATTGGAAGAAGTCAACTATGTCGGAAATCAAAATTAGGGATACCAACAAAGATCACCTTATCAACAAGCAAATCAAGGTTATCAAAGACCAAATCAAGGGTACCAACAACCTTGGAGGCCGCAAGAAGCCGGAACTTCAAATCGTCAATAATATCTAAATTACACTCAACCTCCACAAACTCAAAGTGCACCGTCAAAGATGGAAAAAACTCTTACTCAATTTATGCAAATGTCAACGTCAAATCAAAAGAACACTGATGCGGATATAAAGAATTTGGAGACACAAGTGGGCCAATTATCAAAACAATTGGCCGATCAACAAAAATGGCCTTTCACGGCTACCGCTCTTCCAAATCCTAAGGAGCATTGCAAGGCGATTCTCATAAGAAGTGGTAGAGAAATTGACATGGGCGTAGGTGAGGAGATAGTGGTGGAAGAAGTTGTAGTTGAAAAAGAAAATGAAAATGTTGAGAAAGAAGTAGAAAAAAATGTTGAGGGAGATTTAGTTGAAAATGAGAGAGTGAAAAAAAGTGAGGAAGAAGAGAAAAATAAGAGAGAAGAAAGAGTGAAAAAGTCTAGGAAAGGAAAAGAGAAAGTGAGCACTATCCCGATTCAAAATTTGCCATACCGCATGCTCCAACAAGGAAAGACAATGCGAGACACTATGCTTGGTTCATGGACATATTCAAGCAATTGCAAATCAATATTCCATTTTCCGAAGCATTAGAGAAAATGCCCAAGTATGCTAAATTCATGAAGGACATCCTTACTAAGAAGAAGAGGTATACGGGTCAAGAAACTATCATGGTGGATGCTAGTTGTAGCACAATCATTCAACAGACTCTTCTGAGAAAAGAAAGTGATCTGGGACGAGTCACTTTGCCCTTCACAATTGGAAACACTTATGTTGGTAAAAAGTTGACCTATTTAGGCTCTAGTATCAACTTGATACCCTTGTCCATTGTGAAGCGGTTGGGATACATGGAGTTGAAGTCCACTCAAATGACATTGCAACTTGCCGACAAATCTACCACTCGCCCTTATGGTGTAGCCGAAGACATGTTGGTAAAGGTTGACAAATTTTTGTTCCCAATTGACTTTGTGGTAATTTATATGGAAAAAGATGAAGACTCTCCCTTAATTCTTGGTCGACCTTTTATGAAAACCGCGTGCATGGCAATTGATATGGATGATGGTCTAATGAAGGTTAGATTTCTAGATGAGGAGATTTGTTTCAATCTTTTTGAAGCCATGAAGCTTTCAAAGGACAAGACCGATTGTTTTATAATTGGTGCAATGGAAGTGGTGATGGAAGAAGTCAAGGAGTTGTTGCAAGTTCCCACACCATTACAACAAGTTCTTACCAATGCTCTTTCAAAAGTCAATGAAGAAGAAGAAAAAGAGATTGAAAAGTGTTTGTGGGAGCTTGGGGAATTAGCGGAAATTCCACCTTTGAAAGAAAGGGTGGAAATTTTGAAAAAAGAAAACAACGAGGAAGTCAAACTTAAGTTGAAGTTGTTACCATCTCATCTTAAGTATGTTTTCCTTGATGAAGAGAAAAACAAGTCGGTAATCATAAGTTTGGATCTAACCATGGAGGAAGAAAGGAAATTAGTTGGTTTTTTGAAGAAAAATCAAGAGACGATGGGTTAGACTCTTTCCGACTTGAAAGAAATAAGTCCTTCCTATTGTATGCACCGAATATTCATGGAGGAAGATTTCAAACTGGTAGCTCAACCTCAAAGAAGATTGAATCCTACTATGAAAGAAGTGGTGAGGAAAGAAGTTGTCAAAATGTTGGATGTCGGCATGATTTATCCTATTTCCGATAGTCCGTGGGTTAGTCCAGTTCAAGTGGTGCCGAAGAAAGGTGGAATGACGGTTGTTCGCAATGAGAAGAACTAGTTGATTCCGACAAAAACTGTAACAGGATGGAGGATATGTATCGACTACCGTAGGCTCAATAAAGCTACAAGAAAAGATCACTTCCCTCTTCCTTTCATGGATCAAATGCTCGAGAGACTTTCTGGTCAAGAATATTATTGCTTTTTGGATGGATACTCAGGGTATAACCAAATCATTGTTAACCTGGAGGATCATGAAAAGACAGCTTTCACTTGTCCTTTCGGAATCTTTGCTTATAGAAGGATGTTGTTTGGTTTGTGTGATGCACCGATGAGTTTTCAAAGGTGTATGCAAGCTATATTCTCAGACTTGATTGAGAAGACTATCGAGGTGTTTATGGATGATTTCTCAGTTTTTGGACCGTCAGTTGATCTTTGTCTGAAAAACCTTGATGTTGTCTTGGAGAGGTGCGAGGATACTAATTTGGTGCTTAATTGGGATAAATGAAACTTCATGGTTACGGAAGGCATTGTGCTTGGGTACAAGGTTTTTTTTTAAAGGTACTTAAAGTTGATAGGGCTAAAGTGGAAATTATTGAAAAATTGCCGCCACCTCTGAATGTGAAGGGAATTCAAAGTTTTCTGGGTCATGCATGATTCTACCGAAGATTCATCAAAGACTTTGCAAAGATAGCGAAACCATTGAGCAACCTACTCAATAAAGATAAGTCTTTTCTTTTTTATGATTCTTGTATGACAGCTTTTGATTCTTTGAAACAAATCCTAATAGCTGCACCCATAATCGTCGCACCGAATTGGAAAAATAATTTTGAACTCATGTGCAATGCGAGCGATTATGCGGTTAGCGTAGTGTTAGGCCAAAGAAAGACCAAAATTTTCTATGCAATACACTATGCAAGCAAGGTTCTTAACGATGCTTAAATTAATTATGCAACAACTGAAAAGGAATTGCTTGCAATAGTGTACGCATTAGAAAAATTTAGGTCTTATTTGATTGGATTCAAAGTTGTGGTGTACACCAATCATGCGACGATCAAGTATCTGCTTACCAAGTCGGATTCCAAGCAACGACTAATTCGTTGGATTCTTTTATTACAAGAATTTTATCTTGAAATTCGTGATAAAAAAAGGATCCGAGAATTTGGTAGCAGATCACTTGTCCCGACTTGTGAATGATGAAGTCACAAAGTATGAGCAGGAGGTGAGGGAAGAGTTCCCTGATGAAAAGTTGTATATGGTAAAGGTTAGACCTTGGTTCGCTGACATGGCTAACCACAAAGCCACCAGATTAATGCCGGAAGGTCTAACTAGTCACCAGAGAAAATAAAATTTGTATGACGCCAAGTACTTTATGTGGGATGAGCCTCATCTGTTCAAACTTGGTGTTGACAACATTTTAAGGAGATGGGTATTGCAGGAGGAAGCCAAAGACATCCTTTGGCATTGTCACAACTCTCCGTATGGAGGTCATTTTAACGACACAAGAACGGCCGCTAAAGTCCTCCAATCGTGATTCTATTGGCCGTACTTGTTCAAAGATGCGCATGTGCACACAAAAAGTTGTGACGAATGTCAGAAGATTGGTAGAATATCACAACAAAATGAAATGCCTTTGCAAAGCATGATAGAAGTCGAGGTTTTCGATTGTTGGGGCATTGATTTTGTTGGTCCATTCCCACTGTCGTTTGGAAATGAGTACATTCTTGTTGCGTTTGACTACGTCTCAAAATGGGTTGAAGCCATAGCTAGCGCTAAGGCAAACGGGAAAAGCGTAATAAATTTTTTGAAAAAAAAAACATATTTTCTCGCTTTGGCACTGAGAAAAATTCTTCGCACAACGAACATTTAGAAATCTGTCTGGGGAGTTTTCATAGGACGTAGGCACTTCAAGTGCCAATTTGGCTGTTCGCTAGGCGAACACTTTGTTCGCACTGCAAACATGACAGCTCAGCAGGCCTTATATAAGTAGCTTGTGCCACTTTTTGTAAAAATATCTTTTACTTTTGTACTTTCTTTTGAGAGGATTTTCTGACCTAAAAAGCTTGTCTTTCTATTTCTCATCATCTCTTAGCAACATTTCACAAAAAGAAGGTGGATTCCCATCCAATCTCGATTATTCGACTCGGATGTTGACCAACCTTCTTCCGAAACTTGTTGCTCAAGTTATCATGGAAATGGGTGGTTAAATCCCTCTCTTGTCAAGGTTAGAGGTAGTTAGTTCAGATTTTATGTATTCTTCTTGATCTTTTGTATGTGAACAATGTTGGGATCAATATAGATGAAGTTATTTGCTATCTTTTGTTATATCTATGGTTTGGATTGCTTTAGACATGAACTTTTCAAGTCTTGACCTAATATCTTCATCTATCAACTATACAAATTCTAGACATAGGTTTGAAAGTTGTATATCCGCTTTGTATTGATCTTAATGATTATTGTTTTGAGTGTTATTTAGAGAGATCATTTAATGGTCGAAACAATAACATTCACGAAACCACTTTAGAAATGAACGTTTTTGCAAGGATACGCGGTTATGTTGGTTAAAATTACGTTTACATACTTGATCGGTTGGATACGTTTAGGACGGATTAGCGAACCCTAATCTTGGCATGCTTTTATCAAACTTAGACCGAATTTTATTCTGTTTTAATTCTTGCAAACTCTTGTTACGAAAATAGAAACCATTTTAAAACCCCTTTTTCTTAAATTATTAAACCGTTGAACAACAAGCATCTCATATTCTCATCAATCCCTCTGGGTACAATAAAACACTACCGTAAAATACTTTCTAACAGGAGCCTATGAACAATATGAATTGAAGAGTTAGGGATAATGTATATCACATCAATTTGTAATTAAGTTCTCAAGAGAACGCGGGATTGTATTTGTATAAATGTACAGTACTTCAAGTCTTATATGCTTCTTGAATTCGATGAGACTTAAACACACAAAGGTGTTAATATGTCGAGCCACTCCTTTGGAATTTATATTTAATATTGTACACCAACCTTGATCTTTAATGTGTGAAACTGATGTATTAGTAAGTCAAAGAAAATAAAGTCTTGTAATCCTCATGAATTTGGCATTGGATGAATATAGTTGAAACGAAAATCTTGAATGCTTGCAACCAAAGATCCCACTTTCATGTCTAAGAAAGATTATTTAAATTGACACCATTCTGCTATATCTTCAGATACTTTGAAATCAAACCACTCATACCTAAAGCACATTATTCAGCACCACGAACTTTTGATTTTGCGAATCCCATTTTTGTGCAACGCAGGTTCGTAATTTCCAGAATCTTGACAACTTACATTATACGAATTAAATTATGGGCTTAAAATGGTAAATTCCTCGTGGTGATGTGATGTCAAACCTCAAGCAAAAAAAACTTCATATCTCGAAGTCCGGAGGTGAGCAAATGATGATTGAGCTCGAAAATCTTAACTTGAGCATGAGGGCCCATTGTTTGGCAGTTAAAGGATGAACTTCCAAGGAATCTTGGGCATGAGGGCCAGTGACAAGCCTTGGGGTCAAGGTAAGTTGGTCATTTCCTTGGATACTTTGTGGGTATACGTATTCACTTGAATCCAGTGTACTTGGTTGATGGTACATCCAAAATTGATTGACTAACCCTTGAAATCATCTATGAAGCAAATCCCTAATTTAAACAATGAACGGATAGAGATAATACATCATAAAGATTGATTAGTCATGTAGGTATGATTGGCTTAAGATGTTATGCTTAGGATGATGCAAAATAGAATCTTAGGGTCAAAATTTAGGGTGTGACAGAACCGATTCAAATTTTTTTTCCTCTAAGACATTACAATTGGTCATGGTTTGAGTAGGTTGGTCCAAATACCAATCCTTTTCTTTTCCAATTATTGAGTGCGGAAACAATCGCATGAAGACTGCTTCTTCTTCTGCTTCCAGTGCTCCCAATGTACCAGGTAATTCATAGAACTTGGTGAGTTAAGTGTATGGATCTTTGTGATATAGGCATGCAAAGGGATTAGCATAAATGATTTGGAGTAATCCCATTTTCATTTCAGCTTGTCGGTTGATTGAATTGTTGGTGAGGCGGGCCAACCGTCTAGGGCTACTTTGACAAGGTCCTTCATTCACGATTCAGATCCACCTTTTGCCTTGGTGTCTTTTGTTGAAGTGAAAGCTCCTTCTTTTTGAGATCTTTGTTTGGTTAGCTTTTTCTGTTTCTTTGTTTGTCGTTTGTTTCGCTAGATTGTCCTTTCAATTTCAGGATCAAAAGGTAATAAGTGTTTCAGTTTTGTACCTCACATACACAAAGATTGCAATTTCTAGCCAATACAATGTTATGAGAATGTAAGATAAAGAAAAGAGAAAAGATATATACAGTCTTTTAACAAATATACAAATTAAAAAGATAGCAATAGTCGATATGTTCGTGAATCTAAACGTCAGTCCCCGACAACAACACCATTTTGATATTAAGTAAATCAAAAGAAAGTATTAAGTAGCATATCCACATAGATCAGCGCGATATTACCAACATTAAGACAATCATTATTGTTTTTAAGTGAAGTTTATAAATCGATTTTAAGTTAACAGAATATAAAATCGAACTTGTGAAACTAAGGTTTAAATTATGGAGAACTTGTTAGGATTGAAACTCCACTACCGTGCACGTGTGTATTTGGTTGATACTTCTTTAAAGATCTTATTTTTTCAATTGGTTTAGTTCAACCGATGATTTCTCGATCAATTAAACTAAAACAATCGCGTTAAGACCCGGATATTGTTTATGAAAGTTAAACCCTTAGTTCTATGTCTAGAATGAAGCATTTAATCGATTATAATCTTTAACTTGAATACGAATGTATTTTTCAATCACGATTCATATTCATAAGTTCAGAATGACAAAATAAGATTTAATCGATAAATATGAAGAACAATTTCATTAAAGAAGGAATCAATAAATACATACGATTACAGTAGTTTCCTTCCAATCCTAACAAGAGAAGAGCTTCAGTTATCCATTATCATGGTAGCTTGTACAAAAAGTAAGAATTGGAGATTAATTTGTATGAAGGATGGTCTCTCGATTCTTGATGCGAACCCAACTCAATTGTTTCAACACTCTTCTCCTTACTCAGAACTATCTAACAAATATCTATTACAAGTGAAATTCAAACTGTGATAATCTTCAATGCCTCTGCTATCTTCATTTTATATTGGTTGAGATGGGGGACTTACGTTATATGAAGTTTTGGTTGCAGAGCAAAGTCAGCTTCCTTAGCCTTTAAGAATTTCAAACCGCCATACTTTGCTATGCAACATAAAGTTCGCATAGCAAAGTTCTCTTGTTGCTGCTCGCATCTTCTCGCTTCTTCTCACATCAAGCGTAACTGGATGGTTTTGGTTATGTTTCTTTCTATTTCAGCTCGTTTTTCCTTGCGTTGCGACCTTCGTGTAGCAAATCCCTATCTCACGATGTGAAAGTTCTTTGCTTCTTCTCACTTCCTTTGCTTCAAGCAAAATTTAGGACTTTTGATTTTGTTTCTGTTTGTTGTTGCTCGCTTCAGCCTCGCGTCGCGACCTTCGTGTAGCGAAGTGTTTGCTCGCGATGCAAAATTTGCAAGGCATGGATTCTTTTTGATTGCAACTGGTGTTTTCCTTTATTAAACCCTGCAAAATCATAACCATTCAAGAGTAACATCCTTTTGGATATTTTGTTAGTAAATTTTCATCTTAAAAGTGAATGGAAGCAAGCATTTCGTTCGAGTTTTGGCCAAAGATATATCAACTATTGAACTTCCATCAGATGCTCGACTACCGCAACGTCAGAGGCACTATCAAGTGCAGACTCTTCCTCACAGCTGTGAGGAAGGGTATCATGGCATGGTACAAAAGCCTCGCCTCGGAGTCCATCACCTTCTGGATGGATCTGAAAATGTAGTTCATCAGGCATTTCACCGCCTCTCGATGACATCCAAAATCCGAGGCGTCGCTCGAGGCCATCATATAGGGGAAAGATGGATCTCTCTGAGCTTACATAGAGAGGTTCAATCGAGAGGCCTTCTAAATCACCACAACTGATCGGATGAAAAGATACCTACTCAAGCGAGGGTTGTGCCCCCATAGTGACTTCGCCAAAGTAGTTGGCATCGAGACATCCTGTTCATTGGAATACCTTTTCCTAAAATCCCATGCCTACATCCAGTACGAGGAGAGAGAGGCTGCTAACAATGCCTGCGACTCACGAAACTAGGAGAGCACCAAAGTCTCGAAGTATGATGACCATGTGGCTCCCCGATAAGGCGGGGAGAAAATAAGAGATGATAAGCCCCGCGACTCCTACGAACATAGAGGACCAGCACACCGTTTCGTCGAGTACAGGCTATTGTCTGCTCCTCGCGAGCGTATTCTGGTCGAGTGTATAAACTTGGAATTCTAATAGATCGGGGTTCATTTTCCCAGGATGACACCCCCTAAGCCAAACGTCGATAAATCCAAATATTTTCGATTCCATATGAGCCACGAGCTCGTCACCGAAGACTGCATCCACCTCAAGGATGCAATTGAGATCCTCACCAAGGAAGGACGTCTAAAACAGTACACCAAGAGGAGCGAGGCTCCTCGACAGGACGTTCGTGGACAAAGAAGGCCGAGGAGGAAACACCACCCTCTGACAATATCGAATTACAGGTCACCCTTTGTATCTCCTGGCCTGAGGACTTATATGCCCCCGATGAGGGCGACATGCCCTTGTCTGCCCGCAGCACATGGGAGAACTTCCCATGTGCTATGGTCATATCTGGCGGAGGATTTAACAAGCTCACCGTGGGGTCGGTGAAAAGAAAATTCAATGAGTTGATCGATGCAAGCTCGAACCAGAATGCAACCCTTGACAGGTTCTGGGGAAAATCAAACCCGATCACCTTCTACCTCAAGGAGCTACAGGGCAGTTCTCCCAACTCCAACATTACTTAGCTCGTGAGAGAAAAAATGGCAAACTTTAACGTCTATCGCATCATGGTCGATCAAGGGAGCTTCGTCTACATTATGTATACTCATCAGTTCAGCACTCTTCAGCTTGACGAGAGGCATTTGACATCGTACGTAGGCTCCTACCTGCAGGGCTTCAATGGCACAAACACTAAGCCATAGGGCTATTGCGAGCCGCTCGTCACCTTCGAGGAAAAGGAAACTGCCAGACAAGTTAAAGTTTGTTTCCTGGTCATATAGTGCCCATATCTGTACCAATGCATCCTAGGAAAACCAACCATGGCTGAGCTGACCGTTGTGCCGTCCACGGTCCATTTGAAGTTGAAGTACTATACGACTAAGGGACACATCATCATTCTTCATGGGGACATTAATGTCGCGAGAAGATGCTTCAAAGCATCCATAAAGGGGCTGAAGTCGATCAATATGACACCCAAGATTGTCGACAAGCCAGCTCGCTCTGGGGAGCAGAAGTCGTTTCCTCGCGTCAACTCAGTCGACCTTGACAGACGCTTCACTAGCGAGCAGAAGCAGAACAGAGCAACATCACACGCTTCTCCAACATCTAGAAACGACGGGGAACCTCTCCATCCTATGTGCCCCATTCTAGATGACGAGTTCGAGCTTATTCTCCTTATCAATGACATGGACAAAGGCGTGAAGATCGGTACAGGGCTCCCCAACTTAACAAGGAAGCAAATTAAGTTCTTCCTAAGGGAAAACACTAACTTGTTCACATGGAGCTCTGCAGAGATGCCCGGGTTAGACCCCGATGTTTCCTGCCATCAGCTGACCATAGATCTTGCCGCTAGGGCCGTAGTACAACATAGGTATAGGTAGTCTCCCAAAAATGCGGAGGCTACTAAATTAGTTGTAAAAGAGCTCTTAAAGGAAAATTTTATTTTTGAATCCCAGTACACAATCCGACTCTCTAATGTTGTACTCGTTAAAAAATATAATGGAAAGTGGCAAATGTGTGTTGACTATACCGACCTTAACAGAGCTTACCTTAAAGACGCCTATCATTTGCCTAACATTGACAAATTGGTTGGCAACTCTGCAGGTTTCAAACTATTGTCGTTCATGGACACATACTCAAGGTACAACTAAATCCCCATGGAAAAATCGGACAAGAAATACACGGCCTTCATGACCGAGTCGTGCAACTATTACTACAGCGTAATGCTTCGGCCTAAGAAACACTGGCGCTGCTTACCAACGAATGATGAATAAAGTCTTCCGAGGTGAGATTGGGGACATGCTCAAGGTCTACATGCACAACATGATAGTGAAATCCCAATAAGAAACTGACTACACCCTTCATCTCAAAAGGGTCTTCAACACGGCGAGAAGATACAAGATGCGATTCAACCTGGAGAAGTGCACCTCCAGCGTCCGAGCAGGCAAGCTCCTCGGCTTTTATCTGACAAAACAAGGAATCAAAGTGAACCCTGACA
Source organism: Lathyrus sativus (assembly GCA_963859935.3). NCBI lineage: Eukaryota > Viridiplantae > Streptophyta > Magnoliopsida > Fabales > Fabaceae > Lathyrus > Lathyrus sativus. The sequence continues at coordinate 69,454,694 of OZ012738.1, read as the reverse complement.
GATGCATAGCTTTCTCTGAGTTTCCAACACTGAGCTCGAAGAAATCGATCTAATCCCTAAACGGGATGCTCGCCTTGTTGTCTCGCTTCGTAGCTAAATCTCCCCAATATGCACTTCCATTTTTCAAACTTTTGTGAAAGGAAGTGACGTTTGAATGGACCGAGGAGTGCGAACAACCTCTCCTCCATCTCAAATAAGTTCTTTCGCAACCTCTAGTCCTCTCGCAACCAGAAAATGGGGAGACTTTGTACCTCTACCTCGCCGTCATAACCGAGGCTATCAGCGCGGCTCTCATTTGCGAAACCCCTGAAGAGTAGAAACCTATATACTTTACCAACAAAGCCTTGCAAGTCCCAGAGCTGAGATATCAGCATATCTAAAAAATGGCTCTTGCCCTCATCAATGTGGCCAGAAGGTTACAACATTACTTCCTGGCTCACACGATTGTGGTAGGGACTAACCAGCCCGTAAAGCAATTATTCGAACGTCCCGACATGGCCAGTAGAATGCTCAAATGGTTGCTGGAACTCTTTGAGTTCGACGTCTAGTACGAGAGAAGGAAGGCTCTCAAAGCTCAAGTATTAGCTGACTTTGTGGCAGAAATGTCCTCCCTGGTCTCCCCGACTAATAGAACCCACAGATGGACCATTTACGTGGATGGGGGCATCTAACTCAACAGGAAGAGGTGTGACATCATTCTTGAGAACAAAGAAGGCCTCTTGATCAAAGTTTCCCTCACTTTATCCTTCTCGACCTCGAACAACCAAGCCGAGTATAAAGCCTTCCTCACAAGGCTACACTTAGCCGATGATCTAGGCGCGAAAGGGATAAAGATCTTTACCGATTCTCAGCTCGTCGCCTCTCAAGTACGGGGAGATTATCAAGCCAAAAATGAAAACCTCGTTGAGTACTTAACCCTGGTCAAAGAAATGATGAAAAAGTTTGATTCTGTTGAAGTAAAGCATGTCCCTTGTGAACACAACACCCAGGCAGACATCCTGGCGAAGCTCTCGAGCACGAAGATAGGCTAAAATAATCAGGCGCAGAGGGCAGACATCCTAGTAGGTACTTTCTCGACCAAGCATCGAGAATCCCATCGTGACCATTGACGTGAACACCATCAGCGACAACGACTGCTGGATGACCCTGGTGTGCACATACCTCATCATGGGGGAACTTCTCTCAACCTGAGAGAGGCTAACATAATCAGGCGCACAACTTGCTCCTACGTCTTAATCAAAGACAAGTTATACAGACGGGGATTCTACATCCCTCTTCTCAAGTGTGTAGAGGAGGCGAAGGTCACCTGCATACTTCAAAAGATCCATGAAGAAATCAACGCCCAACACCTCGGAGGGCGATCCCTTGCCCAGAAGGCCTTGCGAGCGGGATACTATGCGAAGGAACATGTCAAAAAGTGAGACAAGTGCCAATGTTACGGGGACATGCATTTAGCACCGCCCAAAGAGCTCAAAACGCTCTCGTCCCTGTGGCCTTTCACCTGGTAGGGGATGGATATCCCTGGCCCCTTCACCATCGGTTCGTACCAGAATAAGTACTTGATTGTCAGTGTCGACTATTTCATGAAGTGGATACAGGCTTAGGCCCTCGCCAAAATCACAGTGCATAACATACTTCGTTTCTATAAGAGAAAAATACTTGATCGGTTTGACGTACCACAAGCATTCGTCATCGACAACAAGTCGCAGTTCATCGATAAAAGCTTCCAGGAGTTCATCGGCAAACTAGGCACCAAGCAACATTTCACGTCTATCGAGCACCCGCAAACAAACGGCAGGCTAAAGTCGCAAATAGAGCACTACTATGGAAAATTCATTTAATAATGGTTGGGAAAGATATATAATCACACGGACCCATGTGTGTTATGTAGAGTATGGTTGTATATATGATACTTACAATTACGACCCAGTAATCGTTGTAATAAACTAGAAAGCGCGCGCCCTATCACAACGGATTTTCTAAAAGACCGTTGTGATAAAAATAATGGTTCTAGGTTCGATTCCCAGCTGCGCCGTTTTGATATTTATTTTTTTATGGACAGTGCACGAGATATTATAACGATTATGATATATAACCGTTGTTATATTTTCTGCAGAATTAACAAATATTATCCTACTTTTATAATCAATCCCATTTTTTCACCTGTATTATTGTTCACCATATCACAACAGAAAATACAACTCACATTTGTGATAAAGTTATCGTAATAATATTAATTGTATCATATTCATAATATCACATAATTGTATCATATTCAATTGTATCAAAACAAACATCCTACAATTTATCAGAACAAATAACCTACAATTTACACATTACATGACATCAGATAATTGTAACTTGGTGTTTTAGTTTCTTGTCTCTTGGTGTCTTGTCTCCTAGTGTCTTGATTCTAAAGACCTATGATTTCAAATAATTATACTTGTTAGTAAATATACTTAGAAACTATAACATACAATTAATATATTATGAATAAAGAATAAATTATGTACTTGTTAATTTTCCCATATTCCTTCTTCATGATCGATTCGAATAACATGCACGACATCTCCATCAGCTTCATCATATGAGGTATGAACTTGTGTTGTGTAAGAAGGTGTGGACAGAATATCAAGACTTTCATCACTAATATGAATGTGTTTTCCTTGGAGAATGATTAATCATTTCCCCGATATGTTCGATGGGTCGGTAACATAGAAAACTTGTTTTTCTTGAGAAGCCATGATGAACGGTTCGATCATAAAAGATGCCTTGCCAAGGTTGACCCAGGTGAATCCTAATTCATCAATGTGTACACCATTACTATTATTAGGAACCCACTTGCATTTAAATAAAGCCACTTTGAAAATAACATAATCAATCTCCCAAATCTCATCAATGATACCATAAAACAAGGTAGTTGCCAATACAGGGTTCTTATCTTTTGAACTAGAGAAATACATCGATTCAGCTTCAACCATAACCCACTGTTTTACATTGTACTACGATCATCTTTTGATTTTGTATAAAAAGTATAATGACCAATGTCCTATGCAGTCCAAGTAATGACACAAAATTTTGGCTCGTACGACAACCATTTAAGTATCTTGGATGCACTACGATCAATCTATGAATCTCTTGTTATGCTCTATCAACAACAACTTATCACTCATTCAGAGATATTTTTTCCTCAATCTTGGATGCAACTACGATCAATCTATGAAAGGTTAAACTTCATCTATATTATTCAATATGTAGAAATGTGCTTGAATAACTACATCCCGAGCCATTGACTTAACATTTAGACCTTGAATACCTCTTTCGTTTGTGTCAGCATGACAAGACTTTAGAATTCCTATAAAATTTGTGTCTGATAAATAGTTTGTATAAAACTCAACAGCTTCTTCTATGATGTACCTTTCAACAATTGAAGCTTCTGGTCGGTGATGATACTTCATATATTCTTTAAAGATCCATACATCGCTCTATTGCATACATCCACCTTAAATAAACTGGACCAACAATTCTGATTTCTCTTACTAGATGAATAAGTAAGTGAACCATAATGTCTAAAAATGATGGAGGAAAATACATCTCCAATTGACACAAGATTATGGCAACCTCATCTTCTAATTCATCTAATTTTTTGAAATCAAGAACTTTATTACATATGGCATTAAAGAATAAGCAAAATCTCGTTATAGGTACTCTCATATTTTTTGGTAGGATCCCACAGATAGCCACTGGTAGAAGTTGTTGCATCAATACATGACAATCATGAGATTTTAAACCAATTAACTTGAAATCTTTCATTATATAAGTTTTTTGATGTTTGATGAGTAACCTTGTGGAACTTTAATACCTTGCAAACACTTGCAGAAAATTTTCTTTTCCTTTTTAGATAGAGTGTGACATGCTTGAGGCAGATAAGTTCTTTTTCCTTTCTCTATTGGAGCCAACTGTTTTCGTATATCCATCTTCTCCATATCAAGACAGGAAGTCTTACTATCTTTAGTCTTTCCTAGAATGTTTAGAAGTGTGTCAATCAAACTATCACCCACATTTTTCTCCACGTGCATCACATAAAGACAATGTCTAACATCAATACTTGACCAATATGGAAGGTCAAAGAAGATGGACCTCTTTTTCCATATATTTTTTGCAACTGCCCTTTTTCATTTTTCTTTCTTCCCAAAGACAACATTAATGTGTTTCCTCCGTTGATAAACTTCATCCCCGGTTAAAATTTAAGGAGCCTCATCAAACTCTTGCTCTCCATTAAAAGCCACCCGCAATCTATGATAAGGATGACCAAATTTTAGAAATTTTTGATGCCCAAGGTAAACGGTCTTTTTTCCAAAATCAAGTTGGTGATAACAAGTATCATCTTCAAGTTGGTGATAACAATGATCCAGAAATTTGTTATCTTCTGGTAACATTTGCTTTAATAATTCAAGTAATTCCGTGAAAATTTCATCCGACCATCTATTTTTTGCCTTTAGATTAAACAAATTTAACACCGCCAACAATCGTGTAAAATCTATGCATCCCTTATATAAAGAGGTGTCTTTATCACTACATAAAGTATCATAAATATGAGCATTCTTAAAATAGATTCCCCAATATCATGGAACATATCCTCTAGTTGATCTTCCATATATTCATCTTCATCCACTCTTTGACTTTGTGACGCCCGACTTTCCTCTTTATCCACCCCACCACGCCACGTCCATATTATGTAATTTTGACATATAACATAAAAACAAAGGTGATTGAATATTTCTTTCTTTGTACCCTTTTTGATATTCACACAAACAACACAAGGATAATAAAAGATATCATTATTGTCAGGAAGATGTTTATCAGCGTATTCAAGGAATTCAAGAACTTTGTTCTCATAAACCGGACCTAATCTATCGGCTTTCATCCAACTATGATCCATAACAACTTATGAAATTTATACACGTATAATAATGTGAATAACACACAAAAATCTAATCCAAAAACTTAAGCATATGTATATACAAATCTAAACCTAAAACATATGAAACATGTACTCTCATACTGATAAAGAAAAAAGAAATGAAGATGTTGAAAAATACCGTACTTCGAAGCTGAAGAATCTTATGCACGTGAGGAATGAAGATGTTGAAGAGTACCATACTTCAAAGCTGAAGAATCAAATGAACGAAGAGGGTGAATATTTGAGCATATAAAACATGAACCAAGGAAAAAGGAATGAAGATGTTGAAGAGTATCGTACTTCAAAGCTGAAGAATCAAATGAATGAAGAGGGTGAACATTTGAGCTCCAAATGAATGGATATGAATAGGGTAAAGATTACGCCACCAATGCCGTATCTGGCTCGCTTGTTTGCCTAGGGCGTCTTATGAAAGAAATACATAATAGGTTTTATTTTAATTTATCAGTAAACCCTTTAATCACGGTTGGACAACCCAGCCGTAGTGGAATTGTAAGTCCTCTAACAATGGTTGGTTTAATTCACCGTTGTAAAATCATTTATAATTTATTTTTTAAATAATGGACTTAAGTGACACACGCTTAATGTACTCTAAAAAATGGAAGAAAAAAAATGTAGTTGTTGGGAATTAAAGCTTGCTACACATCATTTATTACTACAGTTTTTTAAGACAACCATCATTAAATTACTGTTTATAAATCCAGCTACTCACTGAGCGCAAAAATTTTAACCTATTACAATGGTGTGTATGAATCCGTTGTAAACCTGGTGTTGTTGTTTGGGCATTTTGTAGTAGTGGAGAGATCCTGTGAGGCCTAAAACAAAGATCAGGCGAATCTAAAAAGAGGTGGGTCGAGGAGCTACATAGCGTACTCTGGGCCTAAAGAACGACACCACACTCGACCACCAGGGAGACTCCATCCCGACTAACCTATGGAACCGAGGCAGTTATTCTAGTGGAAATCAGGGAGCCCTTTAAGCGGACTGAACCTCCCCTCGATGAGGAGATGAATGTCGGGGCACTAAGGGAGGAACTCCATCTGGTCGAAGAAATTCGGTTAGAGGCAACCCTCCGTGAAACCTCATTGAAACATAAAATAACCATGTGACATGACGCCAAAGTCATAAAATGCAAATTCTAAGTCGGCAGCTTAGTCATGTGGAGAAGTCAGAAAGATTCGCACGAGGGCAAACTTACCGCAAACTGGGAAGACACTTATCGTGTCCGAATGAAAACGAACAACGGGGCCTATTACCTTGAAAACCTGCACGGGGAGGAACTTGCTCGACCATGGAACGCTGCAAATTTTAAACAATATTACAGTTAGACATCGCAATCGGCATATGTGGTTCAACGACAATAAAGTTTTCCCCGACTACAAAGACATGCTAAAGTACAAGCATGACTTCCCAAACTTGAAACAAAAAGGCAAGATTATGCTCTTTTATGCTAGCAGATTCTTGACCCGACGGGGACACCATAATCGAGCTTCTCCATTGTTGTACCAATAAGGCAGAACACCTAGCTCACGATGGGAAGTTCACACCGCGAAGGAAAGACCTCGACTGAAGTCCTAGCTCCATTTTTGATTGAAAGCCAACTCCAATCACTCGACCAGTTCCCTAAACAGTCGAGCACCAACTTTGTTGAGCAAGGGCCCCTAGACACTTAGTAAAAACAATGTTACAAACATATATATCGACGAGGAAAATAAGTACTCAACAAGTAAAACATACAATGACATGCACACATGGCAAAAAGGTAGTTATATTAGGATTATGAATCAAATATTCAAGTACAACAGACGGGGAAAACCCACCATTCAAATATCACAAACCATGGCATGTAGGCCGAACAAATACCAAATCAAAATACAAAAATATGGCGCGCAGGCCAAACAACTACAAAATAACGGCTAAAGATCTTCTTCCTCCCCTGGCTGAGACTCCTCATCGATATGGTCAACACTATTGCTGAGACCCGCTGGAGCGACTATCTAGCCATCGACCACATGGTGAAAATACCCGATCCCCTCAGTGATGAGCTGAATTCCAAGGTTGCCGACTTGGAACTGCTCCACCGCACTATTGAAACTCAGCTCGATGGTGCCTAATTAGTCATGCTCGAGCTCCCGAATCCGGGAAACCAACTCACCTTGAGTCAACAAAGCATTCTCCTCGGTGGTCTTGTCCTCGGCGAGCATCGTAGTAGTCTCCAACTCAGTGACCCTCGCTTAAAGGCGTTTGTTCTCCTCGACTTCCTTGGTTAGCGTCTCCTGCATCTTATCCATCTCATAGTACATCCTAGCCTGGATTTCATACTTCTATCGGTAGTCAATGAATTCATTTTTCAGCTTGATCTTCTTTACCTTAAGAGCCGCATTCGCAGCCTGCACCTTCCTCAACTCGGCAAGGGGGCATGTCTCCTTGTTGTTGAGGGCCAGGGAAGTCTCTAGAACCCTCATCACAGCAGTTGCATCCTCAGACAACATTTTTCTTCTGGCCACTTTGTCGATGACCAGGATTGCCTTTGAGTCCAATTCGGGCACAACTAGAGAGTTATCCCCACTGAAGAACCCTATATATAGATAACATGGGGGTAACACAAACTTCTCCCTGAAAACAACCTCCGTGAGATCGACGGTTTTGGGGTCTTCTCCATGCTGCCTCTTCTTGGCTGGATGTTCCTGAGAAGCCGGAGACTGGCTGCTTTGGGGGGAGGAGGAAGAACTGCCGAGGTGCTGGTCAATCTTCGACAACTTTTGGACTTCAAAAACCCGACCCTTTGAGGCTTCTCGGTACCCATGGCCTCCGCAATCTTGAGCATACGCTCCTGAAGGCTCGATATTTGACTTGTAACAAAGTAAAGAACACATGTTAATATAACAAGGAAGAATAAGCGGGCACACAAGTTGGGAACACACTTGCTACCTAAAAGCCTTAAGGCTTCCCCGACAGAACCGCACTCGAGGAACGCCTTGGTGTTGATTAGTCGGGCCTTGTAAACAACCTCCTCATCCTCGTTAAGGATAAAGCTCTCATCTTTGTTCACGCACTTGAAAGGTACGAAGCTATCAACAAATGCCACGAGCTTCTCATAGGCAAGCTGATCCTCGGTGTCCAACTCATTGGGCTTCGTGATCTAGTGATTCGTCCCTTTATTGAAATAGACACTCTGCCACTCGAGGGGAAACTTTGCTTCTAGCCTCACCACCTCCTGCCCATCCACGAGCTTGAGCACGTGTTCGAACATGGAATTGACAATAACCTCCGATACAGGCTTCATGAGGAAGTATCTATCTTTGAAGGCACAAAAGGATTCCATGTATGTTATAAACAACTTCCTCTGCTGTTTGAAGGACACCCAGCTGCACTGCCTATGTGCATATTACCATTGAAGATGGAAAATACAGAACAATAGTGAGGGTGTGACGTTAATCTAAAGGTGTTGGCATATGCGCTCGAATGCCCGTACAAATGAGATCGTGTTTGGGTGGAGCTGTGAGGGTGCCAACTCCAACCATTGGAACATCCCCATCTGAAAGTCACTGAAGGGCAGACGAAGCCTTGCCTCCCGGAAGGTAAACTCGTACATGTGGAAGCGCTTCCCCTCGTATGGCGAGGAAATCTGGTCCATTTCTTAGGGCTTGTACGTCTCCCAGTTTTCAAGGGCCCATTCCTCTCTATCATCGACGATTGTAAAAGCATCTGAGTCGTCAAATATGAAACGTGAAGCAATTCCCCAGGGTTCTTGCTCGACTCGATCCAACTGGGTTTCAGTATTCATGTCGGCCAAGTTGGCTTCGGCATTTACGTCGACCATATCAATGTCATCGGTCTGTCAAGCAATTTAACCTAAAATATAAAGGAAAATAGTGAATTCAACGTCAAGATTAAATCCACCATTCCACTGCAAATCAAGTGAAAGGGCACGGAAAATCTCGATGACACGTCCTCGACCAAAGCTCTTGACAACAAGCACGTAATCATGAGGAACTTCTCCTCGACAAAAGACATAAAACCCACTCTCCATGGGGAAGAGACTCCTATACATGAAGATTCCTTATAAGAACCTTCAAGTGGAAGAAGCCTCCACGATACAAGACATTTTCAGAGTTTCTACACCCCTGTAAGGAGGAAGTCTCCCCGATGCTAAGCCCAACAAAAGTTCAAGAACTTCGAGCTTCAATGGAAACTTCATGAGTTCCTCGAAATCTTCATTGGAAACTTCATGAGTTCATCGGAAACTTCATGAGTTCCTCGAAATCTTCATTGGAAACTTCATGAGTTCATCGGAAACTTCATGAGTTCCTCGAAATTTTCATTAGAAACTTCATGAGTTCATCGGAAACCTCATCGGAATTCCACGAAATTCATCGGAAGTTCAAGAATGGCACCAGAAAACTCATAGAAATTGCTGAAAAATGCATAACCTCATCATGAAGTTCATGAGTGTCGCCAGGAAACATGCATTTCATTCTCTTCGTACTTGAGATTCGATGGCAGTCGACGATTGAGAATGGCAGAACCATCGTCAAACACCAACACTCGCTGGAACCAGATCCTAAAGCTACGTTCTAAGACTAACCACTACTAGACAAACTGAGAAAAGAAGCGAAGACTTACTTGGGTGACAGAAAGAGGGCTGACGGCGGCAATCGAATGTGGGAGAGAGTAGAAAAACTATTGATAAATTCTTGAACTTGAGAATACAACGAGTGTACCAAATGAATCATATTCCCTCCTACTTATATCCTCTGGCATGGGAAAATGAATCATCCTTTAGACCCTCGAGTACCCTTACTCGTAGGCTGTCAGATGCATTTATCATTTCTGACACGTGGCTCAAAGAGATGTCATGCTTGTCTTTTCAATCCCCATCACATGGCTCGGGGGAATGACATGTCTTCTCTTTCCACTTCCGTCACATGGTCCGGAGTTTGTCGTTCCAAGTCTTGTCGATGTTCCAGAGTCCAAGACATCGAGTGCAATGCTCAATTCCCATAATGTATCGCGAGCACGTCCTTAGAGAAATGTTTGAAACAAGTTAAGTTATCTAACACAGATAACGACTTTGGCCCTTCGCGAGCACGTGACCTTGAGATAAACTTGAAACTGAACCTTGTATTCTAGCACTCATAAACCTTGCAGGCAGCGTCTCGATGAAAACATTTTTACATGCTCCCATTGTAGGGCACGAGGAGTAACTTCCACGCTTCCTTGCAAGCGTAGCTCCACGAGCTCACGACCATGAAGCCGAGTAGACGCTCTCCCCAGGAAAATTTCCTTTGTCCCTCTTCGACGTAAGAATTGACTCTAATTCATTACTCCTCTACTTTAGAGCAACGAATTGGGGGGCTCATGTTCTGGACTGGGCTTTGGGTTGGCCCCCCCGTCGGACACAACCCAGCCCAGTTCCACGTCGAAGAAGGCCTAACATAGGCCCAATCCATCATAATCACTGGAGGACACATTCCTCACATGTTTCCCACATGTTCTCCACGCGCTCCTCGCGCGGGAACACGTCAGCGACTGAACCCACGCCTTTCACGGGGCGCTTCCGCCCTCGAGAACAAGTCATCCACTTCCCAGAGTTTGTGAGGCAGTTGATCTAGGATGAAGACTACGTGTTGGTCGTCCCTACTTTCGCGTAGGATCCTGGCAGTCGTTCATTGTGGGCCTAACAATCCAGCCCACAATAGATGACCATTGACCCAGCGCTGGGGGCTCTATAAATACCTTCCTCCGCAGAAGGGACAGGTATTCTAAATTCACTCTCACTATTCTATACTTGCCTTTTTTCTTCACTCTGAACCTTACTTTTCCATCATAGTGCCTTGCAGCTACACCCCTTTCCTCCTCTCCGTCATCGACAAATTTGAAGCTCACAACGTATTGTTGGCCGCTGATTGAATTTCTAATTCCGGTATGTTGCACCCCAAAATTTGCCCTCTTCCAAGGCTTGACTCATTTCTTCATTTCTTCCAAATTCAATGGCATAAGGGAGGCCCATCATTCCAAATTCAAGGTTCATGAATTCAAGGCTAGATTCAAGAGTTTTTACAAAGAGAAATCTCTTGACATTTTGAAGAATGTTACATTGGTTACCAAATTTCTAACTCTTGATAATGCTTAGGAAATTAAGCTATTTCTAGTCTTAATTCAAGATTCTAAATAACTTCATGCCATGGTATCCCCCATGCTCCATCAAGTCCACATAACCCTCTTTGTGCTTACAAACATGCAAGGAAAATATTTAAGAGCTAATTCAATATTGGAATATTTCAAGATTAATACCATGCATGTTCAACCATGAGCAATTTGAATATGATCCAAAACAGCCCCATGCAAGAAGTGGCAATGTGTATCATATTACAAGATCATTTTATGTCACAAAACCAAGGCTATAAGCTTATGTTGATGCATCTACACATCAAAAATCAGAACTTGAAAATTCTGTCCAAAAGGTAATGGTGTTAGCTACATGAATATGTCCAAGCATAACCAACCAATGGGTACAAGGTTGGAAGGCAAGGTAGAGTGCTGCAGAAAAATACAGCAAAACAGGCCTAGAAATGGAAAGATGTGGGGCTGCACCAAGAAAGAGGTGATAAGTACTCCCAAAAATGGAAACTTTGAAGATTGAAAGTTGTGCAAGAGCTATGCTTTTGGTACAGCAGAAAAAGTGAGATTAGGAGGCTTGGAGGCTGCACAAAACCATCATTCACTATCATTCACTATCATCAACATATTTTGGAGATAAAAAGTAAGAGAAAAAACCAGAAAAAATAGAGAGAGCAAAACCAGCAAAAGATTTAGAGAGTGAAAGAGAAATACAAGAGAACCACAAAAGAGCAAGAGCCTTCACAACATAGAGTGAGGAGTGGAGCACATTCATCCAAAACCAAGGAGGACTTGCAAGAAGAAGAAACTCTTGGGTATCCATTTTCTCAAACTTTTCTCTCTTTATTTCTTAACTCTTATATTCATTTTGTTTACTCTTTTATGTATATATCATGTAAGGCCCCATAAAGGACCAAGAAGCCATTGTCAAGAAACGCCGAAAACGAAAGAAAACGTAGAAAAAGTTAGGATTTTTGCTGTTTTAACAGGCTAACGGTCGACCATAGCAGGTCTATGCGTCGACGCATAGCCTGCATTTTTAGACAAATTGAAAAAACTTACAGTATGCGTCGACGCATGGGTCGGCGGGCGCTTACCCGTCAGCCTATAAAATAGTGTGCGCCGAGTGTATGGTCGACGCATGGTGTTTATGCGTCGAGCCGTGGGAAAAGGCTGAAAGTCATGCGCTGACCCTATGGTCGACTCATGGCTTCAAAACTTGCAAAAAATGAGAAATTTCTGGCTTTGTGCATTTTGTTATGACTTCAAGTATCTTCCAAAAAAAAATTTATTGGCATGTCCCAATTTTTTTTTAGCCGACTAATCCCATATGTTGTTTGATTTTAGTAGGAATGTTGCTATTGTCCTTGGTGTCTTTTGATTCCAAAAAACCATTTTCAAAAGCAAACTCTCGATTCTCATCGAGCCATTTCTGACCTTGTAAGCCGATTGCCTTGTGCGTCGCCATCGATCTTGTTCGCTTCACCTCAAGCCTTTTAAGCAATTAAACCCTTGACCCGACGTCAAGCGGATTTTCTCAAATAATGGTTAAACCAACTCACCATATTTAACAAAAGGATAAAGTTCACTTTGTATTGAACTAAAGAGAGAGGATTAAGTGTAGACTTCTTCCTCTCTGAGTGCTAAGATGCTCACTGTAGTGTGGGTGGTTTTGATACTCGTCTTTCAATACAAAGATGTTTTCATCCACACCTTTTTCCCCTAAAAAACCCTCAGTCCCGTACCGAGCGCATTTTCAAAACACTTACAATAAATAAATTGATTCTCTTGGTATTGAACTAAAGAGAGAGGATTGAGTGTAGACTTCTTCCTCTCCGAGTGTTGGGATATTCACTGTAGTGTGGGTGGTCTCGATACTCGTCTTTCAATACGAAGACGTGACTTTATCCGCCACCTATCTCCCTCTACAATTTCCTTTCGCAACCATTCACACCTAAAACCTCGGTCCCGCACCGAGTGCATTTTCAAACTCTTTTCATAACAAAAATTTGAATGGTCGTGGAGTGGTTAGGCGTAGGCCTTCTCCTATCCCGAGTGCTGACATTTACCGTAGGGTTCTCTGTCGCAAAAGCACTTACCATTCAAAACCAAAAATACTTAAATAAGAGAATGAAGTTCTCTTTGTATTGAACTAAAGAGAGAGGATTAAGTATAGACTTCTTCCTCTCCGAGTGTCGAGATGCTCACTGTAGTGTGTGTGGCTTTGATACTCGTCTTTCAATACGAAGACGCTATGTTCGCCCCATTCCTTCATAACAAAAACTTTGAGATAAAGAATTGGGTACTACCCGTAGGGGTTACTATCCGAAGATTTATCCCGCCCCTAAAAAAATAATTCAACAAATCAAATGTGACATCTTGCCTCGCATGGCGAAAACTTATCTTTCGAAAAGGATATGATACGTCTGTTCTACCGCAAACAGGTAATGCCTAAGTCTCCAGCAAGCGAGCAGCAATACACCTAACTGCTAGAATGCGTACGATAGCATCATCCATAAAAAACATCAACAAATCGTAGGCCGAACTACGGCTGCTCTGATTTCTCATACCAGATGAGAATACGTAGGCACAAGACGACGATGTCTTGGCGAGCATATTCCCCCTTATATCTATAGTTCCCTGAACTACGTCGACTCTGATTTTCTCATGTCTATCGAGAATACGTAGGCCTAGGACCGCGAAGTCCTACCGAGTCCGTCCTTTCTCTCTTCTTCCCTGTTACGTCCTTTCCCCGTTTCTAAACTTTTTTTCACTGTCCCGTGGAACACTTTTATAACATAATATTTAAGTAAATAAATCACACACGACAAACAAATGGTTACCATCGAGTACGATGGATGTGAGGGGTGCTAATACATTCCCCTTGCATAACCGGCTTCCGAACCCGTTCATGGTTGCGAGACCATCTTATCCATTTATTTCTTAAGGTTTTCTCGATATTTTCCTTTCCCCTCATGGGATAAATAAAGGTCGGTGGCGACTCTTCTGTCCTTTTCCTTTTTCGCCTTCCCCGTCGTTGCGCGTATTTTTCGAGTAGAGACAGCTGGCGACTCTGCTGGGGATGAGCACTAGCAAGCCAAACCTAGTTTGTTTGTTGCATTTGTGCTTTATTTGCTTTTATGTTTTATTTTGTTTTATTATTGTGTTTCTTTCTAACCTGTTGGGTTTATTGGGATGGTTTGTGAGGCTAAAGCTTTCTACCCGAGCTTTCGAGTATACACTAAGATTAGGAGGTGGTTTCTTTCTGATTTGCGAGACGTAGGACTCGTTGAGTTGGATCGAATTCCACCGCTCAGATGAGACCCCGTTGGAAAGATTATGTCCTACGTGTAGTCGTAACGGAGTTTTATTTCCGACGTGGGATTCTGTGATTCTGAGGACCTCTTGTAGAACCTTATTCCCAAAGGTTACTAAAACATAACTCTGTGTTCATCCTTTTGAAGGGATTACCGTCTTACGAGTAGTCGTTATGATGGAAAACTTTTGAGGGTTAGTGCATGGGACTTTGTTTAAAAGCCTCTTGGGATACCCTCTTATAAACCAATAGATTGCCCACCCGATGCGAGAGATGCCCTTTTGTTGTCTTGCAGGATTTGTAACTTTAATTCTTGATGTGGATCTGTTCTCGTGTGCACTCATTGCATTGCATTTGCATAAACATCTCTACATTATTTTGCATTTTCTTCCCTTACCAGATACCAAAAGCTTACCCATCCTCTGTTTATAACTCTTGGTTGATTTCCCGACACTCCCGTTGAACTCGTGAGAGCTACAAAAAGTTTGAAGCAAGAGGAACGTAGAAGCCTTAAAAATCCAAGTCAAACAATGCAAACTGAGGTAGCTATGCCAGAGAACGGCCGCCAGAATGTTGAGTCCCCACCAAGGTTTACTGTGACGAACAATCCACTGTATGATCTTCCGCCGGATGGCCATCCTCCACAAGTAAACGTTCCTACTCGACCCCAGAGGATGCCAACAATTGATCCCATGGAAGAAAAGCTCCGTGCCCTTGAGGAGACACTTCAAGCGATGAAAGTGCCTGATATGCCCGGACCTGATGCTGCTAATATGTGTCTAGTGCTAGACTTGGTGATTCCTCCAAAATCCAAGGCACCCAACTTTGAGAAGTACATCGGCTTTAGTTGCCCGAGGCGTCATTTGGTGATGTACTGTCAAAAAATGACCCCTTACACTCATGACGACAAGTTGATGATTCACTGTCTTCAAGAAAGTCTGAGTGGGGCATCATTAAGTTGGTACACAGATTTAGAAAGGAGTCATATCCAATCATGGAAGGACCTAGTTAGCATTTTTTTAAATTTTTACCAGTTCAATCTAGACACTATTCCCACCCGCATGCAGTTGCAAAGCCTTTCTCAGAATTAAAATGAATCCTTTAAGGGATATGCACAGCGGTGGAGAGAATTCGCAGCAAGAGTGCAACCACCACTCTCGGACAAGGAGCTGACTGAAATGTTCATCAACAGTTTACATGGCACTTATCTTGAAAGAATGGCTGGTTGTACGCCACCAAGCTTCTCTGACCTTGTGATTGTAGGGGAGCGCATCGAAAGCTACCTTAAAAGTGGACAAATCCAAGACGCCTCCAGCAGCCAAGCCAGTGAGACTGAATCCTTCAATGATTTCCATGAGGAAGACAAGGATGAAACCAACGCATTCATAGCAAACATTGAGTATTCTCACGATATACCAGTAAAACTCTGTGGTCCCTCATCTGCTCAACAGGCATCATTACTAGTGCCATGTTATCCTTATGGGAAATCAGCCATGCTTGAAGCTTCTTCCCACAAGCTATGGGCCACTCCTCATACAAATCAACAAGCCCATGGCTGAGGTCATCCGAATCAGCGCCGTAATCAGAATAGGCCCAACAACAACTTGGAAAGAAGGACTGTTCCTCTTCATCCAGTCCCTATGTCGCACAGTCAGCTTCTCTCGCCTTTGATTCAAAACTCATTGGTGGAGCCTAAAACTCTTAAGCCTATGCCAGAAACTTACCCTCTTGGGTACAATCCCAATGTTCAGTATGGATATCATAGAGGATCCATGGGGCACTCGACTGAAGAGTGCAGAGCCTTCCAAGCCAAGGTACAACAACTAATTGGAAAAGGGTACATCTCTTTTCCAGAAGGAAGTTTGGTTGTCCATGTCAACCTCTCAGCTGTCTAAGCTCGAAGATTTCAAGGGTCATTTCCAGAAGCCAGTGGTCCAGACAGGCAGACGTCCTCAACATTGGAAGTCCTTGGGCACTTTTCATCATTTACATTTGTAGTTTACTTCTTGTTAATTGCTACTTGTGTTTAAACATTGCTGTTTTGAATGGTGATATTAATGAAATGATTATGCATTTTCCGAATTGGTCACGTCGTATTCACTCATTATTTCCACTTATCACAGACACATACACTTTATCCACTCCATTATATCACTGTTGTTTTAGAAAATATTGGAGGGAGGATGACGAAAACGAAATACCCATAATTGCAAAACTGTATGCTTTTGGATAGAATCTCGTCAATGATGTACAAGCATTGTTTCAAATCCCCTAAACACCGGAGATATAAGGAGTTAATCCCTAGTCAACCACTTCGAGCCTAGAAGTAGGAGTTTCTTCGGACATTCGAACCCTTACACTCAACCTGGGGCAGGGTAGTTGTTCGGTTAATTCAATCCCGCATTCAAATAAACAAAGCAAAATCCAGAAGACGGTTGTTCATCAATGACTCACGACATGGCAGTCACAATTCGCCAACAAAATTTAAAAAAAATCATCAAAAGCTTGTTAAGTCAAGCACCTCAAAAGGAGACTTAGAAAAATCAAGGCAATCCCGATGGATCTGACAAGCAAAATCAGTCCATGCAAAAGTTAGGGATCAAAAAAAAATCAAAAGAGGCCTTTAAACCCTCAACAAAAACAAAATAAGATTCAGTGGCCATTCAAATCAAGAGCCACTGACATCTATCGAAATAAGGTGGCTGCCACTTTAAGCAAACCTTGAACCATCAAGATTACACCGTCAAGGTAAACATGTGCAGAATTAACTGAACGTAGGTATGGAGATCATCACGAAGAAGGGGTGGGTACAAATAATACTTTGAGCCTAATATCCTTTACTTCATAAACCATGAACCAAGCCACGTTACAACCCTCGAAAGACCTAATTGAGGCGAGGTTTATTCTAAAAGCATATTATCGCAAGGTTGCGTAAACTGACTCCCCACATATTTGCTAATCATCAGTATTGGTGTCAATATCCATGTTGTATTTTTCACAACAATCAAATTAGCACAGCATTTGGACTAACGGTCCATTCGTCTCACTACCACGACACTTAATAAATGACATTTATTTCTAAACTTGCATGAAATTTGCATTAAGATTACCATTCGCGAACAAACAATTTTATTTGCAAGTCTGTAGTTGGCATCGAGGAAATTCCAACAGAGAGCAATCAAACAGGACTGAATTATTCAGAAGTCTGGACCAAAATCAAGTATACCTTGTCACCCTATGGATCTGGGGCATTGACATCCGAGGAGTTGGAATCAATCAGTCTGAGGCCAATCCCCAAACATCAGTTGATCATGGGGCATATCATCAAGAAGCGGTTAATCAAAAGTGGATCATGCCAATCAGAGGCAGGCCACTCAAAGTTTCTTTGACTTGAGGATAGATCCCTCCAATGTTCAATCAGGATAAGTTAAGTCGCTTCAACACTCTTTCAAAGGGCAAGATACTCCAAGAGTATATTGAAGTCAACTACCACAAGAATCGGTTAAACAATGATGAGCCCTTTCGTGGTACCGGTCAAGGCCAGGCCACCCAGAGTTTCTTTGACTTGGGGATAGATCCCTCCAATGTTCAATCAAGATAAGTCAAGTCGCTTCAACGCTCTTTCAAGAGCAAGCTACTCCAAAGAGTATATTGAAGCCAACCACCAAGAGTCGGTTGAACAAACGATGAATCCTTTTGTGGTACAAACTCTAGGGTATGCCATCTTGAGGTCATCTCATGGCAAGCTACTAAAGCAAGTTCATCCTCATCAGCAATTGTTGGTTTCAAAACGAGTTTCGGGGAATCGTACTGTCATCTCACCCAATAACCTTAACCGTCTGAAGGCCTTGCTGTCATTGGATCCTTCATCCCACAGCCTAAACCTGTCACCTATCAAAACAAATCAGAACTTCCAAAGTCCAGTTCTTGTCTGGAAAACCTTTATACCAGTCCCATCTGGTCAACCCTTCACTAAACACCAATTCCCTTCTGATACATGTCAGCCCTTAAACCAGCTCTCATCTGGTCATCCTTCCTTTAGCCTTCTGTTTAGCCAGTCCTCGTCTGGCAAACCACAAAGTCAGTTCCAGTCTGACACCAAACCTAGAAGTCAGTTCTCGTCTGACAACTTAACCTTTTGCCACCAGTTCTGGTCTGGTAAACCTTATCCCAAAGTCCAGCTCCCATCTGGCAAGCCACAAAATCAGCCCTCCTTTGACAACCTGACCTTTTGCCAACCAGTCCCATCTGGTCTACCCTTCGAATACCAGCCCTCATCTGGTACTTCCAACCCAAAGCCCAATTTACATTGGCAACCACTAAAAGTTAGCCATGTCATCACTTGCATTCCCAGTCACCTGCCTGCATCCGTCATTATCATATGCATCATACACATCGCACTCGACTTCATAAGCATCTTGCATCATATGCATACCTATAATCATATCATACTCCCCAACTCTTGCATCTCCACTCTAGCATTTTCATTTGCATTTCCATTTATGGAACATCATTATCATCAAGCATTCACATATGCGAGATCAGATTCAGGATCAATTTCGAAGATTTTCAAGATCATTATCAGCCCAGACAGGGGCATTCTCCGCAAGACTGTGGGTGTTCCCCACGAAGTTGTGCAACTTTTATTGGGTAAATTTAAGAGCTTCAACGCAATTAACAGCCCAGTCAGGGGCATTATTTGCAAAGACTGTGGGTCTTCCCACAAAACTCAAGATCACCAAAGCAAAATCCAGCCCAGTCAGGGGCATCTTTTCAATACCATGGGTGTATTGCATAACGTATTTCAACCCCGTGGTTAATCAGATCTTCAAATCAACATTCAGCCTAGACAGGGGCATCTCCAGTAAAGTCATGGGCGATCCCCAGTGCTCACCCCAGCAGTTTGAAACCTCGACAATCAAAGGAGGATATCCTCAGCAGGTCAAGATTGACATCTCCAGCAAAGCAGGATTGTTTCCAGTGAGCGGGTGTGGGTTTATCCCTCAGCAGTGGAACGAATTCAGAAATTTGTTTTCCCCATAGAGTTTGGACAATTGGCTCCTTTTCCCCTCAGAGTCTAGGACATTGACTCATTCCTCAAACAGAAGTTGTATTTGTTGAGTTTATTGCTCATTTCCCCAAGCACAGGTTGATGTTGGTTCCCTCATTGTCTAATCCCCAGCAGGGTGGGTTTGCTCTTAGCGGAACAATTTTACCCGGAAGTTTGCTCAGAAAACCATCCAGGGTTTGTGTTTCCCCAACATTTGCGCTAGACATGTTTAGTCTTTTCCCCGGCAGAATTAATCCTTTCTCTTTGGCATTTACTTTGCTAAAGTGTTTCCTTTGCATTTGCATCATGCATAACATCCTCCCAAACACGTAGCATTTCCATTTCGCATGAAGCATTACGCCATATTCAAACATATGCATATAAAACATAAGCCGGGTTGCCACCCCTTTGTTTTCAAGCGTATCTCCAGCAGTTATCAGTATATTTCTCAATCCTGCGTGGTATCTAGACCTCCAGCCAGGTCATTGACGAGTGTGTCCATCTTATCAGTCTCCCTAGCGGAGTCTACTTATTCAAGTTCATATTTCCCCAACGGATTTCTTCACCCAGATGGTGAATCGACGAATATTCTTCTGAACTTAGGGTTGAGCCGACCTTTGGGTCCGATGCTCGCTTTTAGCAAAATGAATTGACGGTGAAGTAAAATGATTTTGATAAGTGACGACGAGGTCAGATTACGAAGGGAATTGACGACGAAGTCAAGCCATGTTGGGAATCGACGACGAGGTCAGATTATGAAGGGAATTGACGATGAAGTCAAGCCATGAAGAAAATTGACGACGAGGTCAGATTATGAAGGGAATTGACGACGAAGTCAAGCCAGATTATGAATTGACGACGAGGTCAGATTATAAAGAAAATTGACGACGAGGTCAGATCATGAAGAAAATTGACGACGAGGTCAGATTATTAAAAATTGACGACAAAGTCAAATTATGAAGAGAATTGACGACGAAGTCAAGCCATTTTGGGAATCGACGACGAGGTCAGATTATGTAAAGAGTTGACGGCAAAGTCAGATTATTAAAAATTGACGGTGAAATCAGGTGTACTACCAATTTGATGTTAAGGACTGACAGCGAAGTCAGGTGTCTTTCTAAATTTTATGTGAGAATTGATGGCGAAGTCAGATCATGTAGAGGGTTGACGGCGACGTCAGAATGGTTTGAGAAATAACAACGAAGTCAGATGATTTTAATTGACGACGAAGTCAGGTTATGTTGTAAGTTGATGGCGAAATCAGAGGATATGGAGGACTGGTGGCGAGATCAGATGCTCTACCAATCAGATGTTTTACAGATTATGTGGAATATTGACGGTGAGGTCAGACCTCACAGATTTGATGTTAAGTTCCGACGACGAAGTTAGATGCTATTAAGAGCTGACGGCAAGGTCAGTTGTTTGTATTTGATCGACGACTGATGGCGAAGTCAGATGTTCTACCTGATATAGGTGCCTGACGGTGATGTCAGAGGTTTCATTCTGCGGTTGGCAAATTTTTGGGTTCTTTTGTATTCAATCACCTTTTACCTCGAATGTTTGAAAGCGTTCGCTTTTCATCCCTTCAGGTCCAAGTCGCTTGAATAGGGGCAGCTGTTGCACCCCAAAATTTGCCCTCTTCCAAGGCTTGACTCATTTCTTCATTTCTTCCAAATTCAATGGCATAAGGGAGGCCCATCATTCCAAATTCAAGGTTCATGAATTCAAGGCTAGATTCAAGAGTTTTTACAAAGAGAAATCTCTTGACATTTTCAAGAATGTTACATTGGTTACCAAATTTCTAACTCTTGATAATGCTTAGGAAATTAAGCTATTTCTAGTCTTAATTCAAGATTCTAAATAACTTCATGCCATGGTATCCCCCATGCTTCATCAAGTCCACATGACCCTCTTTGTGCTTACAAACATGCAAGGAAAATATTTAAGAGCTAATTCAATGTTGGAATATTTCAAGATCAATACCATGCATGTTCAACCATGAGCAATTTGAATATGATCCAAAACAGCCCCATGCAAGAAGTGGCAATGTGTATCATATTACAAGATCATTTTATGTCACAAAACCAAGGCTATAAGCTTATGCTGATGCATCTACACATCAAAAATAAAAACTTGAAAATTCTGTCCAAAAGGTAATGGTGTTAGCTACATGAATATGTCCAAGCATAACCAACCAATGGGTACAAGGTTGGAAGGCAAGGTAGAGTGCTGCAGAAAAATACAGCAAAACAGGCCTAGAAATGGAAAGATGTGGGGCTGCACCAAGAAAGAGGTGATAAGTACTCCCAAAAATTGAAACTTTGAAGATTGAAAGTTGTGCAAGAGCTATGCTTTTGGTACAGCAGAAAATGCAGCAGAAAAAGTGAGATTAGGAGGCTTGGAGGCTGCACAAAACCATCATTCACTATCATTCACTATCATCAACATATTTTGGAGATAAAGAGTAAGAGAAAAAACCAGAAAAAATAGAGAGAGCAAAACCAACAAAAGATTTAGAGAGTGAAAGAGAAATACAAGAGAACCACTAAAGAGCAAGAGCCTTCACAACATAGAGTGAGGAGTGGAGCATATTCATCCAAAACCAAGGAGGATTTGCAAGAAGAAGAAACTCTTGGGTATCCATTTTCTCAAACTTTTCTCTCTTTATTTCTTTACTCTTATATTCATTTTGTTTACTCTTTTATGTATATATCATGTAAGGCCCCATAAAGGACCAAGAAACCATTGTCAAGAAACGCTGAAAACGAAAGAAAACGTAGAAAAAGTTAGGATTTTGGCTGTTTTAACAGGCTAACGGTCGACCATAGCAGGTCTATGCGTCGACGCATAGCCTGCATTTTTAGACAAATTGAAAAAACTTACAGTATGCGTCGACGCATGGGTCGGCGGGCGCTTACCCGTCAGCCTATAAAATAGTGTGCGCCGAGTGTATGGTCGACGCATGGTGTTTATGCGTCGAGCCGTGGGAAAAGGCTGAAAGTCATGCGCTGACCCTATGGTCGACTCATGGCTTCAAAACTTGCAAAAAATGAGAAATTTCTGGCTTTGTGCATTTTGTTATGACTTCAAGTATCTTCCAAAAAAACTTTTATTGGCATGTCCCGATTTTTTTTTAGCCGACTAATCCCATATGTTGTTTGATTTTAGTAGGAATGTTGCTATTGTCCTTGGTGTCTTTTGATTCCAAAAAACCATTTTCAAAAGCAAACTCTCGATTCTCATCGAGCCATTTTTGACCTTGTAAGTCGATTGCCTTGTGCGTCGCCATCGATCTTGTTCGCTTCACCTTAAGCCTTTTAAGCAATTAAACCCTTGACCCGACGTCAAGCGGATTTTCTCAAATAATGGTTAAACCAACTCACCATATTTAACAAAAGGATAAAGTTCACTTTGTATTGAACTAAAGAGAGAGGATTAAGTGTAGACTTCTTCCTCTCCGAGTGCTAAGATGCTCACTGTAGTGTGGGTGGTTTTGATACTCGTCTTTCAATACAAAGATGTTTTCATCCACACCTTTTTCCCCTAAAAAACCCTTGGTCCCGTACCGAGCGCATTTTCAAAACACTTACAATAAATAAATCGATTCTCTTGGTATTGAACTAAAGAGAGAGGATTGAGTGTAGACTTCTTCCTCTCCGAGTGTTGGGATATTCACTGTAGTGTGGGTGGTCTCGATACTCGTCTTTCAATACGAAGACGTGACTTTATCCGCCACCTATCTCCCTCTACAATTTCCTTTCGCAACCATTCACACCTAAAACCTCGGTCCCGCACCGAGTGCATTTTCAAACTCTTTTCATAACAAAAATTTGAATGGTCGTGGAGTGGTTAGGCGTAGGCCTTCTCCTATCCCGAGTGCTGACATTTACCGTAGGATTCTCTGTCGCAAAAGCACTTACTATTCAAAACCAAAAATACTTAAATAAGAGAATGAAGTTCTCTTTGTATTGAACTAAAGAGAGAGGATTAAGTATAGACTTCTTCCTCTCCGAGTGTCGAGATGCTCACTGTAGTGTGTGTGGTTTTGATACTCGTCTTTCAATACGAAGACGCTATGTTCGCCCCATTCCTTCATAACAAAAACTTTGAGATAAAGAATTGGGTACTACCCGTAGGGGTTACTATCCGAAGATTTATCCCGCCCCTAAAAAAATAATTCAACAAATCAAATGTGACATCTTGCCTCGCATGGCGAAAACTTATCTTTCGAAAAGGATATGATACGTCCGTTCTACCGCAAACAGGTAATGCCTAAGTCTCCAGCGAGCGAGCAGCAATACACCTAACTGCTAGAATGCGTACGATAGCATCATCCATAAAAAAACATCAACAAATCGTAGGCCGAACTACGGCTGCTCTGATTTCTCATACCAGATGAGAATACGTAGGCACAAGACGACGATGTCTTGGCGAGCACATTCCCCCTTATATCTGTAGTTCCCCGAACTACGTCGAATCTGATTTTCTCATGTCTATCGAGAATACGTAGGCCTAGGACCGCGAAGTCCTACTGAGTCCGTCTTTTCTCTCTTCTTCCCTGTTACGTCCTTTCCCCGTTTCTAAACTTTTTTTCACTGTCCCGTGGAACACTTTTATAACATAATATTTAAGCAAATAAATCACACACGACAAACAAATGGTTCCCATCGAGTACGATGGATGTGAGGGGTGCTAATACCTTCCCCTTGCATAACCGGCTTCCGAACCCGTTCATGGTTGCGAGACCATCTTATCCATTTCTTTCTTAAGGTTTTCTCGATATTTTCCTTTCCCCTCATGGGATAAATAAAGTTCGGTGGCGACTCTTTTGTCCTTTTCCTTTTTCGCCTTCCCCGTCGTTGCGCGTATTTTTCGAGTAGCGACACGGTAATATATATATATATATATATATATATATATATATATATATATATATATATATATATATATATATATATATATATATATATATATATATATATATATATATATATATATATATATATATATATATATATATATATATATATATATATATATATATATATATATATATATATATATATATATATATATATATATATATATATATATATATATATATATATATATATATATATATATATATATATATATATATATATATATATATATATATATATATATATATATATATATATATATATGTATATTATTTTAGTATTTTATAACATATATTATGTTTTAGTATTTTATCACAAATAGCATATAAAAAATACTTTAAAAAAATTTAAAAATAGACATTTTATGTTTTAAAAAACTATATATTATGTTTTAAAAGTATATATTATGTTTTAGTATTTTATAACATATAATATATATAATAAATATTAATAAAAATGGTAAAAAGTATATATTATATTTTAAAAATTATATATTTTATAATTTAAAAAGTATATATTAAGTTTTAGTATTTTATAACATATATACTATTTTTGTATTTTATAACATATATTTTTGAATTATTAACCTATATCTTTTATAAAAAATAAAAATAATTATAAAAATATTTAATATGCCCCATAAATATTTAATATAGGACATATATATAGGGCATATATATTAAATATTTTTATAATTATTTTTAGTTTTTATGAAAGATATATGTTAATAATCCCAAAATATATGATATAAATTATTAAAACAGTATATATTTTATAAAATACTAAAATGTAATATATATACTTTTTAAATTATAATATATATAATTTTTTTAAAAATATAATATATACTTTTTACCATTTTTATTAATATTTTATATATATGTTATATGTTATAAAATACTAAAATAGAATATATGTTATAAAATTCTAAAACATAATATATACTTTTAAAACATAATATATAATTTTTTTAAAAATAAAATATATACTTTTTAGCCTTTTTTTAAAGTTTTTTTTATATGTTATATGTGATAATATACTAAAACATAATATATATATATATATATATATATATATATATATATATATATATATATATATATATATATATATATATATATATATATATATATATATATATATATATATATATATATATATATATATATATATATATATATATATATATATATATATATATATATTTTAAATATAATATATACTTTTTAGCTTTTTATTGGTGTTTTTATTTTTTTTTAGTATATATAGTTTTATTTTTGTAGAATGAATTAAATTGGTATGAAATATAATTTGTAAGAAATGTATAGTATTTATAAGATATAATATGAATTAAATTAATATGAAATGTAGTTTGTATGAAATTTATAGTTTGTATGAAATTTAGTTTGAGTTAAATTTAGTATAACTCAAATAATTTGTATGAAATGTATTTTGTAGTAAATGGTTGATAAAATTTTTTGAAATTGGTCGATAGATTGAAATTACAATTGTAATTTAAATGACAACGATTTTGTAGATGTGTTGTATGACATATTTTCGATACCAATTGTTGGATGTACAATATAACGTTATCAGGAAGGCATGGACTTAAACCAAACTTTGAGGAAGGAGTTAAAGGATTTACCACTTTGACATTTGCTTAAAAGTATCGCCAAAGTGAAGGATGAGTAAGATGTCTTTGTCTCAAATGTGAATGTAGACATATAATTAGTGACTCATGGGAAGTATAACGTCATTTGAAGATAAGGTATTTCATTAAAAATTATTGGGTTTGGATATATAACGAAAAAGTCATAGTGACATGATTTTCATATCACTACCTAAAAGCATATCAGAGTGTCTACACCATAATCAATTTCACCGGTAATATTTTCCACTCAATTTTTTTAATTATTGAAACTTTTTTAGCAACGTGAAATACATGTTACAACAATTTTTTGAAACTTTTAAAATTCTCTCGTGTAAAAAGTTGCATTTCATTTTTTAATTATTTTAAATTCTAAGTAGAGACATGTTTTGCACATCACTTCGAAGTTTTCATAAATTTTAAATTACCCCGGCTGAATTCCAATTTTTTATTATTTTAAAAGTGTTGCGACGTGTTATTCACGTGACAACGTTTCTTTTTAATGATGTAATTTTCACGTGGCTAGAGCCCAGTTTTCTTATAGTGTACCCAAAGAAGAAAGGAGGAGATCATAATTCCATTAGTTCTTTTGTCTACGAATAATTGTTTTTTTAAATTGAAAGGTATAATATACTATACTAAAATAGATAATGAATGAGAGGTTAAAGATGGTCATCATAAAAAGATTTATGGTGCAGTTGAATGATTAAAAGGGAGTATTTACAAAGTTAACATTCTAATGTTCAAATCAAATCACTATTTGAGAAAAGTGGAACTATTGGAAGTATGAGAGAAAAAATGTTAGAATATTTTTAAATACTATTTTATTATTCCAATAATTATTAGGTGTACATGTATATTATAATTATATTAACTATTTTATCAATTTATGTCTCTTTAACAATTAAGTGATCAAATAAAGTTAAAAGGTTAATTAGATTTATTTTAGAAATTAATTCATTAATTAAACAATTGGGTATGAGTTCAAATATGAATGAATGTTATGATGATCCATTTTGAAATAATGTGAATCACATTTGGCTATCACTTTATAAATAGACTACGGTCCTTAAGGGTGTGTTTGGTTCAGGGTAGATGGAGGGGAGGGGAGGGGAGGGGAGGGGAAATTTTTAATTAAATATGTTTGGTTCAAATTTTAGGAGGGGAGGGGAGGGGAGGGGAGGGGAGCAAAATCCCTCCAAAACACATTTTTTGGTTCCCTCCGAATTGGGGGGATTTGGAGGGGAGGGGAGGGAATATGAGTTTTAATATTTAAAATTTATTATATTTACTAAAATATCCTCAATTTAATTTTATTATTTCAAAACTATTTGTTATCTTTTGTGTTACTGTTTTTTCTCGATTGTTTTCATCAAATTATTATAATTGTTCTCCACCTTCAAATTATTTTATAATTTTTATAATTAATATAAATCATAATCATTGTCTTTTTTTTATAAAAAAATTATGTTTCGTTATATTCGTTTTTTTCTTTTAATTTTGTTATGTACTATATCATATTTTCTTTTATATCAAATTGTAAACCATATCATTTTATTTATTTTTGTTTATTCATTTTATTAAATATTTTGAACCATTAATATTTAGTAATAAGTTATTTTATATATTTGTTTTGTTATATGATTCATCATAATTTAAACGATGTTATTGGCATATAGTTTAATTTATGTTGGAAAGTTATAAGTCGAATCAGTTATACTCAATTTTTTAACTTTATGTGACAAATAAATATTTTTTTAATCACTCAATATTAGAAATTTTATTACCAACAAAAATACGCACGAATTTTTCACATTTTAATATCGTATGACTTATATAAGATCATAAGGATAAAACTGTAAATTATTATTAAAACCCCTCCCCTCCCCTTCTGAACCAAACACATTTTTAATTAAAATCCCTCCCCTCCCCTCCCCTCCTCTCTTTTGAACCAAACACTTATTTGATTAAAAAATTCCTTCACCTCCCCTCCCCTCCCCTCCCCTTCATTAAAATCCCTCCCCTCCCCTCCCCCTCATTTGAACCAAACAGACCCTAATATACCGTATACAATTAGTTGATCTTTTTTCCTCATTTGAAGAGTATTTAAGGCATTAAGAATTTTCTCAATGGATCTGGGTATTCTTAAAATCGACTTGCATGTCCCCAAAAATATACAAATATGCATGACTATCTGGTTTCCGCACAAAATTATATATTATACCTTGTTGAGTATGTATGTTCAATTGATTGTTATCGATTTAATTTTAACAAATGGTATTAGGATAAATGTTGATTTATTCATTCTATGTTAACCCAATATGGGCTTCTTCTATTTTTTTCTCCAAAAAAGATGTCAAGCATGAACATGAATATCTAGTGAGAGAGACATGTTTTCCCTACATAAACACAAAATTTACAACATAACGCGAAGAATAATGTTTGCTTATCCACATATTGGTTTGGTTCAATTTCGTTTGCAAAATGCAAACCGTAAACCAAACCGAACCGCGTTGTTTTGTAAGAAAGTGACCCAAACACGTCTGAACCAATATGGTTTTTTTGTAGTTCTCGGGTTGGTTTAGTTTGGTTAGTTGTTTTCTATTGGGCTAGAGAAGCCTAGTAGAGAACCCTGGAATACCTGAAGATCATATGGACATAACTCAAGCCTTTCGAATGTGTCCTAGTAGAAAATATATGCAGAACTCCCCTAATCAATCAACACTGTCTTATTCTCCCAATCGTCATGTCGTAACATTATGACCATGATACCATTATTACCCAAAGATCATATAGATATAACTCAAGCCTTATATATCATAGTAGAAAATATATTCAGAACTTCCCTAATTAATTAACACTCTCTTGCTCTCCTAATTATCATGTCATACCATTATGACCATGATACCATTATTGTGGGGATAAATCTTAATGACGCCTTTGTCCGATAAGGTGATCTCAGGCTCTTAAGAATTTCCTAGGCTTAATTTAGAACTAGCGGAAGAATCATCTATGGTCACAACTTTTTGGGTGTATCTTCTTCGAGAGGAGTTGTAATCACCACTCTCAACAAACCCTTCAACCATGATATTGAGAGTGTGACAGACTAACCAATCTTTCTCTTTTCCCCCTTCTCCTTGCCCTTTATGGATTTAAAAATCATCGAGGGGGTATCACCTTTGCAATTTGGATCCGTCTCTTTATTGGTGAGACCCTCCCCAAAGGTACTTTCTTAAATGACCTTCTTGAATGAGCTACTCAATCTCATTCTTCAGCTGGTAGCAATCCTCTGTGCGGTGACAGTTCACCTTATGATACTTGCACTATCTACTAGGACCATACTCCATAGTGTCATACTTGGGGGCCATTTGCATTTGAAGGTCACCTGATCTCTTACAAGTGAGGTGTAGTGATCATGCACAGTTGGTACGATACATTAAGAGCGTCGAATGTTTGTTCCTTGGCCTCCCTCACCTTTTTCTTTGTGTTACTTTCACCGCCCTTGTAATAACACTCAACCAACGCCAAGATTTCTTCAATAGGAACAATCAGCTTATGGGCGAATGACTCGTTGAAGTGTCTGACCCTCAAACATTTTGTAACATCCATTAGAACATTTATTAGTTTGAATGCATGACTTTGAAGACCGCTTAGTTAAAAATAGTGAGACACTTCCTCAATGACTTAAAGGACCTCTGGTGGATGTTGAAGTGGCTTGTGATTCATACCTTCTGGTGCTTGCTTTGAGAAAATTGATGGATTAATTTCTTCACCAGGTCATGGCAACCAGTGACTGGTAAACATGGTAAGTTCATGTACCATCTCAGTGCAATTTCCTTAAAAGTGTTAGAGAGTAACTTGCACTTTAAGGAGTCGACGACGCTGATGATAGCCATTTGGGTGTTGATGGTGGCAGAATGCCCTTGAGGATCACTCCTTCAGTTAAACTTTAGTATGTGGGGTTTGAATTTTTTTGACACGCCCCTCACCCCAAATTTTTTTCAAAAAGATGCTAGGGGTCCAGAATATCAATTTCCTCAGGCATATTGACATCCTATTAACAATGTTGAAGGTTGAGGATGTTGTCCACAAAAGTCTGATTATGGTAATACAACTCTTTCAAATAGCTTTCATTTCTACTATTGCTCGGTGGTCATTGTTTGAATTGCTACCAGTTGATGTAGTGCCCCGTGTTTATACCATCTTCAAGGTAGCAGTCGAGGCCATTTGTGAAATGGATATATGTGTGTTTTAGATTAGTTTTACTTAAGCTTCGCAATGAACGCAAATTGTACTTGCTAAAAGGATAATAGTGAGAGAAGTAGAATCTGCTCACACGATGGTTGTGAGAAACCTTGTGTTATATCCTATAAATTTTGTCCCTTTCTGACCTTAGAGGTTATATATATATATATATATATATATATATATATATATATATATATATATATATATATATATATATATATATATATATATATATATATATATATATATATATATATATATATATATATATATATATATATATATATATATATATATATATATATATATATATATATATATATATATATATATATATATATATATATATATATATATATATATATATATATATATATATATATATATATATATATATATATATATATATATATATATATATATATATATATATATATATATATATATATATATATATATATATAACCCTTAGGGTTAGTTAGAAGAGGTTTCCACAGATCCATCATTAGAAACGTGATGGCAAAGAAGACTCGTTCCTTTAAAAGACGTGTTGTGAATAAAATGCTTTGAAACAAAATATAAACAATTTCTTTATAGACAAGAAACACACAAGGGTTAAGGTTAACAAAGAAAGCAAAGGAAAACAACAAGGATTGATTATAAATTGCTATTCTTTCCTTTCTCTATCAAACAAGATTATAAGTATACAATAATAACAAATAACCTCTCTCTCTCTTGAATTAGGATTTTATCTTCCTATTTTTCCTTATACAAGATGAGAGACTAGCATGTTATTTATAAGAAAACTAGCACACTAACCTAATGGGCTTTTTAACAATTACCCGTTACAAGCTAACTTAGGGTACAAGCTAGCTTAAATAATTGGGCTTACAAGAAAGGCTCAATTCAACATGCTAACAAACCTAGCAATATTGACTAATGCATGTTAGAACAAACTCCGACTACAACACACATTACTCGCGAATAGACTTTGACCATACTAGAGTTCGATCCAATATCTCAAAAATCTCCACCTTGGATCTAACTCTATAACATCAAGAAACTAGCTTTCTTCATGCAGTTTTATCAACTGCATACAGTGGAAAAAATTTCAATTGGGCAACGTCTTGGTGATCATATCAGCAGCATTATGATCTACCGAAACCTTCAGCACTTGGACTTCTCCATGCTCGATTACCCCTCTAACGAAATGCAGCCACACATCAATGTGCTTGGTTCACTCATGATAGGTTGAATTCTTCGACAGGTGTGTTGCACTTTGAATATCATATTTAACAGTGATAACTCGACCTTGAAGTTTCAGCTCCTTTGCAAAATCTTCAAGCCACAATGCTTGCTTCACAGCTTCAGTTAGGGCGATATATTTCGCTTCAGTGGTTGATAAGGCACCGACTTTCTGAAGTGTTACTTTCCAATTGATTGATGTCCCAAACACAGTGAGCACATATCTATAAATAGATTTTCTAGAATCCATATAACCTGCATAATCAAAGTCGACATATCCTTCGATTGTTGCTTTACTATTGTCACTACGCGAAAAATGACACAGAGTCGCCACCGAATTTTATTTATCCCAAGGAGGGAAAGGGAAATAACGAAAAAACCTTTAGGGAAAGAATGTGGTCATCACAACCAATTTTTAGGGTTCGGGAACCAGTTATACGACGGGAAGGTGTTAGCACCCCCTCACATCCATCGTACTCGATGGGAACCTTCTAGGTTGTTTAACTTGAATGAGTGTTTTAATCTAAAAGTTTGCTTGCTTAAAATAAAAGAGGGGTTGGTTTTTTTATTAGAATGCTCGCCAAGGATTGTGGCCCTTGTTCATACGTATCCCCACTTAAAAGAAGTGAAGAAGAATCAGAGCTCCGTAGTTTGGAGGCTTGTGAAATGGTTGTTTGTTGGTTGATTTTATACCTTGAAAAAGGGTTTTCGGATTGATGCCCTAAGGTGAAAAGAAGTTTGATGAGTTGATGTTATTTTTTAGGTTTTTTGAGAAGAAATTATTTTTGATTAGGATCACACTACAGACTTTGGATAGAGATGAATGTTTCAAATAACCAAGTCGAGCGCCTTGTATTCAAAACATTCGGAACGAGTGTAGGAGGGGCTCCATTCTCATTCCTTCTCCACGACTTTAAAGCTCATGGCGTGTAAACCTAATCGTATCTTTATTGTTTTTTTTGGATTTTTTATGAGAAATACCACTTGATGTTGGATCAATGGTTTTATTGCTTGTAAAAATATTTGAAGTCATGCGGACAAGGTCGATGGCGATGCACAAGGCAATCGACTTGCAAGGTGGAAAATGGCTCGATAAAATCGAGAGTTTATTTTTGAAAATAGTTTTTGGAACCAAAAGTCAAAAATGACCAAAATAACATCCACATACAATGGTCATACAACCACTTCGGGTTAGTCGGCTTGAAAAAAAACAAGACATGAAAAAAAAGGGAATTTTTGGAGAAGTATGAGAAGTTCGCCGTGCGAACATGACAGCAAAGATGAGTATTTTTCAACTCATCTCACTATGAAAACTACACTATGTTTTTATTTTTTCTTACTTTTTACAACGGTTCTTGGTCACTCATGGGACCTTATTACAATATGAACAACACAAATATCATTTAAGAGAGAAAAAAACATGCAAATATGTAAAGAGAAAAGAGTTTGAAAGAAAGGATACCCAAGAGCTACTCTTCTCCTTCTAATCACCAATGGCTTTTGTTGGATGTGTTTTATGATTCCCTTCCTTCTTCTGGTTTTCTATCACTCTCTTTTTCTCTCAATGGTTTTTCTTTCTCTTTTTTCAATCTCTTTTTTCTGATTTTTTCTCAATGTTTCTCTTGTGTTTTTCTAACTCTCTTGATTTTTCTGGTTTTTTCTCCTCTCTCTCTCTCTCTCTCTCTCTCTCTCTCTCTCTCTCTCTCTCTCTCTCTCTCTCTCTCTCTCTCTCTCTCTCTTCCTTTTTTTCTACTGCTCCCTCTCCTTTTAAGCTCAGCACATTAGGGTTTCCACTTGTTTCAAAACTTTAGATTTTTCATTGAGAAATGTCTCTTACCACTTTTTTGATGTCACTCTCTTTCTTTCCATTTTCATGTATATTGCCTTGTTGTATTTTTGATACTACACTTGCCTAGCCTGTCTTTTTTCTGCTGCACTTTGTATTGCTCTTAAATCTTGTACCTATTTATTGGCTTGTGCTTGGACTGCCCTTGTGGTCAATGTTACTACCTCTAACAAAATTTTAAAATTCTGATATTTGATGTGTAGATGCATCACCATGAGTTTATTCCTTTGGTTTTGTGACATGAATTTTTTGGTTATGAGGCAATTTGTCACTTCATGCATGAGACTGTTTTGGATCACATTAAAAATGCCCATGACTAAGCATGCACAATCTTGATCTTGACATGTTCCAATGTTAAGTTGTATCTTAATTATTTTCCTTGGATGTTTGTAAACCTAATGAGGAACATGTGGACTTGGTGGGGCATGAAGGGTACCATATCATGAAGTTGATTAGAAACTTGAATTAAGATTAGAAATAACTTAATTTTCTAAGCATTACTTAGAGTTAGAAACTTTGTAGCAAATGTGACATTCTTGCAATATCATGAAATTTCCCTTTGTAATATTCTTGAATCTAATCTTGAATTCATGAATCTTGAATTTGGAATGATGTAACTCCCTTATGCCATTGAATTTGAAAGAGATGAAGCCTTGAATTATGAACTTGTGATCTTGACTTATGCCTTGCAAATTTGAACTTCACTTGAACATAGAATTTGAACCAAAGTTGGATGAAGAAATCTTGAATTAGGCCTTGCACTTCATGTTCATTAGGAATATTGATCTTGAATATCCTAATATTTTTCAAGTAACTTCTCCTTGAAGGAATCTACATGAGTAGACTTTCCAATTTGAACCAAACCTTAGATGATGAGCCTTTTCTTCCATGTAGCCCGTGATAAGTGATTTATCTTATTTGGAATGAAAAACAACGAACTGACTCAATCCTTACCTTGTGAACCCACATGCTCGATATGCAGTAGAGCGATGTATGATATGACGAACGCAGGGTATGAAAGACTAAAGGTGAAAATGAGGGTGTGACAACTATCTTCACCCAAGGCTCCACCAT
Source organism: Lathyrus sativus (assembly GCA_963859935.3). Taxonomy (NCBI): domain Eukaryota; kingdom Viridiplantae; phylum Streptophyta; class Magnoliopsida; order Fabales; family Fabaceae; genus Lathyrus; species Lathyrus sativus. The sequence goes on along the minus strand of OZ012738.1, from coordinate 69,420,241 downwards.
AAATTAGGATTCTATTCAGTGACCAATTTATGCACCTTAGAATCCACTTCAATGCTTGCTAGTGAGCCTTTCCAGGATTCGCCATGTACATGCTTACAAGACTTACTGCATATGCTATGTTGGGTCTAGTACAAACTATAACATACATCAAAGAACCCACTATATTAGCATATGGAATGCTATTCATATAGGCTCTTTCGACATCAGTGCTGGGACACTGATCTATACTCAGCTTGAATTGAGGTTTCCTCGGAGTCACAACAGGCTTTGAATTCGACATACCATACTTTTCGAGAATCTTCAGTAGGTATGCCTCTTAAGATAAGCATAATTTTGACTGCTTTCTATCTCTTCGGACGTCAATCCCAAGAATCTTGGACGCTGCTCCCAGATCCTTCATGTCGAATTTGTTATTGAGTTCAACCTTCACCCTCATTACATCTTCGACACTGTTGCTTGATTTTAGAATATCATTCACATAAAGCAACGAAATAACAAATGAATTACCAGGTCAAATTCTGAAGTAAACACAGTGGTCAAACTGACTTCTAATGAAACTTATGCGTGTCATGAACTTGTCGAATCTCCTATTCCACTGTCGAGGAGATTGTTTCAGTTCATATAAAGATCTATTCAGTTTGCACACATAATCTTCCTTCCCTTTTTCGACATACCCTTCAGGTTGCCTCATAAGGATTGTTTCATCTAGATCACCATACAAGAACACAATCTTCACATCCATCTGTTCTAGTTTAAGGTCGAACTAGGCCATCGTGGCAAGCAACATTCAAATGGGTCTGTGCTTCACAACAGGAGAGAACATATCATTGAATTCAACACCTTCTTTCTGAGTGAACCCCCTAGTGACCAATCTTCCCTTGTATTTCTTTGACGTCACTTCTTCGATTCCTTCCTTAACTTTGAAAATCCATTTACAACTGACTAATCTGGCTCCAACAGGTTTCTTGATCAGTTCAGTGTTGTCATCATGAAGAGATTTCATCTCATCATCCATGGCCTTCAGCCATTTAGTTTTCTTTCGACTCCTTATAACTTCCTTATAGTCTCTAGGTTCTTCGTCTAGAACCTCACTTGCAGAGATTAAAGCATAAGTTATAAGATCTGCATACCCAAGTCCCTGAGGTGGCTTGATGACTCTCCTCGACCTGTCTCTTGCTAGAAGGTAGTCATTATTAGTCTCCTCATCTTCAACAACATCTTATGCGTCTTCTTCGACTTCATCTAGGATACACAATTCAACATCAACATGTTCCACCTCACCATGAATCTTTCCCTGTTCTAGCTCTTCGTCAACATCATCAGTTTTCTTGAAAGTCGTCTCTGCTTCATTGAAAATTACATCTCAACTAGTGATACACCTCCTGTGATCTGGATCTAGGCACCATAGTCTATAAGCTTTGACTCCTTCAGGGTATCCCATGAACATGCATTTCAGAGCTCTAGGTTCGACCTTGTCTTGCTTAATATGAGCATAGGCCATATAGCCAAATACTCTCAGTCTTTCGAGACTAGGTGGATGTCCCGACCAAACTTCTTCAGGTGTCTTCATTCCCAAGGAAGTCGAGGGACATCTATTTATCAGATAAGCTGCTGTCAAAATAGCTTCTGCCCAAAACACCTTCTTCAATCCAACAGTAACCAACATGCATATAACCCTTTCAAGGATTGTTCGATTGAATCTCTCAGCTAAGCCATTTTGTTGAGGATTACCTGCTACAGTCTTATGCCATGCAATTCCAGACTCAACACAGTAACTGTCGAACGTTTTGTTGCAGAACTCAAGGCCATTGTCGGTTCTCAACCTCTTAACCTTTCTGTCAGTTTGAGTTTCGACCAGAACCTTCCAACTTTTGAAATTCTCAAAAGTTTCATCCTTCGTCTTCTGAATGAATATCTATAGCTTTCTGGAATAGTCATCAACAATAAATAGGAAATACCTTGCACCTGAGTATGAAGGATTCCTTGCTGGCCCCCAAGGATTAACATGAATGTAATCCAGGGGTCCATGTGTTCTTTTCTTACCTTTGTTAAACTTCGCCCTACAGGATTTACCAAATACACAAGATTCACAAAACTCAAACTTTTCGACTTTGTCACCTCCTAGCAGGTTCTGCTTCCCCAGTTCGACTAGGCCTCTTTCTCTAACATGGCCCAATCTCATGTGCCATAATTCTGTCTTCGACACATGTTTCATGGATGCAACATTTGTCGAACCACTTACAACCTCAGCCTCAAGGATATACAAGCCTTGTTTCTTCACGCCTCTTAAGACTTCCTTTGACCCCTTCATGACTCTTAGGATACTTTTCTCTCCTTGAAAAACATATCCTTTTCTGTCGAATTCACCAAGAGAAATCAAATTTCTCTTCAAATCAGGTACATACCTGACTTCAGTCAATAACCTTATTGACTCATCATGGAGCTTGAATCTCACAGATCAAATACCTGCAATTTTGCAAGATTTGTTGTTTCCCAGCAACACCGGTCCATCATCTTGATCACATAGCTCCTTGAACAATTCTTTGTTTGGAGTCATGTGGCAAGTGCAACCTGAATCCATAATCCACTCTTTTCTTGAGTCACCACTTGAAACCACAAGAACATCATATGAGTCGAAGTCATCTTGAACAATGGCTGCATTGTCATTATCCTTACCTCCATGATCTTTCAGGCGTTCAGGACACACCTTTCTTGTGTGACCCTCCTTATTAGAGTGATAACATCGAATACCAAATGTTTCGCCACTATAAGACTTCTGTTGACTTTTACCTTTCTTCTTGTCAAACTTACCATCCTTTCGCAAGAATTTTCCCTTAACGACCAAACATTCGCCCACCGTCGAATGTTTATACACCTTTCGCTCATTCAAGTCCTTAGAATACAAGGCTGATTGAACTTCTTCAAAGCTCAGGGACTCCCTTCCATACAAGAGAGTTTGTTTGAAGTGAGCATGTGTTCTAGGCAAAGCACACAACAACAACAGTGCTTGATCTTCATCATCGATCTTCACATCAATATTTTCAAGATCAAGATTCAACTTGTTGAACATATCCAACTGCTCAGCCAACACTCTGTCTTCACTCATCTTGAATGAATACAAAGCTTGCTTCAGGTAGAGTCGATTCATCAAAGATTTGGTCATGTACAAACCTTCAAGTTTCATCCATAATCCCGATGATGTAGTCTCCTTTGATACCTGTCTAAGAACCTTATCACCAAGACTCAACAATATTGCACTATGGGCTTTCTCAATCATGGCCGTCTTTTCTTTTGTCGTTAACGCAACGTCCATGGCTGCCTCTCCCTTCAACACTTCCAAACAACTCTGCTGAACCAGTAGAGCTTTCATCTTCAACCGCTATAAAACGAAGTCGTTCACTCCGGTGAACTTTTCAATCTCATACTTTGTTGAAGGCATCTTCTCCATGCTCACCACACCAATTTGTTGTGAATAGAATACCTTGAAACAAAATATAAACGTTTTCTTTATAGACAAGAAACAGACAAGGGTTAAGGTTAACAAAGAAACACAAGGAAAAATAACAAGGATTAGTTATAAATTGCTATTCTTTCCTTTCTTTATCAAACAAGATTACAAGTATACAAAAATAACAAATAACCTCTCTCTCTTGAATTAGGATTTTATCTTCCTATTTTTCTTATACAAGATGAGAGACTTGCATGCTATTTATAAGAAAACTAGCACACTAACCTAATTGATTTTTTTTTTAACAATTACCCATTATAAGCTAACTTAGGGTACAAACTAACTTAAACAATTGAACTTACAAGCAAGACCCAATTCAACATGCTAACAAACCTAGCAATATTGACTAATGCATGTTAGAACAAATTTTGACTACAACACACATTACTCACAAACATACTTCAACTATACTAAAGTTCGATCCAATATCTCACAATATGGGGAGACATTTTTCCTCCTTCATTGACATCTTTCCATAATTATTTCACGTGTGATAAGTGACACAAATTATGAATGGTTGATCCAAACTCAATTATGCGGCTCGCCATACCTTTCGAGCGACCACATCCCTTCAGATGTGAAAGCCCCTTCCCACCCCTAGTTTGGTTTTGCCATAGACTTTTTTTTCTTCATAAACCGTCATAAATTATCCTAGTTCAAAATCCAAACAACACACAATCTATCTCCTAATATCATATAAAAGCACGAGACAAATAAAACCAAGCCCTAACGATACATCAATAGATCACATATTTAATGACAAGTCATCCGAAAGATATAACCATGGTATAAATACAACAAAATTTGTCAAACACATACAATGCATTTATAAAAGATATAAAAAGGTTTAAATTTGTGAATTTATAGATAAATTTATTGCAACAAATTTTTCACCTTCATATCTCAAAGGAACAAATATTTTATTTGTCACAATTAAAACTCCCACAAATCATATCTAAATACTAAATAATATATAATAAATTCATCCAACACACAATCTACTATCGTAAAAGAAAAAAATATGTATTAAATTATAAACTTATAAAATCTATCAAAATAATATCATTATATAGAACAAATTGAAGTTTTAACCGGTATACAATAAAGACGAATATAAGAAAAACAATTTATGAAACGAAAACGGGAGAAGAAATTATGACTAATTAGATAAGTATATATGTCACAATTAATTTAAAGTTTCAGTTCGATAATACTTTACCTAAAACAATTTGAATTTGTGATTCAAATGATATTCATGTCTGAGTGTATATGTATATGTATATATACGACAAGAGACTCACATTTGCTTATATTCAAACATGAACGAATATTATAAAATTATGTTTTTGAATGTGAAACGTGCGCCAATGATGCCTCTAAATTTATAATCAAACATACGTATAATTAAATTCGTATTTATAAAATCAACATTATAACGTAAACTGTTTGATTTTAATCTAAACAATCAAATTAGATGAGTGACAACAACTAATACTTTGTTCATCAATTCAGAAAATTATAATTAAAGAAGTTTAAGTGAAATTTTTTTTAACAAAAAACAAAAGAGTAGAAAGTGACAACAATATAAGTGAATTTGGGTGAGTGAAGTTTGTGTGGGTATGTCTTGAAAGAGAGAGGAGACAATTAAATTAGAACAAAGAACATGTAGGTTGAGGTGAGTGTAGATAGATGTGAAAAAGGAACATAAAAAAAAACTTGAAGTCCTTAGACAAAAAAACAGACACATAGTAGATAGATAAAATAAAACAAAAACTGTTCACTTTCCCTTTTCTCACACTTTTTTCTTCTTCTTCTCAGTCATTGTTTTCCTACACTCTCAAATGATGGATTCAAGCAAAAGAGAAGAAGAAGACGATGATCTTTTCCTCCCTGTCCCACCGGATCTGGTGCACCCTCCACACCAGATCCTCCCCTCCTCACCACCACCACCACCACCAGATCCTTCCTCTTTCTCTCTCTCCGAAATCGTTCTCTTCCCTTCCCCTTCCTCCTCCGACTCACCTCCCAGCCACTCCTCCGGCGAGTCACCACCACCAAGTCACCAACTCACCGCCACAACAACCACTACCACAACATCATCAACCACAACGACAGAACCCTTCTTCATAAGCCCTGACCCACACCTCTCCTCTCAATTCTACACATTCAACCCCGACTCCCACTCCCTCATGATCAACTGCCTCCTCCAAAACCGCCTCGCTACTCCCTCCGAGATCCGCGCCGCAACGCCACGCGCCGTCCTCAAATCATGGCGAACCGTTTGGAAAGACCGGAACGAAGAGACCGCTTACCTAACCGCATGGAAGCGAATCCAAGACAAATTAACAGCGCGTGTGGACCAAAACGGTAACCACTTTCTCTGCTTCAAGAACAACACGAATCAGTTCGTTTCGCATACGAATCAATGGCAAGACATTGTTATGAATTTTCATAGTGATGCTGATCTTAAACATCTCGGTGTTAAAGATACTGTTGATAGGATTAAACAGGTGTGGACTGTTGGAGCTAAGTTTTATGGGATTCCTGAGAGTTACATTCGTGTTTGTATAGCCGCTTGTTCGGTTTGTTCCGGGGCAGCGTCTGGATCTAATCTTACGGACGCTGCCGCGGCTGCGAGGAACAAGCGGCGGAGATTTGAGTATACTGAATCATTTGATGTGCCTGCTAAGGAAGTTCCTAGTAGGTTACAGCAACTTGCTGCTAAGCATAAGGTTGTGCTTTGTATTAGGCAGAAGTATATTAGGTATAAGCCTTTTATGGCTGAGGTTAAGGATTATGCTTGCCATAGAGCGGGTCAACCTGCTGCTGCGAAGAAATCTAAGATTTTGAAGAGGGAGCCTTATGCTTCTAAGAGGTGTGGATGTGGGTTTAGGATTAGGGCTATTGTTCCGATTGCGAATTATAATGAGAAGGATAAGAGTTTTGTGTATGAGGAAGAGGGGATGGCAGTTTTTAAACTGTATGCTGTGCATTCTGGGCATGAACCGGGGCCGTTGGATGGGAATGCGAGGATTATGCATAGGGTTGTTGGACATAAAGGTGGATATTTGATGGATCAGGAGGCTGATGTGTATGGTGTGAGTGAGGAAATGGATAATGAAGGGTTTGGTTTGATGGGGAAAGATGAAGGGGATTTGCAGTTTTCGGTTTTGCAACAGGTGCAGGAATTGAGAGTTGAAGTTGGGATGTTGGAAGGGAGGGTTTCAAAGATTCCGCAGGAATTGTTGGGTTCGGTTTCAAGAGATTTGTTTGATGTTGTGAATAGAATTAGGAGTATAGGGGAAGTGGGTTTGAAGCCGATGGGGCTACTTCCGACAGATAAGTCACATGCAGATGATGTCTTGGTTGGGGATAATGATCTTGCAAACTGGAGTAATCATCATCATGAAAGGATTTATGGGGATGACAAGGATACTGAGCTGATTGAGGACGATGAAGATAGTTTCGGACGCACATTGGGAGAAGTTGTTTCTTGGGGGGACCATATCAGGACAGAGTGTAGAAGTCAGAAGGATTTGATAAATGAAACCTGTAAGCCTGAAAAGTGGTTGAAGTGTAGTGACTTTGATGAGAAGAGCATCCTTGATTGTGAAGATACTAAACTAACCAAGCCCATCAGACACGACGAGGCTATAGTTTCAGATGTAGGTCTTGGTTGTATACAGGTTGATAGTTTCTACCAAGACAATTCTAAATGGTATGATTCTCCTTGTGCTTTGGGTACCGGTGCAGATTGTGAAGATACTGGATTCCGTCATGGAGAGATTTTATAATGCCATGACCGTCCAAGTTGTTCTTCTCTAACCTAGAGATCAGATTACACCGAGCCTATGTACCCCTTCCAACAAATAGAAGTGGGATTGTACATTCATGTATACAGAAGATTGGAGCTACTCAACATGCTCTTTAGGTGTTTTTATTCTGCGTGGTTCTGTAAAGTATGACTAGTTATGCTTCTTGCACATAACTTTGTTATGAATATGGCTATCCTTTCTCTCAGCTTTCTGATTCTTTATCTTAGTCCTTCTTATACTGTACATCAGTGTTAGTAGTGACCTGTTTCTAAACTTAAGATAATTTTGTATGTATTATGAGGAGCCACTGATGATTTATTGCCATATGGTGTTTTGAACTTTATCTTTATGGCATGTAGCTATATTCAATACAAATCGACTCATTTCTTATATGTAAAAAGATCACATGGCTTTGGTAGTATGAAGACTAAAGCTACCACAGCGTTGCATATGGGTTATTAGACAACCCAATATATCAGGCATAGCTCAGCCCCACTTTTTTGGCAATTGCTTTTGCACTGAATTGAAGATTGAAGGATGCATCTGGGTTTCCTCCCCCTCCTTTCTTACTGTGGTTTTTAAAATTTCTGTGATATATGCTTGATATATAGTTGGCTATGTAACAATAATAGTTTTGAGGCAGGCTATGTGACTATGTGTTGTTTATTCTGTTATCCAAATCTATATACTGACTCCAAGTATATAATTAGCAGCGGAACATCATACTTGAGCTGGAATTTTGCATCAAGTCCTAGTTCCTTCTTTTTGTAGTACTTTTCAACTGGTAGTCTTAATAGATAGATCAAATAACATACTATGGCACAGACATATGATGATTGATATCCATATCATAAGGTATTCAAGACATTGATTGACCTTTGATTATGTGCAGGGTTTCCAATATTTAATTCTGAGTGACACTTTTTCACCTGTGTTTGAGTTAATGTTTATGAGTAGAGCAACTTGAAATTTTTTTTTAGAGATTTTGGTTTCCTTGTAATGTGCGTCATCATGTATGAGGAACATTTGTTTGATGATTCAGGCAAGAACGTCATAGATGAGTTTAAAATTTGATCGCATTTGCTGTAGCTTGTCTGCGTTAACACACTACTGTTGTATTCTCATGGTATCTTTGAAGGCCAATAGATACACAAATATTTTCTACTGAAACCAAGATCTCGATGCCATTGTCTTCATAGAAATTTTCGCTGTTCAGCAGGTTCATGTCTTGCCTGTTTAATAATGTTTAGGGTACCTGTCCTGTATATTACATTTTCTTTGAAGTATTGCAACAACAAGTCAGAGCTAAGCTATTTCCTACTCAGAATGACTGAAGGTTAGGACTTTTCAGGTTCCTTTACACTTCTCGTGAACAGAGGTGACAATTTTTGTGGTCAATTTTATCACTGCTGTGTCTGAATTGGTCTTGGTAGCGTCGACAATTTAAAATTTACATGTTGCTTCATACTGCTCATTGAGTTTACATCCTTCAATGCCTTTTCTATGGTGCGCTCATGTTAAAGAGAAATGACGTTCGGAACTAGAACTATGACTTATTAATAACCTTTTCAATGCCTAATTGTAATTTTGCATCTGTATTGCTTATTCGAGTTCCCACTGGCTCTGAAGGCAACTGATCTGAAGAAAGATGCCAGATATTCCAAGGACCAAGAAGATTGTTGCATAGCCTTAAAAATAGGTATGATTTCATATTTCATATATAGATAATGGGCTTGCTGTTTTTAAACTGAAAGCACATCATAGTATCATAGTCTGTACCCAGTTTTCTGTGTCCGGTTCATCACTGTGCCAGACCTTGTCCATTTTCAATCCGAGTCTCTCTGCTTGCACCTTGTTTTTATGTGTTTGCACTAATGATTCACCGCAGTGCCATACATGGTTGGTTTTCTTGTCCTGGATCTCACTGCTATTAAATTCTCGTGTATTTTTAATCTTTGTGAAAGTTTTTTTTTTTCTTTGATTGCTGATATAACTTTTGATTACTGTTATTTCAATTTTCATCACATCAAGTCAGTATGCAAAGAATTTTCATTTGTTCCTACACTGGATACTGGTTTGTGCCCAGGAAATTTGTATTATGCTGAAGTACTCAACTGTTTGAAAGTAATGTTAAATGTAGTATTTAATATATAACACCAATAGATAGATTTCATTCATATCTTTGAAATTATATCATAATATATTAATTTATAATTTATAAATAATTAAGAATCTTACTGTTCTATTGTTTCCCTTTACCAAAGTTCATAATTTTCGTTTTTATTCTAGTTTTGATGCAGCTTAGATACGTTAATTGGAAATTTTAAAGAGTTAGTTTTATACAATAACAGATAACAAATTTAATTGCTGCTTATCAATACATAAATATTTCTTTAGATAACATATGTTCTTGCGATCATAGCAAGTAGCACAACATGTTCGATTCAAAGTTTGCCGCTGTTTTTTACTAAGAGGATTTAACTTCACACCCTTATTTAGACCTGACACTTTTTAATTATGGTGAAATTATGTTGTTACATTTCAATTTTTTTTTTGGAAATTATGAAATTTATAGTGGTATATCGAAAATTTTGTGATATATATCAGAAATTTTGGAATTTTTTTATTAGAAAATTTGAAATTTTCTGAAAAAATAAAATTTTTTATAAAAAATATATGAAGAATATTGAAAATTTTATTTTATTTTACTTGAAATTAAATTTTTAGAAAAAAAAAGATTTAATTGTTATTTAATAAGAATATATTATTTTGTTATGTCATAATTAGTTAAAAAATTTTAGTATGATTTGGCGGGATGTATGGTCATCATTGATTGATAGTATAAAAAATTAATATTATTAATGCATCATTTTTTTTAAATAGTTTTTTTTATTTTATTGAAAATTTTAAAATTTATGATATATTTTTTTTTGAAAATTTTGAAACTTTTTTATTATAGGAAATTTCGATATTTACAATATTTGAAAATTGAAAATTTTATTATTTTTCATATTTTTTATTGGAAAATTTGAGAATTCTTACTAAAAAAATGAAATTTTGAATAATATAAAAGATTTTTAGTTGTTTTAAATTCAAATTTTTTTAAATGCAATTTTGCAATTATGAAAGTTGGGGGGTGTAAAGTATAATTCAGAGATGACATGTTAAATTCTCGATGGATCAAATGGGTCAGTAACGTTTTGGTCCACCATGGGCTAGTTCACTTTTTTATCATAGATTTAATATATTTTATAATGTACGATCATGATTTATTACCTACAAATTGTTGGTAGTTTATTGTTTTTGCAACAAGATAAAAAACACAAAAAAAATATATTTTATTTTGGATTTTGAGTCTTTTTTTATTGTTCCATTACTTCTTTAATACACCCTTATTTATGGAAGAGAGTTTCTTAATCCACTCTTAGATACTTTTAGGCACTTAGTAAATTTTCTTTTATGTCCTCTTATTTCAGAGATACACATCTGAACGCATATTGTGTCAAAATGTGGATGTTTCCGGAGTTACAGCTACATAATAATTTTCTACTAATATACGCGGGAAAAAACTTGAAAATAAATCAGTTCAGGGGAACTTCTGGGGATGCACCTCCGGAATGTCTAAGCGTCAGAATGTTCCATAGATACAACTCCGGAAGTTACTGCTATATTTTAAACCTGCATGATCACTCCCCCAGTATTGTCTTTTCTTCTTCCATACTCACTGTCACCAACCTAAAAAACCCTACATTCTCAATATCATTTTCACTCCAAAACTCCAACTTTTTTGTGTAACAAATCAAAGGGAGCAAGATAAGATAGAATTTCAGGTAAAGATTGCACTTTGTCCACTACATTTCTCACATTAATCATCAAAGTTTTGGAAAAAAAGTAACGTTGCTTCCGAATAGTACCTCCAGAACGTGTTGAAGATGAACACTTTTAGATTTACACCTCGCAACGAGTCTGTTCTATTTTTTTATAGAAAATTTATAATTTTTGTTTATTTTTCTTATTGTTTACAAATAGATATGGTGCACCCCGATAATATCTCTAAAGAATTAGTTTCCACAAACGATGTTTCTCTGAATGTTCAAGGGGTTGTCGTAAAGTCAATAGATGTCGGTGTTGACTTTAATAACAAACAAGAGTTTGATGATCGTGATTGTCGCGGTGAAATTTGGATACCAAGCTATTGATGAGCTTGAATCTTAATTCATTTGCAACCGAACTTTAATTTGTCCAAAGGAAGGGAAAAAGATCGAATTACCCACAATGCAATGCAAATGCAAGTTAGAGAGTTATAGGTTCGGGGGTTGGTTAAACTTAGGGAAGGTGCTAGCATCCTAAGTTTCTGTAGTACTCTACAGGAACCTCTTGTTTTATGTTGTTTATTGCTAAGGTTTATCTTCTTAAGGATGAGAGACCTAGGGGTTTATTTCTAAGTATACTCGATAAGATATCACATCTTATGCCTACATATCCTGACGGGAGTGGAATCAGAGTATCTGTAGTTCTCCTAAAGGGTTTAGGGAAGTCTTTGACTGTGGTCAAAGTTCCTACGGGATAAGGTAATTGATTGATTGATTTTAAGAGAAAAGATGAGTTGTCATTTTAAGGGAGATTACTTGATTTAACCACTACAACTTTGTAGGAAAATAGTCTTTGCATCGTCTTAAGAGAAGGGCTCAAGTACTCGGATTGTCAACAAGTACGCCTCTATCTCTCCTAAGGCAAAGTTCCTACATATTGATTGAATTGTTATGGGGTAGGAGTTTTATCTCGCTTAAGATGATTAACATCTTATTCTCTAATATGTTTGAAAAGTTTGAGTTGAGTTGGCTGAATGTTTTTCCTATGTTGTAAAGATGAAAGGTCCTCCTTATGCGGTAGGATTTAAACTTAGAAGATCGACTTGAATGAGATCAAGGATCATGGGGAGTATGATGCAAATGATATGCATACGCGCAAGTTTTACGTTACGCCCAAGTTCTTCCTTTGGACGTAATGCAATGCGATGATATGAATAGCAGAAAATGTAAATTGTAAAATAAAGGCAGATAAATAAATCCATACACAGACGCATGAAAGCGCTAAGGTGCACGAGTGTGTGAAAGTGTAAGTGAACACGTGAACGGATTGGAGCGGAGGCGGAAGCGTGCACGATTGAATTATTGCGATGTTGGTTAGTTTTAGTCGAATTGGTTTATGAGAAAAAGTTATATTGTTTGGTGAGATTGATTTAAAGGGTAATGTTGAATTTTATTAGGAAGAGATTGATTTTAGAAAAAAAAGTTAATTTAATTTAATTTAGCAAAAAGATTCTAGATGTGAATTAATTTTAAATAAAGGTTTATTAAATAAAATTGGTTTTATTAACTAAGAAAATTGTTTGTTATTATTAGATAAAAGTTTTATTATTATAAAAGTTGCAGGTTATTTAGGAAAATGAGTTTTGGATAATTATTATATTATTTAAGGAGTTAATAAAAATTAGAAAAAAGTTGATTTAAGTACAAGTTAATTAATTATAAAAGATTATTAGTTTTTTTATTATAAAAAAGTCTAATTAAAATCATCAGATTAATTAGTTAATAAAATAAAGGAATCAATTATTATTAAAAGGTTGATTATTAATAAATAAATAAATAAAAGAGGTGGTTAATATTTAATGGTGGTAAAGGTTAATTAGTTGTTAGGGTCAAATTAATTATTAAAGGGGTGATTAGTGGTTTTAAAAGGGTTAAACGGTGATTAAGTGGCTGGGTGTGTCGCGGGATAGAGTGTACCGTGGGTGCATGTGATATTGGCCGTATGATGGGATCCAGATGGTGATGTGCAGTTTATGATGAGCGGTGCACATCAGTTAGTGTGTGTGCAATATACGTGATTACAAAATATGAAAAACCAAAATTAAAGAGAACCCTAATCCCATCTCTTCCAACCGTCGCTCAACCCTCTCTCCTCTCTCCTTCCACCATTTCTTTTTCGTTTCTTCTTCCAGCCTCTCTCAGATTTCCCTTTTCCTTCCTTTCTCCTCTTTACCCGATTCTTTTCTCCACTTATCTCCTTCCGTTTTTCCTAAAAATAAACAACAAAAAATCAGTTTCAAAGTCAACAATAACAATAATATACTCACGATAAAAAAGGGTTTCCTGTAGGGTTTCAATGGAGATTGAGGGGCGAGTGGAAGAGGGTTTGGACGGAGGATTTCGCGGATGAAAATGGTGTTTTCCGGTCGACCAAGGTTTCGGTAGCAGCTGAATCGCAGACGGAAAACCAGTACGAGGTAAGCACTCCACTTTCTGTCTTGATTTACCAATTTTAGGGTTTGAAATTGAGATTTTATGGAGAATTTGGGTTTTTGTGTAATGTTGTTTCTGGTTTGGATTTTGATAATTCTGCACTTCTTCTGTATGTGGATGTTTGACTGGTTTTGTTGTGGGTTTCTGAGAATCTGTTTGTGGCTGTGATTTTCCTGTCTTCCTTCTTATCTAAATTTCTTATCCTTTATAGGTGCACGCATATTTGATTTTTGGTGCGGGATTGATGACCGAGATTAAAGTGTCCATCCTTTCTTTCCGTCTTCGTCCGACATGTCTGATGTTGTAAGCAACGTGGTAAATTGCTTTCCATTTTTAAAGAAACATGTTCTCAACCTGTTTTGGAAATACTTCAATGCCCTGATATCTTGTTGTTTTCTTTAGTAGCAAATAATTCTCGTGAGAATATTCGGTTTTGTTGACTTGGCAGGTTCCTAAAGATCCTTGCATAACACGCTGTGCCTCAAATTAAGCGCTTTAATTTACCAATGTTCCTCAGATTCTGAAAACCGTTCTTCGAATGACGTGACTTGATGCTGAATCCGGGAAAATGAGACATGAGCAGTTGATCTTCCTAACTCTTCAGCAAAACTTTCGGGTTTCTTCATGAATTACCGTAAGTGCATTCTATTTCCGTGAATGTGGCGTAGCTCTGAATTTTGTATCCCACTGATGTGCTTTGTTCATGTGTTCCTTGCTATACTAGGGTGAGAATAAACCATGGAATTTCTTCCCTGCTAATCTTCGGTATTGCGGCATATGCAAACTATGAGGCCAAGACAAATGATGCATTGGAGCTCTCTCAATAGGATGACGAAGTGTTGTTTTTTTGCTGACAGTGTGTAACATTAAACGGAAAGGGTATGCACGCGACATTCTAGTTCAGTGGCAGGTTCAGAACACCCCAAATGTTACTTTGTATTTGGAATAGTTTATTCCTGCAAGCTTCGAATCAGTGCTTAAAAATTAGCATCAGCTCGGTAGCAACGGTTTTGTGCCGAAACACAGCAGTGCTGCTGACATTCATCATAAAAGGGGTAAGCCTACATCAATCTTGCTTTCCAGTTTTGCTTCTTCTATAGTGACATAACCTCTTCTCCTTCTGATATGCTTGTAGGATGAATTGAAAGACCTTCCTTTCTCGTTCATCTGTGTCGGGGAATCAGTTGGAACAATCAAACAGCAAGATGGGTTTGTCGGTTAATCTGCCTCGACGTATACTCTCCTCCCTCTTGAATTTCCTTCTATCCGTTGGCTTCGTGAAAGAGTTCAAACACGTTTAAACCAAATGTCGGATTCTGCTTTGGAGCTTTAATGTTAGTGATTCAAACATGTCGTTCTTGTTTTATGGCGTGTGATCAGTGCATATTTATGCACATTCTCCTACATTTTTACTTAGGCATTTCTTTATTTTATTTTGTTTATTATTATATTTTATTATGTTTTCTTATTTTATTTTATTTTTGGTTTAATTTAATTATCGCAACTATTTTTCAGCTTTAGCAGTCTGCATGGAAACGATCATAACTGGAGTTCTGGGAATCCGTTTGAGGCGTTCTAAAAATTGCCGGAAAGTTAAGAGAGAGAGCTACGACTTTCATGTTGGAGTCGAAGTCAGATTCGGAGCTCAAAATTCCAGAATTTCGTTTCAAGTTACAACATTAGAATTCTGTTTTAGTTTTGATCTTGTTTTGGGCCTGGGTTATGTTTTTGACCCAGTTGGGTTATGAACTGAATCCATTGTTTTATTTTGAGGGGAAACCTCGTTTACAGTATCCTATTTACTATTCACGAAAATATTTGTTGGAGCTTTGTATGAGTTATGGAGAACTAATTCCTTCGGATTAATCTGCTATAATCGGTTCCCGCCAACACTTTGAGGTTCTTTTAATTTCCAATAAAATCTATTTCCTTTCAATTCTTCTCTATGATATTTTGTTTGCTTAATTCGATTTATCTTAGGGATGATTGATTTATTTCGATGATTGCATGTTCTTATACTTTAATCGCGGTTGCTTAATCCGCGTATGTTTCTCGTGTTTGCTTAATTCACGGTTACTATTTTATCTGTTTGCTTAATTCAGAAATTAGGAACGTGTATCGTATAATATCAATTGCGCTTGTTGATTGTTATTATAATCGGAAAGGGGATAGAATCCTCTTAGGAATTGGGAATTATTAGGATCGATGATAAGTTGGGAAACGAAAACAATAGATTAGCCGTTTCAACTCATTACTACAATCACTTTTTCTAATCACTTATTTTTCGTTTATTTTATCTTAATCAAAAACCCCCATATTTCGTTACTGTATTTGATTATTCCTACAAGAATCCTTGTGAGACGATATTCCGAGTCACTGTCGCTGTACTGCATTTTCCTAAAATGACTCGTTTTTGATCCGCGAGCGACCGCGGATCAGCGTGCGGTATTAGCATTCAGTTACACTAACTTCTCCGTTGTTCTTCGCAGAGCGGTTCAACACTATCAAATGGGATATTGCTAAATTCATATGGTTGGCCATGGCAGAAAAAAAAAGCATTGATGTTTACGTGCATATGAAAGGTACCGCAACTTAAATTCTTTTATACATCAAGATTGCTCAAAAGAAATCTTTTTGAATCAAGTCCTGTTGTTTGAAGTGCAGGTCGAGAAGGTGTTTCTGTTGTCGCAGTTCCGTCTTGGCTTTGTTGAGGAAAGTTGTGAAGTTGATTGTATGAGGACCGAGTGTTGAACTGCTAGGGGCGCGATCGCTTTCAACATTGTTATCAAATAGAGACAGTGGTGAGGTATTCGGTTATTCTTCAATCTCGTGCTCTGTATTTTGTGCTCTTTTGTTTCTTTCAGAAATTAACGTTGAACCTTATTTTGAATCCGTTTCTGTTGTTGTGTCGTAACCAGGTAGCGGATGACTTTGGCAGTAGTGTAATGGTCACCATAAAGTTGGGCTTGTGAAGCTTCATCCATATGTTGTGGATTTAGGCAGTTCCTTTTTTGATGGAAAAGAGTTAAATTCTCATACACACGTTTGGATGGGAGTGACCCCCTAAGAATGAGACATGTTGTAGACTTAGGGTATTTGTAATGATTTGTAGCAATTAACGTTATTTGAGTTCTGGAGATTAATTGTATATTTTGAATGAACTTGATCAGTATGGGAGCTTAAGTCTTGCATTGTATTTAAGTTGCTTGGGCTTTGAGTTTCTTAAAAAATAATGAATTTGGGAATTGCTTTATCTTACAAAGGATCTTTTGAAAATTGTGAGCCTCTTGAATTTTAAAGTTAGAGCTTGGTGCAAATCAAATAAAAAACTTTGTAACCCGATCTCTCATACAAAGAAGTCCTCATGATAATACTTGAAACATTTCGATAGTAGGATGTCGTCTTGTGATTTGAGTAAATTTTAACATAACTCAAAGTTACACATTTGGAAATGGACCTTAGATTTCAAGCTTCTTACGATTCCATCCAAATGAACCTTTTGAAATCTCAAACCCCATGAATCAAATCAATCTTGTAATTGCTTTGTGAATATTGAATCTTTAAGCCCACTCGTCTGAATAATTAATTCCAAACCAAAATCAATTTGTGTTTAAAGCAACTAAGACCTCAACGAAAAAAAGAGGAACTCTTAGCTTCAACCAATGCACCATGATTCTCGTCTTACACCTTAGGCCAATCTATTTCCAAAATCAGCCTTTTTTTGACTAGAATGTTCATCCGAGATATTTTCAAAGTATTGATCTGTAAACGGCCTCAAGAATGTAGGAAATTTAAGAGCGGAATGCGTATCGGGTAGAAACTTCAGGATGACTTTAAGTCAGGGTTAGCTAGTCATATCTAGCAATATCCAAATGAGAGAATGGGTATGATCTCCACTCGAAATTACCATCACTGTGTGAACCTGCAAAGACTGGTTAGCTGTAATAAACATACATATGAAAAGTAAAATAAAACAAGTAAGAAAAGAAAAAGAAAAAGGAGATGGGATCTTATGGTAAAAAATTAGGGTGCGACATTGATAGCATGCTCACATGAATTTGTAGGAATGCAACTAGACTTGGTTTCGGTGTGGTTATAGGAAGATATGATAATGGTTCAGAAAGAAGAAACGCTTTTATAACTTTGTTTTGCGAAAGAAGCGGGAAATATCAAACTCCTCTACGGAAATTTAAAAGAGACGACACTAGTAGTAGAAAATGTGAATGTCCTTTTAAGATTCGTGATTACATGTTGAGTACCAAAAAGTGGAAATTTAGTGTTATTTATGGTTTGCATAACCATGAATTGTACTTAAAGTTACAAGGCCATCCTAGTTTATGTCGGCTCAAGCTGGAAGAGAAGACATGTATTAGTGACATGACCTTGAATCTTGTCCAACCGAAAAATATGCTTGCCACATTAAAACGGAAGGAACCCGATAATATATCAAATATAAGGCAAGTGTATAATATCCGGTACCGTACCAACAAGGCGATTATGGGAGATAGGAGTGAGATGCAACAACTGTTGAAATTGTTGGATGATAACAGTTACGTGTCCCGGTACAGAACTTGCGACAATGGAGTTACGGTTCGAGATATTTTTTGGACTCATTTGGATTCGATAAAGTTGTTCAACACGTTTTCGACAATGCTCATTCTTGATTCTACCTACAAGACCAACAAGTATAGACTTCCTTTATTTTAGATGGTTGGTGTTACGTCTACCGAGAAGACACATGCTGTTGGTTTTTCTTTTTTAGAGTGTGAAAAAGAGGACAATTTTACATGGGCATTATAGGTGTGCTAGTCACTTTTGAAGGACCAAGTTGAGATGCCTAAAGCGATTGTTATCGACCACGATACCACGTTGATGAATGCGGTTGCAAAGGTATTTCCTTCTTCTAATGCATTACTTTTTCGATATCACATAACAAAAAATGTGAGAAGTCGAGTTAAACCCGCCATGGGGGCAAAACAAGTAGAGTCCGAGGGTGGACAATTGGTGAAGACCGGTGTGATTGTTGAAAAAATAATGGATTCATGAAATTGTATACTAAATTCTTCCACACAAAAATTATATGCTGATTCTGTCATTCAATTTCAGAAATTGTGTGAAAAGTATCTTGCTTTATTGAAATACGTTTAAAGCACCATTCTTGATCAAGTGAAGGAGAAGATAGTATGTGCGTGGAATGATAATGTCTGACACCTTGGAAATACAACCGCCAACAGAGTTGAGTGCCCATGCTAGTTTGAAAAATTGGTTAGGTTATAGCAAGGGAGATTGTGTCGAGATTGGGAATCTGTAAATCTCATGATTAAAAACCAACATAATGAGATACAAACAACATTTAGTCGGAGTATAATTGTATTGGAACATCGATTTAAAGATAACATTCTTTATTCTCAATTGATCGACAATATGTCTCGATCGGGGTTGAACTTATTTTTCACGAGGCCAAACGAGCTAAAACTGTAGGTTTCGATAATGCAAAGTGTGGTTGCACTATTGTGAAAACCTATGGTCTTCCGTGTGCTTGTGTTATTGCTAAAAAGTTAAAACTAGGTGAGTGTTGCACCCCAAAATTTGCTCAACCTTTTCTTACTTGGTTTATGTTTCATTTGCATTAACATTTGCATAGTTATATCATTTGCATATCATGTTATCATTCATATAGCAGGGAATCAAGTGTTATTCTTGTCAAAAGAAGCCTAACAAGAGGTCTCATTCAATTGAAGAGTATCAAAGCCTACTTTTAGGTCATGGAGTTCATGAAATGATGTGATAGGACATTAATGGTGTTGTTCCAAGATCAAATCAAGAAGAGTCAAGAGTGTGGGAAGTTGCTAAGTTAGGGTTTCAGTGTAAAATCCCCTATTTAGTGCCAACCTTCAAGACCACATAAGTCAAGATACAAGTTTCAAATGGATCTTTGGCCAAAATGAAACTTGTATAGCATCTCAATACCTTTAAGTTGAGTACTAGAAGTCCTCCATTGGATTTATAGAACTCAAGTTATGGTCCAGACAAGTTACAAGTCCTCAGATGCCATTGAAATTTGTCTGTGAAAATCATCTGACTTAAAAGCTATTTTTGACCTATAAAGAGGTTTCACCTGAACTTTTGGCCAACACGGAAGTTTTTCCTCATGATCTTAGCTTTCTAAATTGTACTAGAAGTCTTCCATCTGATTTGTAGAACTCAAGTTATGAGGTTTACAAGTCAGGGGTATTTTGGGAAAGTGAGATTATAGGTCATTTTCAATCATAGGTCAAAATCTCCAACTTGCACTTGTCAAATGAAATTTTGTTCAACATGAAAGTTGCTCAAAATGGGATTTTAAGTGCAACCAAGTGATCATTTGAGATTGGTTTGACTTGTAGCAAAAAGTCACTTAAAATGGCCTAAAAAAGGGAATTTTTCAAATGGATTAAGGAGGGAAAATTGACTTTTTGAGTTAGAGGACCAAAATATGTCATGTGAATACTTTTTTTGAATGGTAATCACATTCTAAGAACATTGGCATTGACAGAATTTTAGGCACAGGCTAAGTTTTGGGAGTTGTCATTTAGATTACTTCACCATGAAGTTACATAATAAAAAATAGCCATTGGATCAAATACAAGGATCAAATCCCAATCATTCACACTCCACATGATGTTATTAGTTGAATTGAATCATTTTGGAGCCAAAACAATGCCATTTTCGTGTACCTTCAAGAGCAAAAAGTGGTGAAATTTTGAAAATTCATTTTGGGCCTAGAGGCAAGGATTGGGCTTTCTCTTGATCAATATCTGTTGTATATAACATTTCTAACCTTCACAAATCATCAGTTTTCGAAATTGGAGCAGAATTGATCAAGAACAAGCTTGAAAAAGTGAAGAACACTCAAAAAGTGAATTCTAAGATCAAGATCGTTTCAGGCCAAATTGTGAATTGAGAAAGCTTTATTGAAGATCATTGAACGATTCTACAGAGTTTCGTGAAGCTTCATCAAGGATTAAAGGCTCAGTGGAAGTTCTCCACTAGGTACTTGAATTTCAACATATCTCTCTTAATACTTGATGATTCTTTGCCATTTTTGTTTCTTTGCACTCCTTGAAGCATGTAGATCACTTCTGGATTATAATTGTTGATGTTTATGACGTTTGAAATTTGGAGCTCCAAACTTGTGAGATTTTGTATGGACTGTTTTGGCATGATTTTGCCTAGTTTTTGCTTGATCTATAACCTCCATGACATAAGGATGAGTTTATAATTAATTTGGAGAAGTTTTGATGAACTTGAAGTTTTGGTGTCAAACTTTGTTTGCTTCGTTTCTCTTTGATCTTGCATTATTAATAATTTTGGATGAGATATTTGGAATCCTTGCGAGAAGTAGATGAATTTCGACGTAAATTTCATGCGAAACGGTTGAGTTTTGTGGAAGTTATGGTTGTTGGTGGATTTCCGGCGAGCTAGACGAAAGGGAGGCCGGCCAGAACCGTTCCGGCGAGTCCAAGGAAGAAGACGATCGTGCGCCGTCCGATCGTTCCTCTTGGTTGACATTTTCTGCGCATCAAGCGGCTTCGCCTGCGCCACGTGTGCACGCCTCAAACGGCGTCGTTTTGGCCTGCAAAGGGGACCAAGCGCGCGCCAGTTCGAACCCCTCCCAACGCGTTTTTCATTTTTCTGCTTTGAATTTTCACTAACTCACCATTTCCATTTTCCATTTAATTTTCTTTTTTCTTTTATTTTTCCGTTTTGGTAGCTGTTTGAATTAATTACATGAAAAATAGTAAAACTAATAAAAACATTATGATTTTTTTTTCCAGTAGTTCCTGAATGTCTTAAGAAATTTTAGGCGTTGATTTTGCATTTTTAGGATTTAATTTGAATTAGTTATGAATTTTCTTTTGTGCTAATGTCCATTGTGTTGCATATTTGACCATCTGTTTTGTAGAATTTTGTTTTTCCAATTGGTGATGAATTTGGCTCTTATTTTTTAGTATGTTTTAGGGTAGATATTCATGTTCCCTTAGGAGTTTTATTATAATTTTAGAACAACTTTAGGTTCTGTTTTAGGTGTTGAGATTAGAGCCTTCCCAAACTTGTGGATTACCTTGATACATTTCAATCTAGAATTTCTTTAGGTGACTTAGAAGTTGAATTAGGCTTTAATATTTTAACCCCAGGCTTTTAAAACATGTATGTTCCCCTAGGAATTTAATTAGAATTTTATAACTTGTTTTTCTATTTTAGTTGAATTTTGCAAGTTGCTTGTGTTTGTGTTGTTCTCTCTTGTGTGCCTTTGATTGTTTGGCTTGGTTGGTGACTTTGGAGCTTGCTTTGCTTGGATTCCTTTTTGAGAGGTCTTACGGACTTGGTGTAGATGCTATGACTTGAAGATTGGAGCTTGGATTTGAAGTTTCCTTTTCTTTTGGGAGTTGTTTTAGGAGTTTAGGAAATTAGGGTTTTAGGAAGAGCCATTAGAGCTAGTTTTGATTTCTTCATTAAACATAGAATGCATTGTGTGCTTCTATTCCATCCAATGACATGAAGTAATCCTAGGGAAACTCCATCTCTTCTTTGGAGGGATGTGTGGTATGCCCATAGTTGAGTAGAACTTTGAGGATACCTTTCCATTTCAATGTTGGTGCTTGATGATTTCCTTTGGTTTTCATTGGGTTCTCAACATTGCAACCTTGATCTTGGTGATTATTCCTCTGCTTGGAGTATGCTTGCTAGAGCTTGAAGATGAAGTTTGATGAAGCTTGAGATAGAAGCTAGCTTGAAGATGAAGTCTTGTTGTCAGCTTTGCTGTCTTTTCAACTGTGCTGTTTAGAGCTTGCTGTTGCTGTCTGTTGTAGGTTGCTGCTGTTTGGGTTGCCACCTCTGTATCTTTTATCTTTCTCTGTATTTTCTTTTTTCTTGTGTTGATTATCCTTAGGTTTAAGGTAGAGCTTGTCTCCTCTTGCCTGGTGTTTTTTCTCTTGCCTCACTGGTACTGTTGCATAGCATACATTTTACTGTTTACTGTTTACTGCTTGTTTTCTTTTGCTGTTTTCCCCTAGGATCTCTGATTTCCTCTGTGCAAGAGGGAATTATGACAGACATTAGGTTTTGACCAATGCATGATAACTGTAGGTAGATTCCCCTTTCAACCATAGTTTTAGGGTGTCTCTCTTTCCTCCTCTCAAAACAAATTCAAAAACACAGTAATAAGGTTAATTGAAGTCGTGCGTTACGAGCCTTAAGCTATCTGGGAAAAGGTTGGTGGAGGGTCTCTCTCCAGTAATCTGGATGTTAGTGTGGTACCCTTTGGGTGACATACGAAACGTTCACTCCTGGGTCATAGTCTCTAGTGTGACTGAGATTGCAAACATCCTAAAAAACAGTTCTTTTCGTAAAAAACTCAAACAAACATTCAAACTCTGTTTTTGTTCTCTTGGACCCTTAATCAGGAAAACCCTTTTCAGAAGGAGATAAAAAAACTGTCAGACAAACTTGTGTCTTCCGTAGCCCGAACTACGTTTGCTCTGATCTTTCATGCCGTATGAAAGCACGTAGGCACGAGATGCGATATCTCGGCGAGCAACCTTCCCTCTTTAACCCGTAGTTAGGCGAACTACGTTGACTCTGATTTCTCGTTCCAGATGGGAATACGTAGGCATAAGGTGCGATACTTTGCCGAGTCATTTTCTTTTCTTTTTAACCCATACCTGTAGAATAGATAGAATAACACACCCTTAGATAGAAAACAAGTCTGGATCCCGTCGAGTACGACGGACGTGAGGGGTGCTAATACCTTCCCCTTACGTAACCGACTCCCGAATCCAGGATTTGGTTGCGATGACCATTCCTTTCCCTCTTTGCGTTTGGTTTACTCTGAGCGTTTCCTTTCCTTTTTGTGGGATAAATAACGCACGGTGGCGACTCTTCTGTCATAGCCGGCTCCGATTTTTGCAGTAGCGACAACTGGAGACTCTGCTGGGGAAATCACTGGTTCCCTATGCGAGTCAATCCTAGCGCTTGTTTTCCCGTTGGGAGTTTTGTATGTATTTATTTTTCTGTCTTTACTTTCAGTACTGTATATATTTGTTGTTGTGTTGTGGGTAGAGGGTTAGTTTGAGAGATAAGCCGGACCTGGGCTTGAGTGCACATAGACTTAGAAGTAGAGAGTAGTGGTTAGCCTGCTTGCTTTGCTTGCACCAGCTAGCTACGAAATTTACGCTCAGACGAGATTCTCTTTGATGGCATCTTGCCTGGCCCTTTGGGCTCAAAAGGCTGTTGGATTTGAGGGTTGTCGACTCTGGGAACCTATCATTTGGGATTCGGCTAAGTGAGGCCTCTTCAAGGGATGATGATGCCACACCTTCTGGGTATCGTATCATCGCTCTTGAAAGTCTGTGACACTGATGACCGCATAGGATGCCGTACCTCGTCTGCGAGTTAAGTACATACCTGTGAGAGGGTAGGTGGGTCTTTTTGCAGAAAAACTCTGGCCTCAGAACACCTAGTTTGTTTCTGTCCGTGAGAATTGGTTGTGAGGGTTCTTTTGTGGTTGGTTTGGTTTGAGGAGAAGATATGATGGTTCTCAAGTGGCAGTACAGCACAACACAGTTCTTCATCATTGCACTTGATCCCCTGTTTGCATATGCATCTGCATTTTCATGTTTGCATTTCATTAACGTGTATTTATGTTGCAGGTTTACTTTTTCCCCTCAGATTCTAGTGTTCTTCTTGCCAGACATGGAGTCCATGAAGAGAACAGTTGCTTACAGGTTGCCTTCTCCAGATATCAGTTCCTTGTTGCAGTTGGTTGCTCTAGCAGATCAGAGAGTGAGGGCTGAGTTCAGAGAGTCTTATGGGAAACTGCTCAGTTTGTTGTGCAAACCTTCTGTGTTTGAGATGACTGGATTGTATACTTTGATGCAATTTTACGAGCCTCAGTTGAGATGTTTCTTGTTCCCTGATTTTATTCTGGCTCCTACTTTGGAGGAGTATTCTGATATGCTGGGAGTTCCTGTGTTAGATCAGATGCCTTTTGTTCACGAGGATACTGAGCCTGAGTTGGCTAAGATTGCTGAGATTGTCAGTTTAGATGCTTCTGAGTTCCCCGGAGGTTTGGTCAAGCTGAATGGAGCTTACGATTTTCATCTTTCTTGCTTGGTTGAGAAGGCTACGCAGTGTGCGAAGGATGGATGTTGGATTGTCTTCAGTGCTATTCTGGCTGTTTGCATTTATGGGATTGTCTTATTCCCCAACTTGCCTGATTTTGTATATTCGGATGCTTTCTTTATTCTTGCCTCGAAGAATCCGGTGCCTACTCTCTTGGGTGACGTTTATCATTCTGTTCACTATAAGAATGAGAAGCGTCGGGGAAAGAATGTTTCTTGCTGTGTACCTCTTCTATACAGGTGGTTTAAGGGACATCTTCCTAAGAAGAGACCTTTTGTTGATACTGCCGATACTTTAGATTGGTCTTCCAGATTGATGGGATTGTGTGCTGATAACATTGTTTGGTTTGATCGGAACCTGCTCGGAGTGAATATTATATATAGTTGCAGTGGATTTCCGAACGTTCCTTTGGTTGGACGGAAAATTTGTATTAACTATAACCCTTCTCTGCTTATGAGACAATTTGGCTATGCTTTAAGGGACTCTCCAGTTGAAGACGAGATACAGGAATCTCTGTATCTCACAGGTTTATTAGATGGAGATGTTTTGGTCAGATTGAGGCGTGCTTGGGGTAATATTCAGAGAAGAGGAAAGACATTGCTTGGTAAGAGTGACAGTCGAGCTTATAATCCTTATCGGCTCTGGATTCATGAGAGAGTTAGGACTTCTTTGATGCCATATCCTGCTGCAGAGCCTTTGTATCTTCCGGTGGTTGAGGAACCTATTTCAGTAGAGATTGAGAAGTATAATAAGCTGCTGGCTGAGAAGGAAGAGTTGCAGAGAGAAAATGAAGAGCTAGAGAAAGAGATTTTCCAGCTTCGACATGAGAAGAGTGAGTCAACCTTCACTCTGAAGAAGCAGACTGAGATGATTAATAGGTTGGGTTCAGACTTGACTGAAGAGACCAGCAAGAGAGAGAAAGTGGGAGTAGCCTTGAATGGTGTTAGTAGTGTGCTTGCTACTAAGAAATAACTTCTGAACAAGGCTTATTCTCGACTTTCCAAGTGGGAATCTTTGTGGAATGCCACGCTTACTAGCCGGAAGGAGCGTGAAGATGAATTGAAGCTTAAGATTTCCCAGTTAGAGGAGCAGTTCAGTGCTAAGGATGCGAAGATTGCTGAAGAGGTATCTCTTAGATGTGATGCTGAATCTAGAGTGAGCAACAGGGTCAAAGAAACTAGGGGTGGTGAATTGAAGGTTGGCTCCAAGAGATGTAGGGTTGATGAGTGTTCTGGCAGAGGAACTTGTGAAGAGGACGTCAAAAAGCTAAGATCCACTGTTGAGCGGCATGCATTACTGATACAGGAGCTAATCTCCCGACTAGGTCATTCGGAGACATTGAGGATATTGGAAGATGTCAGAGCTTGCCATTTGGCCTGATTTATCTTTGCTTTTCTCTTGCTTTTCGTACTTGTATTTTGACCATCGCCAGGCTTGTTGGCCGAGGTCTTTTTCAGTTGTATTCAGTTGTACCTTTGTACTCTGCCTCTTGGAATTTGTTTATATATGAGGTTTCTGATTCTGCGCTTGCTCGCTTGGGACTCCATTGTCGTTATGGCTTCTTTCTCCAGAACTAGAATCGGGGGGGGGGGGGGGGGGAACTAATCTGTTGCATATTTACACGTGTGCATTTGCATATTCATATTGCATGGCAGGTACTTCTTTTTGAGCTCGAATCTTATCTCCTGCATCTTACAGGTTGTTTCAATATTGACGAACAGAGAATTCACCGGTACGCTACAAGAAGCAACAGTAAGATGATCATGGATCAGGTACAGTCCGAGATGTAGGAGATCTGGGATAGGTTGGCCCAATTCATGCAGACAATGGAAGTTGTGGCTAAAGGCCAGGAACATCTTCAAACTCTGGTGCAACCGCTGCTGGCGCGAGCGGCTGGTAATACTGAATACAACTCTGTTCATGTTGAGACTCCTCGCAGGGAGGAAGTGATACCAAATGCTGGTGAGACTGGTACTGGCAACGACAATGACAACGCTGGTAACAGAAATGCTGATAATGTTAATGGGAATGTGGAAATCAACAGGAATGTTGGTATCAATACTGGTTTCGGTGACAACAATCAGGGTCTTGGCTTTGGCAATCGGGATGGCAATGATGGTTTCAATAATCAGGGCCTCGACAACGGAGGGTTTGGTGATAACAATCAAGGCTATGGCAATAATGGCTACGACAATGCTGGGTTTGGCAATGTGAATACCAATGGTGCTGGGATGGGTCCTTTCAATACTGGTTTTGGGACAGTGGCTGCTAATCAAGAGCTTGGCAATCTGAGGTATAATCCCAGGTTCTTCCAAAGTGGTCATGGTCATGGTCGTAATGCTGCTTATGACGGATATGGTAATGAGGGGCCATACTGGAATAGAGATCGTCAGGAAGATGCCTTTTCTGGCCAAGGCATGGGTTTTGAGGGTCCTACTGATAGTGATCGAAGGATTAAAATGTTGGAGGAACAGATGAAAGGTATAGCCAATCAAAATTCTGCAGGGTTGGACATGGCTACCATGGGGCTAGTTCCTGGGCTGAGAGTGCCATTGAAGTTCAAAGCTCCCACTTTCGATAAATATAAAGGGGATACATGCCCACGGGTTCATGTGCGTTCATATTACCGGAGGATGTCGGCTTACTCCGATGATGAGAAGATGCTTATGCATTTTTTCCAAGATAGTTTGTCAGGACCATCGCTGGAATGGTACATGGGACTAGAGCCTGCACAGATCAGAAGTTGGAAAGAATTGGCTGATGCTTTCGTCAAACATTAGTGACCTTGCACCAAATAGGGTCCAGCTACAAAGTCTTTCACAGAAGAACGGGGAAAGTTTCAAGGAGTATGCTCAGCATTGGCGCGATCTGGCGGCAAGAGTCCGACCACCTATGGTTGAAAGGGAATTGATTGATATTTTTGTTGGAACATTCTCTGGGATGTATTATGATAAATTGCTCAATTGCTCGATGGGTAGTTTCTCTGACATGATACTCATGGGGGAACGAATTGAAAATGGAATCAAAATTGGTAAGATTCAAGCCGATGAATCGACCTCAGCTGGAGGTGCGAAAAAGGTCTTTGGTGGTAAAAGACAAGGAGACGCCAGTGCAGTGTATGGTTGTCGAGGACGAGGTAGAGGTCGGAATCAGTATCTTCAACAACAAGTTGCTAGTGTGATGATTCCCATACCTCAACAACGATAACAACCACAACAACAGCAGCAACAACAACAAAGGTATAATCCTGCTCAGAGAAGGATCCAGAATGGGAAGCCGAAAAGGGTATTTGATACACCTCCGTCAACGTATGCAGAGCTGCTTAAGACGCTGTTGAGTTTGAATCTGGTTGAGAAGAGAATGTTGGACCCACCCACAGGAGCGCTTCCTTACGGGTATGATACTAGTAAGCAGTGTGAATTTCATTCCGGGGCACCCGGACATGATATCGAGAGTTGTCATGCTTTTAAGCACAAAGTCCAAGATTTGATTGATAGTAAAATCATTAACTTCAGTAATGATGGTCCCAACATTGTACAGAAACCAATGCCGAATCATGGGGCGAATGTTGTTTTGACAGAGGAGGATTTGGATTTGGTTATGAACGTAAATGAGCTGAAGACACCTTTAAGCTGTGTTAAAAGCATATTGTTGAAAGGAGGGGTCTTCCCTGGATGTGATGAGTACTGTTTGGATTGTTGGACCCAACCAGAGGGCTGTGTGGATTTGAAGAGAGGTATTCAGGCCATAATTGATGAGGGAACTTTACAGTTTGACCGCACTGCTGTTGAGAAACCTGGTGAGGTAACATGTGAAAAGCATGGTGAGGTCACAACAATTACAATTCCATGAAAGACTATTACGATATCAGTGCCCACCAAGCGGCCAACTATCACGATAACGAAAGCAGGACCCATTCCTTATGAGAGTACGAAAGCCATTCCGTGGAATTATGGGTTGGAAGCTTTTTGCAACGGGGAAAAGATTAATATGGATAGCCAGCCAGCAGGGGCAGTGGGGAGTCTTGTTGAAGCGGGAGGTATGACCCGAAGTGGTAGAATCTTCACTTCACCTGAAATCGAGGCTGAGAGGATTGCTAGAGGCAAAACCAAGGTGAATGAAGGAGGACCTTCCCAGTCGAAAGAGAAGGAAACATCGGTCAAGGATGTAGAAGAGTTTATGAGGTTGATTCGCAAAAGTGACTATAAGATTGTGGAGCACTTGCAGCAGACGCCCTCCAAAATTTCAATACTATCATTGTTACTTTGTTCCGAGGCCCATCGAAATGCTTTGTTGAAAATCTTGGACACGTCTTTTATACCTCAGGAAGTAACTGTTAATCAGCTTAAGGGGGTACTGGCGCATGTGAATGCTGGCCACAGCCTGAGATTTATTGACTTTGATTTGACGCTTAGAGGACGTGACCATAATATGGCCTTGCACATTTAAGTGGAATGCCGGGGCACTATTATGTTGCATGTTCTTGTAGACACCGGATCATCTTTGAATGTGTTGCCGAAGAAGGCTATGATGAAGCTAGATGTCCAAGGAATCATATGCACGCCAAGTGATTTGGTCGTGAGGGCTTTTGATGGGACCAGAAGGTCAGTGTTTGGGTCCATAACATTGCCACTCCAGGTCGTGCCAGAAGTGTTTGACACCGTGTTCAACATATTGGACATACATCCCGCTTACAGCTATTTACTTGGGCGACCATGGATACATTCTGCAGGGACTGTGACGTCTACGCTACATCAGAAGCTTAAATACATGGTTGGTGACAGTGTTGTTACTATTTGCAGGGAGGAGGACATTCTGGTTAGTCATCTCTCGTCATTCAAGTACGTCGAAGTGGATGGGGAGATCCATGAGACGCCATGCCAAGCCTTCGAGGGGTTACAGATCAAGGACAAGTCTCATGTTCCCGTCAAAGGGCCAGAAGTGGACATGTCTTCGTACAAAGACGCTCAAGCAGTGGTTCAGGATGGAGCAACCAAAGGATGGGGAAAAGTCTTGGAAATTCCTGTCAAGATAGACAAGTTTGGATTGGGGTATCGCCCGACATGGTCACCTTCCGCATCAGGAGTGCCAAAGTTCAAAGGACCAGTTGTGATCACTCTAGGTGGGGTCTGTTATGAAACGATCAATGCTGTTTCCGATGCTGAAGACGGAGATAGTGACTGGGATATGGACTCGTGGATCAAGCCCGGCGTGCCAGGACAGAATCTGTGCAACTGGTCTATCCAGGAACTTGTTCCAGTGACTACAAAACAGTAATGATTTGTTTTCTCAATTATTGTATAATCCTGTGTACTACCCGGGGCATAATGATTTTGTTTTTAGGGCTACCTGCTTATGTGTGTACTTTGCTTAATCATTAATAAAGGCGTTTTTCGCATGCAAATTTTGTGATCCTTGTTTTTCCTGTTTTTGTTTAACAATAAAATGGCAACGTGGTTATGTGCTTTGTTTGAATTATTTGAAACATTTAACCATTCTCATTGCAGGATTCATATTTCAGATGACACCAATCACGAACTTCCTATGACTCACTTCGACTTCGAGCACCCGATATTCCAAGCAGAAGAAGTGATTGTTAAGGATAGTGACTTATCAGAAGAGCTGACTCTACTTTTGAAACAAGAAGAGAGAATCATTCTGCCTTATCAGGAGGAAATTGAAATTATCGATGTGGGGTCTGAAGAAGTTTGTCAGGAATATCCGGATAGGGGCTGCACTGCAAAGTGATATCAAGCAAAGGCTTATCGAGATGCTGCGGGAGTACAGTGATATCTTTGCTTGGTCTTACGAAGACATGCCTGGGTTGGATACTAATATGGTGGTTCACCGTCTTCCATTGCGTGAGGAATGTCCGCCGGTTAAGCAGAAACTCAGAAGAACTCGACCAGACATGGCTGTGAAAATTAAGGAGGAAGTGCAGAAACAGTGGGATGCCGGTTTCCTGGCTGTTACAACTTATCCCTCATGGGTCGCCAATATAGTACCTGAAGGATGGTAAAGTGCGGATGTGCATAGACTATCGAGATTTGAATAAGGCGAGCCCAAAGGACGACTTTCCGCTTCCTCATATTGATGTGCTGGTCGACAACACCGCTCAATTCTCCGTGTTTTCCTTCATGGACGGCTTTTCGGGCTATAATCAGATAAAGATGGCGCCGAATGATATGGAGAAAACGACTTGTATTACCCTGTGGGGAACGTTCTGCTACAAAGTGATGCCCTTTGGTTTGAAGTACGCCGGGGCAACATATCAGCGAGCTATGATGACACTCTTTCATGACATGATGCATAAAGAGATCGAAGTCTATGTTGATGATATGATTGCCAAATCCCAGACGGAGGAAGAGCATCTGGTCAATCTTCTGAAATTGATCAAGAGGCTTAGGAAATTCAGGCTAAGACTGAATCCTAACAAGTGCACCTTCGGGGAGAGATCCGGTAAGCTATTGGGGTTTATTGTGAGCGAAAAAGGAATTGAGGTTGATCCTGCTAAAATAAAAGCAATACAAGAAATGCCAACGTCAAAAACAGAAAAAGAGGTTCGTGGCTTTTTAGGGAGGTTGAACTACATTGGCCGGTTCATATCTCATCTAACGGCCACGTGCGAGCCATTATTCAAGTTATTGAAAAAAGATTAGGCTGTGACCTGGAATGAAGATTGTCAAAGGGCGTTTGAAAAAATAAAAGAATATTTGCAGGAACCTCCAATATTGATACCCCAAGTAGCCGGGAGACCATTGATTATGTATTTGACGGTTCTTGAGAAAAGTATGGGTTGTGTTCTCGGTCAACACGACGAGACTGGACGTAAAGAGCATGCGATTTACTACTTGAGTAAAAAGTTTACAGACTGTGAGTCCCGTTACTCAATGCTCGAAAAAACGTGTTGTGCGCTAGCCTGGGCTGCCAAACGTTTGAGGCAATACATGCTAAATCATACAACCATGCTAATTTCAAAATGGATCCGATCAAATACGTGTTTGAAAAGCAAGCACTTTCCGGAAGGATTGCCCGATGGCAGATGGTATTTACAGAATATGATATCCAGTATGTTTCTCAAAAGGCTATTAAAGGTAGTGTTCTGTCAGAATACCTAGCTGAGCAGCCAATTGATGGTTACCAGTCGATGAGTTTTGATTTTCCTGACGAGGATATCATGTACTTAAAAATGAAGGACTGTGAGGAGTCGTTGCCGGATGAAGGTCCAGAGTTGGGTTCCAAATGGCAATGGATATTTGACAGTGCCGTCAATTCGTATGGAAGTGGAATAGGTGCAATTATTACTACTCCCCATGGGTCGCACATCCCATTCACTGCTAGATTGACCTTTCCAGTTACCAACAATGAGGCCGAATATGAAGCATGTATTATGGGGCTCGAAGAAGCTATCGATCTGAGAATTAAAAATCTTGACGTGTACGGAGACTCCGCTCTAGTTGTGAATCAGATCAAGGGAGAGTGGGAGACTCGTCAGCCCAATCTGATACCCTATATGAATTATGCAAGGAGGTTGTTACCTTTCTTTGACAAGGTGGAATTGCACCATGTACCACGAGCAAAAAATCAGATGGCAGACGCTCTCGCGACTTTGTCTTTAATGTATAAGGTTAACTTCTGGAATAAGGCTCCCAGGATAGTTATCTCTCGCGTTGATAGGCCCGCTTTGATATTCGCCATTGAGGAAGCTTCCGATGGCAAACCGTGGTATTTTGATATCTAGAATTTCCTGAAGAACCAAGAGTATTCGGATGGGGCATCCAGTCGTGATCAGAAGACTCTTAGGAGATTGGCTGGAAACTTCTATCTGAATTCGTATGGGGTTTTGTACAAAAGAAACCACGACTTGGTGTTGTTGCGATGTGTGGATGAGAAGGAGGCTAAGTTGCTCATGGAAGAAATCCACGAGGGTACATTTGGCACGCATGCCGGCGGGCATGCAATGACGAGAAAGCTATTAAGAGCAGGGTATTACTGGCTAACAATGGAAACATATTATTTCAAATTTGCAAAGAAGTGTCATAAATGCCAGATTTATGCGGACAAGATTCATGTGCCTCCGAGCCCTCTGAACGTTATGTCGTCACCTTGGCCTTTTTCCATGCGGGGAATTGATGTGATTGGAAAGGTTGAGCCCACGGAATCCAACGGACATCGTTTTATCTTGGTAGCTATTGATTACTTCACCAAATGGGTTGAAGCGGCATCGTATGCTAATGTTACCAAGCAAGTGGTAGCCAGATTTATCAAGAAAGATATTATCTGCAGATATGCAACCCTGGAGTGGATTATCACTGACAACGGTTCGAATTTGAATAACAAGATGATGAAGGAATTGTGCCAGAATTTCAAAATTGAACATCACAACTCTTCTCCTTATCGGCCCAAGATGAATGACGCTGTTGAAGCGGCCAATAAAAACATAAAGAAGATTGTTCAGAAGATGGTTGTGACCTACAAGGACTGGCATGAGATGTTGCTTTTTGCTTTGCACGGTTATCGTACGACGGTACACACATCAACCGGGGCAACTCCTTTTTCACTTGTGTATGGTATGGAGGCTGTCCTGCCATTGGAGGTTGTGATTCCTTCTCTGAGGGTTTTGCGTGATGTCCAACTTGATGAGGCAGAATGGGTGAAAGATAGATTGAATCAGCTCAGTTTAATGGATGAGAAGAGAATGGTGTTGCACCCTAAAATTTGCTCAACTTTATTCACTTGGTTTATGTTTCAATATCATTAGCATTTGCATATAGAGGCATGTACATAGACTAATCATCTGCATAGCACAGCATGGCAAGTCATCTAACAGGGGATCAAGCATTATTCTCATCTCTAGAGGCCTATCAAGAGGTTATTATCCTAATTCAATCTCATTCAAGTCATCAGAAAAGAATTTGAGAGCAGAGAGTTCAGTAGATCAAGCCTTGAGTCTATTTCCTATCTGAGGGCATCTGAGGGTCAACAAGGGGGTTGTGAGTTGTGAATTGAAGGCATGGAGAGCATCTAGATATCATGAGAGGCTTAGAAAGTCATTTGGAGAAGAAGACAAGTTGTTGATGTGATCACAAGTATTACAGTTGAAGACAGTCAACTAGGGTTTCATCTGGGTCAACCCTAGGTCAACCCTAGGTCAATTGACTGATTGAAAAGCATTAAGGGCTATTGGAGAGATGGGGGGTTCATCATTTGACATGGAGAGTAAGGATATGTTGTTATGCTAAGAAGAATTCAAGAGAAATCAAGGAGAAGAGGAGTTTCTAAATTAGGGTTTCTATGTAAAATCCCCTAGTTTAGGTCAAATTTCCAAGCAAGATAAGTCAAAATGCAAGCTTCAAATGGCTTCTTGGCCAACATGAAACTTGTAGAGGATCTCAGGAACTTTAATTTTAGTGGTGGAAGACATAAAGGAGATTTATAGAGCTCAAGTTATGGTCCTTGCAAGTTACAGGTCATCTGAGGTATCTGAAATTTTGTCTGCAAAAGTGACTTGACTTCCAAGCAATTTTTACCCCTCAAGGAGATTTCAAATGAATTTCTGATCAACATAAGAATTGTTCCTCATTGTCTTAGCTTTCTAGAATGGTATGGTATGCCTTCATATGATGTGTGGAACTCAACTTATGGTCTTGGAAAGCAAAGGGTATTTTGGTCATTTGTGAATTACAGGTCATTTTAACCTATGTCCAAAACTCATACAAGGAGGCCTCAAATGGAAAAATTCCCAACATCAAAGTTGCTCAGAATGTCATTTTAAGTCAAGGAAGGAAGTCATGGAAGTTGGGAAAGGCATGGAACTTAGGATTATAAAATGGACCAAATATAAAGGAAAAAGTCCATTTCTTAATCACCAAAATTGTGAATTTTTGATATGAGGGCAAAACTAAACATGTGACCCACCATTTTGAAGGTAAATCATATTTTAAGACCAATGGCAATGTTAGTTTTTTGAGTTGAAGTCAAGAAATGGAGGATATCCTTAGTTGCTTATGCATGAAGCAACACTTGCCAAACCAAGCTTTGGTCAAGGTATAGCACAAAAGACCATCCAAACACTCCCTATTTCTCATTTGAAGAGAAATTCAAGTGTCATTTGGAAGCTGCAGCAAGGTATTCATAGGCTGGTTTTTCAATTCATCTCTTTTCAAATTCTCATACCATGAGATGCCAATTTCTCTTTGGATCCTTCTAGCAAGTTCCAGAACCCTCAATCCTCATCTACATAAGCATTGAAGCTGATCCAAAGCTTTTTTTGGGATTCATTAGTGAAAAATTTAGAACTGCATTTTCACATCTCTCTCTTACAATTCAGTTTCGATTTTCCTCAATCCTCCATCATTTCCTAAGATTCTTGATCCTATTCCACTCAATCATCACTACTGAGAGTGCTCCAATCAAAATCTGAGGGAATCCTAGCATAAATCGTGTTTTTGAGTTGCTGCACATTCAACTGCAAACCAGATTCTGTTATGGTGATCCAAGCTGTTTGAAGGAGAATCATTGCAAACAGAAGCGAGATACTAATACATTGAGTGATCCTGGAGTCTTACAAGCCGTGAATTGAAGAAAATCACCTTCTGTTTTCATCATTTTTCCAGGTTGGTACTTTTCTGAAATTGACTCGAATTAGAGGAGATCTTAGTGAATTGTTAGGGTAGGCATACTCTAGGTGATTAGAGGTTGGTTTCTGGATAGTTTGAGGGGATTTGATGAAGGTTAGTGTGTGTGTGCAATTTCTGTTAGGAGCAAGAACTCCCTCAATAGTGAAGGATAATGTTGTTTCTTCAGTTAGTTTTGATCAGTGTAAAGAGAGGAACAGGTTTATGCCATTAATTTTGAGAATTATGAGAGTCGGTTCTTGATCGTATTTTGGGGTTAGCTATCGGGTTTAGGGTTAGGTTGCGTTTCAACTATTTCTGAAGCCATGACCGAGTTGCTGATGGAATTTGGAGTGAGTTTGGTCTTTACACCTTAGATTTTCATCAAGAATTGAGGAAGTTCGTCTAAGGATCAGTTGGTGTTCTTGGAAGCATTCATCCATGGCGTTTGGCTCCAAGGCTGATTTCAAATGAAGAAGAAAGGTTCTGCACCCTTAGATCATGATAAATCATTGACCAAGACCATGATCCAAAGGCTGTGCGTGGTCCATAATGTGTGAGGGATTTCTCTTGATGAGCAAAACGCACCGTATCATTTAATCTGACCATTGGGCTTAAGTGAATTTTGCTTTTAACACCCCTCTCAACCAGGCCCAACATGAAATCAACTGGAATTATTGCTACATACACCGTTCTGGAGTTTTTGGTTTTGGGTGAGATTCTGAAGCGAATTGGGCCTATGAATTTGTCCTATCTGCACCCCCGGTCCCCAGCCCACTTAATAAAACAACTGCAGCGTGTTTCTATTCTTACCCCCTTCAAATATCTCTTTACATTTTCTTTTTATTTTCTTTATATTTTTCATGCATCTTATAAAAATCATAATAAATGGAAAAATCATTATTTTCAATTCATTCTTTTTGCATATTTTTCTTTAGGATGTCTAGAAAATTATAAAAAATAAAAATTGCATTTTATTTTTATTTGATATTTTTCCCATATTTTCTAAATAAATAGCATTTTAAATAGTTTCATTTCATACATGATTTTGTTAATTTTTGTTCTATTAGATGCTTTAATATTTTTTGTCCATTCTTTTTAGGTTGTTTAGTTTAGACTTTGAACTTGTAGATTCATTTTAGTTCCCATTTTTAGAAATTAATTTTAGGTGATTAGTGTAAGTATGAATAACATGGATAAAATTAGGGTTTTTTAGGTGATGACTTAGGAGGTTTGATTCTTTCCCTTAGGACTTAGGGTTTAACTAGATTAGTTATGGGACTATAGGGGCTATGGGTAGTTATTAGATCCCTTAGAGAAAAAGTCAGGACTCCCCTACTGCTATTAATACTCTGTGTATGTCTGATTGACCGGTGTGGTGTGCCCTCTGGGGATTGTTGCTTGCTTGCTTGGGTATTGGGGTTGTCTGGGGACTTAGGAGAGCTGAAGACTTGAGAAGATGAAGGCCACTGGAGATCCAGATGTTGAAGATCAACTTCCAGAGTTGAAGAGAAGATTCTTGCTAGCAGATGCTGAGGAACTAGGGTTTAGGAGCTAGGCAGAGCTCTAGGTTAGAAAGTTTGTTTCTCAAACATGGATTGCCTTGTCTGCATCCATTCTTCTCTGTGATTCAGAGTCTCTCTAAGACACTCACCCCTTCCTTTGGAAGGCTTGGTGATAGTGTCTAAGAGATAGAACTCTTGAGAGAAAATGTCTTTTGTGTTAGAAGCAGTCTGTTCACCACCCTTGGTAGTCAACTGATTGCTTAACACCCAATTCACTCTTGTGACTAATCCCTCATCCTGGAGGTTTGAGCTTGAAGAAAAGCCATTGCAGATAGAAGGCTGATGATCAAAGCCTTTGCCTGAAGGTCATGAAGATGGAGATTGATGCTTGTTGAAGCCTGTAGCTGATTGGAGATTACTTGAAGCCAGATGTTGACTCAGAGCTGCTGATGCTGTTTCTTTTGCTGTTGTATTTCATTGCTGATGTATTGTTTGGATTTCCTGGTTGTATTGTTTGCTGTTTACCTTGTTGGGTTGAAAGTGAAGCCTGTTCACTTTCGCCTATTGTTTTCTAGGTTCGAGGTTGAGTGGGACTCCCTTGCCTCGCTTGTACTGTTGCATCCATGCATTTTACTGTTTTACTGTATATATCTGATATTGTTTCTGTTTCTGCCTATCCCGTAGGATCTCTGTTCCTCTCTGTGTAAGAGAGGAGCATGATAGACACTAGGTCTTAACCCATGCATGATAACATTAGGTTAGTTTGCTTCCCTTCGCAACCGTAGGTTAGAGTTCTGTCTCTTTCTTTCTCAAAACAAACAGAAAAACACATAAAGATTTCAAACACAATAAAAGACACTTCTTTCGTAAAAGAATGTGAACTCATCAATACGTCATTTTTGTCCGCCGGGACTGTTAATCAAGGAAACCTTTTCAGAAGGAATAAAATCAACCAAGACAAGCTTGTGTCGTACGTGGCCCGAA
The DNA here is from genome assembly GCA_963859935.3 of Lathyrus sativus. NCBI lineage: Eukaryota > Viridiplantae > Streptophyta > Magnoliopsida > Fabales > Fabaceae > Lathyrus > Lathyrus sativus. The sequence goes on along the minus strand of OZ012738.1, from coordinate 69,382,345 downwards.
CTACGTTTGCTCTGATCTTTCATGCTGTATGAAAGTACGTAGGCATAGGATGCGATATCCTAGCGAGCAACCTTCCCCTCCTTTCCCGTAGGTAGGCGAACTACGTTGACTCTGATTTCTCGTTCCAGACGGGAATACGTAGGCATAAAGTGCGATACTTTGCCGAGTCATTTTCTTTTCTTTTTAACCCTTGACCTTTAGAGTAGATAGAATAACAATCCATACCTGAAAACAAGCGTGGATCCCGTCGAGTACGACGGACGTGAGGGGTGCTAATACCTTCCCCTTGCGTAACCGACTCCCGAATCCAGGTTTTGGTTGCGACGACCATACCTTTCCCGTTTTGTGCGAGGTTTACTCTGAGCGTTTCCTTTCCCTCCCGTGGGATAAATAACGCACGGTGGCGACTCTTCTGTTCAGTCGGCGCCGATTTTCGCAGTAGCGACAGCTGGCGACTCTGCTGGGGATACAACGTCCCCTGGCTGCTAAGGACTGCGATGGTTCTTATGCATTTGGGATCCAACGTCCCTTGAGAGAGTCAATCCTAACGCTTGTTTTCCCGTCGAGGATTTTGTATGGAGTTATTTTATATTTCTAACCTTGTATTTTCAGCTTTATATATTGATTATTGTTGCTGTATCTGGGGTGTGACGGGTGTTCTGATATTGAGAGATAAGCCGGACCTGGGCTTGAGTGCACCTAGAATTAGAGTAGAAATTAGTGGGTGCCCGCTTGCTTTGCTTGCTTTGGTGTCCCATGAAATCTACACTCAGACGAGGTTCATCTGGTTGGCCTCCTGCCCCTTCCTTTGGTTGGCGTGGGTTGCTGGTTAGTTGGATTGTCGACTCTGGGGACCGATCATTTGGAAGTTGGCTAAGTGAGGCCTCTTCAGGAATTGATGATGCCACTCCTTCTGGGAATCGTATCATCAACCCTGAAAGTCTGTGACGCCGACGACCGCATAGGATGCCGTACCTTGTGCCAGTTATAGGGCCACCCACCTGTGAGGGGATTCAGGATTATGCAGGTAACTAGACCTTCAGACCACCGGTTTGTTTCTGAATCAGGATCCTGGATATTTATGGAGGGTTCTAAGGTCTGTCAGAGACTATTTGGAGATGTGTTCTAAGGTCTGTCAGAGACCAGTTGGTGTGTTCCGAGGTCTGTCAGAGACTATTTGGAGATGTGTTCTAAGGTCTGCCAGAGACCAGTGGGAGATATGATTTGAGGTCTGCCAGAGACCATTCAGGTTGTGATCATGGGGTCTATCAGAGACCAGTATGGGGGCTTTGTTTTAGGTCTATCTGAGACCAGGGCTTGAGGACTTCTGGATGGTCTATCTGAGACCTTTCTTGATTGGGTTCAGGCTATTCAGCTACAGCTTTGGTCCCTGTTGCATGTTACTTGCATTGCATCACTGCATATCCATTACCATTTGCATTTCACTAACGTGTGTCTGTGCTGCAGGTACATTTGCATTTCCCTAGTTCTAGTGCCCAGACTTCTGAGTGTTTGATCATGACTAGCTTAAGGAGAACGGTTGCTTACAAATTGCCTACGCCTGATATTGTTCCTCTACTTGGGTTGATCTCTCTTGCTGATGAGGGTGTTCGTAGGAGCTTCCGGATGAGCTATGGTAGGTTATTGAGGTTGGTGTGCAAACCTACAGAGGTAGAGTTAGATGGGCTGTATGCTCTGATGCAATTCTACGACCCTGCTTTGAGATGCTTTACGTTCTCTGACTTTATTATGGGACCAACCCTGGAGGAATACGCTGAGTATGTTGAGCTGCCCGTGCAGAACCAGGTTCCATTCATTCATTATGACGCCAAGCCCAAGCCGGAGGACTTGGCAAAAGCTTTGCATATTGATGCTTCTGAACTGGTGACTACTGTTTCCCGTGGAGTTCCAGGCTTCTCACTTCAGTTCTTAGTTGGTAAAGCCCAGGAGTACGCCAAGAGCGGGTGCTGGGTTGCTTTCAATGCTGTGTTGGCTTTGTGCATTTATGGCATAGTTTTGTTTCCCAACATACCGGATTTTGTGGACTTTGATGCTTTCTACTTGTTTGCCGCTGGTAATCCTGTACCTACCTTACTCGGAGATCTCTACCACTCACTGCATTACAAGAATGAGAAGGGAAGAGGGAAGAATGTTCATCTGTGTGTGCCCTTGTTGAGTATGTGGTTTGAGAGTCACCTTCCTAAGAGAGGATCTGTTGCAGAGACTACAGTCCCAGTTGGTTGGCCGGAGCGCCTGATGAGGCTATCGTCGGAAGATATGGAGTGGTTTGATAGAGATCTGCTGGGATCCGAGCTTATCTTCAGTTGTTCTGGTTACCCTAATGTCCCACTGATTGGAAGAAAAGGGTGTATCAACTACAACCCATCGCTGTTGGTCCGTCAGTTCGGATATGCGCTGAAGAACCCGCCTCAGGAGGAAGAAGTACAGGAATCTCTGTACTTCACAGGTGACGTGAAGGGGGAGTTATTAGCCAAGTTGCAACATGCCTGGACGCGTATTAACCGCAGAGGGAAGCCGTTGTTAGGAAAGAATGACTGTCAGGCCTATGCACCTTATAGAGTTTGGATTCAGGAGAGGGCTAGTCAGTTGAGGATGCCGTTTCCAGACGCACCAATTCTTGTTCCCATTCCGGTAGCGGAGCCAACTACTGTTTCTAGGGAAGTCTACGAGCAAGTTGTGAAGGAAAAGGAAGCCTTGGTGAAGATTAATGAAGGGTTAGAGCAAGAGTTAGCCCAGGTACGCAGTGAGAAAAACAAGGCCGTGTATGCTTTCCAACAGCAGATTGAGCTAATGAACAGATTAGGGGCTGAGTTGGCTGAGGAGAGGAAGAAGCGCGAACGTCTGGGGCAAGAGTTCAGAAGCTCCCATGACATGCTGGAAGCCAAAAAGAAGGCGCTCGACGCAGCACACCGAGAAATCTCCTCTTGCAATAAGACTTGGAATGCTACTCTCACCAACAATAAGATGAGAGAAGATAAGCTGAAGCAGCAAATCTCCGACCTCGAAGAGAAGTTGAAGTCTAGCATCAAGAAGTGTGAGGAAGAAGTAATGACCCGGTATAGTGTCCAGCATGCACTGAACAAGGCAATCAAATCCAGAGATGAAGCGGTGTCTCAGAAGCGAAAGCTAGAAGATTGCTTCGGGGAAGCCACATGGGAAGAAACTGCTGAAGACGTACGCCGTGTCCTTAAGAGGAGAAACCAGCTTGTTGAAGGGCTGCTTGATCGACCAAGCCATCCGGAGACCAAGAAGTTGATAGAAGAGTACCAGACTTTCGGGAGGATTTGATCATTTCATATAGTAACTTATATGCTTTATTTGCATAGTGCTGACCATCACCAGGATTGTTGGTTGAGGTCATGCCTTCTTATTGTACTCTCAGTAATATTGTACTCCGGGCTTATTAATTTTCCCTGCAATATATGAGGCTTTCTATGATTCAGCTCCGATATTCCTATTGTCAACACTGTCACTGCACTGGCACCTTCACACTAGAACTGGGGGAATGAATCACCCTAATGCACAGACACATTGCATTGCATTCATACGCATATTGCATTACAGGTAATTTTTGAATAAGTGTCTTATGTCCTGCTCTGTACCAGGTACTTTCCAGGATTGCAGATCAACATCCGCACCGCTATTCTACCCGCACCAACTGTCGAAGGATCATGGATCAAATGCAGAACGAGATGCAAGATGTGCGCGAGAAGCTCGCTCTCTTCATGCAGACCATGGAAGCTATTGCGAAAGGGCAGGAGAATTTGCAGGCCATGGTCCAGCCTCTGTTGGCCCGAAACGCTGGTCATGGTAATGAAGATCATCAGTCTGTACGAGTCGATACTGTTCATGGAGACGGCACTCCCACGCCAGTGGCTCCGCCTGTAATCAATACACCTGCTGCTAATGTTAACAACGCTACCGCTGCTGTAAATGGTAACGTCGGAGTTGGAAATGAGACTGCTGTCCATAACGTTGGGCTGGGGGATGTCAATTTGGGTGACAATATGGGAGGCAACGACTTTGTCAACGCTGGATTCGGGTTCAACGATCAGGGATTCGATAACACTGGCAAGTATGGCTTTAATGCTCAAGGCTTTGGGCAAGACGGTTATGGCGCGACCAATCAGGGTTACGGAGGCTTTGGAAACGGAAACGGTACTGGATTTATGGCTTTTGGTCCTGCTGGAGGTGTTCAAGGGTACGGCAACAGAGGCCGAGGTCCGGGAATGAATCAGATCAGAGCAGGACGTAATAATGGATATGATGGGTATGGGGCTGGAAACGGTATGTGGCAAGAAGATCAGCAGGAAGACGCCTTCTCCGGAGGAGGTTTTGAAGGGCCGATGGATGATTCCCAGAAGATCAGAATGCTGGAAGAGCAGATGAGGGGAGTCTTAAACCAAAGTGCTGTGGGATTGGACATGGCAACAATGGGCTTGGTACCTGGTTTAAGGGTGCCAATTAAATTCAAAGCTCCTGCGTTTGACAAGTATAAAGGAGATACGTGTCCAAAAGTGCATGTACGAGCTTATTACAGAAAGATGTCTGCATACTCAACTGATGAAAGAATGCTGATGCATTTCTTTCAGGATAGTCTGTCGGGCCCTTCCCTAGAGTGGTACATGGGGTTGGAGCCAACTGATATCAAGACGTGGAAGCAATTAGCAGAGGCATTTGTAGCCCATTACAAGTATAACAGCGACTTGGCACCCAATCGGGTCCAGTTGGCCGGGCTGTCGCAAAAGAAGGGGGAGAGCTTTAAAGAGTACGCGCAAAGGTGGCGCGATATGGCTGCCAGGGTCCGTCCTCCGGTAGAAGATAAGGAAATGAATGACATGTTTGTCGGCACATTCACAGGTCTGTTTCATGATATGCTGTTTCACACGTCTCTGGCCAGTTTTTCAGACCTAATTCTGATGGGGGAAAAGATTGAACGTAACATCAAGCAAGGAAAGTTCCAAGTCGAGGAATCAACTGCATCCAGCAGTAATAGGAAAGCTTATGGTGGGCGCCGTCAGGGCGAGGCAAGCGCAGTATTTGGAGGCCGAGGCCGAGGCCGAGGCAGGGGACGAAACCAATATCGTCAGCCGCAGCAGGTGGCGAGTGTTACTATCCCATACCAACAAACATCGATCCAGGAACAACAACCAGTTCAGCAGCAGCCAATGCAACAGCAGCAGCAGCCTCAGCAGGGGGCGCAGCAGGCTCAGCGAAGATTCCAGGGTAATAAACCAAGGAGAGTGTTCGAGAAGCCTCCCTCAACCTACGCCGATTTGTTGCAAACATTGTTGGGATTGAATCTAGTAGAGAAAAGAACTCTGGCGCCAATAACGGGAGCTCCCCCGTTTGGCTACGATGCAAGCAGACACTGCGAGTTTCATTCTGGAGCCCCGGGTCACGATATAGAAGGTTGCCATGCTTTTAAGCACGTTGTGCAGGATCTTTTGGACAACAAGACTATCAATTTCGGAACGGCAGGTCCGAATATAGTACAGAAGCCCATGCCTAATCATGGGGCTAACGCCATTCTAACTGAGGAAGGGTTGAATCTGATTATGAATGTTGTAGATTTAAAGACGCCGCTGAGCGAGATAAAGAGCCGATTGTTGCAAGGGGGTGTTTACCCGGGATGTGACGAATATTGCTTAGACTGTTGGACCCTACCTGGAGGGTGTGATGATTTGAAGAAGGGCATTCAGGCTTTAATTGATGAAGGTATATTGCAGTTTGGTCAAGCAGCCACTGAAGAACCCGCGGGGGCAGTAGCAGATAATCAGAATGATGTGGCCACTGTGACGATTCCTCGGAAGACGATCACTATTGCAGCACCAGCTCAGCGCCCACCGATCACCATAACTAAAGCCGGGCCGATCCCGTACGAAAGCACGAAAGCAGTCCCATGGTCATATGGGTTGGAAGTATATTGTGACGGAATAAAAATTGATGTTAATAAACAGCCAGCCGAGACGGTGGATAATGTTGTCGGCTCAGGAGGCATGACAAGGAGTGGCCGGATCTTTATATCTCCTGAAGTGGAGGCTGAAAGACTAGCGAAAGGAAAAGGGAAAGTGGTTGAAAATGTTCCGGTGCAAGCAAGTGAAAAAGAAGCAGCATCGAAGGATGTAGAAGAGTTCATGCGCTTGATCCGAAAAAGTGATTATAAGATTGTGGAGCATCTGCAGCAGACACCGTCCAAGATATCTATCCTGTCATTGCTGTTGTGTTCGGAAGCTCACAGAAATGCGTTGCTGAAAGTCCTGGATACTTCTTTTGTACCCCAAGACGTCTCCGTAAATCAGCTAGAAGGAGTGTTGGCACATGTGAACGCAGGCCACAGCCTGGGATTTACTGATTTCGACTTGACTCCGAAAGGGAGAGATCATAATATGGCGCTGCACGTATCTGTTGAGTGTAGAGGATCAGTAATGTCGCACGTATTGGTTGACACCGGATCATCTTTGAATGTGCTGCCCAAGAAGGCGATGATGAAGCTGGATGTTAGAGGAATTTTGTGTACACCCAGTGATTTGGTAGTCAGAGCATTTGACGGCACGCGGAGAACAGTCTTTGGATCGATTACCTTGCCTCTGCAAGTGGGGCCGGAAGTGTTTGCAACGAAGTTTTATATCATGGATATACAGCCTGCGTACAGCTGCTTGCTTGGAAGACCCTGGATTCATGGAGCAGGGGCAGTCACGTCCACCCTGCATCAGAAGTTAAAATATATGGTCGGAGACAGCGTAGTCACCGTGTGCGGAGAAGAGGACATCCTGGTCAGCCATTTATCTTCATTTAAATATGTGGAAGTCGACGGAGAGATCCACGAGACGCCCTGCCAGGCATTCGAAGGTTTGCGCATCAAGGACAAGGGTCCCGGGCCGGGCAAAGTGCCGGAGATAGCCGTCTCATCGTATAAAGAAGCTCAAGCTCTAGTGGAAGCAGGAGAAGCCAAGGGCTGGGGCAAAGTGCTGGACATTCCTGTGAAGACGGACCGGTTCGGGCTGGGGTACCAACCGTCGTCATCAACTCCTTCCGTGGGGGCCCCCCGTTTCAGAAAGCCAATCACCATCTCTGCCAGTGGGGTGTGTCATGAAACTGTCAATGCTGCTTCGGAGTCTGACGAAGGGGACAGCGACTGTGATATGGATGCCTGGATTCAGCCAAGCACGCCAGGACAAGGACTGTGCAACTGGTCTATTCAAGAGCTTGTTCCTGTGACTTTTAAACAGTAATGCTTTGCTTTATTAATTGTTGAACAATCAGATGTCTTGCCCGGGGCATCATGATTTGCTTAGGGCTGTGTTGTTATAAACATTGCGTATTAATCATTAAATAAATGGCGTTTTTTCATGTGCAAACACTGTAATCCCTGTCTTTCTTGTTTTATATTTTTCAATAAAATGGCAACGTGGTTATTCGCTTTATACGCATTTTGAAGCACTTAACCATTCCTTTTGTAGGATAACATTTTCAGATGACATCCTTGAACCACCTATGACTCGTCCCGACTTTGAGCACCCGGTGTTTCAGGCCGAAGAAGAGGTTGTCGAAGATAGCGACGTTCCTGAAGAACTGTCTTGGTTAGTAAAGCAAGAGGAAAGAGCCATTCTGCCTCACGACGAGGTCATCGAAATTATCAACTTGGGGTCGGAAGGGGTTGAGAAAAACATTCGTATCGGAGCCGCGCTGCAGGATGATATCAAGCGGAGACTGGTTGAAATGCTCCAAGAGTATAGTGATGTATTCGCTTGGTCGTATGAAGATATGCCAGGGCTCGATACAGATATGGTCGTGCATCGCCTGCCACTGAAAGAAGATTGCCCGCCGGTCAAACAAAAGCTTCGCAGAACTCGACCAGATATGGCAATGAAGATCAAAGAGGAGGTTCAGAAACAGTGGGACGCTGGTTTCCTGGCTGTGACGAAGTATCCTTCATGGGTTGCCAACATCGTACCAATGCCCAAGAAGGATGGCAAGGTTCGAATGTGCGTAGATTATAGAGATTTGAATAAAGCAAGCCCAAAAGACGATTTTCCACTTCCTCACATTGACGTGTTAGTTGATAATACTGCTCAGTACTCCGTATTCTCCTTCATGGATGGCTTTTCAGGCTATAACCAGATTAAAATGGCGCCAGAGGATATGGAGAAGACTACTTTCATAACGCCTTGGGGAACATTTTGTTACAAAGTGATGCCCTTTGGTTTGAAAAATGCTGGGGCAACATATCAGCGTGCGATGACGACTCTTTTCCATGACATGATGCATAAAGAGATCGAAGTTCATGTTGACGATATGATTGCCAAATCCCAGACGGAGGAAGAGCATCTGGTGAATTTGCTGAAGTTGTTTAAAAGGCTTAGGAAGTTCAGGCTGAGGCTGAATCCTAATAAATGCACCTTCGGGGTGAGATCGGGTAAGCTGCTGGGGTTTATCGTAAGCGAAAGAGGAATAGAGGTTGATCCTGCTAAAATAAAAGCAATTCAAGAAATGCCGACGCCTAAAACAGAGAAAGAGGTGCGCGGGTTTTTAGGGAGGTTGAACTACATTGCCCGGTTCATATCTCACCTAACGGCCACGTGTGAACCGTTATTCAAGCTGTTGAAGAAAGATCAAGCTGTGACGTGGAACGAAAATTGTCAAAAGGCGTTCGATAAAATAAAGCAGTATTTGCAGGAGCCTCCTATTCTAATACCCCCAGTGGCAGGTAGACCCTTGATAATGTATTTGACGGTTCTTGAGGGAAGCATGGGTTGTGTTCTCGGTCAACACGACGAGACGGGGAGGAAAGAGCATGCGATCTATTACCTGAGTAAGAAATTTACAGATTGTGAATCTCGATACTCAATGCTTGAGAAAACTTGTTGCGCGCTAGCCTGGGCCGCCAAGCGTTTGCGGCAGTACATGCTGAATCATACAACCATGCTCATCTCGAAGATGGATCCTATCAAATATGTGTTTGAAAAGCAGGCGTTGTCAGGTAGAATTGCCCGTTGGCAGATGGTCTTGACTGAATATGATATTCAATACGTCTCGCAAAAGGCTATAAAGGGGAGTGTGCTGTCTGAGTATCTGGCGGAGCAGCCTATTGAAGAGTACCAATCGATGAGGTTTGATTTTCCTGACGAGGATATCATGTACCTAAAGATGAAAGATTGTGAAGAGCCGTTGCCAGACGAGGGACCAGAGTTGGGGTCCAAATGGAAGATGATATTTGACGGAGCCGTGAATGCTTACGGTAGCGGAATAGGGGCAATCATCACCACGCCACACGGGTCGCACATCCCGTTTACTGCCCGATTGACCTTTGCCGTTACCAACAATGAGGCCGAATACGAAGCTTGTATAATGGGGCTTGAAGAAGCCATTGATTTGCGAATCAAACATCTAGACGTATACGGAGACTCAGCTCTGGTGGTGAATCAGATAAAAGGGGAATGGGAGACACGGCAGCCCAATTTGATACATTACATGAATTATGCAAGGAGATTGTTGCCTTTCTTTGACAAAGTTGAATTGCATCACGTACCGCGGGCAGAAAATCAAATGCTGACGCCCTTGCCACTTTGTCTTCCATGTACAAGGTCAACTTCTGGAACGAAGCTCCCCGAATCATTATCTCTCGGCTAGACAGGCCAGCTTATGTATTTGCTATTGATGAAGCATCTGATGGCAAACCATGGTATTTCGATATCCTTAATTTCCTGAAGAATAAAGAGTATCCGGCTGGGGCGTCCAGTCAAGATCAGAAGACTCTCAGGAGATTAGCGGGTAATTTCTATTTGAACCCGGATGGCGTCTTATACAGAAGGAACCACGATTTGGTGCTGTTGCGTTGTGTAGACGAGAAAGAGGCAAAGCTTCTCATGGAGGAAATACACGAAGGTACCTTTGGTACGCATGCTGGTGGACATGCTATGACGAGAAAACTGCTGCGGGCAGGTTATTTTTGGCTGACCATGGAAACTGATTGTTTCAAGTTTGCGAGGAAGTGTCACAAGTGCCAAATCTATGCTGATAAGATCCATGTGCCTCCAAGTCCTCTGAATGTGATGTCATCGCCATGGCCATTCTCGATGTGGGGAATCGATATGATTGGAAAGATCGAGCCGACAGCTTCTAACGGGCATCGGTTCATCCTAGTAGCAATCGATTATTTCACCAAGTGGGTGGAAGCGGCGTCTTACGCAAATGTAACTAAGCAAGTGGTGGCCAGATTCATTAAAAGAGATATCATTTGCCGATATGGGATTCCCGAGCGGATAATCACGGACAACGGTTCAAACTTGAACAACAAAATGATGAAGGAGCTCTGTCAGAATTTCAAGATTGAACATCACAACTCCTCCCCTTACCGACCCAAGATGAATGGCGCTGTCGAGGCGGCCAATAAGAATATCAAGAAGATCGTTCAGAAAATGGTGGTGACCTATAAGGATTGGCATGAGATGCTACCTTTTGCTTTGCACGGTTATCGTACGACGGTACGCACATCAACCGGGGCAACCCCGTTCTCGTTAGTATACGGAATGGAAGCGGTGCTACCATTAGAGGTTGAGATCCCTTCTCTGAGGGTATTGCGAGACGTTCAGCTGGACGAGGCAGAATGGGTGAAAGACAGGTTGAATCAGTTGAGTTTGATGGATGAGAAGAGGCTAGCTTCTCTAGCATACGGTCGTTTGTACCAGAGCCGAATGAAGAAAGCGTACGACAAGAAGATACATCCACGAAGCTTTCAGACGGGCGACCTTGTGCTGAAAAGGATTCTCCCGCCGCAAGCAGATCACAGGGGCAAGTGGACCCCCAACTACGAAGGGCCATACGTTGTCAGTAAAGTCTTTTCAGGAGGAGCGTTGTTGTTGTCCACCATGGACGGAGAAGACTTCACGTCACCTGTGAATTCGGACGCAGTTAAAAAATACTTTGCTTAAAATAGACCCGCTGGACAGAAAAAGAGAGTCCAGGCAAAAATGGGGCATCCTGGCGAACCAAAAACAGAATGAAAGGTTCGGGCAAAAGTTAGGGATAAAATTGAAAAAATGTACACCCGCGAAGTTGAAAACCTACACTGGGCGGCTTCGGCAAAAAAGGGTATCCCGGTGAACTGAAAACCCGTAAAGGGCGGTTCACGCAAAAGTTAGGGATTTGAAAAGCAAATGACTGCGGTCCGAATTTGATAATTGCAATAAGCATCAATGCGGGAGAATACATTTGAGGAGCCAGTTATCGGATACAATCTTTTCAGAAGTGGGGATACCGGGAAAGTATTAGAGTCAGATGAGTCATAGGAGGATCAGTTCGTGGTGTTCATCTGCATCCCGTTGCCGACATGTGTACAAATTTAAGTTGTCAATATTTATGCTTCTTGTGCATACTTGTATACTTGTATATTTGCTTTGTGTAGCTTCCTCATTTCAGGAGTTACATCCCGTGTACAAAACTCCGCCCATTCAGGGGCCCGATCAATAAAACACGTTATTCAGTATTTGACACTGTTCTTTACTGTTTTGTGCATGATTAACGCCTAAGTTTGATGAAACTAGCATGAGTATAGTGTCGCTGGCCCTTGCCAACAGTTGCTAAAGCTTTGAATTAACTAAAAATAACGTCACTAACCTGAGTTGATTTGGTTGCATAGGCTTGTCTTGTCTTGTTTGTGTTGTTGCAGGTTTCATAACCGTACGAGGAAGATGATCGAAAGATTGCAATAACGAAAGACTCAGCCTTCACGCAGGTCATGCAGGTTCTTCCTGGAGAAGGATCGAACTCTCTAGCTAGTCGTAGCTTGTGCAAAAAAAGAAAGGATCGACGATTACAAGATCGTAAGGCTGTATTCAGACAGGTTCATCTTTCCCCGCAGGGTCATTCACTCTCCCCCAGCGGAGTCAGTGGATTCCCCCGAGAGAGTAGTCCCACCAGCAGAGTTCTCTCCTTGCAGCAATTGTTCTTTCCTCCCAGTGGGACCCGGAGATCAAGACTCTCCCCAGCAGAGTTGGTGGCGGGTCCTGTCATTTATTTTGTCAGGGACACTGTGTAATATCAGTTCACTCTCCAGCAGAGAAGTCCAATCATACTTGGCATACCTGCTATTCCTCAGCAAAGTCATTTTCCCCAGCAGGGGTTTACCTCAAAGGGGTATTTGGTTCAAGCTCCCAACTTCTCAGCATGGTTGACTTCACCCTGCCGGCATTTATTTTGCTGGAATAATTCTGTAGCATCTGGCTATTCCCGGCGGAGTCGGCATTATCCTCAGCATTTATTTTGCTGAAGCAGTTTCTGTATTATAGCAGTTCAGGTGGAGAGAACTCTTGCTCAAATGAACTACCAAACGCTCAAGATCTCGGCATGAGATATTCAATGATAATGTCAGTTTCGGCAGTATTCCCTACAGAGTTACCAGGATAAGTCTCTCTTTATTCCCAAGCAGAGTTATTTGTCATCAAAAGGGCTTCATGAATCGGAATTTCAGAAGTTGCCCCCGGTTACCAGAGCAGGCATCCGGTAGTTTGGTTCCCAGATATCCCCAATAGAGTCCGCCCCAAAGTCGTTGTCACGTTGGTGCTAAGAAGTTTGTGGGTGGGAATCAATGGAGAGCTAAGCCCTGACGTGGACAACTTATTCCTATTTTGACGGGATTTCTTCAGAAGTGGGCGTCCTAACGTGGACAAATTTATTTCCCCGGATTGATGAGATGTGTTAGTCCTAACGTGGACAGATTCGGGTTCTCGGAGTTGGTGAAATGGGAAGTCATGACGTTAACAAAAGTGAGTGCTCTTTGTGTTGGTGTCCTGACGCGGACCAATTACTCTCAGCAGTTATCTTTTTTCGTGTTGGCAAAGCAGGGGTCCTGACGTGGACAGATCAGACAAAGGTGTGAGTCCTGACGTGGACAAGTCTTATTTCCTCAGCAGGTCGAAGGTGCCTGAGTCCTGACGTGGACAAATCAAGACGAAAGATGGGTCCTGACGTGGACGAGTCAGTTCCTAACGTGGAAGAGTTTATTCCTAACGTGGAAAGACGAGATTCCTTACGTGGAAAAAAAATGGGTTTCCTTACGTGGAAAGATTGAGTCCTCACGCGGACATATCGAGATAGATTCCTTACGTGGAAAATTTAGTCCTGACGTGGACAGATTCAAGAAAAGTTGATTCCTGACGTGGAAGAATGATGTACTCCTTACGTGGAAAGTTGAGTCCTGACATGGACAGGCTCAGAACCAAAGTTGAATTCCTTACGTGGAAAGATTGGAGTCCTGACGCGGACATGTCAAGTGGTATTGGAGTCCTTACGTGGACAGATTGATATAGTTCTCCTTATGTGGAAAGAGGATGGCTTCCTGACGTGGAAAGATGAAAAGTTTAGTCCTGACGTGGACAGATGCAGAAGAGATGATTCCTAACGTGGACAGGTGTTACTCCTAACGGGGAAGAGTTTTTCCTAATGTGGACGATTCAGTTTATGGAAATGCAGACGAATTATCCCCAGCGGAGTTGCCGAGATTTTTCTGGGTTAACAGCAAGTGGAGTCCTAACGTGGACAGGTTTTAGTTGAGATTTCTTCGTATTGATGACAGACAGAGTCCTAACGTGGACAAGCAAGCAATCTGTTATGACAGAATCCTTTTCAGAATGATGAAGACAATCCCCAGCGTGGTCGTTACGAGATCAGTGAGCAGCTGCAAACAGTCAGATCCAAGCAGTGGATGTCGTTACCCAGACAGTGGCGCAGTTTATTTCTGCGGTTGGCAAATTTCCGGGTTCTTAGTATTCAATCGTCTCGTACCTCGAATGTTTGAAGGCCGTTCGCTCTTCACCCAATCGGGTCCAAGTCGCTTGAATAGGGGCAGCTGTTGCACCCTAAAATTTGCTCAACTTTATTCACTTGGTTTATGTTTCAATATCATTAGCATTTGCATATAGAGGCATGTACATAGACTAATCATCTGCATAGCACAGCATGGCAAGTCATCTAACAGGGGATCAGGCATTATTCTCATCTCTAGAGGCCTATCAAGAGGTTATTATCCTAATTCAATCTCATTCAAGTCATCAGAAAAGAATTTGAGAGCAGAGAGTTCAGTAGATCAAGCCTTGAGTCTATTTCCTATCTGAGGGCATCTGAGGGTCAACAAGGGGGTTGTGAGTTGTGAATTGAAGGCATGGAGAGCATCTAGATATCATGAGAGGCTTAGAAAGTCATTTGGAGAAGAAGACAAGTTGTTGATGTGATCACAAGTATTACAGTTGAAGACAGTCAACTAGGGTTTCATCTGAGTCAACCCTAGGTCAACCCTAGGTCAATTGACTGATTGAAAAGCATTAAGGGCTATTGGAGAGATGGGGGGTTCATCATTTGACATGGAGAGTAAGGATATGTTGTTATGCTAAGAAGAATTCAAGAGAAATCAAGGAGAAGAGGAGTTTCTAAATTAGGGTTTCTATGTAAAATCCCCTAGTTTAGGTCAAATTTCCAAGCAAGATAAGTCAAAATGCAAGCTTCAAATGGCTTCTTGGCCAACATGAAACTTGTAGAGGATCTCAGGAACTTTAATTTGAGTGGTGGAAGACATAAAGGAGATTTATAGAGCTCAAGTTATGGTCCTTGCAAGTTACAGGTCATCTGAGGTATCTAAAATTTTGTCTGCAAAAGTGACTTGACTTCCAAGCAATTTTTACCCCTCAAGGAGATTTCAAATGAATTTCTGGTCAACATAAGAATTGTTCCTCATTGTCTTAGCTTTCTAGAATGGTATGGTATGCCTTCATATGATGTGTGGAACTCAACTTATGGTCTTGGCAAGCAAAGGGTATTTTGGTCATTTGTGAATTACAGGTCATTTTAACCTATGTCCAAAACTCATACAAGGAGGCCTCAAATGGAAAAATTCCCAACATCAAAGTTGCTCAGAATGTCATTTTAAGTCAAGGAAGGAAGTCATGGAAGTTGGGAAAGGCATGGAACTTAGGATTATAAAATGGACCAAATATAAAGGAAAAAGTCCATTTCTTAATCACCAAAATTGTGAATTTTTGATATGAGGGCAAAACTAAACATGTGACCCACCATTTTGAAGGTAAATCATATTTTAAGACCAATGGCAATGTTAGTTTTTTGAGTTGAAGTCAAGAAATGGAGGATATCCTTAGTTGCTTATGCATGAAGCAACACTTGCCAAACCAAGCTTTGGTCAAGGTATAGCACAAAAGACCATCCAAACACTCCCTATTTCTCATTTGAAGAGAAATTCAAGTGTCATTTGGAAGCTGCAGCAAGGTATTCATAGGCTGGTTTTTCAATTCATCTCTTTTCAAATTCTCATACCATGAGATGCCAATTTCTCTTTGGATCCTTCTAGCAAGTTCCAGAACCCTCAATCCTCATCTACATAAGCATTGAAGCTGATCCAAAGCTTTTTTTGGGATTCATTAGTGAAAAATTTAGAACTGCATTTTCACATCTCTCTCTTACAATTCAGTTTCGATTTTCCTCAATCCTCCATCATTTCCTAAGATTCTTGATCCTATTCCACTCAATCATCACTACTGAGAGTGCTCCAATCAAAATCTGAGGGAATCCTAGCATAAATCGTGTTTTTGAGTTGCTGCACATTCAACTGCAAACCAGATTCTGTTATGGTGATCCAAGCTGTTTGAAGGAGAATCATTGCAAACAGAAGCGAGATACTAATACATTGAGTGATCCTGGAGTCTTACAAGCCGTGAATTGAAGAAAATCACCTTCTGTTTTCATCATTTTTCCAGGTTGGTACTTTTCTGAAATTGACTCGAATTAGAGGAGATCTTAGTGAATTGTTAGGGTAGGCATACTCTAGGTGATTAGAGGTTGGTTTCTGGATAGTTTGAGGGGATTTGATGAAGGTTAGTGTGTGTGTGCAATTTCTGTTAGGAGCAAGAACTCCCTCAATAGTGAAGGATAATGTTGTTTCTTCAGTTAGTTTTGATCAGTGTAAAGAGAGGAACAGGTTTATGCCATTAATTTTGAGAATTATGAGAGTCGGTTCTTGATCGTATTTTGGGGTTAGCTATCGGGTTTAGGGTTAGGTTGCGTTTCAACTATTTCTGAAGCCATGACCGAGTTGCTGATGGAATTTGGAGTGAGTTTGGTCTTTACACCTTAAATTTTCATCAAGAATTGAGGAAGTTCGTCTAAGGATCAGTTGGTGTTCTTGGAAGCATTCATCCATGGCGTTTGGCTCCAAGGCTGATTTCAAATGAAGAAGAAAGGTTCTGCACCCTTAGATCATGATAAATCATTGACCAAGACCATGATCCAAAGGCTGTGCGTGGTCCATAATGTGTGAGGGATTTCTCTTGATGAGCAAAACGCACCGTATCATTTAATCTGACCATTGGGCTTAAGTGAATTTTGCTTTTAACACCCCTCTCAACCAGGCCCAACATGAAATCAACTGGAATTATTGCTACATACACCGTTCTGGAGTTTTTGGTTTTGGGTGAGATTCTGAAGCGAATTGGGCCTATGAATTTGTCCTATCTGCACCCCCGGTCCCCAGCCCACTTAATAAAACAACTGCAGCGTGTTTCTATTCTTACCCCCTTCAAATATCTCTTTACATTTTCTTTTTATTTTCTTTATATTTTTCATGCATCTTATAAAAATCATAATAAATGGAAAAATCATTATTTTCAATTCATTCTTTTTGCATATTTTTCTTTAGGATGTCTAGAAAATTATAAAAAATAAAAATTGCATTTTATTTTTATTTGATATTTTTCCCATATTTTCTAAATAAACAGCATTTTAAATAGTTTCATTTCATACATGATTTTGTTAATTTTTGTTCTATTAGATGCTTTAATATTTTTTGTCCATTCTTTTTAGGTTGTTTAGTTTAGACTTTGAACTTGTAGATTCATTTTAGTTCCCATTTTTAGAAATTAATTTTAGGTGATTAGTGTAAGTATGAATAACATGGATAAAATTAGGGTTTTTTAGGTGATGACTTAGGAGGTTTGATTCTTTCCCTTAGGACTTAGGGTTTAACTAGATTAGTTATGGGACTATAGGGGCTATGGGTAGTTATTAGATCCCTTAGAGAAAAAGTCAGGACTCCCCTACTGCTATTAATACTCTGTGTATGTCTGATTGACCGGTGTGGTGTGCCCTCTGGGGATTGTTGCTTGCTTGCTTGGGTATTGGGGTTGTCTGGGGACTTAGGAGAGCTGAAGACTTGAGAAGATGAAGGCCACTGGAGATCCAGATGTTGAAGATCAACTTCCAGAGTTGAAGAGAAGATTCTTGCTAGCAGATGCTGAGGAACTAGGGTTTAGGAGCTAGGCAGAGCTCTAGGTTAGAAAGTTTGTTTCTCAAACATGGATTGCCTTGTCTGCATCCATTCTTCTCTGTGATTCAGAGTCTCTCTAAGACACTCACCCCCTTCCTTTGGAAGGCTTGGTGATAGTGTCTAAGAGATAGAACTCTTGAGAGAAAATGTCTTTTGTGTTAGAAGCAGTCTGTTCACCACCCTTGGTAGTCAACTGATTGCTTAACACCCAATTCACTCTTGTGACTAATCCCTCATCCTGGAGGTTTGAGCTTGAAGAAAAGCCATTGCAGATAGAAGGCTGATGATCAAAGCCCTTGCCTGAAGGTCATGAAGATGGAGATTGATGCTTGTTGAAGCCTGTAGCTGATTGGAGATTACTTGAAGCCAGATGTTGACTCAGAGCTGCTGATGCTGTTTCTTTTGCTGTTGTATTTCATTGCTGATGTATTGTTTGGATTTCCTGGTTGTATTGTTTGCTGTTTACCCTGTTGGGTTGAAAGTGAAGCCTGTTCACTTTCGCCTATTGTTTTCTAGGTTCGAGGTTGAGTGGGACTCCCTTGCCTCGCTTGTACTGTTGCATCCATGCATTTTACTGTTTTACTGTATATATCTGATATTGTTTCTGTTTCTGCCTATCCCGTAGGATCTCTGTTCCTCTCTGTGTAAGAGAGGAGCATGATAGACACTAGGTCTTAACCCATGCATGATAACATTAGGTTAGTTTGCTTCCCTTCGCAACCGTAGGTTAGAGTTCTGTCTCTTTCTTTCTCAAAACAAACAGAAAAACACATAAAGATTTCAAACACAATAAAAGACACTTCTTTCGTAAAAGAATGTGAACTCATCAATACGTCATTTTTGTCCGCCGGGACTGTTAATCAAGGAAACCTTTTCAGAAGGAATAAAATCAACCAAGACAAGCTTGTGTCGTACGTGGCCCGAACTACGTTTGCTCTGATCTTTCATGCTGTATGAAAGTACGTAGGCATAGGATGCGATATCCTAGCGAGCAACCTTCCCCTCCTTTCCCGTAGGTAGGCGAACTACGTTGACTCTGATTTCTCGTTCCAGACGGGAATACGTAGGCATAAAGTGCGATACTTTGCCGAGTCATTTTCTTTTCTTTTTAACCCTTGACCTTTAGAGTAGATAGAATAACAATCCATACCTGAAAACAAGCGTGGATCCCGTCGAGTACGACGGACGTGAGGGGTGCTAATACCTTCCCCTTGCGTAACCGACTCCCGAATCCAGGTTTTGGTTGCGACGACCATACCTTTCCCGTTTTGTGCGAGGTTTACTCTGAGCGTTTCCTTTCCCTCCCGTGGGATAAATAACGCACGGTGGCGACTCTTCTGTTCAGCCGGCGCCGATTTTCGCAGTAGCGACAACTGGCTTCTCTAGCATATGGTCGGTTGTATCAGAGCCGGATGAAGAAAGCTTATGATAAAAAGGTGTGTCCTCGAAGCTTTCAGACGGGCGATCTTGTGCTGAAAAAGATTCTCCCACCACAATCAGATCACAGGGGCAAATGGACTCCCAACTATGAAGGTTCATATGTCGTTAGAAAGGTCTTCTCTAGAGGAGCCTTACTGTTGTCCACCATGGATGGTGAGGATTTTGTGTCCCCTGTGAACTTGGATGCAGTTAAAAAATACTTTGCTTAAAGAGACCCGCTAGACAGAAAAAGAAAGTCCAGGCAAAAATGGGGCATCCCGGCGAACCATAAAAAAGGAATAAAAGGTTCGGGCAAAAGTTAGGGATATAATTGAAAAAGATGTACACCCGCGAAGTTAAAAACCTGAAAAGGGAAACTTCGGCAAAAAAGGGTATCCCGGTGAATTGAAAACCCGCAAAGGGCGGTTCACGCAAAAGTTAGGGATTTGAAAAAGCAAATGACTGCGGTCCGAGTTTGATACTGCATTGCTTAGTGGTTTGGGAGTACCTGAGGGTCGTATATCCGAAACAATCTCTTCCGAAGATCGAGTGTCGGGAAAGCGTCAGAGTCAGGCGAGTCATAGGAGGATCAGCTCATGGTGTTCGTCTGTACCACGTTGCCGACATGTATACAAATTTTCTTTGTATTTCTATATCTTTGTATTTTGTTTGTGTGTGGCTTTCTCTTTTCAGGAGTTGCATCCAGTGTACAAAATTTTGCCTATTTACAGGCCCGTTATCAATAAAGCATGTTATTCAGTACTTGATGCTTGTTCTTTACTATTTTGTTTGTGAAAAACACCGATGTTTTCGATAAACTTGCACGTACATAAACTTGCTGGCCCTTGCCAATAATTGCTAAAACTTCGAATTGACTGAATGAACGTCACAGATACTAATCAGAATAGATTTTGTTGTATAGATTTGTTTGGTCTCGTTTGTGTTTTGCAGGGTTCTCACCTTTGGAGCAAACAGTCAGGGAATTCGCGTTTCCCCAGCCAGAGTCCTGTGATCTAGTGATTGTATCACTTCTCAGCAGATGGAGGTTACATCTTATCTCAGAAGATGTGAGATGGCACTTATCCCTATTGGATGTGGGTGGTTCTCCCCAGAGAGAATTCTCACAGAG
Organism: Lathyrus sativus; assembly: GCA_963859935.3. NCBI lineage: Eukaryota > Viridiplantae > Streptophyta > Magnoliopsida > Fabales > Fabaceae > Lathyrus > Lathyrus sativus. Next base: position 69,362,447 of record OZ012738.1, on the reverse strand, counting down.
TACAATCAGAGTACACGAATCAATCCCGAACTGAGTATCCCCAGCAGGGTAGTTAGTCCCCACTGAGCATGATCAGGTGGTCAGTGGTTTGAAAGGAATATCCCCGAGCAGGATTTCTTTTTCTTCTCCCCAGCAGGTTGTTTTTCCTCCGACAGGATGAACATCCTCATCAGAGTTTGTAATTTCAAGCTTGTGAGCCATTCCCCAACAGGATGATTATCCTCAGCAGAGTTGGTTGCACCGTTCCAACATTTATTTTGTTGGAATGATTTGAGATATTTGGTTATCCCCAGCAGATTGGGTCTTGTCTTCGGCATTTATTTTGTTGAAGCGCCTCTTGGCATCTTTGCATTTTGCATATATCATCATATTTGCATCTACCTAAACGCGTAGCATTTCCATGTTGTATGGAGCATTACGCCATTGTCAAACATACACATTTTGAAACATAAGCCATGTTGGTTACCTCTTTGGTTTCAGGTGTTATCCCTGGCAGAGGAGTGGGATTCTTGTTCAGAAGGATCTCTAGATATTCAAATTTTCGGCGTGAGATAGGTGATGATAACGTTCGTCCCCTAGCAGAGTTGCTTGGTTAAGTTTCTTTTCATCCCCAGAGGGATTATTGTCAGGTTGCTGTTACGTCAGCATTAGAAGATTTCATGGCTTTAAACTTTTGGAGTTGTCACTAATGATTTCCCCACAGAGTGCTGTGATTAAGTCTCTCGTATTTCCCAACAAAGTATTCTTCAAATGTACCTGTGTTGACAGTGGCTATTACCTGTGATGGACAGAGATTGTACCTGTATTGACAGAGTTTGGTATCCGTGTTGACGAAATTTTACCCGTGCTGACAGTGATTGTTCTCCGTGTTGACGGAACTGTACCTGTGTTGACAGTGATGTTTACCCGTACTGACGGTGATTGTTATCCGTGTTGACGAAATTGTACCTGTGTTGACAGTGATGTTTCCCCGTGCTGACGGCGATTGTTCTCCGTGTTGACAGAGATTGTACCTGTGATGACAGTGATTGTTACCTGTAATGGACAGAGATTGTACCAGTGATGACAGTGATTGTTACCTGTAATGGACAGAGATTGCGCCTGTGTTGATAGAGATTGTTACCTGTGATGGACAGTGATTACGTCTATGTTGACAGTGAGTTGTTACCCGTGCTGACTGTGTTTGTTATCCGTGATTGACGGAATTGTTACCTGTGGCTGGCAGAGATCGTACCTGTGTTGACAAGTGATTGTTATCCATTTTGACGGAGTCGTTACCCGTGATTGACGGAGTTGTCCCAGTGGAATCGCCGGAGATTGTTATCCGTGTTGACAGATTTGTTACCTGTGTTGACAATGATTGTTGTCCGTGTTGACGGAAGAGTTACCTGTGTTGACAGTGATTGTTACCCGTGTGGACGGAGTTATTATCCGTAATCGATGAATTGTCCCCAGTGGAGTTGTTACCTGTGACCGACAGAGATCGTTATTCCAGTTATGGACGAAATTGTACCCGTGTTGATGGAGTCTTTCCTTGTGTTGACGAAGTTTAGTCCAGTTGTGGACGGAGTTGTTTCTTGCAAAGTTAATTCGATGCCTGTGGCGTCACACAGGGGGTTAATATTGAAGTCCCAAGTTTTATTGGACGATTGATTAGCTGTTGCTGTAACAACTGGGTTCAGTGCAACAGATGTTGTTTCCCAAGCAGTTTTTGTAGTATATTTCTGCGGTTGGCAAATTTCCGGGTTTCTTGGTATTCAACCGTCTTCTACCTCGATTGTTTGAAGGCCGTTCGCTCTTCACCCAGTCAGGTCCAAGCCGTTTGAATAGAGGCAGCTGTTGCACCCCAAAATTTGCTCAACCTTTTCTTACTTGGTTTATGTTTCATTTGCATTAACATTTTCATAGTTACATCATTTGCATATCATGTTATCACTCATATAGTAGGGGATTAAGTGTTATTCTAGTCAAAAGAAGCCTAGCAAGAGGTCTCATTCAATTGAAGAGTATCAAAGCCTACTTTTAGGTCATGGAGTTCATGAAATGATGTGATAGGACATTTGTGGTGTTGTGCCAAGATCAAATCAAGAAGAGTCAAGAGTGTGGGAAGTTGCTAAGTTAGGGTTTCAGTGTAAAATCCCCTGTTTAGTGCCTAACTTCAAGACCACATAAGTCAAGATACAAGTTTCAAATGGATCTTTGGCCAACATAAAACTTGTAGAGCATATCAACACCTTTAATTTGAGTACTAGAAGTCCTCCATTGGATTTAAAGAACTTAAGTTATGGTCCAGACAAGTTACAAGTCCTCAGATGCCACTGAAATTTGTCTGTGAAAATCATCTGACTTAAAAGCTATTTTTAACCTAGAAAGAGGTTTCACCTGAACTTATGGCCAAAATGGAAGTTGTTCCTCATGATCTTAGCTTTCTAAACTGTACTAGAAGTCTTCCATCTGATTTGTAGAACTCAAGTTATGAGGTTTACAAGTCAGGGGTATTTTGGGAAAGTGAGATTATAGGTCATTTTCAATCATAGGTCAAAATCTACAACTTGCACTTGTCAAATGCAATTTTGTTCAACATGAAAGTTGCTCAAAATGGGATTTTAAGTGCAACCAAGTGATCATTTGGGATTGGTTTGGCTTGTAGCAAAAAGTCACTTAAAATGGCCTAAAAAAGGGAATTTTTCAAATGGATTAAGGAGGGAAAATTGACTTTTTGAGTTAGAGGACCAAAATATGTCATGTGAGTACTTTTTTTGAATGGATATCACAATCTAAGAACATTGGCATTGGCAGAATTTTGAGCATAGGCCAAGTTTTGGGAGTTGTCATTTAGATTACTCCACCATGAAGTTACATAATCAAAAATAGCCATTGGATCAAATACAAGGATCAAATCCCAGCCATTCACACTCCACATGCTGCTATTAGTTGAATTGAATCATTTTGGAGCCAAAATAATGCCATTTTCGTGTACCTTCAAGAGCAAAAAGTGATGAAATTTTGAAAATTCATTTTGGGCCTAGAGGCAAGGATTGGGCTTTCTCTTGATCAATATCCATTGTATATAACATTTCTAACCTTCACAAATCATCAGTTTTCGAAACTGGAGCAGAATTGATCAAGAACAAGCTTGAAAAAGTGAAGAACACTCAAAAAGTGAATTCTAAGATCTAGATCGTTTCAGGCCAAATTGTGAATTGAGAAAGCTTTATTGAAGATCATTGAACGATTCTGCAGAGTTTTGCGAAGCTTCATCAAGGATTAAAGGCTCAGTGGAAGTTCTCCACTAGGTACTTGAATTTCAACATATCTCTCTTAATACTTGATGATTCTTTGCCATTTTTATTTCTTTGCACTCCTTGAAGCATGTAGATCATTTCTGGATTATAATTGTTGATGTTTATGACGTTCGAAATTTGGAGCTCCAAACTTGTGAGATTTTGTATGGACTGTTTTGGCATGATTTTGCCTAGTTTTTGCTTGATCTATAACCTCCATGACATAAGGATGAGTTTAGAATTAATTTGGAGAAGTTTTGATGAACTTAAGGTTTTGGTGTTAAACTTTGTTTGCTTCGTTTCTCCTTGATCTTGCATTATTAATAATTTTGGATGAGATATTTGGAATCCTTGCGAGAAGTAGATGAATTTCGACGTAAATTTCATGCGAAACGGTTGAGTTTTGTGGAAGTTATGGTTGTTGGTGGATTTCCGGCGAGCTAGACGGAAGGGAGGCCGACCAGAACTGTTCCGGCGAGTCCAAGGAAGAAGACGATCGTGCGTCGTCCGATTGTTCCTCTTGGTTGACATTTTCTGCGCATCAAGCGGCTTCGCGCGCACCACGTGTGCACGCCTCAAACAGCATCATTTTGGCCTGCAAAGGGGACCAAGCGCGCGCCAGTTCGATCCCCTCCCAGCGCGTTTTTCATTTTTCTGCTTTGAATTTTCACTAACTCACCATTTCCATTTTCCATTTAATTTTCTTTTTTCTTTTATTTTTCTGTTTTGGTAGCTGTTTGAATTAATTACATGAAAAATAGTAAAACTAATCAAAAAATTATGAATTTTTTTCTGTAGTTCCTGAATGTCTCAAGAAATTTTAGGCGTTGATTTTGCATTTTTAGGATTTAATTTGAATTAGTTATGAGTTTTCTTTTGTGCTAATGTCCATTGTGTTGCATATTTGACCATCTGTTTTGTAGAATTTTGTTCTTCCAATTGGTGATGAATTTGGCTCTTATTTTTTAGTATATTTTAGGGTAGATATTCATGTTCCCTTAGGATTTTTATTAGAATTTTAGAACAATTTAGGTTGTGTTTTAGGTGTTGAGATTAGAGCCTTCCCAAACTTGTGGATTACCTTGATACATTTCAATCTAGAATTTATTTAGGTGATTTAGAAGTTGAATTAGGCTTTAATATCTTAACCCTAGGCTTTTCGAACATGTATGTTCCCCTAGGAATTTAATTAGAATTTTAAAACTTGTTTTTCTATTTTAGTTGAATTTTGCAAGTTGCTTGTGTTTGTGTTGTTCTCTCTTGTGTGCCTTTGATTGTTTGGCTTGGTTGGTGACTTTGGAGCTTGATTTGCTTGGATTCCTTTTTGAGAGGTCTTCTGGACTTGGTGTAGATGATATGGCTTGAAGATTGGGGCTTGGAGTTGAAGTTTCCTTTTCTTTTGGGAGTTGTTTTAGGAGTTTAGGAAATTAGGGTTTTAGGAAGAGCCATTAGAGCTAGTTTTGATTTCTTCATTAAACATAGAATGCATTGTGTGCTTCTATTCCATCCAATGACATGAAGTCCTACTAGGGAAAATCCATCTTTCCTTTGGAGGGATGTGTGGTATGCCCATAGTTGAGTAGAACTTTGAGGATACCTTTCCATTCAATGTTGGTGCTTGATGATTTCCTTTAGTTTTCATTGGGTTCTCAACATTGCAACCTTGATCTTGGTGATTATTCCTCTGCTTGGAGTGTGCTTGCTAGAGCTTGAATATGAAGTTTGATGAAGCTTGAGATAGAAGCTAGCTTGAAGATGAAGTCTTGCTGTCAGCTTTGCTGTCTTTTCAACTGTGTTGTTTAGAGCTTGTTGTTGCTGTCTGCTGTAGGTTGCTGCTGTTTGGGTTGCCTCCTCTGTATCTTTTATCTTTCTCTATATTTTCTTTTTGCTTGTGTTGATTATCCTTAGGTTTAAGGTAGAGCTTGTCTCCTCTTTCCTGGTGTTTTTTCTCTTGCCTCACTGGTACTGTTGCATAACATACATTTTACTGTTTACTGTTTACTGCTTGTTTTCTTTTGCTGTTTTCCCCTAGGATCTCTGATTTCCTCTGTGCAAGAGGGAATTATGACAGACATTAGGTTTTGACCCATGCATGATAACTGTAGGTAGATTCCCCTTTCAACCATAGTTTTAGGGTGTCTCTCTTTCCTCCTCTCAAAACAAATTCAAAAACACAGTAATAAGGTTAATTGAAGTCGTGCGTTACGAGCCTTAAGCTATCTGGGAAAAGGTTGGTGGAGGGTCTCTCTCCAGTAATCTGGATGTTAGTGTGGTACCCTTTGGGTGACATACGAAACGTTCACTCCTGGGTCATAGTCTCTAGTGCGACTGAGATTGCAAACATCCTAAAAAATAGTTCTTTTCGTAAAAAACTCAAACAAACATTCAAACTCTGTTTTTGTCCTCTTGGACCCTTAATCAGGAAAACCCTTTTCAGAAGGAGATAAAAAAACTGTCAGACAAACTTGTGTCTTCCGTAGCCCGAACTACGTTTGCTCTGATCTTTCATGCCGTATGAAAGTACGTAGGCACGAGATGCGATATCTCGGCGAGCAACCTTCCCCCTTTAACCCATAGTTAGGCGAACTACGTTGACTCTGATTTCTCGTTCCAGACGGGAATACGTAGGCATAAGGTGCGATACTTTGCCGAGTCATTTTCTTTTCTTTTTAACCCATACCTGTAGAGCAGATAGAATAACACACCCTTATATAGAAAACAAGCGTGGATCCCGTCGAGTACGAGGGACGTGAGGGGTGCTAATACCTTCCCCTTGCGTAACCGACTCCCGAATCCAGGATTTGGTTGCGATGACCATTCCTTTCCCTCTTTGTGTTAGGTTTACTTTGAGCGTTTCCTTTCCCTCTTGTGGGATAAATAACGCACAGTGGCGACTCTTCTGTCATAGCCGGTGCCGATTTTCATAGTAGCGACAGTGAGCCCATAAGAATGGACGAAGTTTGTCCTCATTGGAAAAGACTTAGTTTTGATGAAGATGGTTGCATGGAAGAAGGTAAACTGAATATCTCTATTTTGACCGAATGAAAAGCGATACAAGAGAAATTATCAAAGGCCGATGACAACATGAAACTCTACATCAAAGAACAATTGAGGAAGATTGCCTATCCCGAAACAACTGACGTGAAACCGCCTTCTCAACTGGTAAAAAAAAGGTGCTCCAAAGAAAATGAAGTCTACATCAAATGACAACTCGAATACACGATCTCCTTCTTATTGTGAGCATGTTGAAAAACTTTATCCTGACTCACCGACTCCTAAATCTAAAAAAAGTGTCATGAAAGGAGCACTTATAAGCAAACTGCCTCAGACCTCGATTCTATCGAAAATTCTATTCATCGACGAGATGCCGATTTTTATGCACAAATACATCGTCCGTATCGTCAATGTTGAAGGGGATGGTAATTGCAGTTACTGAGCCGTTTCAGCTTTGCTTAGTAGAGGAGAGGATAGTCATGTGCTTGTCTGTCATCAATTAATCCAAGAGTTGAAGATGCATAAAGAATCATACATAGAGATGTATCAAAAGAAAGAAAAAATTGGTGCGGTTTATGAATATGTTGTTCCTTGCTTGAGTGGTCCGACACCGGTGTCGAAATGGATGACCTTCCCTGATATGGGTCATCTTATTGCATGTGCGTATGATAGGGTGTGCATTGATTTGACGCGATACGGCTTTTCAGAAACTTTTTTTCCACTCCAAACCACACGACCTCAAAATCCAAATGATCGCATCATGCGTATTTGATGGCTTGCAAAATCAAGACATTTTGTACAAGTTTACTTGAAAACGGGATGCCCCATACCACATACATCACCGGAATGGACAACTCATTCAACCGCAAATGCCGAGACATGACCGAATCGTTTTGTTGAAAGAATGCAATAATTCAAAAGATTACACAACATTGAAAGTGAATCGAATGCGGAAAAGTCCAAAGGGTTACCACCAATAGATTTAGCCGGCGACACTTGTTTTGATTCATTTTGAATTCTTGTATAATCGGACGACTAATTGTAAATTTTTTGAAGTGTAAAATAATCACTTTTTATTCTTATGCCTTATTCATGCCCTTATGCCTTTTATTTGTCTATTATGATGTGCTTCTATATTGAGTTTTGGTTTAAAAATGTAGCAGGGAAAGTTCCGGATATGCATCTCGGAAGGTTCTTAATTTTGTAGTATCAGGGAAAGTTCCAGAGATACACCTCCCGAAACAATAATTAAGGGTTCGTTCTGTGTATATTGTAACACCCCCTTTCTATACCCCAAAATAATCAAATGAATCATTTAGCCACATATAAAAATTCGTTAACAGAGTATATTTAAAACATGGTATAAAAGAGGTATATCACATTATGAATGAAATTAAAACATACAACACCTACTCAACAAGATATGCAACAGTGGGGTAACTTTCAAAATAGAGGAACTTAATCCTTACACCCACATCTCAACATTTAGAATAAAAGAGGAAAATCTAAACATTGAATCACTTCAAACATATATATATATATATATATATATATATATATATATATATATATATATATATATATATATATATATATATATATATATATATATATATATATATATATATATATATATATATATATATATATATATATATATATATATATATATATATATATATATATATATATATATATATATATATATATATATATATATATATATATATATATATATATATATATATATATATATATATATATATATATATATATATATATATATATATACACACACACACACACACACACACACACACACACACATATCATTCAATTTGATTTACATCATCATTCAACATGTTTTCATAAACATTCATCAGCAGATACATATACAAATGTATCACAAAAGAATTCTATACAATCCTATCTACCCGGTGCTACATATCAGAGCCAACCGACCAAAAAGAATGAAGCCACGCTTCGCAAAAGACCTCCAACAATCCTACTCTACAATGCCTCATAGAGTATCATAAAACAGCAGAAGAGTGAGAAATATTATCATAATAATCAATGCATGTAATTATATATCTATATACAATCACAAAATACACATATTTCACATTTCTCACCACAATCATCACATTTCAATCATATATACATCGCAACATATATATAATTCGCCAAGCGTATTCATCATGCATATATTCCCCATTCATTCATATACATCACAATGTATATATTCACACAACTAAGCATATTCATCAATCATGCTTCTACAATTCACATCATTTTCACATAAACATTACAATTATGTTTATTTACCAATACACAATTCATGATGATAAATGCAACTCATAGAAACCGACTCACGACTCTATGCAGATGCAGATGCGGTACCGACTCAATCATTCTCAAGTTCACTCAGGAACTTATTGGAACCATCACTCACACCCCACATGGGCACACGATGTTCACCCATTTCTCACACCCCACATGGGCACACAATGTTTATGGATTGCTCACACCCCACACAGGCACACAATCCGATTGCTCACACCATGGGCACACAATCGTTCAGCAGATTCTATGCAGAATCAATCAGCACAAGAATGTATATCATGATGCTTCACATGCAAAATGACTCCATACACTTCTTGAAATGCATACATATTCATAATGTTTTCATGCATTCTTCTCATATTAGCACATACAAATCAATATGCATTCACAATATATATTCCCTTATATATATATATATATATATATATATATATATATATATATATATATATATATATATATATATATATATATATATATATATATATATATATATATATATATATATATATATATATATATATATATATATATATATATATATATATATATATATATATATATATATATATATATATATATATATATATATATATATATATATATATATATATATATATATATATATATATATATATATATATATATATATATATATATATATATATATATATATATTCATCATTCATCACATACCATTTCATACAAGGTATACACATTCACATCCATCCATCATGCATTTACGTTAAATTTAGACAATGCATATAATTGCCAAACGGCCACAATTCACTATCGATTCCATAATCTAGGATTCACGCCATACGGCTACCCACAACATACCATATAATAGCACACAGTTATATGTTATAAACATATATATCGGAATCGTCAACATTGGATGGAAGTAACAAAATAAAACAAGTTATTGTCACGTTCGCTGGCCTACTCGCCTAGCGAGGCCCTAGCGAACATTCGCTACAGGCTCGCCTAGCGAACGTGCTAGCTAAGCCTGATCCTGAGCTACTGGTTGTGCTCGCTAATCACTCGCTGGGGCTTCGCCTAGCGAACCCCTCGCTACCCCACTCGCTACCAGCAAAGAGGATCATTTCTATTCTGTCCAAGTCTGGGACCGTTCGCTACTAGCTTGCTACCAGCTCGCTACAGCGAACACTCGCGACCTGCTCGCCTAGCGAAGGTGCTAGCGAGCGTCTGCGATGTTCAAAACTCCAACTGTCCAAAATGACATAAGTCCATAAAATTATCCGATTTAATTCCAACAAGTTCCAGTAGTCTTAGCCTGACATTCCTCGACTAAACTACACCATTCATTCTCGATTCTAACCGTTAAAACATCAATTTCTATCGATTAAAGTAACTTCTGCCCTAAAATGGAAAAAGAGTAAAAACTCTCCAACAATCCAAACCAATCCAACAAAAGCATACATAATCATATACATTGAGAGAATAATAAGATTTCACACCCTTACCCGATTTAATCGAAGCCTAGATGTTGTTCTTGATGAATCCAAACTTTTCCTCTCTTTCTCCTCTTCTCTCTTTCTTTTCTCTTTCTATCTCTTTCTATATCTTTTCTCTCTTCTTTCCACTTATATTTTTTTCTATTGTATTTCTCTCAAAATATCTATTAATCCATTTTCTCACAAAATATCCAACTTAACATTAAATACTAAATGTCTAAAATACCCTCCAATCTATTATCCCCGAAAACTCTCCAAATCGGTAAAATAGCATAATATGCAAACATAACATATTAACACATAAATTCCACAATTTAAAATAATAATCACCCAATTAAACCAAAAGACTCAACAAAAATGGGAAATCAGAATCGGGACCTTACAACTCTTCCCCACTTTAGAAATTTTCGTCCTAAAAAATATTACCTGATTCAAACAAGTCCGGATCAAAGTAAAGCAATAAGACAAATGAATTTTATAATTTTTAATTTAAAAACTTAAAATTTTTCGTAATTCCCAATTTAAGACTTAAATTCATTTTCATAATGTAAAATTTGGCTTAAAACTTAATTTTTTTATTTTAATTCAAAATTTAGTTTTTATAATGCAAAAATACCACTCCTTTTAAAAATAAATCTAATTTCTCCAAGATTAATTGTTGACTTTTTTTGATTAAATCTAACATCTAAGTATTAGAATGAGCTTTCTTAAATAAAACATAATTTTTTAGATTAACCATTATCCTTTTTTTTTTCCCTAACTTAAATTTTTATTAAAATATTTTTTTAAATTCTTGAACTTTTATTTTAAATCTAACATTTTAATTCAAACTCTAATATTATTCCACTTAATAAGTTTTTCTTCTAACACCTTTCCCCTTAATTTCTAATTGGCAATTGACATAATTCTTAACTTCGGCCCATTTAACTTTTGTCCAATTTTATATCGTTCCTAACACTATTTCTTGTTTGTCCGTGTTCTCTAACCTCGGATTTCTGTAATTATTTTTATGGTTGTAAATTATACTAGGATATCGTTGCTTCCCATCCCGTTAATCTTCATACTTGTATTTATATTCCAATATTGTCATTAAATTAATTATCTTGCGCCGTTTATTTTACCGACAAATTTCTCTCTGAAGGAATAGGTCTAGTCGTTTGACCGCCGTGTCAATAGTCCTCACCTTTGATACTTTCATTTTCCAAAACCCTAATTGCATAGGCGTCCCGTCATGGAAAAGTTTACCCTTTACCCTAGCATTAGGTTAAGGAGTCGCCGCACTCCATATTAGGTTTCCCTCCGTGGAATACCTATTGTACCGTTTTCTTAATTCAATTCAATTCAATGTAGAAATAGGAGTCACCGCACTCCACGTAAGCGCTTCCTTAAGAATGCTTATTCCCCATTGAAACCTTGACCACTGTCAAGAATTTTCTCTTCCTCCCTTTCAAGGGGAACTACGATTACTCTAATTCCACCCCCTACCTCAGATACGTAGATACAAGATGCGAGTCTTGGCGAGTAAACTTAGGACTAACCCTTAGGTCTTTCTTTTCACTTTTAACCCTTAGCAATATACCCTCAAGCAGATAATTAAAGCAAAATAGTAGTATTAAACAAGAGGTTCATGTAGAGTACTACAGAAGTTTAGGGTGCTAATACCTTCCGTAGGCTTAACCAACCCCTTACCTAGATCTCTCCCCGCATTGTTTACAATGCAAAGTGTAGGTTTTTCCTTTCTTTGACCTTTCCTTCGGATAAATCAAAGACCGGTTGTGAATTAAAGATTTGCGATTCAAATTAATTTATAATTTAATATCCTATTCTCACCACAACACCGAATAATCTCAAACACTTGCTAATCAAACTCGAACCTCTCTGTCATAATTCACCGATTACCGCTACTAGATCGATGGAACCCACCGCTCCTCGATCACCTTCGCTCAGCTGAATATATGTTGAGAAGATTCGTACCCAAACCCCCTCAAATTCAGAGAATCTTGGAGGACAAAACCCTAAAGGTTTTATTCAAGAAAAACCTGCCAAAATCTCAACCTGAACCGAATTCCCAATCAACGGCTTCAGACGTTATCACTTCAAACAATCCATAACGCACAACAAAGATTATTATGTGTGATTGTTGTGGTATGAAATGTAGAAGATAAAGATGATGAGAGCTTCGATTGGAACCTCTTTCACTTTTCTTATTTTCTAATTGATTCAAATTGTTATGAAATAAATGAGCAACTTTCTATTTATATCAGACCAAAAATAACTGACAAAACCACTTTTCAATAATGATAGACAGACCAAAAATATGCAGCAAACAGCAAACGATCGACCTATATACAGAGGGAAGGGTCGACCTGAGCTACCCCAAGCAAAATAGACTATGCAAAATAACCTGCCATGCGTCGACCGGAACAAGGCTATGCGTCAACACAAAACCTGGATTTTTTGACAAACAGAAATGACAACAGTATGGGTCAATCGGTAGGTCGACCATACCTATCCCGAGAGTTTTGCAAAATTTAGACACTTGTTATGAGTCGACCGAAGCAAGGTGTGTTCGACTCAAACACCTGTATTTTTAGAAATTGCATAATCTTGATGTTTTTGACATACATAGATGATACCTATGAAGACCAATGAGATTTTAACTCGTATGACACATATTCTAATACTACAAAGTGCAGTACTAGATATGCGTTGTGCCAGCAAATGAAACATGACAAATATGGTATGCTTATGCATTGCGGTGATAACGCCAAACATCTCTTCTTCCATGCGACTGAGTTTTGACATCATCAAAACCCGAATATCTAGTATATAAGGCTTTGCCCTCACAGGTTTCTCTTATCTAGATGGGTTTCTGGGTAGAAGTTGCATTGGGTAGGGAATTAAGTGATAAGTTATCGAAGGTTGTATACTTAGAATTAATACAACTGATAATGAATTCATTCATGGCTTGGTAGCCTCCTGATGTAGGTATTGTTGTACACTTGTTGGAGTGGTAAAGCAGCAAGCAAACATATTATTTTCAGAATAATTTCCTCTGGGATTTATGTCGTCTCCACAGGGATCAGTGTGAGGGAAAGAATATTGTTCGACAATCTCTACATCTCTAAGCTTGGGTTTAAATGGTTTGGGATAAAAACGCAAAATAAAAAAAAACATAAAACTAGAAAATAAATACATTCTTAAGAAATGAGAAAACTCGTCAGGAGTTGTATTTCGTTCTACCCATCATGTACTAAAAAAATATATGAATCAAATACACGCAACCTAATTCACTCGTCAATGTCATCACATATAGCTCACAACATGGGTTATATCTAACACAAAGTCGAGAGATCAACCGTATCGTCTCATCGGTGATGTCTCATGCAACTCAGCAACACAGAGCATTAAGAATTGATACCCACGCGAATATTAGTCATAAATCTAAGTCTAGAGTTTAGAATCTAACAGATGTTCATCTTAGACCGAGTTCGAACCGTATATGTCTATAGCAATCCAAACCGATTAAGTAAAAAATCAAGACAACCATCGCAAAAAAGTTGCAAAAGAGATTTTATACAAAGATCCATAAATATACATACCATCAAGATAAACTTACATACAAAATCCCAATAAATGAAAAATACATAGAGAGGAAGGAAGAAGAACACAAATATCACAGTCTGTCAACTCCGATTGAAGTGGATTCGACTCCGGATCATCAAGATGCACCCTCCAATGTTGTTTCTAAGCTAAATCTACTCAAGAATGTGTTTGATGAAGTTGGGGTAAAACGTTCCCCAACAACATAACCTAAAAAATGCTAAAAAAATTACTTAAATAGGAGAAAATGGGTTTTCGTGTTCACCTAGCGAAGTCATGTTCGCACAACGAACTTATGCCTCTTTTGCTACTGCCAAAATAGTGTTTTTCACGCTTTTTAGAACTTTCTGTCCGCCTAGCGAACATGACAGTAAACCAACATTTGTTTTGACCATAACGTTTAAACCGTAACTTTGTTTTACGCGCGGTCGGAAGCGTTGGAAAGCTTATTCAATGATTTATAAGACAATGACAAAATATCATTGCTTATATACCTAAAAAATGAGAGAAAAGTAATTAAACTCAATCATAATTATACGATACATAATATATACACTATAATGTAAACTATATAAAAAGTACATGAAAACGGGGGATTATTAACGGAAAACCAACGAATTAGGTCAATAAATGTCAATTATTCACACTTAAAATTAATACAATTTAGCACTTATCAACACCGAACCGGGTCATCATATCTTGGTGTTATTTATCATTCTGCTATGTATAATTCAATCTATTTGTATGCTCTAAAATATATGTCTTAACAAATATTGAAACATCTATCATGACACTGTTATGACTTTCAGATATCATAATGTTCTTGTTCTGTCCTTGTTTAGTAAAGCAGAGATCAATGTCTCAACATTTCTTGGGACATATGTGTCGCGGTAAAAATCGGATACCAAACTATTGATTAGTTTGAATCTTTAATTCATTTTGCAACCGAACTTTGATTTGTCCAAAGGAAGGGATAAAGATCGAAATTCCTACAATGCAATGTAAATGCAAGGTTTAGAGAGTTAAAGGTTCGGGGGTCGGTTAAACTTAGGGAAGGTGCTAGCATCCTAAGTTTCTGTAGTACTCTACAAGAACCTCTTGTTTTATGTTTGTTTATTGTTAAGGTTTATCTGCTTAATGGTTGAAAGACCTAGGGGTTTATTTCTAAGTATACTCGATAAGATGTCGCATCTTATGCCTATATATATCCTTACGGGAGTGGAATCAGAGTATTTGTAGTTCCTCTAAAGGTTTTGAGGAGTTCTTTGACTGTGGTCAAAGTTCCTACGGGTTTAGGGTAGTTGTTTTGATTGAGTTTAGGAGAAGAGATGCGTTATCATTTTAAGGGAGATTTAACTGCCACAAGTTGTAGGAAAATAGTCTTTGCATCGTCTTAAGAGAAGGGCTCAAGTACTCAGATATAGATCGACGAGGTACGCCTCTATCTCTCTTAAGGCAAAGTTCCTACGGTCTTGATTGTAATTGATGTGGGGTAGAGATTCTATCTCGCTTAAGATGATTAACATTTATTTCTCTATTGTGTTTGAATATTGTTTGTATTGAGTTGTTTGTGTTTTTCTATGTTGTAAAGAAGAGGTCCTCCTTATGGGGTAGGATCTATCCTAAAGGATCAACTTGAATGGGATCAAGGATCATGGGGAGAATGATGCAAATGATGTGCACTACACACAAGTGTTGACTCATGTGTAGGTTTTTCCTTTGGACGGAATGCGATGCGAGAATACAAGTACGATAATGTAAATTGCGGAGAATAAATTGCGGAAAATAAACCATACACACGCATGAAAGCGCTAAGGTGTAGGTGAGTGAATTGTGTATGTGAACGTGGGATTGGGGTGTGCGCGATTAGATTGTATTTTATGATATGGATTAATTTTAGACGAAGCTGATTTCATTTTAAGGAGAAACGTTGAGTTAATTTGATGAGATTTAATTTTAGGTGAATTTGATTCTAGGAAGTTATGATTATTTTATAAGGAGATTAATTTTATAAAAAATGTTGTTTATTGGTTTTAATAAAAAGTTAGATTAATTGATGAAGTTGACTTTAGTTAAGTTGATTTTATACTTATGAGAAAATGTGTTATTTGGTGAGATTAATTTTAAAGGGAGGATTGAATTAAATTATGAAAAATAATTTTAGCGAAAGACGGATTATCTAAGTTGGATAGAAATAATACTAATAAATTATTGTCATTAATTATTATTTACCAATGTTACGATTGTTATTATTTTGATTGGTTATTAGAGGGATGCCTTTTATTTTAAGGAAAGATTATACTATTAAATGAAAAAAATTTCATTATTATATTATAAAAATGTTTATTAGGTTAATTAGTGGGATTATATGTAAAAGTTAAAAAAAGGTTAATTAAAAAAAAGGATGAATAATAGAAAAGGTTATTAATCATTTTATAAAAAACTAATTAAGTTTAATTAATTAGAAAATATTAATTTATTAGTTAAGTTGACAGTTTGTTACGTGAGGCGGTGATCGGGTGAGGGTGTATGTGAGTTGGTGTGTGTGTGCGATACAATATGATGATATCACAAATAAACAATAGCAAAACAAAACAAACATCGATCAAACCCTAGACTCACCCCCTTTCGGATTCGTTCCCAAATCGCGAGTGTTCTTCTTCGTCCTCTCGTCGCCATTATTCTTTTTCGATGATCTTTCGATCTCCTTCCGCCTCTGGCTTCTCGATGCCCTTGTTTGTACTGCAAAGTCCACACAGGTCAAACGTGCAAGAATATAATAAAAGGATGAGTTCTTTTACCCAAGAACGAGAGTTGACGGCGGCTAGAAGGTGACGGCGGTGAGATTGTGAGGCAATCCACGATCTTGTTCTCTTCTTTCGTCCGACAATGATGAGACTTGCGAGTAGTCTGAGTTTATCAGCGGTGATGGCTCTCTCGGTTAGACTCTGAGCACGGTGCTTCTTCTCCTTCGGCGATGATTTTTTACCCCCTACGAATGGATTTCCATAGTCCTTTTTAGAGAGGGATTTGCTGGGCCTCCAATGATGATTGCTTTCAAAGCCTCCCTTATTTGTCTGATTTTGTCGGATTCCTTTGATGATGTGCTAAAAACTTACCTTTCCTGTCTGATTTTGTCGAGGGAGCGTTACTTTCTGACTTAAGGAAATCCGGAATTTTCCTCTTTTGTGTTGATTTGCTGAATTTGGGAACTGCATGACGTGTCTGTTGACTTGGCTATTTGAATTAACGCTTTCCTCTTCTTCTCTTTCGCAGGGCAAAAAGTTACACTTGAAGTCCAGAGGCTGCCTTGTCTTAGTTTGCCGGGAAAGGTGTCGTAACCGGCGATGACGACATTGCGTCTGAGCTTGACGGAAATGTAGTTGTCGTATTGCTACCGGTAGTATTCTTCTGCGTCGTTAACGTTTGGCAGATATCATTGTTGGTGTTCTGTTGTTCGTGGATGTTTCACTTGCAATTGATGTTGTAGTGTAGATGTTTGAACTGATAGTGTTGACGCTGATACTTCTTTTTTCAAGACGCCGTTAGCGGGTTCGGAAGACGTCATCTTAGCCTGGGTGATGAGAAGGGTATGGTGGTGATGACGACTTTAAGAAAGTCCGAACCATACGAATTGTTGTTGGGTTTGCGAGTACTTGCTCGTGATTGCTGGCCAATGTAGCTGTTGTACTTCGTGCATTGCCATGCTATTGCCCGATGATGGATGGAACTGAGGGCTGAAACGAATGATGCCATTGCGGTTGTAAGTTGACGCTGCTGGTGCCATTGTTGCCAATGTTGTCTTTGCTCTCCGTTAGGCTAATGCTGGTGTTGTTATGCCGCTGTTGTGCCGATGGTTGTTGGTTGTAAATCGTGTTGCTTTTACTTGTTGTAATAGATGCTGACCATGTGATTTATTACCTGTTGTAGCTGGTATTGCCCGCTTGAGGTTGGTTGCAGCCTTGCGAAATGCTAATTGCAGCCCGAAGTTGCTATTGCAACCTGCTATTGATGTTTCTTTGCTTGCAGCTTAGAGTGTTTTAGCATTGATAACCGCTATTGCTATTATGTTTGTGGCGAAACTGGGCTGTTTGGAGACAAACTAAATTCTTCTCCTTCTCTCAGGGTCCATCCTTAAGTTTGGAGGCTGACAGTCGTATGCTAGGGGCGAGAAAGGTTCAATGGTGATGATGGCTTACAAGTCTGAACCGTGATGGTTGCTTTTCGTTTCTTTGTCGTCTGCTCTTAAATGGTTCGATGCTCGGTAAGAAGCCGGTAACAGTTTCTGTTGCTCTTCCGGCCGCCGGAGCCTATGCCCGATAATGCACTTCATAGTTCTGAGGGCTTAACTTCCTCCAACTCTACTTTGAGTTTTCGATTGACTCCTAAATAGTGGTTGTCTTTGATTATCGTTGGTGTTTCTGGGAAGAGTTGTGGCCGTTTCTTGTGGCTACTCAGTTCTGCTGTTTCTTTCCAATCCATTATAACTTTCTTCTGCAGGGTTATGGTTGGCGTTGTTGGTTTGAATAATACTAACTTCTTCTCTTTTTTCAGGAAAGCGCTTGAATTTGGAGGTTTCCGGTTTTAGGAACAGCCCGGGAGCTGTTTGTATCCTTGAAGCAGCGTACTTATTCTTTGAAATATCCCTGTTTTGAAGGGGTCTGTGTTGTCTTGACAGGGCTGGTGATTCCAAATTATGGACAGTGCTTGGTGGTAACATGGGGATGTCGCAAATACGATGGGTCTTACTCAGGATGATGCTCTTTGGACCTGTCCGCATCTTTTGCTTTTATGGGCTTATCAAAGGACTAAAATGGGGAGTTGTAAAGTCTGAGCTGCAAGTATGATTCTCGCATCTTCATGAAGCTAAGTTGCTTTACCAAGTGTGGCCTGAAATATTCTGAGTGTTTCTCATTATTGCAGGTGGTTCAAAGGTTAAGGCTACTAGTAGATTTCCTCGGCGGCATGCTACGGATAGTCATAATCTCGCAGGCCCTCAGCACGCCCTGCTATCATTCTGGTTTGCTAAATGATGAAGATCCATGTTGATTTTTTTTGTCGCTTCCAGTATGAAGTGTTCCGTGCTTGTCCCAATGTGTTTGGAGAATGTTAACATTAGTGGTTCTGGTATCTCTTTTGATGAGTTGCGGACCGTATTCTGAACTGTTACTTTTTCTCTTTTTCTATCAGGGAAACCGTCAAACTATTGACTTCAGATATTGCCTTATCTTATGCCGTTGTCCAAAAGTCGTTTGATGTTCAGTAGGGAGTCGGTGACGACTTTGGTTGTCGCCCTTCCGGCTGCTCAAACCTTATGCCCAATGATGAACCAAACTGAGGGCTGAACACCTCTCAATTATTTCTTACTTCTCGTCTTTCAGTCCACTTATGTAATGATTGTTCTGTTTACCGGTTGTGTTTTGCAGATGAGTTATTGGTGGCAGCCACGAGTACGGTATCACAATTGACTGATGTGCGAAGATACTAATTAATATCCTTGCTTTATTGTAACAGGTGGCGTTCTCAGGAGGTTTTGGGATACTCGCAGTTTACCTCCGGATTTTCGGAGCTTAGAACAAGAGGGAGTTGGTACTCTGCACGTTGGGAAGAGTTGTCCGCACTTACTTACATCCTTGTAGTTCTAGGGAAAGTTGTAACAAAGCGGTCTAATTGTTTTGAAATTGGTTTATTCTGAGGGGTATTATACTTGTAAGGTTAAATTGTGGCATTGTAACATTACCCTGGATGAACATAGTCGCGTCATATAGTACGTGAGTTCCTTGTCATTGCTTTGGAGATGCTTTGTAAATAATCGTGGGGATATGTAGACTTCTTTGCATTTGTAACTCATGGATTCAAAGATAAATTTCAAATATTCGAAGTGACTTTCCCTTTCACAGTGTCTTGGATTTTCCAAACTTTCCCTACTTCGAAAGCACCATGGTAGAATGGAAATTGAACTTATTTTGAAAATGAAGTTAAAACAACCTTTGAATCTTAAGTGGCTCCCGCACATAAATTTAGTTTATGGTCTTGAACATCATGAACTGTCTTAGGCCTCGTAGCAGCAACTCGTCTCCTGAGCATGATGAGCTTGACAATGTTGACGTTAAAATTTGCCGTAACTGAATGAAAATAAAACCCCCTCGTGTTCTGAATTACGCCTGATTCTTGTATAACTCCGAGATTTAGAACTTGCATTTCTTGCCCTCCACCATTCATTAATCTTCGAGTTCAATATCTCTTTTGAATAGACTCAGTTATCCATCATCTACCCACTTTCTCTTGAGAGACTTAAGGGAAACCCTTAACTGTAACTCTCGGTAACTTCCAGACTATGCCGCACTTCGTCACATGACTTAAGGATCCTGAGGCCTGAACAAATCTCAAATCTTGAGCCCAAAATAATCTCCCCTTGCTAAGGGGAAAAACAATACAAAGGGACCGAGATCCCGATTGACGGGGACTAAACACAGAAGACCTCCAGAGGCATTTTTAAAGCAAGGTAAACCTGCACAAACTTGTTAGTCGCACATGAGAGATAAAAGGTAAGAAAACCAAAAGAGATGTGAAATCTTATGGTAAAAAATTAGGGTGTGACAATATGTTATTTGTATACCAGAATTTCAACAACTATGATAATTAGAGTATCAAGATGAAGGCGCTACTAGGAGCTCAAGATGTGTGGGATATCATTGAGAAAGGCTTCAAGGAGCAATATGAAGTCTTGCTAAGCCAAGGTGTAAAGGAGGCATTGGAGGAGTCAAGAAAGAGGGACAATAAAGCTCTCTTCCTCATTTATCAATCGGTGGTTGAAGATACACTTGAGAAGATCTCCAATGCAACGAAGACCAAAGAAGCATAGGATAAGCTTCAAACTTGAAATAAAGGAGTGGAACATGTGAAAAAGATTTGTCTTCAAACTCTTAGAGGTGACTTTGAACGTTTATTTATGGAAGAGTCTGAGTCAATTTATGATTATTTTTCTCGAGTATTACCAGCAATCAATCAACATAAAAGAAATGGTGAATATGTTGATGAGGTGAAAGTCATGGAGAAAATACTTCACACTTTAAGTCCAAGTTTTGACTTCATTGTTACCAATATTGAAGAAAACAAGGATTTAAAAACCATGACTATTGATCAACTCACGAGTTCCTTACAAGCATACAAAGAAAAACAAAAGAGAAAAATTAAACAAAAAGAGACTATGGAGAAACTACTACAACTTAACCCAAAGAAAGGAAACTATGCGAATTATAAGAGTCAAAGAGGTCGAGGTCCTGGCCAAGATTGTGGATGTGGACGAGGACATGGAGGAGAAGGAAGAGGCAATTATAACAAATACTCCAACAACTTCAATAATGGAGAAAGAAGTTGGAATCCACAAGCAACAAGAGGTCATGGAAGAGGAAATGCATTGTCAAAGTTCGACAAGTCACAAATCAAGTGCTTCAACTACAACAAGGTCGGTCACTACGCATCTGAGTGTAGATTCTCGAAGAAGGTTGTAGAGAAATCTAACTTTGTAGAAGAAAAAGGTGGACAAGAAGAAACTTTGTTGCTCGCGTGCCAAAACCAATTTGAAGAGAAATGAAACAAGTGGTACCTCGACAACAGCGTAAGAAACCACATGTGCGACGATCGAAGCATGTTCGTAAGGATCAATGAAGCGACAATTGGCAATGTCTCATTTGGAGATAACTTAAATATATCGGTCAAAGGCAAAGGTAAAATTCTGATACACTTGAAGAATGAGAGTCATCAATTCATATTCAATGTCTACTATGTTCCTAACATGAAAAATAATATTTTGAGCTTGGGACAATTATTAGAGAAAGACTATGACATCCACTTAAAAGAACATAGACCAACTACGTGAAGTATGTCTAATTGGGAAGCAATTCCGAAGAAGCTTTCCTAAAGAATCAACTTCAAGAGCGTCAAAACCGCTAGAGCTCATAATCGCCAATGTTTATGGACCAATCAATCAAAACTCTTTTGGTAAGAGTAAATACTTTCTCCTCTTTATTGATGATTATTCTAGAAAAACATGGGTTTATTTCTTGAAGGAAAAGTAATAAGTGTTTGAAAATTTTAAGAAGTTCAAAGCCCTTGTAGAGAAAGAAAATGGTATTTCCATTAAGGCCATGAGATATGACCGGGGAGGAAAGTTCACTTCAAATGAGTTCTACAAATATTGTGAAGACCATGGAATCCTCCTCCCACCAACAGTGCCAAGATCGACATAACAAAATGGAGTAGCAGAGAGAAAGAACCAGACCATACTTAACATGGTGTGAAGCATGCTTAAGAGTAAGAAGATGCCGATAGAATTTTGGGCCGAAGCAGTGGCATGTGCGATTTACTTGACAAACTGTTCCCCAACAAGAAATGCGCATGAGAAGACACCACAAGAAGCATGAAGTGGAAGAAAGCCTAGGATCTCTCACCTCAAAGCATTTGGAAGCATTTCCTATACCCACGTTCCAGATGAAAAGAGAATAAAACTCGATGATAAAAGTGAGAAGTACGTATTCGTGGGTTATGACTCAAGCTTCAAAGGGTACAAGCTCTATAATCCAAATAGTGGAAAGATTGTCATAAATCGTGACATAGAGTTCGAAGAAGATTGTTGGGATTGGAGTGTTCAAGAAGACATGTATTATTTTCTTCCTTACTTTGAAGAGGAAGAAGATGAAATGGAACAACCAGTGATAGAGGAACATATTATACCACCTGTCTCACCGACACTAAGGTTGGATGTGTTAGAACACAGATTGGTTCTTAATAATATCTCTATGTTTTGATGATAACTATTATGAAATTTTGTAATTAAGAATTATATACTCTAAAATTTGCTTGAGAGTTTTTACTGCAGATAGTAAAGGAATTAACACTCCAGAAGCAAATCAGAATTGAACATAAGAAATTTGCTAGACTCTGAAGCGCCAGATGCATACATTAGAAGATTCTGAATGCTGCCAACAGAAGATCCTGAGCGTAGCCTCCAAAAGGATCTGAAGCAGAAGCTCCAGAAGAATCTGAAGCAAGTCAGAAGCATCTGAACCAAAGAAGAATTATGTATGAAGAGTTTTCAAAGCATAGTTGTTGCACCCCAAAATTTGACCAACATTTATTTACCCATCAAGAGTTGTATGAGACTTTGAAGCTAGCCAAGAGAGTTGTTCAAATGTTCAAAGATTGATACCTTTGTCAGAGAACTCAAGAGATCCTCAGAGAGATTGGTTGAAACCAAGGTTGTGTGTCTCATAACTTGAGGGTTGTGGGAGCTCCTCAGATGACTCTGAGACTATGAGGATGAACTTGAAGCTTTGAGAAAGCTTATGAGATATCTTGAAAGCCATCATGAATCCTAGAGAGGTCATTGTACAAGAATTCAGAAGACTCATCCATGAGTGGTGGAATTAGGGTTTGACTGGGTCAACCCTAGGTCAACTGATGATTTGGAGAGGGTTGAGACCTAATCCAAGAGCCATGTGATCATGGAATGATGCATTGAAGTGTTATAAGGATGATTCCTAGACCAACTCATCATGGTTGAGGAGTTTGAGAAGTTTTAAGCTAGGGTTTCTAAGGATGGACAGTGTAAAATCTCCTAGTTTGATCCCTATCTTCAAGGCAGTTTAGCTCAAGATGTGATTGTTATCTCATCTTCCCCACAACATGTATGTTGTAGATCTTGTTCTTAGCTTTAATTTGAGTACTAGAAGTCCTTGATAGGATTTGTAGAGCTCAAGTTATGGCTTTGACAAATTACAGGTCATCTGAGGTATGTGAATCTGGGTCCTTGAAAGTCACCCAAATTGCATCCAACTTTTTCCCTAGTAGGATGATTCCTATGAACTCTTGGTAAACATGAATGTTGTAGAGCACCTTCTTATCTTTCTATAGAGTACTAGAAGTCCTTGATAGAATTTGTAGAACTCAACTTATGGCTTTGACAAGTCAAGGGCATTTTGGTCATTTGGAGGTTATAGGTCATTTCAAGCATAAGGCCATATCTCCTATTTCCAAGCTTCAAATGGAAATATCTTTAACATCAAACTTGCTTAGAATTATGTTTTAAGGCTAGTAAAGAGGTCATGAGATGTTGAAAAGGCTTGTATCAAAAAGTGATAAAAATGGCCTAAAATGGAGGCATAAGTTAATTAAGGTGAAATTGAAAATTGGAAATCACAAGTTGTACATCCAAACCATGTCATATGATAGGTCATTTTGACTCCAAAAACATTCTAAGAACAATGGTTCAGCCACAATTTTGATTTGGGGCTTAGATCATAGGGCTGCTTTGGAAATGGCTTACTTGCATATTAAGGTACCAAAGCAAAACTCAACAAAACTCAATAAACAAGTTGGTTATGCATTGTAACTCATCATAAATCTCATATGGGGAGAATTTCAAGTCAGTTACAAAGGTCACAAGAGGCTTGGCATGAGTTAGCACATAAGGAGAATTGGAATCAAAATGTCATGACATGAGAAGTTCAAATACTCATTGGATGATCCTAGATGGTTCTAGATGATTCTAAACCACTCTATATAACACATGTATGACTTGCTCAGATGCAAGGTTGGTGAGAATTGGTGCAGAGAAGAGAGTGAGATCAAGAATCTTCCATTGCAAGTCAAGTTCCATTTCTTCATTCTTCTTCATTTCTATTCATTCTTTCCATTCAAACACATTCCATACATCATAGTGAAGCTGTGCATATTGAATTGAGATCAAATCCATGGTGAATTGAAGAGTTGGTGATTGAAATTTCAAGGTGGCAAGTCAGAATCGAATTCTGAGATTGAGGCTTCCTCCATCAAAATCGTTGCAAACAGTAGCAAGATTGGCATCTAGGGAAACTTTCTGAAGAGTTTCAAGGTCTGAATTGGTGGATTTCATCATCTGTTCATCAAGATTAACCAAGTTTGCAAATTCTTCCCTACACCATGTTTTAGGCACAATTAGGTTAATTTGTTAGTGTAGAAAGGTTAGAGACATATAGGTGATGGATTTTGGAGAGTTTGAAGAGAATTGGTGAAGATTGAACTATGGACCCCATTTCTGTTTGACCTTGTATCTTGCTGAATATTGAGAGATAAGCTTAGTTCAATAGCAAGAAATGTTCAGGGAAGCATGAGGATGAGATTAGGACCTTTAATTTTGAGAATTGTTGAGATTGGTTCTTGATCAATTATTGGAAGTCGCTATCGGGTTTTAGGTTCGAGGGAGTTTCATTGAGTTCTGAGACCATGGTTAGATTCAGGATTGAATTTAGAGTGGATTAGGGCTTTGGATCATGATTTTTGGTTGAGATTTGATGGATTTCGAACTGGGGTTTGAAGCTCTGTTCATGGAGCTTTTCCCTCCATTGCCATGGCTGAAGGAAGAAGACGACCATGAAACCATTGGATCAGGCGTGGACCCGTTGACTGATTGAAGATCCAAAGGCCAGGATTTGATTTCGCGTGTGAAGGAAAAATCCTGAGAAGCAATGAAATGATGCGTTTCATTAAAACCTGAGTTTTGGGCTTAAGTGGATCCAATGACTAATCCCACCCCCAATCAAGGCCCATGAATGATTTACACTGCATTTGGTTTCTATTTGCACCGTGGTTTTTCTCCTTTTTCTTTTATTTTTGTTAATTGATTTTTTGATTAATATGGGCCCAACGCTTATGCTATCTGAACCCCCCATTCTGGGCCCATGCGCGTAATGAACTATAGTTGGTTACTTCCTGCACCCCAGCTTCATATTTTCATTTTATTTTTCTTCCATTTTATTTCAATCTTGGAAAAATCATATCAATTTGAAAATTAATGATTTTTTAATGGGAGTTTTTTCTCCTATTTCATATTCATGTCTAGAAAATTGTCAAATAAAAATATTTTCCTTTCATGCATTTTTGATATTTTTTGTATATTTTCTACTTTTATTGCATTTTATATTCTTTTATGTTGACCCATGAATTTGTAGAGTTTTGTTTAGGTAGTTCCCTTAACATTTTTAGGCCATTCTTTTTAGGATAATTAGATATAAGCTTTAGCTTCCCCCTGGATTTATTCCATAATTTTGAGATGAATTTTAGAGTAGTTTTGCTTAGATGACATTAGGTTGTATAGAATTAGGTTAATCCTTAACATAGGTCCACAATAACACTAGAATTTTGGGTTTCTAGGTCAAATTAGACTATGGGGCATATAGGGTATTAAGGGTAGGTATGTAGGATCCCTTAGAAATTATATTAGGATTTAATATAGTAGTATACTATTTTTAGATGATTTTTGTAGTTGGTGATTGTTTGTGTTGCCCTTGTGGGTTTGTATTTTTGTTTGCTTTGCTTTGTGGGCTTTGAGAGCTTGATCTTGTTCTAAGGAGCATTGAGGAGCATAGTAGAAGACTTAAAGATGGATTGAGGAGCTTGAGAGCTTGATCTTGTTTGTTTTTGTTATTGTTTTAGGGTTAGGGATTAGGAAGAGTTTAGACATAGTTAACTTCTTTCTTAAACATGGATGGTATCTTTCACCTCCATTCCTCCCTATGACTCAAAGTCCTTCCATGGTATACACCTCTCTCCTTTGGAGGGATAAGTGATTGTACCTAGGAAGTAGAACTTTTGAGGGAACCATTCCTTTGATGTTGAACCCTTATAGGTCACCTTTGGTGGTCAATAAGCAGTTCAATATCCCCCAGCTTTTCCAGTAAGTGATTTCCTCTGGTTTGATTATCTTGAGAGATGTTGAGCTTGAGTTTGAAGATGAAGACTTCAATGAGGAGTGTAGAAGAGGATGAATCTTTGAGCATTGCCATTCCAGCTGAAGCTTGAAGAGCAACAAGAGCAAGTTGATACTTGAAGACCCCTGAAGATGAAGAAAAGACTGAAGGATGAAGTTGACACTTCTAAGTGATTAAGATTGATTCTGAAGAGCTGAAGCTTGAAGAACAAAGGAAGTTGATACTTACTTTGATACCTGGCGATCCTGAAGGGGCCAAGTTGGCACTCATGATTAATAGTGAAGCCTGAAGGTGGAGTTGATCAAGAAGCTGAAGCTTAAAGGAGAAGATAAGTTGAAACTTATGTTGAAGGGTTGAAACCTGGAAAAGAAAATTGATATTTGTCAAGAGTGATTGAAGTCTGAAGACTGAGTTGCTGTTGGAAGAGCTGAAGCTTGGAGTTGAGAGTGGAGTTGATCTGCTTTCTCATCTTTTTCTTTTCTGTATTGATGTGTTTTGTTTGACTTGCTTGATGCATTAGAATAAGTTCATATCTAGACTAGGTAGACTCTAGGAGCATGATTGCACTAGAGGTTGAGTTGCTCCATCTGCTTGTATTGTTACTGTGTGGCTTTGCTTGCGGGTATTTGGTAGAGCCCAGCTCCCTTGCCCATGTGGTTTGTTTGTCTGATGGCATTTTACTTCATTTTATCTGTATGATTGCAGTTTACTGTTTTTGCTTGATATCATGTTTTACATTTCAGTATGATTACTGTTATCCATTCTGGCTTGAGGTTGAGATGAGCTTGTGGAGGCTGAAGCCCCACACACATTTCCTCCCTCACTTGCATTGCATGCATTTTACTGTTAAGCTGATGCTTTGTCTGTTTTGGTGTATCATTGACATGATCCCTTAGGACTCTCATTTCCTTTGATAAGGAATTGATGATAGAACTTTAGGTTGAAACCTATGCATGACAACTTCTAGGAGTTCCCTATTCAAACCTCAACCATAGGATGAATCCTTGGCATGACAACCGTAGGACTTGATAGTCTCCCTCCTAGTTGGGCCTGTTCTCTTCTCTTCTCAAAACAGTTTAAGATACAGTAATCATGAATGATTTCTTTCATACGTTACAAGCCTTAAGCTATCTGCGAAAGAATTGTGGGAGAGTTTCTTTTCCACAGTCTGGATGTTTAGTATGGTACCCTTTGGGTGACATGCGACGCATTCACTCTCAGGTCATAGTCTCTAGTGTGATTGAAATCGCAAACACAATAAAAAACACTTCTTTCGTAAAAGACAGGAAATAAACCGTAGTTTCCTGAACTACGTGAGCTTTGATCTCTCATGCCTGTTGAGAGTACGTAGGCACAAGATGTCGATGTCTTGGCGAGCTACCTTCCCCCATAACCCGTCGTAGGCCGAACTACGTTGACTCTGATTTCTCATTCTCTGATGAGAATACGTAGGCATAAAGCGCGACGCTTTGCCGAGTCATTTTTCTTTTCTTTTTAAGCCAGCCTTGATAGGTAGATAGATAGAACCAACCCGTCCAAGTAAACACAACAAGCGAGGATCCCGTCGAGTACGACGGACGTGAGGGGTGCTAATACCTTTCCCTTGCGTAACCGACTCCCGAATCCAGACAATGGTTGCGACGACCTTGTCTTACCCTTTCTCGTTAGGTTTTTCCGATCGTTTCCTTTCCCGCTCTGAGGGATAAATAACGAAAGGTGGCGACTCTTCTGTTGTGCCGGCACCTTATTTTCGCGCAAGCGACAGCTGGCGACTCTACTGGGGATTTCATCTTCAACGGTTCCCTGCGAGAGTCAATCCTAACGCTTGTATGTTTACTTGATGGGTTGCGTTTATTTATCGCATTTTACTTTTCGCACTTTATTTCCTGCATTTTATATTCAGTATAATATGATTATCTGTGCTGTTGTGGGATGGGAGTTCTGATGAGTGAGAAGCCAGACCCAGGCTTGAGTGCACCATAGACTTAGAGTGGAAATTAGTGGGCGCGTGCTTGCTTTGCAGGCACTAGTGTCTCATGAAATCCACGCTCAGACGAGGTTCATCCGGTTGGCTTCTCTTTCAACCCTTTTGGTTGAGACGGTTGCTGGTTTGGTGGATTGTCGACTCTGGGCACCGACCATTTGTGATTCAGCCGAGTGAGGCCGCTTCATGAGCTGGTGATGCCACACCTTCTGGGTATCGTATCACCCCTCTTGAATGTCTGTGACGCTGATGAACGCATAGGATGCCGAACTTGAGTCAGTTTAGGTCCATACCTGTGAGCAGGGTTGGGTTTATTGCAGGAAACCTTGACCTTCAGACTACCTGGTTTTCTTGACAGTGAATCAGTTTTGTTGGTACCAGGGTTTCTCAGTTGCAGATTTGTCTGTTCTTGATAGAGCAGGTTTTGATCAGAGGATCTTATCATCAGGTGTATGTCTGTTCTTGATAGAGCAGGTTTTGATCAGAGGATCTTATCATCAGGTGTATGTCTGTTCTTGATAGAGCAGAGGTTTTGTCATCAGTTGTTTGTTCTTGATAGACCATATTTTTGAGTGGGGTCTGAAGATCTCATTAGCAGATGTTGTTTGTTCTTGATAGAGCAGATTTTCGAGTGGGGTCTAAAGATCTCATCAACGGCTGTATGTTTGCTCTTGATAGAGCAGATTTTTGATTGGGGGCTGAAGACCTCATCAGCAGATATTTCTTGATCCTACATCAGAGGTCCTTATCATCAGACATTTATTCTTGACAGAGAAGAATTATGATCCTATGTATATGGCCCTATCAGATGGTTGTTCTTGACAGAGCAGATTTGTGGTCCTACACCGGGGTTCTCTTATTATCAGATGCAGTGGTTGTTCTTGATAGAGCAAGATTATGGTCTTGTTGATACAAAATCTCCACGGCACCAGTTGCCCGGACCTCTTATTGCATGATTGCATTTTGCATTAGTTTGCATATTCATTTGCATTTCATTAACGTGTGTCTGTGTTGCAGGTACCGTTTTCCCCGATCCAAGATTTCTTGCCTTCTATTGTATTGTTATGGGTTCTCTGAGGAAGACCGTGGCTTACAAGTTCCCTGTCCCCGATGTGGTTAAGCTGACTGGTTTGATAGCTCTAGCAGATGAGTCTGTGAGGGATGAGTTCAGAAAATCTTACGGCAGGTTGCTCAGTTTGGTTCATAAGCCTTTTGTATTCGAGGTGAATGGGTTGCATGCGCTGCTGCAGTTCTACGACCCTCCGCTGAGATGTTTCACTTTTCCAGACTTTGTTCTCGCACCTACGCTGGAAGAGTATGCTGATTTGCTAGGTGTGCCTATCAAGAGGCAGATGCCTTTTGTTCACATGGATGCTGAGCCTGATCTGGCTGGTTTAGCTCCTTCACTTCATTTGGACGCCTCCGAGTTAATATTGACTAGTTGGAACAAGGTTCCTGGGTTCTCCTTGCAGTTTCTGGTGGGTAAGGCTCAGCAGTGTGCCAAGGACGGATGTTGGGACGCGTTCAATGCCTTCCTCGCTTTATGCATATATGGCATTATTCTGTTCCCTAACATGCCCGATTTTGTAGACTTTGATGCGTTTCACATCTTTGCTTCAGGGAATCTAGTCCCTACCTTGATAGGAGATGTCTATCACTCAGTCCACTACAAAAACGAGAACAGGAGGGGGAAGAATGTCTCGTGCTGCGTACCCTTGCTGTACAAATGGCTTGATAGTCATCTGCCCAAGAGAGGTCATTTTGTCTCGTCTGCAGCCACAGCTGAGTGGCCTGAGCGTCTGACGAGTTTATCTGCAGAGGATATTGACTGGTTCGACAGAGATAGGTTGGGTACTGAGGTGATCTTCAGTTGCAGCGGGTTTCCTAATGTGCCTTTGATAGGCAGGAAGGGCTGTATAAACTACAATCCGTCGTTGTTGGTCCGTCAGTTCGCGTATGCTTTAAGAACTCCGCCGAAGGATGAAGAGGTACAGGAATCTCTGTACCTCACTGGTATTCTAGAGGGGGATCTGTTGTCCAAGCTTCAGCGCGCGTGGAATGGTATCAGTAAGAGAGGAAAGCCATTGCTGGAAAAAAGCAACAGTCAAGCCTACCCTCCATATTTGACTTGGATCAGAGCCAGGGCCAATGCCATAGGGATGCCGTTTCCTCATGCCAAGCCAGAAAGCCCTCCAACAATCGAAGAGCCTACTACTGTGCCCATTCAGCAGCATAATCTGGTGTTAGCCGAGCGGGATGAATTGAAGCAGGCGAACGAAGAACTGGAGAAGGAATTAGCTCAGCTCCGAAGCGAGAGGAACGAAGCCGTTCATTCTTTCAAAAGGCAGACAGAGTTGGTGAACCAGCTAGGTACGGACCTGACTAAGCAGATAGCCGAGCGTGAACGCATGGGTCGAGACTTCAAAGCTGTCAACGACGTACTGGCTACGAAGAAGAAGCACTTGGACGAGGCATATCGGAGGATATCCAAGTTCAACCAGCACTGGAAGGCTTCCCTGGCCACCAGGAAAGAGCGGGAGGATAAGCTGATGCTGCAGATCTCCAAGCTAGAAGCCCAGGTGAAGGACAGTGAAAAGAAGTTTGATGAAGAAACCGCCCGCAGATACGCCGCCGAAGGCCAGCTCAACAAAGCTCTCGCTAACCTGAAGGAGCGCAAGCTGACGTTTGAGTCCAAGAAGCGGAAATTAGAAGATTGCTTCGGCGAAGGAGCATGGGAAGGTTCGGTTGAAGGACTTCAGTATACCATTGTGCAGAGGGAATTACTCGTCGAGGGGTTACTCACTCTGCCAGATCATCCAGAGACGAAGGAGTTATTAGCCGAGTATCGCGCCCGTGGCCGTACTTGACTAGTTGTATTCCTTTTGTTTTGATCTTTGTTGTATGCTGACCATCACCAGGCTTGTTGGCTGAGGTCACGCTGTTGATTCATCTTGTACTCGCTGATGCTATGTACTGCCTTGATAGGCCTTCTTTATATATGAGATTGTTGTTTCCATGATTGGACTCGGACTTCTTATTATTATTATTATCAGCACTGTCACTCAGGCACTAGGATCAGGGGAAATCTCCCAAACACACAGACACACGCATGCATTTGCATGAAGAATTTGCATGACGAGCATTTTGTTGTTTTTCCTAACCCTCTAGTGTTTACAGATTTTTCAGGTTTACAGGTTGTCCCTGGCTGTTTCCGGCGGTTCCAGGATTGATCAGAGACTAATTCACCGTTATCCGACTAGAGCTAATCAGACCAGGATCATGGACCAAGTGCAAACCGATGTTCAGGAGCTTCGCGAGAGGATGGATCGCTTCATGGAACTCATGCAAGTGGTCGCCAATGGCCAAGACCAGCTCAGGACTTTGGTTCAGCCTTTGATCTCCAGGGTCGATAGCAACGGCATACTCCATGGTGGGGCCGTGCCTACTCCTCCACCAGTTGATACTCCACAGAATGGTGTCCCCATGGTCGGGGGCAACGGCAGTGCTAACGGCAATGTGATGGCCAACATCAGACTCAATACGATGGGCGTCGGTAATGGGAGTCTGGGAGCTAATGTCAATATCGGGCCGGGCAACGGCAATGCAGGCGTCGGGAATCTGTTGGTGTCTCAACCATGGCTTGAGGATCGTCAGGATGATGTGTTCTCTCAAAGAGGTGCTGAGGGGGAGCTGAATGCTGAAGCGCGGCTCAGATTCAAAGCACTTGAAGATAAAATGAGAGATATCGAGAATCAGAATACTTTGGGCGTTGATATGTCCAAGCTGGGATTAATTGCTGATTTCAAAGTACCTCCTAAGTTCAGGGTGCCTGACTTTGAGAAATATAAGGGCACCACTTGCCCTTGTGTTCACCTTAGATCGTACTACAGGAAGATGTCTGCTTATTCCGAAGACGAGAAGTTGCTGATGCACTTCTTCCAAGACAGTCTTTCCGGGCCATCCCTCGAGTGGTACATGGGTCTAGAGCCCACTAGCGTGCGCACATGGAAAGATCTCGCTGAAGCGTTTGTGCACCATTACCAGTACAATAGCGACTTGGCTCCGAACCGAGTCCAGCTGCAAAACCTGTCGCATAGGAATAATGAAGGATTTAAGGAGTACGCCCAGCGGTGGCGTGAATTAGCAGCTCGGGTTCAACTGCCGATGGTTGAACGCGAGCTCGTGCAGATGTTTGTGGCTACCCTCCCAGGGGTTTACTATGAAAAGTTAGTCAACGGTATGTCTGGAACGTTCTCTGCTCTCATTATCATGGGCGAGCACGTCGAGAATGGGATCAAGATCGGGAAAATTCAAGGTGAGTCATCCTCAGCTGGAGGAGGTGGAAAGAAACCTTATGCTGGTAAACGACGAGAAGGAGATGCGAGCGCTGTGACCAACGCTCGAAGAAAGGGAAAAGGCCCTCAGCAGCAGATAGCCAATATAAATATCCCAGCGGCTCCACAGCAGCAGCAGCAACAACCGAATCAGCAGGGATATAGAAAGTACCAGAATCGGGCACCTTTAGCAAACCGTCACTTCGAGGCACCGCCCATGTCGTACGCGCAACTCTTGCAGACTTTGCTTCAGCTTCAGTTGGTTCAGAAGAGGACGATGGCTCCCTTGACAGGGGCACCTCCACCAGGGTACGACGCAAATGCCACTTGCGATTTCCACTCAGGGGCACCAGGCCACACGATCGAGAACTGCAAAGCCTTTAAGCACAAGGTGCAGGACCTGGTAGATGCCAAGATTATCAACTTCTCCGATAATGTGCCCAATGTCACGAAGAATCCCATGCCAAATCATAGGGGGGGCGGAGTGAACGCCATTATCGAAGAAGAGAGTGCAGATCTGTTGACTGATGTCAAAGATCTAAGGACGCCGCTTAGCTTCGTTAAAGCTAAGTTGCTGAAAAGAGGGTTCTTTCCAGGATGCGGAGAACTATGCATAGACTGTGCCACACATTCTGATGGATGTGAGCAGTTGGTCGAAGGAATTCAAAGTCTGATGACTGAGGGGATTCTACAGTTTAGCCGGAAGGCTGAAAGTGTATCAGGAGAGGTAGTGTTGAAGCAGGCCGATGAAGTCGCCACCATCACCATCCCTCGCCAGCCAATAACCATTTCTGCGCCCAAACCGCCTACAATCACTATTACCAAAGCTGGGTTGATACCATTCGAGAGCACTAACGCTGTTCCGTGGCATTATGGGGCTGAAGTCTATTGCAACAGACAGAAGTTGGAGCTGGAGCCGTATGGGTCGACTGTGGAGAATCTCGCAGGAATCAGTGGTATTACCCGTAGCGGAAGAGTGTTTTCACCGCCGGAGGTCGTGGCAGATGAAGCGGTCAGAGCTGATGCGGCTGATAAGGGTAAAAGCAAAGTCGTCGAAGAGGCCCCGTGTGGGGTAGAGAAGGATTTGCTGGTCAAAGATGCCGAGGAGTTTATGCGGTTGATCAAAAAGAGTGACTACAAGATTGTAGATCATCTCCATCAGACGCCTTCGAAGATTTCTATTCTTAACCTGTTGCTGTGTTCTGAAGCGCACCGCAACGCGCTACTGAAGGTATTGAACGCTGCCTACGTACCGCAAGAGATATCGGTGAATCAGCTAGAAGAGGTGGTAGCCCATGTAAATGCTGGCAATGGGCTAGGTTTCACAGACTTAGAGCTGACGCCAAAAGGGAGAAATCACAATAGCGCCCTGCACATCTCGATAGAGTGTAGGGGCACAATCATGTCGCACGTGCTGGTAGACATGGGTTCGTCGCTGAATGTTCTTCCGAAGAAGGCATTAATAAAGTTGGACACTCGCGGATTGCTTTGCACGCCCAGTGATCTGGTGGTGAAAGCATTCGACGGAACTAAACGCCACGTTTTCGGGGAGGTGACCCTGCCGATCCAGGTCGGTCCGGAAACGTTCGACACCGTCTTTTATATCATGGACATCATGCCTGCCTACAGTTTCCTCTTGGGCCGGCCATGGATCCATGCTGCTGGTGCCGTGACCTCCACGTTGCACCAAAAGCTCAAATATGCTGTCGGGGGAAGCATAGTAACCGTATGCGGCGAGGAGGACATAATGGTGAGCCATTTGTCATCCTTTAAGTATGTTGAAATGGATGGCGAAATCCATGAAACTCTCTGCCAGGCATTTGAAGCCGTCAAGGTAAAGGAAGTAGCTCCTGTAGTCACAGAAAAGCCAGAGATGAATCTCTCCTCATTCAAAGAAGCTCGGGCCGTCGTCCAAGCTGGATCTACCCCAGGCTGGGGGCATATTTTGGAGATACCGAACAAGCAGGATATGTTTGGATTGGGGTATTCTCCCGGAGCTGAAGCTTCCTCTTCTTCGTCTAGCAGCGCGTCACGGGGTAAGGGGCCGATCCTATTTACCAGTGGCGGTGTGATCTTCAAAAGCATCAACGCGGCGTCTGAAGACAGCGGGGATAGCGATTGTGATCTCGACTCTTGGATTCAGCCAAGCAAGCCAGGCGAGGGCCTCGACAATTGGACCATCAAGGATATCATCCAGATGACAAGTGAAGAGTAATGATTTACTTTTTCCAATCATTGTACAACCCTATGTCCTACCCGGGGCATAGCGGTTTTATTGTCAGGGCCTTGTTGGATTATGTACATGCATTTTGTTAATAAATCAAATGCGTTTTCTTCGTATTCAAATATTGCGATCTCTGTTATTCCTGTTTTATATTTGTTTTGAAAAACAGTAAAATGGCAATGGGGTTTGTGCTAACCTGCGCATCCTTGTTTTAAACTTAACCCTTGTTATTGCAGGATCCACATAATAGATGACATCGACTCTGGACCTTCTACGACCCACTTCGACTTCGATTGTCCGATCTATCAAGCCGAAGAAGAGATTGATGAAGACGAAGACCTTCCTGAGGAGTTGGCCCGCTTGTTGAAACAAGAGGAAAAAGTTATTCTGCCTCACGAAGAGGAGATCGAGATCGTAAATCTGGGTTCTGAAGAGCTCGTCAGAAACGTCAGAATAGGGGCCGCGCTGCAGGGTGATGTCAAGCAGAGATTGGTCGAGATGCTACGAGAGTATAGCGATGTCTTTGCTTGGTCATACGAAGATATGCCCGGACTTGACACGGACATCGTGGTCCACCACTTGCCGCTGCGAGAAGATTGCCCTCCCGTTAAGCAGAAGCTTAGGAGGACGAGACCAGATATGGCCGTTAAGATCAAAGAAGAAGTGCAGAAACAGCTTGATGTTGGCTTCTTAGCGGTCACCACTTACCCTCCGTGGGTTGCCAACATAGTGCCTATACCGAAGAAGGACGGTAAGGTACGCATGTGTGTCGATTATCGGGATTTGAATAGGGCGAGCCCTAAAGATGATTTCCCGTTGCCTCATATCGATGTGTTGGTCGACAACACAGCCCAGTTCTCCGTGTTTTCGTTCATGGATGGCTTCTCCGGTTACAACCAGATCAAGATGGCGCCGGAGGACATGGAGAAAACGTCGTTTATCACCCCCTGGGGAACATTTTGCTATAAGGTAATTCCCTTCGGTCTGAAGAACGCAGGGGCCACTTACCAACGAGCAATGGTAACTTTGTTTCATGACATGATTCATCATGAGATTGAAGTCTATGTTGATGACATGATTGCGAAGTCCCAAACGGAGGAGGAGCATCTGGTCAATTTGTTGAAGCTTTTCGAGAGGCTTAGGAAGTTCAGGTTGAGGCTGAATTCTAACAAATGTACTTTCGGAGTGCGGTCCGGAAAGTTACTGGGGTTTTATCGTGAGTGAACGAGGCATCGAGGTTGATCCTGCGAAAATAAAAGCCATTCAAGAAATGCCAGCGCCGAAAACAGAAAAAGAAGTTCGTGGTTTCTTTGGCAGAATAAACTACATTGCAAGGTTTATCTCTCAGCTCACGACCACGTGTGAACCGATGTTCAAGCTTTTAAAGAAAGATCAGGCAATTATCTGGAATGAGGATTGCCAGAAGGCATTCAACAAGATAAAGCAGTATCTTCAAGAACCTCCAATCTTGATACCCCCAGTGTCTGGACGGCCTTTAATCATGTACTTGACCGTTCTTGAGAATAGTATGGGGTGTGTTCTCGGTCAGCACGACGAGACGGGCAAAAAGGAGCATGCCATTTATTACTTGAGTAAAAAGTTCACGGACTGTGAATCTCGCTACTCGATGCTGGAGAAGACGTGTTGTGCACTAGCCTGGGCTACCAAACGTTTACGACAGTACATGCTCAATCACACCACCATGCTAATTTCGAAGATGGATCCGATCAAGTACGTCTTCGAGAAGCAGGCTCTTTCGGGCAGGATTCCCAGATGGCAAATGGTGTTAACGGAATATGATATTCAGTACGTGTCCCAGAAGGCCATCAAGGGAAGCGTATTGTCTGATTACCTTGCCGAACAACCGATCGAGGACTACCAGCCGATGAAATTTGAATTCCCTGACGAGGATATTATGTTTCTCAAAGCGAAGGATTGCGATGAGTCGTTGCCCGACGAGGGGCCAAATAGGAAATCCCAGTGGAAATTGATATTCGATGGGGCGGTTAATTCCTATGGAAGTGGCATCGGGGCTATCATCACAACTCCCCACGGATCCCACATCCCGTTTACTGCGAGACTGACGTTTCCAGTCACCAATAATGAGGCGGAGTACGAAGCATACATCATGGGTCTAGAAGAGGCGATTGATTTGAGAATCAAGAATATAGACGTATATGGTGACTCAGCGCTTGTGATCAACCAAATTAAAGGGGAGTAGGAGACTCGTCAATCGAATTTGGTACCGTACATGAATTATGCCAGAAGGCTACTTCCGTTCTTTGATCGAGTGGAACTCCATCATGTGCCCAGGGCTGAAAATCAAATGGATGATGCCTTAGCCACGTTGGCTTCAATGTATAAAGTCAATATTTGGAATAAGGCTCCAAGACTTGTGCTATCTCGTCTTGATAGACCTGCGTTCGTCTTTGCAATCGAGGAAGCCGCGGATGGCAAGCCATGGTTCCATGACATCCAGACTTTCCTTATGACTAAGGAGTATCCGGCGGGTGCGTCAACCTAGGATAAGAAGACCCTGAGGAGGTTGTCTGGAAACTTTTATCTCAATCCTGATGGAGTTCTGTATAAGAGAAACCACGATCTCGTGCTACTCAGATGTGTAGATGAGAAAGAGGCGAGTATGCTCATGGAAGAAGTCCATGAAGGCACATTTGGTACGCACGCCGGCGGGCATGCCATGACGAGAAAGATCCTGAGAGCAGGATACTACTGGCTGACAATGGAGTCGGATTGCTTCAGATTCGCGAAGAGATGTCATAAATGCCAGATTTATGCTGACAAAGTTCATGTGCCGCCGTGCCCGTTAAATGTCATGTCCTCCCCGTGGTCGTTCTCCATGTGGGGCATTGACATGATAGGCAAGATCGAGCCCACTGCATCCAACGGTCATCGCTTCATTCTGGTAGCTATCGACTACTTCACCAAGTGGGTGGAGGCAGCCTCGTATGCTAATGTGACCAAGCAGGTGGTGGCTAAATTCATAAAGAGGGACATCATCTGTCGTTACGGAATTCCCGAGCGGATCATTACTGATAATGGTTCGAATCTGAATAATAAGATGATGAAGGAGTTGTGCCAGAGTTTCAAGATTGAACACCCCAACTCATCTCCTTACCGGCCGAAGATGAATGGCACCGTTGAAGCGGCCAACAAGAACATAAAGAAGATTGTTTAGAAGATGGTTGTGACCTACAAAGACTGGCACGAGATGCTGCCATTTGCATTGCACGGTTATCGTACGACGGTACGTACA
Organism: Lathyrus sativus; assembly: GCA_963859935.3. Lineage (NCBI taxonomy): Eukaryota > Viridiplantae > Streptophyta > Magnoliopsida > Fabales > Fabaceae > Lathyrus > Lathyrus sativus. Next base: position 69,324,180 of record OZ012738.1, on the reverse strand, counting down.
TCAACCGAGGCAACTCCTTTCTCCTTAGTATACGGTATGGAAGCTGTCCTACCGTTAGAAGTGGAGATCCCTTGTTTGCGAGTTTTGGTTGATGTGAAACTCGACGAGGCAGAATGGATTACGAATCGACTGAACCAACTCAGCCTGATGGACGAGAAGAGGTTAGCATCGATTGCGTTTGGTCGTCTGTACCAAAGCCGAATGAAGAAAGCTTATGATAAGAAGGTGCGCACTAGAAGCTTTCAGACGGGTGATCTCGTCTTGAAGAAAATTCTTCCTCCACACTCCGATCACCGGGGAAAGTGGACTCCGAATTACGAAGGTCCGTACGTCGTCAACAAGGTCTTCTCGGGAGGAGCTTTGTTGTTATCCACGATGGATGGTGAAGATTTTGTATCCCCGGTGAACACGGACGCAGTTAAAAAATACTTTGCTTGAAAGCGACCCGTTGGACAAAAAAAAGAGAGTCCAGGCAAAAAAGGGGCATCCCGGCGAACCAAAAACAGAATAAAAGGTTCGGGAAAAAATTAGGGATATAAATTGAAAAATGTACACCCGCGGAGTCGAAAACCTACACTGGGCGGCTTCGGCAAAAAAGGGTATCCCGGTGAACTGAAAACTCACAAAGGGCGGTTCACGCAAAAGTTAGGAATTTGAAAAAGCAAATGACTGCGTTCCGCGTGTGGACTTTCTTTGTTTAGTGGTTCGGAGGACCTGAGGACCGTTCATCTGAATCAATCTCTTCCGAAGATGAAGCGTCGGAGAAGTATCGAAGTCGAGTGGGTTATAGAGGGATCAACTCATGGTGTTCGTCTACGCCTCGTTGCCGACATTTGTATATACTGATGTATATTTATGTTTTATTTTTGCGCGGCTTCCTCATTCCAGGGGCTTGCATCTGTTGTAAAACATTTTTACCCATTCAGGGGTTCGTTATCAATAAAGTGCATACTATTCAACAATTTTGTTTGTCTGTTTAGCATTTATCTGTTTTGTTTGCGAAAAAGAACGCTGATGTTTTTGATAAAATGTGCATACATAAACTCACTGGCCTAGGCCACTGATTGTTGAAACAATTAATTACTTGAATATTGTCACGAGATAATAACCTTGATAGGTCCCTTTGAGAAGGGTATCTTGTCTGTTTGTTTGTGTTGTTACAGGTGTAGCTTATTCCAGACAAAGCGCCGTGTGCATCCCGAAGCAAGATGATTCCTCCTTCTCCAGCAGAGTTCAGTAGCCTCTTCCCGCAGAGTCTGAACGCGAGATCGTGAGCATTGATATGTCTCCCCAGGCAGAGATGATTCTCTCCCCAATCAAATGTATCCTGAAGGAACGTCACCTCCTCAGCTGAGTCAGGCGCTGAAGCGCGTGTTCACCCCCCAGCACCGGGTCACAAGTGCAGGTTTCGTAGGAAACTATTCGTTCACTGAAGTGTGCGGCAACTGATAGTCCAGACTAAAGTCTCCAGCGGAATTGAAATTCCCCACCAGAGGCGCACTCTCCCCCGAAGTCGGATGATTCCTTCTTCCCCAGCGGAACTGAGATTCCCCCGCAGAGTCGTACTCTCCCCAGTGAAGCAGAATGATTTCTCCTTCTTCAGCCGAGTTTGCAGATACCCCAAGAGAGTCGAATCCTTGGAAGCTGCTCAAGCCATGATTGGTTTTCCCCAGTGGAGTGTTAATCAACTGAAGTTGTTTCCCCACATAGTTGTCATCTCCAGAGAAGTAGCCATGAAGGCCACGCAGTTTATTCCCGCGATTGACATCGTTTTCCCTCACCAGGTCCAAGTTCTCGTAGAGCTCCATTCCCCCGCAGCAGTCAACTGAAGTTGTGTTCCCTGCGGAGTCCAATTGATATTGGCGGGACCATATTCTCCTCAGCAGGATGATTCCTCTATCTGAGTAGTTCTTTCTCCTTGACATGAGGATTCCCCTTCGGCATTTATTTTGCTGATGGGATCGCATCATTATGCATGATTGCATAGCATTTATCATAAACGCATAACATTTCCACCGTGTGGAGCATTGTGCCATTGCCGAAGCATACACATAATAAACATGATCTAGGTTGTTACCGTTCTTGTTTTGCAGGTGTCCCGCCAAAGAATTGAGTGCTCAGGATGATTCCTGACATTCTCCCCAACGAAGCCGCTTGCTCAAGATGATTCTTGAGATCCCCAGCGAAGTCTTCGGTTCAAGATGATTCTTGAATTCCTCAGCAGGGTCATTTGCTTAAGATGATTCTTAAGTACCCAGTGCAGTCTCCAGAGTCGGGTGCTCAAGCTGATGCTTTGAGTCCCCAGTCTTCAGTTCAAGATGATTCTTGAAATCCCCAACAGAGTGTTTGCTCAGGATGATTCCTGAAATCTCCAGCATGGTTACCGGTGCAAGATGATTCTTGAAGTCCCCGGCGGAGGTTATTTGTCCAAGATGATTCTTGAAGTCCTCAGCAGAGTTGATTCATCCAGAATGATTTTTGGACCCCCGAAACAGAGTTACTTGATAGTTCTCCAGAATCCCCAGCGGCGAAGCATCATCCCCAGCAGTTTTTTGAACGGCGAAGTTGAAACCTCCTTTGAAGACTCCATGATTGAAGTACGACCGTGTTAACGAAGCAGTTCTCTCAACTGATGCGGAGTGCCTGATGGCAGTAGTTTAGATATTCCCAGCTGGCTCATGATTGACCAAGAATTCTATTCCCGACTTGCTGATGAAGTCCGGCTGATGCCCGACAGTAATGCGGAATGCCTGATGGCATGATCAACCTGATGGTTGAAGTCTGGCTGATGCCCGACAATTTCCTTGGATGCCTGATGGCATGATCAACCCGATGGTTGAAGTCCGGCTGATGCCCGACAAGCTCTTTGAATGCCTGATGGCATGATCAACTATGTATTACCGGTTACCGTGTGACCAATTCTCCAGCAAGATCATTGACACGTGTTCATCTTATTATTCTCTCCCACAGAGTCTATCATTCAAGTTCATATTTCCCCAATGGATTTTCTTCACCCTGACGGCGAGGTCAGATGCTTTTATCGAGACGATGTTGAGAGTTGACGGCGAAGTCAGATTATGTTGAGTACTTGACAGCGATGTCGGGTGTTTCTCAGAGTTATGTTTGGCTGGCGGCAATGTCAGATTCTTTGTTCTCCAGCGGCAAGGTTGGATGTTTGTTCGACGGCGATGTCAGGTGATTTAGTTCTCCAGCGGCGACGTTGGATGTTTGTTTCTGGCGGCGATGTCAGGTGATCTAGTTCCCCAGCGGCGATGTTGGATGTTTGTTTCTGGCGGCGATGTCAGGTGATCTAGTTCTCCAGCGGCGATGTTGGATGTTTGTTTCTGGCGGCGATGTCAGGTGATCTAGTTCTCCAGCGGCGATGTTGGATGTTTGTTTCTGGCGGCGATGTCAGGTGATCTAGTTCTCCAGCGGCGATGTCGGATGTTTGTTTCTGGCAGCGATGTCAGGTGATTTAGTTCTCCAGCGGCGACGTTGGATGTTTGTTTCCGGCGGCGATGTCAGGTGATTTAGTTCTCTAGCGGCGACGTTGGATGTTTGTTTATGGCGGCGATGTCAGATGATTTAGTTCTCCAGCGGCGACGTTGGATGTTTGTTTCTGGCAGCGATGTCAGGTGATTTAGTTTTCCAGCGGCGATGTTGGGTGTTTTGGTTGTGCGACAGCGATGTCAGACGCTTTATCTTCATGAATGCCTGACGGCGAGGTCCGGTGTCTGATGACAATGTCAGAGGAATTTAATGTGGATAACTGACGACAAGGTTCAGATCAGTATGTCTCCAGCTAGTTGCCGTGCAGCTATTATTTCAGTGTTCGAAGATCTGTTCCCACCAGTGCTTATGCAGTTGGCAAATTTCCGGGTTTATCGGTATTCAACCGTCTCGCACCTCGATTGGCTGAGAGTCGTTCGCTCCTCACCCAGTCAGGTTCAAGCCGTTTGAATAGGGGCAGCTGTTGCACCCCAAAATTTGACCAACATTTATTTACCCATCAAGAGTTGTATGAGACTTTGAAGCTAGCCAAGAGAGTTGTTCAAATGTTCAAAGGTTGATACATTTGTCAGAGAACTCAAGAGATCCTCAGAGAGATTGGTTGAAACCAAGGTTGTGTGTCTCATAACTTTAGGTTTGTGGGAGCTCCTCAGATGACTCTGAGACTATGAGGATGAACTTGAAGCTTTGAGAAAGCTTATGAGATATCTTGAAAGCCATCATGAAGTCTAGAGAGGTCATTGTACAAGAATTCAGAAGACTCAGCCATGAGTGGTGGAATTAGGGTTTGACTGGGTCAACCCTAGGTCAACTGATGATTTGGAGAGGGTTGAGACCTAATCCAAGAGCCATGTGATCATGGAATGATAAATTGAAGTGTTATAAGGATGATTCCTAGACCAACTCATCATGGTTGAGGAGTTTGAGAAGTTTTAAGCTAGGGTTTCTAAGGATGGACAGTGTAAAATCACCTAGTTTGATCCCTATCTTCAAGGCAGTTTAGCTCAAGATGTGATTGTCATCTCATCTTTCCTACAACATGAATGTTGTATATCTTGTTCTTAGCTTTAATTTGAGTACTAGAAGTCCTTGATAGGATTTGTAGAGCTCAAGTTATGGCTTTGACAAATTATAGGTCATCTGAGGTATGTGAATCTGGGTCCTTGAAAGTCACCCAACTTGCATCCAACTTTTTCCCTAGTAGGATGATTCCTATGAACTCTTGGTCAACATGAATGTTGTAGAGCACCTTCTTAGCTTTCAAGAGAGTACTAGAAGTCCTTGATAGGATTTGTAGAACTCAACTTATGGCTTTGACAAGTCAAGGGCATTTTGGTCATTTGGAGGTTATAGGTCATTTCAAGCATAAGGCCATATCTCCTATTTCCAAGCTTCAAATGGAAACATCTTCAACATCAAACTTGCTTAGAATTATGTTTTAAGGCTAGTAAGGAGGTCATGAGATGTTGAAAAGGCTTGTATCAAAAAGTGATAAAAATGGCCTAAAATGGAGGTATAAGTTAATTAAGGTGAAATTGAAAATTGGAAATCACAAGTTGTACATCCAAACCATGTCATATGATAGGTCATTTTGACTCCAAATGACATTCTAAGAACAATGGTTCAGCCACAATTTTGATTTGGGGCTTAGATCATAGGGCTGCTTTGGAAATGGCTTACTTGCATATTAAGGTACCAAAGCAAAACTCAACAAAACTCAATAAACAAGTTGGTTATGCATTGTAACTCATCATAAATCTCATATGGGGAGAATTTCAAGTCAGTTACAAAGGTCACAAGAGGCTTGGCATGAGATAGCACATAAGGAGAATTGGAATCAAAATGTCATGACATGAGAAGTTCAAATACTCATTGGATGATCCTAGATGGTTCTAGATGATTCTAAACCACTCTATATAACACATGTATGACTTGCTCAGATGCAAGGTTGGTGAGAATTGGTGCAGAGAAGAGAGAGTGAGATCAAGAATCTTCCATTGCAAGTCAAGTTCCATTTCTTCATTCTTCTTCATTTCCATTCATTCTTTCCATTCAAACACATTCCATACATCATAGTGAAGCTGTGCAGATTGAATTGAGATCAAATCCATGGTGAATTGAAGAGTTGGTGATTGAAATTTCAAGGTGGAAAGTCAGAATCAAATTCTGAGATTGAGGCTTCCTCCATCAAAATCGTTGCAAACAGTAGCAAGATTGGCATCTAGGGAAACTTTCTGAAGAGTTTCAAGGTCTGAATTGGTGGATTTCATCATCTGTTCATCAAGATTAACCAGGTTTGCAAATTCTTCCCTACACCATGTTTTAGGCATAATTAGGTTAATTTGTTAGTGTAGAAAGGTTAGAGACACATAGGTGATGGATTTTGGAGAGTTTGAAGAGAATTGGTGAAGATTGAACTATGGACCCCATTTCTGTTTGACCTTGTATCTTGCTGAATATTGAGAGATAAGCTTAGTTCAATAGCAAGAAATGTTCAGGGAAGCATGAGGATGAGATTAGGACCTTTAATTTTGAGAATTGTTGAGATTGGTTCTTGATCAATTATTGGAAGTCGCTATCGGGTTTTAGGTTCAAGGGAGTTTCATTGAGTTCTGAGACCATGGTTAGATTCAGGATTGAATTTAAAGTGGATTAGGGCTTTGGATCATGATTTTTGGTTGAGATTTGATGGATTTCGAACTGGGGTTTGAAGCTCTGTTCATGGAGCTTTTCCCTCCATTGCCATGGCAGAAGGAAGAAGACGACCATGAAACCATTGGATCAGGCGTGGACCCGTTGACTGATTGAAGATCCAAAGGCCAGGATTTGATTTCGCGTGTGAAGGAAAAATCCTGAGAAGCAATGAAACGATGCATTTCATTAAAACCTGAGTTTTGGGCTTAAGTGGATCCAATGACTAATCCCACCCCCAATCAAGGCCCATGAATGATTTACACTGCATTTGGTTTCTATTTGCACCGTGGTTTTTCTCCTTTTTCTTTTATTTTTGTTAATTGATTTTCTGATTAATATGGGTCCAACGCTTATGCTATCTGAACCCCCATTCTGGGCCCATGCGCGTAATGAACTATAGTTGGTTACTTCCTGCACCCCAGCTTCATATTTTCATTTTATTTTTCTTCCATTTTATTTCAATCTTGGAAAAATCATATCAATTTGAAAATTAATGATTTTTTAATGGGAGTTTTTTTATCCTATTTCATATTCATTTCTAGAAAATTTTCAAATAAAAATATTTTCCTTTCATGCATTTTGATATTTTTTGTATATTTTCTACTTTTATTGCATTTTATATTCTTTTATGTTGACCCATGAATTTGTAGAGTTTTGTTTAGGTAGTTCCCTTAACATTTTTAGGCCATTCTTTTTAGGATAATTAGATATAAGCTTTAGCTTCCCCCTGGATTTATTCCATAATTTTGAGATGAATTTTAGAGTAGTTTTGCTTAGATGACATTAGGTTGTATAGAATTAGGTTAATCCTTAACATAGGTCCACAATAACACTAGAATTTTGGGTTTCTAGGTCAAATTAGACTATGGGGCATATAGGGTATTAAGGGTAGGTATGTAGGATCCCTTAGAAATTATATTAGGATTTAATATAGTAGTATACTATTTTTAGATGATTTTTGTAGTTGGTGATTGTTTGTGTTGCCCTTGTGGGTTTGTATTTTTGTTTGCTTTGCTTTGTGGGCTTTGAGAGCTTGATCTTGTTCTAAGGAGCATTGAAGAGCATAGTAGAAGACTTGAAGATGGATTGAGGAGCTTGAGAGCTTGATCTTGTTTGTTTTTGTTATTGTTTTAGGGTTAGGGATTAGGAAGAGTTTAGACATAGTTAACTTCTTTCTTAAACATGGATGGTATCTTTCACCTCCATTCCTCCCTATGACTCAAAGTCCTTCCATGGTATACACCTCTCTCCTTTGGAGGGATAAGTGATTGTACCTAGGAAGTAGAACTTTTGAGGGAACCATTCCTTTGATGTTGAACCCTTATAGGTCACCTTTGGTGGTCAATAAGCAGTTCAATATCCCCCAGCTTTTCCAGTAAGTGATTTCCTCTGGTTTGATTATCTTGAGAGATGTTGAGCTTGAGTTTGAAGATGAAGACTTCAATGAAGAGTGTAGAAGAGGATGAATCCTTGAGCATTGCCATTCCAGCTGAAGCTTGAAGAGCAACAAGAGCAAGTTGATACTTGAAGACCCCTGAAGATGAAGAAAAGACTGAAGGATGAAGTTGACACTTCTAAGTGATTAAGATTGATTCTGAAGAGCTGAAGCTTGAAGAACAAAGGAAGTTGATACTTACTTTGATACCTGGCGATCCTGAAGGAGCCAAGTTGGCACTCATGATTAATAGTGAAGCCTGAAGGTGGAGCTGATCAAGAAGCTGAAGCTTAAAGGAGAAGATAAGTTGAAACTTATGTTGAAGGGTTGAAACCTGGAAAAGAAAATTGATATTTGTCAAGAGTGATTGAAGTCTGAAGACTGAGTTGCTGTTGGAAGAGCTGAAGCTTGGAGTTGAGAGTGGAGTTGATCTGCTTTCTCATCTTTTTCTTTTCTGTATTGATGTGTTTTGTTTGACTTGCTTGATGCATTAGAATAAGTTCATATCTAGACTAGGTAGACTCTAGGAGCATGATTGCACTAGAGGTTGAGTTGCTCCATCTGCTTGTATTGTTACTGTGTGGCTTTGCTTGCGGGTATTTGGTAGAGCCCAGCTCCCTTGCCCATGTGGTTTGTTTGTCTGATGGCATTTTACTTCATTTTATCTGTATGATTGCAGTTTACTGTTTTTGCTTGATATCATGTTTTACATTTCAGTATGATTACTGTTATCCATTCTGGCTTGAGGTTGAGATGAGCTTGTGGAGGCTGAAGCCCCACACACATTTCCTCCCTCACTTGCATTGCATGCATTTTACTGTTAAGCTGATGCTTTGTCTGTTTTGGTGTATCATTGACATGATCCCTTAGGACTCTCATTTCCTTTGATAAGGAATTGATGATAGAACTTTAGGTTGAAACCTATGCATGACAACTTCTAGGAGTTCCCTATTCAAACCTCAACCATAGGATGAATCCTTGGCATGACAACCGTAGGACTTGATAGTCTCCCTCCTAGTTGGGCCTGTTCTCTTCTCTTCTCAAAACAGTTTAAGATACAGTAATCATGAATGATTTCTTTCATACATTACAAGCCTTAAGCTATCTGCGAAAGGATTGTGGGAGAGTTTCTTTTCCATAGTCTGGATGTTTAGTATGGTACCCTTTGGGTGACATGCGACGCATTCACTCTCAGGTCATAGTCTCTAGTGTGATTGAAATCGCAAACACAATAAAAAACACTTCTTTCGTAAAAGACAGGAAATAAACCGTAGTTTCCTGAACTACGTGAGCTCTGATCTCTCATGCCTGTTGAGAGTACGTAGGCACAAGATGTCGATGTCTTGGCGAGCTACCTTCCCCCATAACCCGTCGTAGGCCGAACTACGTTGACTCTGATTTCTCATTCTCTGATGAGAATACGTAGGCATAAAGCGCGACGCTTTGCCGAGTCATTTTTCTTTTCTTTTTAAGCCAGCCTTGATAGGTAGATAGATAGAACCAACCCGTCCAAGTAAACACAACAAGCGAGGATCCCGTCGAGTACGACGGACGTGAGGGGTGCTAATACCTTCCCCTTGCATAACCGACTCCCGAATCCAGACAATGGTTGCGACGACCTTGTCTTACCCTTTCTCGTTAGGTTTTTCCGATCGTTTCCTTTCCCGTTCTGAGGGATAAATAACGAAAGGTGGAGACTCTTCTGTTGTGCCGACACCTTATTTTCGCGCAAGCGACAATAGTTACTACAGAAGATTCTGAAAGTACTAAAGCTGCCAGTACTGAGGATCTGACTCAAATATGCTCTGATCTTAAACACGCTAAAAGCACACCTGCTGCAGAAGACTCTGATTCAGCAAAACTCTGATCAACATCAGAAGGCTCTGATAAATTTAGACTCTGATGGAACTTGCTAAAAATTGAAGAAGAATTATTCAATGATTATATCCGTTGGAATAATTCAAACGACTCTTTCCTTATTTATGCTAGACACAAGAACACAGACAAAAAGGATTTTTCTGTGCTTTCTTCTTCTAGGAAAGGTCACTTGATGTGAAGACAAAAAGGCTCAGACCTTTTGGACACTCTTCTCAACGTGAAGCTCTCCTTGGATCAGCTACCTATAAAAGCAAGTCTTCACCCATCTTCTTCACTTGAAGTTTTATCAAAAAGAAATCAATATTCGAAGCTCTCATACTATTCATATTCTTTCAAGAATTAATTTCTTTATTCTTAATATTTAAGTGAAAAATCACAGTTGTGATAAAGGTTTCTAGAAGCAATTTAAACACATGTATTTGTATTACATTTGATTGTAAACCTTAAGAAGATCCAGTTAGGATCAGTAGTTCTTGAGAAGACTTTGAACAGTTGTTCTAAGTGTTAACTATTGTAATCAGTTGATTAAATAGTGGATTAAGTCCTTGATTGAGAAAGGCAAATCACTCTAGGGAGGGTGGACTGGAGTAGTTGAGTTCAACGAACCAGGATAAAAATACTTGAGCTTTTATTTATAAGTTTTATCTTCATAGTTATTCAACCCCCCTTCTAAGTATTTTCTTACCTTCAGTTGGCATCAGAGCTCCGGTTCTGTATGTGCTACCACTTTATAGTGACAGTAAAGATCTAGTGAGAAAAACTTTGATATATATTTGGTTGTTACTATGGCTGATAATACAATGTGTAACACTAACAACAAATATGAAGAAAGGGATTATTGGAAAGACAGAATTGAAAGTTTTTTCCTTGGATATGATGTTGATTTATGGGATCTGGTCATAGATGGATATGTTCATCCCACTGATGGGAATGGCAAGAAAATAGACAGAAAATCTATGACAGATGCTCAGAAGAAAGAATTATAAATCACCACAAGGCCAAAACAATATTGTTGAATGCAATATCTCACACTGAGTATGAAAAAATTACAAACAGGGAAACTGCATTTGACATGTTTGAATCCTTAAAGATGACTCATAAGGGAAACTCTCAAGTCAAGGAAACAAAGGCTCTGGCTCTGATCCAGAAGTATGAAGCCTTCAAGATGGAAGACTCTGAATCTGTTGAAGCTATGTTCTCCAGATTTCAAATACTTACAGCTGGACTAAAGGTTCTGGATAAAGGATACTCTACTGCTGATCATGTGAAAAAGATCATCAAAAGCTTACCTACCAGATGGAGACCTATGGTGACAGCGCTGAAAATGGCTAAAGATCTGAACAAGATCTCCTTGGAGGAACTGATCAGTTCACTAAGAAGTCATGAAATTGAACTTGAGGAAGATGAACCTCAAAAGAAAGGTAAATCTGTTGCTTTAAAATCTAATAAATCTGCTAAAGCATTGCAGGTAATAGAGGAAAGCTCTGAAGAATCCTCATCTGAAGATGAAGATGAACTATCCATGCTGTCCAGAAGAATAAACAAACTCTGGAAGCATAAAGGAAAGAAGTTCAGAAACTTCAGGAAGCCTGACCAAAGAAAAGAATCTTCTGGACACAGAAGATCTGGCAAAAAGGAGGTTGTCTATTATGAATGTAAAGAACCTGGACATTACAAAAATGAATGTCCAAAGGTGCTGAAAGAAAAGCCTAAAAGAAAATTTGATAAGAAGAAAAAGGTTCTGATGGCCACCTGGGATGATTCAGATACATCTGAATCTGAATCTGAGTCAGAAGAAGAATGTGCCAATGTAGCTTTGATGGCAGACATAGAAGATCAGGAGGAAGGAACTTCAGGATCTGAATCTGAATCTGAATCTGACTCTGACGCTGAAGAGGTAATGGCTAAACTCACTAAAGAATAACTTATCAAAGTGTTATCAGAAGTTCTGAAAAGCTATAACAATATTAAGCTCAAATACAATAAGTGTCAATGAAATCTTGTATCTGAGAATAATATTCTCAAATCAGAAGTAGCTGAGCTAAATGAAAAAAACTTAAAATTGAAAAATGATTCTGAATTAGCTCAACAAAACTCTGATTCTGAAACTGAATCTGAATGCAAAAATATTTTGGAAAAATATGATTATAGCTTTCAGAAGTTTCTTGCTAAAAGCATAGACAGGAGCAAAATGGCTTCTATGATCTATGCAGTTAGCAGAAATAACAGAAAAGGAATTGGATATGAATCCTCCTCTGGAAAGGATTTAAATCCAAAACCTGTTGATAAAATTATCATCAAGAAAACTCCTTTATATTCACACTTTAAATTTGGTCACTTGAATGATATTGAACAAACACGATCTGAAAAGAATATTCATGTGTTTAAATCTAAGGCTAGTCAGAATAAACCTTATGTTGAAAAACAAAAGTTTAGACAAACCTTCAGAACAACTAACCCTAAAGGACCCAAGAAGATCTGGGTACCTAAAAGTAAAATAATTCCTGTTGCAGATGTTCTTAGCAGCAAGGTCAGGACGCCAATCATGGTACCTGGACTCTGGATGCTCACGAAACATGACAGGAGAAATGTCTATGTTCCAAAGCCTGGAGGTGATGTGAAATTTGAAGGGAACCAGAAGGGCAAGATCATTGGATCTGGCACCATTGGAAATGGTAAACTTCCCTCTATTACTAATGTTTTACTTGTTGAAGGGTTAAAACATAACTTATTGTCCATAAGTCAATTATGTGACAATGGTTATGATATTACCTTTAATCAAAAATGTTGTAAAGCTATTACTCAAAAGGATGGCTCTATCCTATTTAATGGTAAGAGGAAAAACAACATTTATAAAATAAATCTTTCAGAACTTAAGGTTCAGAATGTTAAATGCCTCTTGTCTGTTAATGAAGAGCAATGGGTCTGGCACAGAAGATTGGGGCATATTAATATGAGACGTATATCTCAGATTAATAAACTTAATCTTGTCAGAGGACTTCCTAATCTGAAGTTCACCTCAGATGCTCTTTGTGAAGCATGCCAAAAAGGGAAGTTTTCAAAATCATCTTTTAAATCAAAAAATGTTGTTTCTACTTCCAGACCACTAGAATTACTTCATATTGATCTGTTTGGACCAGTGAAAACTGCATCCATCAAAGGCAAGAAGTATGGATTAGTCATTGTTGATGACTATAGTAGATGGACATGGGTAAAGTTCTTAAAACACAAGGATGAGTCACATTCTGTGTTCTTTGACTTCTGTAAACAATTCCAGAATGAAAAAGATTTCAAAATTATAAAAGTAGAAGTGATCATGGTGGTGAATTTGAAAATAAATATTTTGAAAAATATTTTTCTGAAAATGGCATTGCTCATGATTTTTCCTGTCCTAGAACTCCACAACAAAATGGAGTTGTAGAGAGGAAAAACAAAACTCTGCAAGAAATGGCCAGAACCATGATCAATGAGACTAATCTGGCAAAACACTTTTGGGCAGAAGCAATCAACACAGCCTGTTACATTCAGAACAGAGTGTCTGTAAGACCTCTTCTGGAGAAGACTCCATATGAACTGTGGAAGAACAGAAAGCCCAACATTTCATATTTTCATCCTTTTGGATGTATTTGCTATATGTTAAATACTAAAGAAAATCTGAACAAGTTTGATTCCAAAGCACAGAAGTGTTTCATGCTTGGATATTCTGAACGCTCTAAAGGCTACACAGTATACAACACTAAGACACAGATTGTGGAAGAATCTATTCATGTTAGATTTGATGATAAGCTTGGCAGTAAAAAGTCAAAGCAGTCTGAAAACTCTGCAGATAGAGAAGTAGTCTTCACAGACTCTGAAGTCTCAGAGGCAGACAAAGCTCAAGTGAAGGAACCAGAAGCAACGCCAGATGCTATTCCTTTAACTTCTCAGATGAACAATTTAAACATTTCTGAAGAATCAACTGTTAGAGGATCATCATCCAGAATTAAAGCTTCTCATCCAGAGAATGTTATTATTGGAAAGAAGGATGATTCTATCAGAACAAGATCCTTTCTAAGATCATCTGAAGCATCATTATTTGGACTGGTGTCAGTAATTGAACCAACTTCTATAGATGAAGCTCTGCAAGACAATGATTGGATTATTGCCATGCAAGAAGAGTTAAATCAATTCACCAGAAATGATGTGTGGGATTTAGTTCAAAGACCAAAAGGATTCAATATAATTGGAACTAAATGGGTCTTCAGAAATAAGCTAAATGAAAAAGGAGAAGTTGAAAGAAATAAGGCAAGGCTTGTTGCTCAAGGGTATAGTCAACAAGAAGGTATTGATTATACTGAAACTTATGCTCCAGTGGCAAGGTTAGAATCTATACGCCTTCTTATTTCATTTGCTGCACAAAATAACATCACTCTGTATCAGATGGATGTTAAAAGTGTCTTTCTAAATGATATCATAGAAGAAGAAGTTTATGTCCACCAACCTCCTGGTTTTGAGAGTGAAAAATTTCCAGATCATGTTTTCAAACTAAAGAAATCTCTATATGGTTTAAAACAAGCTCCCAGAGCTTGGTATGAGAGATTGAGCAATTTTCTTCTGGAGAAAAATTTCATCAGAGGCAAAGTGGACACAACACTCTTTTGTAAATCATTTAAGAAAGATCTTCTAACTTGTCAAATTTATGTGGATGATATAATATTTGGATCTACCAATACTATGCTGGGAAAGGAGTTTGCTCAATGTATGCAGGCAGAATTTGCAATGAGCATGATGGGAGAACTGAGATTCTTTCTGGGAATTCAAGTCAACCAAACCCCAGAGTGCACTTACATACATCAGACCAAATATGTTAAAGAATTTCTGAAGAAATTTAACATGAATGATAGTAAGCTGGTGAAGACTCTCATGCATCCAACCAGTTCACTAGGCAGGGAAGAGGTAAGTAAGAAAGTAGATCAGAAACTCTACAGAGGTATGATAGGATCTCTTCTTTACTTAACTGCTTCTAGACATGACATATTGTTCAGTGTATGCTTGTGTGCTAGATTCTAATCAGATCCTAGAGAATCACACTTGACAGCTGTCAAGAGGATTCTAAGGTATCTGAAAGGTACTTCTAATGTGGGTTTGTGTTACAGAAAATCTGATGATTTCAAATTAGTTGGATTCTGTGATGCTGACTACGCTGGAGACAGAGTGGAAAGGAAAAGTACTTCTGGAAGTTGTCAATTTCTAGGAAGAAATATAATCTCTTGGTACAGCAAGAAGCAACCCACAATTGCACTTTCAACCACAGTGGCAGAATATATTGCTGCTGCTGGATGTAGCACACAGATGCTCTGGATGAAAAGTCAGCTAGAAGATTATCAGATATTTGAAAGTAACATTTCTATTTTCTGTGATAATACTTCTGCTATATGTTTTTCTAAAAATCCCATTTTACACTCTAAGGCAAAACATATAGAAATTAAGCATCATTTCATCAGAGACTATGTTCAGAAGGGAATCATAAATTTAGCCTTTGTTGATACAGATCATCAATGGGCAGATATTTTCACAAAACCCCTTGTTGAAGATAGATTCAAATTTATTCTAAAAACTATTGGTATGGATTTTTGTCCAGAATGATATTTGTCAGAAGCAAATTTTACAGATGCAAAAATGCCTAATACTCTGAAGTATTTCTTCTGTTACTTATTCATTTTCTTTAATTATTTTCTTGTGAAACTCTGAACTAACAATCCTCAGAGGATCTGAACGTTGGTTAACGTTTCATTTCTCAAGAGAATTCAGAAGCACATGCAAGCAAACACGTGTCACTCCAAATCTGCAAAGGTGGCGTGTACACTACTGAAGAGACGTTTGAGGTGATGTTTGAATAGTGAAAATCTTGATTTTCCCCCCAAATTGTCAGAATCAATAAATGCTTGAAATGATTTTTATTCTTTTCATTAAATGCTTTGTGTGAACGTGCTTTCTTCTGACTGTTTGTATGCCTAAGTGTTTAGTATAAATACATCATTTATCAGCATTTTCTCACTTTTCACATCTCAAACCTTTTATGCATTTCTGTCTTCTCTTCTCTCTTCACAAAAACCCTAAGCGTTTGACAAACTCATCTTCAATGGCAACTTCATCATCAACTGCTGCACAATTTCAATCTACCATGGCTGCAGTTACTTCTGCTAATATGGGTGTAACTCCTTATACACCACCAAAGAGAACATTGCTAACACCTGTTGAAAAATTAGAGGTTCTCTGTGAATCAATGGTGGAATTTGATTCACTTGCTGAGAATGGGTTTGAGTTTCGCTCCATTATAGATGCTCAATGATGGGTGAAGTATTTTGACAGACTTTTTGGACCAGTCTACCCCCTTCTGGTAAAAGAATTCTGGATACATGCTTCTGTATACCCTAAGTTCATTTTATCTTCTGTTCTGGGCAAAGAGATAATCATCACAGAAGATCTGATTAGGAAACTCATTGGATATGAGGAAACAGATGGAGTATCACACTTGCCAGCTGGGCGTGTAGATATGGATGAAGTATATGAGGAAGTGATGACTGCTGGACAAGCTTCTAATAAGTTCAAAGATCTGAAGCCTGACTACAAGATCTGGGCTAAGATTTTCATGGGATGCATTCATCACAGGAAGTCTACAAACTCTCCAGACTATGTCAATAATGAACAGCTCTACTTTATGTATTGCTTAAGTCAGAGCACCAAGGTAGATCTTCCATATATTCTGTTTATGCACTTATGGAATCATATAAATTCCTCTAGAGAATATGTGAAAGAAAAAGGTCAGAAGATCAGAACCTGGATTCCTTTTGGAAGGTTAATCTCAGATCTTCTAACAGAAAATGGACTTGTAACTGCTCTGTATGCTGCTGGAGTCACAGAAGAACTGGAATTCATTCTTGGAAAGCCTCTGAATGCCAAAAGTCTTCAGAGACTAAAAATAGTAGAAGAACTCACAATAGCACCCAAGAAGCTGAACATTACTGAACTTAGTCAGAAGAGAACCCTTGTAGATGACAACCCTCTGTTCTATGCTGAAGAACCAAGGGAAATTATAGTAAGATATATTGATGATTGCAAGGCAGAAGGAAAGCCTATTCCTGCTGATATTATAAAGAGAGCAAGGGAACCATTGCCTGTTGTAGTAGAAGAGACACCAAGAAAGAGAACTCAATCAGAAGCAGAAGCTGCACCTGTTCAGAAGAAGCCCAAGGTTGCTGAGAAGCCACAGAAGCTGCTAAAGAGGAAAGAATCTGGAGACACTCCCTCTGTTCCTGCTAAACGCATCAAAATTAAAGGTACAAAATCTTCTGTATCTCCTGCAAATACTATTGTTATAAATGATTCAACTATTAAGTCTATTCCAAAACCACCCCCTACACAAAAACAATCTGTAATTGCTCCACCTCATGTTTCTATTCCATCCCCACAAAAATCATCTAATCCTATTTCAATCTCACCTTCAAAATCAACAACAAAACCAACAAAACCACAAATTCAACAACAACAAAAATCATATGTACCAAAATCAACAACAACAAACCCACAAATTCAGACTCCACAAATACCAACAAAACCATCTGCACCACAAAAACCACAATCAGAAAAACAACCAGAAAAACAATCTGAACCTCTACAAGAAAAAGACTCTGAACATCAACAACAAAAATCATCTGAACCTCAAACACAACAACAAGAGAAACAACCACAATCAGAAAATCCACCATCCAACACATCTGAACCCACTGCATCTGTACCCGTTACTTCTGAACCTATAAAAGTAACATTTGATCCATCCACATCAGACCCACCTACATTTGAACCCTCTTCAAAACCTTCTGAAAATCCTTCAGAATCAACCAACCCATCTGGAACCAACATCCCTGAGACAGAAGTTCTTGATGTTACACCACTCAAAACTATGTTTCAAGTATCTTCTACCTCTTGCACTCCAACCACATCATCCAATTCCTCAGAATCTGATATTCACCCAGATTTTCTGATATCCCCCTCTCACAGAGATTATGAGGTAAACCAACCAGAACCCCCTGTATCTTCTAAAATTCTTATTCCAGATCCTACTCCCACACCTAAACCATCATCTGAAATCCTCATTCCACATCCTATCCCAACATCTACACCAAGAACATATGCCTCGTGTGATCAATTCTCATCTTATTTTCACAACCTTTCCTATGGTTTCAAACTCAAAGATTTCTATGACAGAGTTGAACCATCTGACCCTATCACTCCCTTCAAACCCAAACTTACAATCATCCTACCATATATGCTTCTGACCTATATTCAATCAATGTCAGAAGTAGGTTCATTAGCTACAATATCATACTCTGCAAAATCTGCAAAAGCTGTTACTTCAGCTAAACCTGTTTCATCTGATAAACCTGTTGCTTCTGATGAACCTGCAAAATCTGCTTTCCAACCTTACTCTAATAAACCCTTTGATGTGGTTTCCTATCACACCAAAGCAAAACCAAATCTGTTGAATGCCTTAAACATATCAAAACCTGCCAAATCCCCTGAAATTCCTTTCATACCATACTACCCTCCTCCTCTGATCTCCATTCACAAATACATATTTCCACCTACTCCCCAACCAAAACCAATAACATTAGAGACTCTGTTACACCCCAGACCTAGACTAAATGTTGATCATTTATTTACATGTTTTTTTGTAAGAAATACAAAAGTATTTAGGTACTGTACAGAGGAAGTGTTCAGCAACAATGGATGCAACAGAATCTGATGTCATCTGGAATGGCTTCATCAACAGATTCAACACTGTAGCATCAAATCTGAAGAACATATGTTCTGATGATGCGAAGCTCAGATTTGTTGAAGCTGCAAGAAGTCTGTTCTGGACTGTTAAGAGATCTGGACCACTGCTTCTTACAGATGCTCCTTCATCATCAGAAGAGAATGCTGAATCTACATCTAAAGACAACCCTTTGGCCATGACTCTGATAGAACATCCTTCTGGCTCTAATGCTCCAAGCTCCAAAGACCCTATGGAAATTGACTCTGTTCAAACTTCAGAAACTGTTCAACCTTCTTCATCTGAGATTAAGAAAGAACATCCAAATCTTGAGGATAAGATTCCTGTTTTGGAAGCTGGTCAATCAGAAATTAAGTCATGGATGGCTAAACATGATAAGAAGTCTGAAGACATGACTCAGTGGATGTCTCAACAGGATCATAAGAATGAAACAATGTCTAAGTGGATGTCAAAGCAAGAACAATCCTCTTCTGAGATCACGGATCTGTTGAAGATGCTTTTGTCAAAACACTCTTAGTTTTTCATTTTTTTTTTCATTCTGATGTTTTGCATCTGATGTTTGCTTATGTATTTTGAATATTTTCTGATGCATGTACTCTTGCTCTGAACTGAATTGAATGAATGTTTCAAAGTTTTCTCCAATTGATCTATCTCTTTTACTGTTTCCTTTTATTTGTCTTTTCAAAGTTTTTTTTTACTTTTTGCTTATGACAAAAAAGGGGGAGAAAATATAGAGCTGAACTGTTTAATTAAACTTCACCAGAATGAAACTTCAGACATATCTATTTTATCTAACATTAAATCTGAGTATTTCAGAACATTTGATAAGTACACTCTGTAAAAGAAACTCTGAGACTCTCAGATCATTTGACAATTATCAAACTCTGACTCTGAAATTTGCAAGACACTCTGACTCTCAAATGTTAAAGAACAATCAAGCTCTAACTCTGAAAATTACTCAAGACAAAAGGGAAGTTTCTATTCCTTATTTGTATTTAATTCAGGGGGAGATTCATCATCTCAGGGGGAGTTATAATTATTATATTTTCAAATAAACAAAATTTCTGATATTTTTGTCATCATCAAAAAGGGGGAGATTGTTAGAACACAGATTGGTTCTTAATAATATCTCTATGTTTTGATGATAACTATTATGAAATTTTGTAATTAAGAATTATATACTCTAAAATTTGCTTGAGAGTTTTTACTGCAGATAGTAAAGGAATTAACACTCCAGAAGCAAATCAGAATTAGACATAAGAAATTTGCTAGACTCTGAAGCGCCAGATGCATCCATTAGAAGATTCTGAATGCTGCCAACAGAAGATCCTGAGCGTAGCCTCCAGAAGGATCTGAAGCAGAAGCTTCAGAAGAATCTGAAGCAAGTCAGAAGCATCTGAACCAAAGAAGAATTCTGTATGAAGAGTTTTCAAAGCATAGTTACTATAGAAGATTCTGAAAGTACTAAAGCTGCCAGTACTAAGGATCTGACTCAAATATGCTCTGATCTTAAACACGCTAAAAGCACACCTGCTGCAGAAGACTCTGATTCAGCAAAACTCTGATCAACATCAGAAGGCTCTGATAAATTTAGACTCTGATGGAACTTGCTGAAAATTGAAGAAGAATTATTCAAAGATTATATCCGTTGGAATAATTCAAACGACTCTTTCCTTATTTATGCTAGACACAAGAACACAGACAAAAAGGATTTTTCTGTGCTTTCTTCTTCTAGGAAAGGTCACTTGATGTGAAGACAAAAAGGCTCAGACCTTTTGGACACTCTTCTCAACGTGAAGCTCTCCTTGGATCAGCTGCCTATAAAAGCAAGTCTTCACCCATCTTCTTCACTTGATGTTTTATCAAAAAGAAATCAATATTCAAAGCTCTCATACTATTCATATTCTTTCAAGAATTAATTTCTTTGTTCTTAATATTTAAGTGAAAAATCACAGTTGCGATAAAGCTTTCTAAAAGCAATTTAAACACTTGTATTTGTATTACATTTGATTGTAAACCTTAAGAAGATCCAGTTAGGATCAGTAGTTCTTGAGAAGACTTTGAACAGTTGTTCTAAGTGTTAACTATTGTAATCAGTTGATTAAATAGTGGATTAAGTCCTTGACTGAGAAAGGCAAATCACTCTAGGGAGGGTGGACTGGAGTAGTTGAGTTCAACGAACCAGGATAAAAAATACTTGAGTTTTTATTTCTAAGTTTTATCTTCATACTTATTCAACCCCCCCTTCTAAGTATTTTCTCACCTTCAGGATGAAACAAACTTAAGTGAGAGGACACCACGACTAAAGAGCATTGAAGAGTTTTATGAGGTAACCGAAAACCAAAATGATATTAACCTCTTTTGTCTTTTTAGTGATTGCGAGCCTCTAAGCTATCAAGAAGCTGTTGAAAACGTAAAGTGGAGAGACACCAAGGATGAAAAAATCAAGTCAATCACGAATAATGATACGTGAGAACTTACTACACTTCCACGAGGACATAAAGCAATCGAAGTAAGATGTGTGTACAAGGCGATGAAGAATGCAAAAGGAGAAGTGAAGAGACACAAAGCAAGATTGGTAGCAAAAGGCTATAGTCAAAGACAAGGAATTTACTATGATGAGGTATTTTACCCCATTGCTCGTCTTGAAACTATTATACTGATTATTTCTTTGGCAGCCCAAAATGAATGGAAGATCTATCAAATGGATGTGAAGTCGGCCTTCTTAATTGGTTGTTTCGAAGAAGAAGTTTATATCAAGCAACCACGGGGATATAAAGTAAAATGGCAAGAAGAAAAAGTCTTGAATTTGAAGAAGGCGTTGTATGGACTCAAGCAAGCACCAAGAGCTTGGAATGTTCGAATCAATAAATACTTTCAAGAGAAGAACTTCATCAAGTGTCCATATGAGCATGCACTCTATATTAAAGCACAAAGTGGAGATATTTTGATTGTGTGCTTATATGTTGATGACTTGATCTTCACTAGCAACAACCTAAGCATGTTCGGAGAGTTCAAGAAAGACATGTCAAATGAATTTGAGATGACGGATATGGGGCTCATGGCATATTATCTCGGCATCAAAGTAAAACAATAAGACAAAGAAATTTTTATCACTCAAGAAGGCATGTCCGGAGAGTTCAAAATGGATGATGTCAATCCGGTTGGCACCCCGATGGAATGTGGCAGCAAGTTGAATAACCATGAAAATGGAGAGATTGTGGATCCAACTCTTTACAAAAGTTTGGTTGAAAGTCTACGTTACTTGACAAGTACAAGGGCGTATATTCTTCATGTTGTAGGAGTCGTAAGTCGCTACATGAAAGCTCCAACAACAACTCACTTCAAGGCGACAAAGAGAATTCTTCGATACATCAAAGGTACAACAAACTTTGGCTTGCACTATTACTCTTCTAACAATTATGATATTATTGGCTATAGTGATAACGATTGGAGTGGAGACTTAGATGATAGAAAGAGCACTATTAATTTTGTGTTTTTTATGAGAGATACTGCTTTCACTTGGATGTCAAAGAAGCAACTCATCGTCACACTATCAACCTGTGAAGTCGAATATATCGCCGCCACATCATGCATTTGTCATGCAATTTGACTAAGGAGCTTGTTGAAAGAGTTAAAAATACCACAAAAAGATCATATGTAAATATGTGTTGACAATAAATCAGCACTTGCTTTGCCAAAGAATCTCGTATTTCATGAAAGAAGTAAGCACATCGACACTTATTACCATTTCATAAGAGAATTCATCGAGAAGAAGGAGGTGAAGTTGAAGTATGTCATGTCTCGAGATCAAGCTGACTACATTTTCACCAAGCCACTCAAGTTGGAAACTTTTGTGAAGATAAGGAGTATGCTTGGAATCACAAATCAAGTTTAAGGGTGCATGTTGAAATATTAAACTTGATTTGGGCCTAACTTTATTATTTGTGTTTTGAGTTTTTAGGCTTAATTATTTTGGGTTTAGGTAATTTTGAGTAATGTTTTTAGAAAACTCTTGTAGTGTTTGAAGTGTCTAGATATTTCTTATGGTTGTAATATTTTTTCTAGAATGCTTTTAGAATTTTTAAAGTTGAGATCTCTCTAGAATTAATGTGTTTATAATTCTCCTTAGAGTAATATAAATAGAGATGTAATTCTACACTTTTGTATCAAACAAAAATACAAAGTTCTCTCTTCCATAAAGAATTCTCATATTTATCAAGTTTTTTTTAAACATCTAATATTCTCACACATTTTCTCTAAACACAAAAGACTTAATTTCCAACTAATGTATCTCCGAAAATTAAAAATACTTAAATAATTTCACGTAATAACTAAGAAGTATTAATGGTGCATTAAAAAATCCTCGTATAAAAAGCACAAGTCTGATTGTGTTTAACATGTTCTTTTGTAATACAATGATGAAGATATCATCTTAATCCTAGTCAAAATCAGAATATTTTGCTTGTATATTACTAAACGTGTAATTTGAGCTCTCTTTTAAAATCCCCTCGTTTTTCTGGACATGGATTGTTCCACAAGTTTATCAGAATTTTATATTCTCTCTATATGCTAGTATAGGTATAACTATTTTTTATGGCAATGCTTCAACTATTTTACTAATAAAAGGGGAAAAACTGAATTGCCAAAGAAATAGGGCGAAAAGTCCCTATTTTGGTTACTTAATTCTTCATTTTGAAACTAGTACACTTGGTAACAGACTCGGAAAATTAAGTGAAGTTATAAAAAACATTATCATCAGAATGCAACAAAAATGATTACATAGAAAGAAACCTTAGTTAGAATTAGAAGGCTGAAATCTTACTCCAGGCAAGTACCTAGAGACAAATTCTCTAGCCAAAGCTTGGAGTTCATCATCCTCAAGTTGTTGTTGATCTGATTGATTGAAGAAGTTACTCAAATCCAATGATGCTGAAATTGGTTGGTGAGGATCAATGTGCATGGACATGTAATTAGATGCACTTAACATGTCTGCATTTGTTCCTAAGTGATCCGTGGAAGAATGTAGAGTCGGCGACGAGTTTTGAGGGTTCGGAAGAGATGGAGATAACGAGATCGGTACGCGCTGCATTGTCGCAAGAGTCGCTTGAACATAGGTTAACTCTGCCTGCAAGCTCATGACCTACACCATACAAATCCGGTTGTGAAAAATGTAAAATTTCACTTCAAACACGATTCTAATTCTAATAAAAAAATATGCGTTCTCTTATGTTAATTCAGTTGATAGTTATACAAAGACATCTAACTATAATGTAAAGACATCTGACTGCAGGGATACAGGTCGGAGGCATGATTATTATTTTCTTATTAAAAATTATTTTTTTTATCATAAAATATATCACTGGTAAAATATGAGAGGTGAATAGATAGAGATTGATACATGTTGGCACATGTAGAGTATTCATATTTGGCGTCAAGAGATAAACTTCAATATTTTATTTTGACTATTACATTAATCTATTTGTTTAATTGCATCAAAGAAGACATAATCAATCTTATCCAAACAAAATTTTCCTTTGCTATAATTGGGTAGAGAATCCAAAAGGGACTGTATAATTGGATTACATAATTGGTATTTGTTTGGCAACTAATCACTTAGACAATGGAATCCTGCCTAATAATAATTACTAATAATTTTACTTATATCTTGACCAGTTTAAAAATTATAAGAATCTCATTTATATGAAAACTAAAAGAAAGATCATTGATGAATATCTAGAGACGTCATGCTTCTCAATTATTGCACCTTTGAACTTAGATTATGGTAGTACAATGTATTCTCAAAGATAAGGTAGTATAAAAGGTTTGCTATTGCATCACGCATAAGATTATGCAATTAAGATTAACTTCTCAAAGAACATTAATATGCTTTTAATTTCTTTTAAAATGTTTTTGTTTAATCAAAGCAAATTTGTTTGTGTCTACTAAGATATGTGTATTTGAAAATTAAAGATTTCAAAATATTTTTAATATTAATTAGGGTTTTCTTATTTTTCTTAAACCTCAAGAAATTGATACACATGATATTTTTAACCTAATGTGCATGTGATAAGCGGGATACACATGATTTTTCTTAATTCTAAATAGTGTGTAGGATTAGTTTAAGAAATATGATAATTTTTCTGAATCATGTTGGATGCAAAAACAAATCATTAGATTGAAAAAAAATAAAATAAAAAACTTGACAAAAATATAAATTACTGTAATTTAGATCACTTCATTAAATTATAGTATCTATCTATCTCAATATTTATATATTGCTCCGTCCTTTCTCTTTTAATTATCACTTTTTAATTTGTTACACATACTCTTAATTATTTATTACATAATTATTTAAGAATAATTTTGACAAAAATATATATAATATTATCTTAAATTCTACTAGTGATAATTAATTTTTTTTTTAAGGAACGGAGAGAATATAATATTTTCAAAGCATCATCTAAAATCCTATAGTAAATGTTTATCTTTTTTTTTATTTGGGACAAATTAAAAACTCAATTATCAAAAAAATATTATTTTTTAAATTATAAAAATAAACACGGAATCACATTGTAAAAAATAATTGGAAAATATTGCTTACTATATAATATACAAATATTTAAAGTAAATCATGTGTATCTAGAGTTTGAAAGTCAATATTAAAAATATTAGAATATTTCTCGAGCTCCTAATTGCCTTGCTTGTTAGCTCCGGCAAGCAACAGACAACCCTTCGTAGCCCGCCACACCCAGTTGGCGGCTACCACCGGCCACCACCCTTTTAAAAATATTACAACATGATTTTCACAATTCATTGATTTCACAGCTCTCAAAATTTTTATGCTACTCACACACCCTTAATATATATAATTAGCTTATTTACTTGACAATACATACATACATATATGCATGTATATATATGTATATGCATTGGTCTTAGACTTTGAAGTACAATACCTACCTACACTTATAGGGGTACCCTAACTATGTAGCATATAAACATATAAAATACATATTCACAAATTAAAGCTAGCAAACGTGCGAAAGCAAATAGTACATTGTACTTCCTAATCTATATACTATCCTAAAGGGTATAAGATCTTGACCTACGAGAAATACAAAACAGTGTTTATTGTCAAACCATATCAACTTCACACCATGGCGCACATTAGCATCACCATCACTCAATAAAACCCTATTCTCTTCTTTGATGAGTATTAAAAGTATCATCAATATATTATTTTGCTTATACAAAATATTAGACAAATGTTAGATTTTCTTCAATACACTTATATTTCTCATCCATTAATTTTAGAATATGTTATAAATTAGCATTTAATTAGTTCAAATTTGTAGATCATATAAAGTAACATTAACTATTAAAAATTAAAAATAAAATCTTAAATTTAACCTAGGAACCGAAGACTTCTAATTACACTGAAAGAGATTCCGACATCTCATTCGATAGATTCTACTTAAAACAAGTTTTAGATAACATGTAAGTGGAAAATGAAAGACATATACCTGTTGTTGAAGTGCAAAGATATGAGCAACACAACCATAAACAGGGTCTCTAGCCCTAGCAAGAGCCTCATAACAAAGAGTAACAACAGCGTCAAGACGTTTATGAACTGGAATACGCATGAGTAACTTAGAGGCATTACTAGCACCAAACACCTTATGAACCGCTGCAAAATGAACCGTTCCTTGCTCTGAATCAAAGTAGGGTGCAAATATGCAGCCTTTTACACACTTTCTTCTCAAAAACTTGCAAGCACCACATGGCCCACCACCACTACTACCACTACCACCTCTTTGATCACTTCCACCAATCTTTCCTCCATAATAATCCATCTGGTTTCTCTCTCTTTTTCTTGTTTAGGGTTGAACCAAACTCTTGTGAGTCATGAAGAAATATATCTATATAAACTTGATTTTGATATTATGGAAATGAATATTAATGAGTGAATGCTTTTGGTGGTGAGTCAATCACTTGAGATGGACCCCTCTATATTTAAATAGACAACAAACTCTCTTTTAGTGTTCACTACTATTTTCTTTTTAAAATAAATAGATACAATTAGAGGATAAATTCTTTTCTAATTTCACTGTTAGAAATTTTTTCTTCTATATTTATATACTCTCATATTTCAATTCATGCCGACATCATTGATTAAATCAGAAGATATCCTCATCATCTTATTCGTATTTTAACTTACAAAAAAAATATTATTGATAGTAATTATAAATTGAAAAAAAAACTTTTTAAATCTATGGCAAAATTTGTTGAAAAATCGACGTAACATACTTATAACACAATTTAGTGATGTAAAAATTCTAAAACTAATTAGTATTCATAAATTTTAGTTGAATATCATTAATTTAAAATTTTAATTTATTTTAAAGTATAAAAG
The DNA here is from genome assembly GCA_963859935.3 of Lathyrus sativus. Taxonomy (NCBI): domain Eukaryota; kingdom Viridiplantae; phylum Streptophyta; class Magnoliopsida; order Fabales; family Fabaceae; genus Lathyrus; species Lathyrus sativus. The sequence goes on along the minus strand of OZ012738.1, from coordinate 69,297,432 downwards.
TTTGTAAACATTAAATAATATTAAATAATCTCATTTGATTAGAAGAAAATACCGAATTTAAGAATGTTAAAAAACATTACAATTAATGTTAAACGACAATAAAAAATAATATTATTTATAAATTATTAATACACAGACTATCCAATAGGCTCCTCTAAGATAAAATTAAGGAACAATTTTAAGTTTTTCCTCATTAATTTTTTTCTTTACCTAATTTAACTACTTTTATAGTATTATATTATTAATATTTTAAATTCATTTATGTGCACTATTGTTTTAGTTTTTTACATTGTAAATTAACTTGAATTGACCATCATTAAAAATGTTTATTTTAATCATTATTAGTTAAAAAATCAATAAAGTGTTTAATATATATATATATATATATATATATATATATATATATATATATATATATATATATATATATATATATATATATATATATATATATATATATATATATATATATATATATATATATATATATATATATATATATATATATATATATATATATATATATATATATATATATAAAGCAATGTAATTAAATAGAGCACAAGAGTGCTAAACCCGAATACAAACGAGACGGAAATATATATTTTTGTTTATATCAAACACATATAACTTACAACCTTTTTAATCTAAAACTTTTGACATATATAAAAAAAAAACTATTTTTTTTATTAATATTAGGCACATATACATAGCTTATATGTGATAAGTTGTAAATCCAATAGTTTACTATTATTATTATTATTTTTATGAGCAACAATTATTTAGAATAATAGTATAGTCTTTTTATATATAGTAATGTTGGTTTGTGAGTTTGAAAGTAGGAAACTTTAAAGGCACGCAATAAATAGTTTATGAGATGAGAATGAATAATAGTAAATAGAAGGAAAGGAAAGAAGAGGGTTTGCGTGAAGCAAAGACAGTTTAGAATGGTGAGTGATGGAGAGTTAGTAAGTAGGGTGACATATGCATCAACCGCCGCACTGGGAAAGCCACGTGGGACAACAAACATCTTTCTCATCAAAACAAAAACATGTCCTAGTAGTAATTCTTATAACCTGTCACCTCTTGCTTTTACTTTTGTTTTTTCTTTTTCTGTTCCTCAAAATGACTGAATGAAAACAAGTGTGTGTGGGTGATCCAAAGGTGAATCAAGCGTACACTGTTTGTGCCCTGTAGTTCTGGTAATAATAGGTTGGATTTTCTTTCACTGCTTTCTGGCAGGGCCATTTCTATTGCAGCTTCTTGTCATTCCTTGGTTTTCTATGGAGTACGAGATTGTTTTCCTATGGCATAACATTAGTGTTCTTTCTCTTTCACTTTTTCTTGTCGTTTCAAATTCAGTATAAATATGTGCCATTTTATTTTTAATTTTATTTTATTTATTAAATGGACAAGAGTAGTGGCAAAAAAAAGAGATAATTCGTTCGTCTCATTATAAGTGTGTTCCGGTTATAAATTGTATTGTTGCCATTATTATGAATGGTAGTATTGTGGACCAAGATGAAGGAGAAATATCTAGTTGAGCAAAGAGAAAATGGGACTAAGTTATGATGATTCCAAGTCCAAAAGGAGTTCCACCAAAGAAATGACATGATTATGTATGTAACTCTCAAATGAATTATAAAGAAACTCATGAAGGACTTCACATATATTTTAAAGACTCCAAATTTTAATATTGTTTATTTTTAGAAAAGTTCTTTTGAACGCATTTTTGTTTTGAAATTATATATATATATATATATATATATATATATATATATATATATATATATATATATATATATATATATATATATATATATATATATATATATATATATATATATATATATATATATATATATATATATATATATATATATATATATATATATATATATATATATATATATATATATATTTCTTACACACGTATTTCATATTTACTATGATATAATGATAATTATACACGATAGATTCTCCTATGTAGGATCTTTGTCGTCTATAGAGGCAATTATGCATGCTGGATTCTCTAAGGTGAGATGTTTATCATCTATAGAGCCAATTATGCATCTTGGATTTTTTAAGTTGAATCCTTGTCATCCATAAAGACAATTACGTATGACGGATTCCCCTAAGTGGAATCCTTGTTGTTCATAAAGACAATTATACAAGCTAAATCTTGTAGCGGAGAAATTTGTGAGTGTAAACTATTTAAGATTTTTATGTTTGAAGAGACTTATCGCCTCATGCCTACGTACCCACAAAGTGCAATATATGATTAAAACTTCGTAGTTCGTGGTACAAATAACAAAAATTATTTGTTTGGTTCATTTTAAATGAAAATACAAGTCGTCATTTGAAGGAGAAAACTACGACTAGTCGCCCACAAGTATAAGACATCATTTGCATCACCTAAATATGAAGGATTTTGCTTGGATTAAAATCAACAAGTCTATCACTCAACATCTAAGTGAAAAATGTCAACATCTTAAATACTATGGGGAATATGAAAATTACATCTCAACTATAAAAATGACTCATATTTGTCACACCCTAACTTTTGACCGCGAGACCCCACCTTTTTTCGCGCATTTTCTGTTGTTATTCGACTTTAATTTAATATTTTATGTTTTGCGGCTAACCAACTCGTGCAAGTGCAGTAGTGCCAGAGTATAGTTTTTTTTACAGTCAAACATCACAAGGACGTGACTAGCTCAGTTGAGTTCCAAAAGGTTCACCAACCAAGAGTTCAGGCTGCCATGAGAGCGTTAGGTCTCAAAATTTTGAAATATAGACTACGAGATTGAGTTCCTCCTAAGGCTTATGTTGAAGTAAACAAGGTCTGAGTACAAGTTCATATCATTTGTTAAACGGGTACAAGAGCAAACACTAAATTTCTTGCCTTGACATTCAGTAGTTCACAAGTCGGACTCGTGTAGTTACGTCTCAAGGATTCGCATGATACAATTGAAAGAATTGGAAAACGCATTTAAGTTGGTTTTTACATTGAATACAACTGGAATTATTTAACGACAACATACGGTTAGATAATACAGTCTCGCAACGCCTTATGTCCATTCATCTAACTAGCTTTGTTTTAGAATAACTATTATGCAAGGTTATTGGTAAAGCATTGGATTTCTACAGCTCTTGACACTGGAAAATTATCATTGTTACTATTATTGTAATCTGCAACAAAGCTTAAAAGCTGGGCTTCTAGATAGCCAAACAAGAAATCATCATCATAACAATACAAGAATACTAGTTTGCCTACTGAAAAACGGGAAATCCTCCAATTTGATGCGTTCGAGCGACAGCAATGGGTATCCCAAGTTGTTTTGCCCTTCAAGACAATCCCACGACAGCTCTCACAAGCTCCCTCATCAACAACTGCAACAATAAAAGATTTGATTAGAAAGTACAAGGAGATAACAGTTCAGTATCAATTAAGCTCTAACTATGAAGGGAAGGTGTCCATTAATACCAAGCAGGCTGATGCTCAAAGGAAGGAATGCCGGTTCTGTCACGAAAAGAGAAGGGCTTACCTCATAGGACATTGGAAATCAGGTGCATCCTCTTCTTCAAGCCAAAGCAACTGTTTTCTCATCAGGATCAGCAATAACTTCAATCAGTTTCAACCACCAAGACAAAGACATGTTCCTGAAAAGACTCACATATACAAGTCAGTTCCAATACAGCATATCCAAAGGTTGTTTCAAGAATACTCAATGCCTTCCATCTGGTATGCGCAAAGAGGAACAGAGTTAGCAAGCTCTGACTTCAACGTGGAGAGGTTTGCATGTTTAAGAGATGCCACCAGCAATTGTCTTTGGACTCACCAAATTCCCTTTGCACCAGTTACCTGAATTCACCCTGGGTTGTCCATCTTCTGGCCCAAAGCCTTCACTTTTCACACCTGTCAAGTTACCAAATCCAAATTAGCAATCCGTTGGAGAATATACCGTTAGAGGAAAATCCAATCCAAATCATCAAGACATTGAATATGGACAGACAAGATATTAAACGAAATTGACACACGATATCAGAGATTGAAATTTCCATTAACAAGCATTAAACAAATTGGACGAAAGAGGAAGGTTTTCAAATCCGGTCGGTACCAAATTGGAAAAGTCCAATCAACATTCAAAGTTTTCAAATCAGTTTTTAACACAAGGGATCTCATATTGGAGCATATAAAAGAGGGTCAAGAGAGATGAAGAAAGAACGAAGAACAGTTTCCGTAAAAACCCTAAATTCCTAAACCTAAGAAACTAAGCAGAAGGAACTTATCTCTTCAATTGACGAAACTATCTCAGGCCGCCGCGAATCCAAACCAACGAAGCATCCATCTTCGTCATCTCCGGCGCCGCCGTCACTAATCTTTGGTAAAACTTCACTTCTTGCAATGATCATTGAATCTATTGATTTGTTTCGCTGTGTTTCAGGTTTACAAAAGATTAAAGCTATGGAAAGGTGATGGATTTACGGCTCAAGAAGGGGAACGATCGAGATAGGCGAAGAGATTTGGGGGAGGACGAAGGGACTTTTGGGGTGCTAGGGTTTACCGTCTCGTTTTGCTTTTCTGTCTTTTCTGTTTTTGTTTTCAATTATGATTAATTGTAACTGCAGCACACACACCTCACATACACCCTCACGCGTTGACCATCTGATCTCCAACAGATCCACCATACACGCTCCAGATTTTAAGCTCACCGTAACTCTCTGCACACACACACACACACACACACACACACACACACCTGATCCAACGTTTCCCTCTAATTAACCCTAATTTAATTTTTAACTTTTATTATAACCATTAATCTTTTTTAGAATAAACTAATAACTTTTATTAATAATCAGTTTTTTTTCATCTAATTTAATTATATAGTTTCTTGGTTTAATTATTCTATTTTATTTAATAATTTGTTTATTCCACCATTTTATTTAATTAATTTAAATCAAGCTTTTTATAACTAGAACCTTTTTTAGAAAATCCTATTAATTCACCATAATTTTGCTAAGTAATTAATTAACTTTTTTAATAACACTTTATTTAATTAGTATGTTTATTCACTAAAAAACCTTTTATAATTTACATCTAATTGCCATTTTATCTAATTAATATTAAAACCTTTTAGAAACAATAATAAAAACAACCTTTTTTATAATTAATTCTTCATATTAGTCATAATTTTATAAATAAATCATTTCACTTAAGTTCTAGATAATAAAATTAAATCATTATGGCATTTTATTTAAACCTTAGAATTTAATCTATATTTAATCTCACTTAAAATCAACCCAGCTAAAATCAACTTCTCGCTTAAAATTAGTCAACTAAAAGCAACTCACATCGTAAAATGCAATCAGTCGAGCACGCTTACACCTCACACTCACAATTCACTCCCACACACTTCAGCGCTTTCATGCGTCCGTGTATGCCTTATTTATCTGCCTTTACTTTATTCGCAACTTTATATTTTTGCATTTATGTTATTGCATTGCATTCCGTCCAAAGGAAGAACCTACACATGACTTAACACTTGTGTGTATCGCATCTACATTTGCATCATACTCCCCTATGATCCTTGATCCCATTCAAGTCGATCTTTTAGGACAGATCCTACCCCATAGGAGGACCTTCTTCTTTACTTTATAACATAGAAAAACAAAACAACTCAAACAAATCATTCAAACATTAGAGAAGTAGATGTTAGTCATCTTAAGCGAGATAGAATCTCCACCCCACAACAATACAATCTCTTACACTTGTGGCGGTTAAATCTCCCTTAAAATAACAACTCATCTTTTCTCCTAAACTCAATCAACCAACTACCCTGATCCCGTAGGAATTTTGACCACAGTCAAAGAACTCCTCAAACCCTTTAGGGGAACTACAGATACTCTGATTCCACTCCTGTAAGGATATGTAGGCATAAGATATGATATCTTATCGAGTATACTTAGAAATAAACCCCTAGGTCTTTTATACCTTAAACAGATAACCCTTAGCAATAAAACAAACATAAAATAAGAGGTTCCTGTAGAGTACTACAGAAACTTAGGATGCTAGCACCTTTCCTAAGTTTAACCAACCCCCGAACCTATAACTCTCTAGTTTGCATTTGCATTGCATCGTGGGTATTTCGATCTTTATCCCTTCCTTTGGAAAAATCAAATTTCGGTTGCAAATGAATTAAGATTCAAGCTCATCAATAGCTTGGTATCCAAATTTCACCGTGACAGAAATGGCGACTTCACTGGGGAATCTTAGTGGGTTTCCCTAACCTGTTTGTTTATATTTGCTTATATTTGCTTAATTGTTTACTTGTATACTTGTTTGTTTATTGCCTTTGGGTTGATACTCTTGAGTGGTGAGACAAAGTCCTACACCCGGACTTGAGTGAACTTAAGATAGGATAGTGATATGTTCGACGAGGCTTATAGGGGGTGGAATCCCGACCAAGCTGACTCGAAAATCACGCTCAATTGAGGCCCTCTCGAAAGTTGTATTGTTGAACGAGTTTTTAATCGTGAAAACATGCACTATATTCGATGTTGGAGCCTGTGATATTGAGGACCGTAGTTACCTTAACCCCACTTTGGCCTTTATTAGGATGTAGTGCGGGGCTATGAGGGGGTACCCCCGAAATAGTGCTACGCGATGCTACACTCAAAAGAGGTTCTCTTGAGAATATTATTAATCAACAAGTACTTGGGAAGTTGATAATATCCGAAAGATGGGCTAATGACTTTGGGAACCTTCTTAGAACCTTGTTCTGCAGGTACAATCAACCTTTAGTCCGTGTCCTTTGGGAATGGGTATACCCTTTGGCTCCATGCTCGTTGCAAACCTAGGGTCCCCTTTGTTTGTTTACCTTTGTGCATCTATGTGCTTACTTGTGTTTGTTGCATTCATAAAACATCATACCGCATTGGACTTCATGGGATTCACCTTTGTTTATGAATATTGTAGGGCACTATGGATCCCAACAGAAGACACACTTTGAAATATACTTTTAAAAGTCCTAAATTGGGTGACCTAAGGAAGTTTGTAACCTTGATTGAAGACTAAGACAAGTTCAAGAGCAAATATGGGAAGCTAATATCTTTATTGAGTTGCCAAGTGGATGAAGGACTTTTGTCCACCTTATTGCAGTTTTATGATCCGCTTTATCACTGTTTTACGTTCTCAGACTTTCAACTGTTACCTACATTGGAAGAGTACTCCTTTTTGGTTGGTCTACCTATCTTAGAAGAATCTACCTTCCCTTTCTTGGAGAGCGACCCTGAGGAAAGAGATATTGCTAAGGCTCTTTATCTAAAGGTATCCGACGTCAAGGGAAATTTAATTAGCAAAGGTGGTATTTTTGGTTTGACTACGAATTTCTTAATCCGTAAAGCTATGTTTTATGCCGATTATACGAACAAGAATCCATTCGAGGCAATCTTCACCTTACTCATTTATGGAGTGTTCTTGTTCCCAAGTTTTGAAGGGTTCGTCGACCTTAATGCGATTAAGATCTTTTTGAAGAACAACCCAGTACCAACTCTTTTGGGTAATGCCTATCATTCTGTGCATCTCCGAAACTTCTATGGTGGAGGAATGATCACCTGTTGTGTGCCCTTACTCTACAAGTGGTTTATTTCGCACTTGCCTAAGTCTAGTTCTTTTTTGAATCTCGATAGAGGGCTTTGGTCTCCGAGAGTTATGGCGCTGACCCACTCAGACATTGATTGGTACAACCGAGCGTATGATGGGACTTTAATTATTGATGGTTGTGGGGATTTTGCTAATGTGCCGTTACTCAGTTTTAATGGAGGGATCAGTTACAATCCAGTTTTGGCCCGTCGACAGTTGGGATATCCGTTGAAGGAACCGCCTAAGAGTGTTCAAGTGGAGAGCATTTTCTTTAGGGATGACAAGGAACTCCGAGACAAGATTCTGGCTGCATGGGATCATTTGCATAAGAAAGGGAAGAAAAGCCTTGGAAAACTTAATTGTGTGTCCTTGGAACCATACCTTTAGTGGGTCAGAGAGAGAGCAATCAAACTGAAAATGCCCTATTCTCGTCAAGATCCTATATCTCCGAGAAGAGAGCCCACTTATGTCTTTATGTCCGAAGCTGAGAAGTTAGAGGTCGCTTTGAGGAAGTCGCAGCATGAGTCAGAGTCATGGAAGAACAAGTATCAAGTAGTGGTTGCAGAGAACGATGAACTTCAGAAACAGAAGGATGAACTTCAGAAGCAGTTACAGTTGAAGGATGAAGAATTACTTCCCCACAAGAAGAGGAAAGTTCTAGAGGATTTATTTTCCTCCGACCCACAATGTACTATTTGGAAACTGATTGTGGACAACCTTATCCGTGAGAAGACCCAGTTGAAAGAGGAGCTCAAGCGGAGGAATTCAGGACTTCCTTAGGGCTTTCATTAGCTTTTAATTAGCTATTTATTTGGGACTTTTAAAAGCAATTATTTGTAATCCGTTTCAAAGTTAATAAAACGTTTTCTTTTACCGCAATGTTTATAAATAGTTGGGATCCCATGAAGTCCTACTCATCTTTCATTGCATTCTTTTCTTTATTCACTTCAAGAAACTCAATTTCGTTTCACAGGTATTGTAACCATGGACTTCAAGAGAGAAGCATTGGAGTACACTTTTCAGAGTCCTAACATTGAAAGCTTAAGAGAGCTAGCAGATCTTATCGAGAACCGTCACGCTTTTGCAACAGAATATGGAGAAGCCTTCCGTTTTCTCGAGCTCAAGATGAAAGAGGGGCTGTTGGAGACCCTAGTTCAGTTCTATGATCCGCTGTACCATTGTTTCACCTTTCCAGATTACCAGCTGATGTCGACCCTGGAAGAATACTCTGATTTCTTGAAGATACCTGTGACTGCCCGACCTATATTCACTGGACAGGAAGACATACCCAGCCACCAAGAAATTACAATCCCGCTTTGGCCCACAGGCAATTTGGGCATCCCATGATCGAAATACCTGACCAAGCTCTGTTGGAAGGAATCTTTCTCAAGGAAGGAGAAGATCCATACCTGAAGACCGTCATAATTTACGCATGGAGATACGTCAATAAGGAAGGGATGACTTCTTTAGGATACCCCAACTGCGCTGTCTCTGAAGACTATCTATGTTGGGTGCGCGAGAGGGCTCTCGACCTCAAGATGTCGTTCCTTTTTCATGAACCTATGGTGTTGACCTTTCACGACCCTGATTGGAGTTCCACCAAAGAAATGACATGATTATGTATGTAACTCTCAAATGAATTATAAAGAAACTCTTGAAGGACTTCCCATATATTTTAAAGACTAACAAATTTTATATTGTTTATTTTTAGAATAGTTCTTTTGAACGTATTTTTGTTTTGAAATTATATATATATATATATATATATATATATATATATATATATATATATATATATATATATATATATATATATATATATATATATATATATATATATATATATATATATATATATATATATATATATATATATATATATATATATATATATATATATATATATATATATATATATATATATATATATATATATATATATATATATATATATATATATATATATATATATATATATATATATATATATATATATATATTTCTCACACACGTATTTCATATTTATTATGATATAATGATAATTATACACGTTAGATTCTCCTATGTAGGATCTTTGTCGTCTATAGAGGCAATTATGCATGCTGGATTCTCTAAGGTGAGATGTTTATCATCTATAGAGCCAATTATGCATCTTGGATTCTTTAAATTGAAATCCTTGTCATCCATAAAGATAATTACGTATGACGGATCACCCTAAGTGGAACCCTTGTCGTTCATAAAGACAATTATACAAGCTAAATCTTGTAGCGGGGAAATTTGTGAGTGTAAACTATTTAAAATTTTTGTGTTTGAAGAGACTTATCGTCTCATGCCTACGTACCCACAAAGTGCAATATATGATTAAAACTCTGTAGTTCGTGGTACAAATAACAGAAATTGTTTGTTTGGTTCATTTTAAATGAAAATACAAGTCGTCATTTGAAGAGAAAACTACGACTAGTCGCCCACAAATATAAGGCATCATTTGCATCACCTAAATATGAAGGATTTTGCTTGGATTAAAATCAACAAGTATATCACTCAACATCTAAGTGAAAAATGTCAACATCTTAAATACTATGGGGAATATGAAAATTACATCTCAACTATAAAAATGACTCATCTCTAAACTTTTTGAAAAGTTTTAAAAGAAAAAGTGCATAAAAGCACAAAAGGTTTGAATGAGTTTAAGTATTTTTTATGTATTTTTGAAAAGGTCAAAGTATGATTAACATTGATTGACATTTATTAAAGAAAACAAGGTTTGAAAATCACTTAACTAAATTAAGGTTTATTATTGTTCTGGCCTGGGCCCGACCTCACCTCGCGGCCTAACACAATGATGCGCAACCAAGACCCAGTATGATTTAAGTAGGCTGGCCGGGCACGCGACCCCCTCGACGGGCAGGACATGCTCCCGCCGAGCAGGACGACGTGCCTCAAGACGCCCTCGGCGCTCTCCCCTCGTCGGGCAGAACAGCCCTCCGCGGGCAGAAATCCCGTGTCGTCGAGCAGGGCATGCTCCCTTGCCGGGCAGAACAACGTATCCTTTACACGTTCTCCACGTGCTCCCCTCCGCGGGAACACATCACTAACCAACTGCCCACCTCCGAAAGAGCATGTCAAACCCACCTTCCGGAGATCGCAGGACAGTTGGACTAGGGCGAAGACCACGTTCTGGTCTTCACTACGCCACGTAAGTCCTAGCAGTCACCTGGGTTGGGCCTGACAATCCAGCCCAACGCAAGTGACCGTTAGTCCAGCGCTGGGGTCTCTCTATAAATACCCTCTTCCACAAGAGGGTCAGGTAACACACTTCTTACCTCTTTTCTGTACTTTGCTCTCACTCTGCCCAATTCCTTACTTTGGCATCGGAGTGTCTTGCAGGTACACCCCCCTTCTCCTCCTCATCACCGGTGAACAGGTAACATTCCAACAGAGTGTGGCCAACCCGTGATCCCCTTCTGATCAGGTCAGATCAGTGGCGCCGTCTGTGGGAACAGAAACTTCCCCGTTACTCTGAGCAGAAAACCAATGTTTCACCAACACTTCACGATCATGGCTAGCCCACACCGCGACGATACCGCACACGACTTCATGATCAACACTGCCCTGAACGGCGGCAAGCCAACGGAGATGTCATGCCCAGCGGAGACCGACGGGAGAGACGGCCAGACTGCATCTCCGTCGTCCGCAGAGCCGACACACCAGGCTGTCCATCGGCCCCAAAGCCCAGCAGCGTTCCAACTTATTCCCGTCTTGGCTGGAGCGGACCCAACGGTGGTCGCCCTCTTCGCGGCCATCAACCAGACGAACCAGCTATTGTTTCAACAGAACACGCGAATTGGGACGCTAGAATGCGAGGTCCCCACCACGGGAAGACCAGAACGGGAACTCGAGGAGTCCCTTGCCTCAGCCCAGAAATCGACGACCTCGGCTGGAGAGGCCCCAGTCCGAAGTAGTACGGGAGCGGACAAGGTCCCCGACGAGACAAGTTCGTTAGAGACGACAAGCCAGAGCGGGGGCCCCGACCGGGCCTCCTCGCATCGACCCCCCAGTCAGGAGGCCGAGGACCCGAAACCAGGTACCTCTGCCAAATGGATCGTCCCCCCCAGTCACCCGCTCTCAGCGACGAAGAAGACTACAGGACCCCCTTGTCCTGCAAAATCATGGCCGCCCCCATCCCCCACGGGATGGAGATGCCCCCGATGCTCTCGACATACGACGACACCTCCGACCCGGACGATCACCTGGAAGACATCAAGGCCATGCTCGACTACCGAAACATTTGAGGGGCTATCAAATGCATATTATTTCCGACAACCCTGAGGAAGGGCGCCATAACGTGGTACAAGAGTCTCAAGCCAAAATCGGTTACGTCCTGGAGGGTCCTGAAATACCTGTTCTCGAAACACTTCACAACATCCCGGCGTCACCCGAAAACGGAAGCCGCATTCGGCGTTATAATCCAAGCTCTCGACGAGCCTCTCCATAAATACATCGAGAGATTCACACGGGAGGCAGTACAGGTAATGACGTCAGACGAGATGAAGCGTTACTTAATGGAGCAGGGCCTGCGCCGCGATTCCAAGTTCTACGAGGCCGTGGGGATACACCGACCAACATCTCTGCAGGACTTCCTCGACAGAGCCCCACATTATATCCGGTTCGAGGAAACTCAAGCAGCTAACTCCTCCCGAGACACACGAGACAGGGAGACCCCCCGCGGGCACCGAGACGATGGAGCTTCGAGCCACCGGCGCGGAGTTGATCACCGACGGGAAGATCGCCCCCGCGAACAACGCAGCCCCGCCGGCAGATTCACGAAGTACACAGCCCTAGTCGCTTCCTGCGAGCGCATACTGGCCGAATGCGCCAAGACCGAATTTATCCAGGGAGGCGTCCGCTTCCCCAGGCTGACACCCCCCAAACCCAATGTGGACAAATCGAAGTACTGCCGTTTCCACAGGAGCCACGGGCACGTGACGGAAGACTGCATCCATCTCAAGGACGCGATCGAAATCCTGATTAAGGGCGGCCACCTGAAGAGATACACCCGGGGGGAGAGACCCCGAGGCAAGAAGCTCACGAGGCCAAGAAAGTCGAAGAGATCCCCTCTTCGGACGGCGATAACGGACTCTAGGTCGCCCTATGTGTCAGCCGCCCCGAGGATTGGTTCGCCGATAGAGAGTTCGGCCTCCCCGACGGCCCTGACCTGCACGACGAACCGGTACGACCCACCAGTCGATGGGAATACTTCCCAAGAGCCATGGTCATCTCCGGCGGCTCTACGAGGAACCTATCCGTAGGATCGGTGAAAAGAAAGTTCGAAGAACTTATCACGAGCAACTCCGGGAAGATGAGCACGCTCGAAAAATTTCGCGGCCGATCCAACCCGATCACCTTCTACCTCGAGGAACTCCCGGGGGGCTCCCCAAATTCCAACATTCCCTTGCTGATACGGGTGAAGATGGCGAACTTTGATGTCAGACACATCCTCGTTGACGGGGGCAGCTCAGTGGATATCATGTACACTCATCTCTTTATGACCCTCCAACTCGACGAATCCAACCTATCCCCTTACGTGGGCTCTGACCTACAAGGGTTCAACGGGAGGACCACGAGACCGTGGGGATACGTGGAACTGAAATTCACGTTCGGGGAAGAGGAAACCGCCAGGGAGATCAACATCCGCTTCCTAATCATCGAGTGCCCGTCCCTCTACAACTGTATCCTGGGCAGGACGATGATGGCCGAACTCACGCGGTGCCTTCCCCCGTCCACCTAAAAATGAAGTACTACACGAGGCGGGGGGCCGTAGTGACCCTGAACGGGGACATCGAGGCTGCCCAGAGGTGCTTCGAGGCTGCGTTGAAAGGGTTGAGCACCATCGCCCCAGCAACTAAGAAGGCAACCCAAACTGTGACGCCGAAGAGCGAACCAAAGGAGCTCGTTGGATCCATGGACCTCGACAGCCGCTTCACCGAGGAGCACAATCACGAAGAAGAGGCCGGCAATGCCAACCAGCCCACCCATCCAGCGCGCCCCATCCCAGACGGTGAATTTAAGATCGTGACGCTCGGGGACGACAAAAGCAGAACCGTGAAGATCGGAGTCGGACTCCCAGACCTAGCGAAGAGACAGCTACATGCCTGCCTCCGCGAGAACACCGACCTCTTCGCCTGGAGCGCCACGGAGATGCCTGGACTCGAACCCGAGGTCGCCTGCCATCAGCTGTCCATCAACTCGACCGCGAAGGTCGTAGTATAACGTAGGCGTAGACAGTCCCCCGAAAAGTCGGCGGCGGTTGAAAAAGCTGTAAAAGACCTCCTAGAGGCAAATTTTATTTCGGAAGCCCGGTATTCAACCTGGCTGTCCAATGTTGTACTCGTTAAAAAGAATAATGGAAAATGGCGCATGTGTGTTGATTATACCGATCTCAACCGGGCATGTCCTAAGGACGCCTATTCTCTCCCCAACATCGACAAACTCGTCGACAACTCCGCAGGCTTCAAGCTCTTGTCCTTTATGGATGCATACTCGGGGTACAACCAGATCCCGATGGCCGAGCACGACAAAAAGAGCACGGCCTTCATGACGGCGTCGAGCAACTATTACTACAACGTAATGCCCTTCGGCCTAAAGAACGCCGGCGCCACGTACCAACGGATGATGAACAACGTCTTCTGAGGGGAAATCGGCGACATGCTCGAAGTGTATATGGACAACATGATCGTCAAGTCCTACACGGAATTCGACCACACGACCCATCTCAGAAAGGTCTTCGACACAGCGAGGAAATGCCGAATGCGCTTCAACCCGGAGAAATGCACCTTCGGCGTTCACGCAGGCAAATTCCTCGGCTACTACCTGACAGAGCGTGGGATCGAGTCAAATCCGGACAAGTGACACGCCTTTTCAGAAATCACCATACCCACCACGAAGAAGTCCATCCAATCCCTCAACGGCGTGCTCGCCTCACTTTCCCGGTTCATCGCCAAGTCTGCGCAGTACGCCTTCCCTTTCTTCAAACTACTCAGGAAGGAGACCACGTTCGAATGGACAGAGGAATGCCAGCAAGCCCTCCGCCACCTCGAACGCGTCCTGTTCGAACCACCGGTGCTGACACGACCCGTGATGGGCGAAACCCTATACCTATACCTGGCCGTAGATAACGAGGCCGTCAGCGCCGTTCTCATCAGAGAAACCGAAGAGGGGCAAAAGCCAATCTACTTCACGAGAAAAGCCCTCCACGGTCCCGAAGTCCGATACCAGCTGATCGAAAAAGTCGCCCTAGCCCTCATCACCGCTGCATGACGGCTTCGACATTACTTCTTAGCACACACCATCGTGCTCCACACCGACCAGCCCATCCGACAGCTCCTCGGCCGACCCGACATGGTTGGACGCATGCTGAAATGGTCATTAGAACTATCTGAGTTCGACATCGTCTATGAAGGCAGGAAAGCGCTCAAAGCCCAAGCCCTGGCCGATTTTGTCGCTGAGATGACCTCCTCTCCAGACCCTACCACGGGGAGCCATAAATGGACTATTTTCGTGGACGGCTCCTCCAACTCCACGGGCAGCGGAGCAGGCATCATCCTCGACAACAAAGAGGGAACCATCATATAGGTTTCCCTCACACTGGCCTTCCCGACGACAAACAACCAAGCCGAGTACAAAGCGTTCCTGGCCGGACTTTGCCTGGCATCAGACCTCGGGGCCAAAGAAATTAAAATCTACACAGATTCCCAGCTGGTCACCTCACAAGTACGAGGAGAATATCAGGCGAAAAATGACAACCTCGCCAAATACTTGGCACTCATTACCAAAAAACTGCAAAGTTTCGACTCCGCGGAGGTTCAACACATCCCGCGCGAGCAGAATACCCGAGCCGATATTCTCTCAAAATTAGCGAGCACCAAAAAGCGAGGTGGACACAAATTGGTCATCCAAGAAGTCTTATCACAACCGAGCACCAAAGCGCCCGACGCCCCGCCCGACGTCCACGCAGTAGGAGATACCAACGGTTGGATGACACCACTACACGCCTACCTCAGTGCGGGCCGCCTACCAGCCAACCCTAAAGAGGCCAACACGATCAAGCGACGAGCCTGCTCGTACGTCCTCCTCGAGGGCAAACTATATCGCAGGGGCTTCGCAATCCCACTCCTCAAATGCATCGACAACTCCTAGGCCGCAGCCGTCCTGGAGGAAATCCACGAGGGCATCAACACACAGCACCTCAGAGGACGATCCCTGGCGAGAAAGGCCTTACGGGCAGGATACTACTGGCCCTCGATGCAAACAGACATGAGGGAACACGTCCAGAGATGCGACAGATGCCAAAGGCACGGGGACATGCACCTCGCCCCACCGACCGAACTCAAATCCCTCTCCTCTCCGTGGCCGTTCTCCTGGTGGGGGATGGATATCCTCGACCCATTCACCCTAGGCTCCTATCAGAACAAGTATCTCATCTTGGGCATCGACTACTTCACCAAATGGATTGAGGCAGAAGCCCTAGCCAAAATCACGGCCCACAACATACTCTGATTCTACAAAAGAAGTATCCTCGCAAGATTCGGGGTCCCGCTCGCCATCGTCACCAACAATGGAACGCAGTTCACCGACAAAAACTTTCGGGACTTCGTCATCAAACTCGGGACCAAGCACCACTTCACCTCGGTCGAACATCCTCAGACGAACGGCCAAGCCGAATATGCGAACAGGGTAATACTCAGAGGACTAAAACGCAGACTCGGCGATGCCAAAAGGGCATGGGTCGAGGAACTCCACAGCGTCCTATGGGCATACCGAACTACGCCTCACTCAACCATGAGGGAAACACCATTCCGCCTCACGTATGGAACCGAAGCTGTGATCCTGGTCGAGATACGCGAGCCATCTAGACGAACTGAAGCTCCCCTCGACACCGAAGACAACGACGGCGCCTTACGAGAGGAGCTCGACCTAGTCGAGGAGATTCGTTCAGGAGCAGCCCTTCCGGAAGCCCGGCTGAAACAGCAGGTTGCACTCCGCCACGACAACAAAGTCCTGAAACGCGACTTCCAAATCGGCGATTTAGTCTTGCGCAGAAACCAGAAGGACTCACACGAGGGTAAACTAGCCGATAATTGGGAAGGTCCCTACCGTGTCCGCGACAAGACGGAGCACGGGGCCTACTACCTCGAAAACCTACACGGGGAACAACTAGCTCGACCATGGAATGCCGAGAAACTTAAGCGGTACTACAGTTAAACACTGCCCGCGACGACCAAACGTCGCGACCACTGGGGGGCGACATGGTACCACCACACCTCCTCGCGTCTCCTAACGACCAGAGAAAAAGCAAGCCCTGCCTCTTGTGTGCGCGGGCAAAAGGCCTTTCTCAGCGGGGAACACCTCGATCGAGATTCCCCACCGCCGTACCAATACCGGCAGGACACCCAGCTCGCGATGGGACATCCACGCCGCAGGGAGAACTACCCTCGAACCGGTCAGGCAACAAAGTCGGCCAACCGGCCAGTTCCCCACACCTCCAGTAACAAGTATTGTCGAGCTACCACCCCGGATAGGCCCGAAAGCATACTAAACATACATTTTCAAACATACATACATTTCGAGCATACAAGTACGTGCAAAAATAAAACGAGCAAAAACAAACATGCAGGAAAAAACCGAGCGCACACTTAGAAAAATTTCGAGAATTATAAAAGGGCACCAGCCCAGCAGTTATGTTACACCATCAAGGGCATGTAGGCTCGTCAAAACAAAACACTTAAAAGAAAATTATAAAACATCGGCACGCAGGCCCAGAAAAACTACGAGCACACAGGCCCGGGGAAAGTCTACACATCCTCGCCCTCCTTCTCAGTATCCACGGTGACGACGTCGGGGACGATGAGCTCCAGGTCAACCACCTTCCCGTCGACGATCTTATGATAGGGCCCAACCCCGTCCACGACCAAAGCGACGCCAGGGTTAACAATTTGGAGCTGCGCAACAGCACTTTTGAACCCGACCTCGACAGCGTCCAGGCAATCGCTCTCCAGCACCCGAATCCGGGTGATCAAATCAGCACGCGTAATCATCCGCCTGTCTTCCTCAGTCTCATCCTCGGCCGGACAGAGGGCGCTATCCAGAACCTCCACACGAACCGTCAGCGCTTGCACCTCGGCCTCCGCCGCCCCTAACTTTTCCTCGACAGTCGTCACCTTTTCCTCGGCACCTTCCGCCCGCTTGCGCTGGTCAGTAGCGTCCCTCTGACTCTTCTCCAGCTCCTCGGTGAGCTTGGCTAGGCACAACTGCATGAAGGTGAGATCTTCCCGCAACTTGGTCAACTCGGAGGCAGAGCAGCCCTCCTCACTCAGGACCGTCGCCGTGGTGAAAGTCCGCATCATCGCAGCCAAATCCTCCGCCAAGATGCAACGACGAGACTCTCGATCTGCATCCAGGACCACCTTCACTTCACCGGCAGAAATAGTGGGAGACCGGGCCCCGTGAAAATAACTCGGGTGTTGGTGGCACGGCGGGACGATGTAACCCTCCTCGGCTGACCCGGTCATCAGATCAATCAGGCCAATGGGCTCCTCGGTTCTTGGCCTCTTCGCAGTTCCCTGAGATGAGGGAGACTGACTCTCCTGAGGAGACGAAGACGAACTCTGACCACCCTGGACCACAGCTTCCTGCCCGACCAATTGGCTCACCCGCGTCTTCACAACATCGGCGACCTTCGAGGCGCGCAGCTTCTTCACCCGCTCTTCAATAGAAGACATGTTCGCTGCAAAAAATAAAAAGAGTCAGCAACGAAAAAAACATACAATCACGAGAAAGAAGAAGCGTCCCTACCTAGGTACTCCAGAGTGTCCGCCCCCGAGGTGCAACCGAGCAAGGTCTTCGTGTTAATCAGCCTCTTCTTCGTTCGCACGTTCCCCTGTGCGTCGAAGATATACCGACCATCAAGTGTCACCAGTTTCGACGGAGGCAGACCCTGCACAAACGCCACTATTTTCATATAGGCGGCCATGTCCCCCTCGTCGAGGGTCCCGGCCCGCACTATATACCGGTCGGTTCCACAGTTGAAGTGCTTTGAGGTCCACAACAAATGCACCTTCGGGAGCCACGCGATGAACCGCTGGTCGTCCACCACTCGCTCCCCCTCAGTAAAAAGAGAGTTTGACCCTTCCCTGGTAATCGTCTGCACGAGGAAGAATCGGCCCTTGAAGTCCTGCACAGAGTCGCTGTACGTCTTAAAAAGCGTGGTCGGCTGCTTAAACGAGACCCAACCCTGACGACCATTCACCGATTGGCGCTGCAGGTGGAAGATGCGAAAAAATAAGGGCACCGTGGCCTCGACCTGGAGAAAGTGGCACACCAGCTCGAATGCACGAATGAAGGCCAGGGCGTTGGGATGCAGCTGGGACGGGGCCAAACGTAACCAGTCAAAAAGACTCAAATGGAAAGCAAATAACGACAATCTAAGCCGAGCCTCTTTGAAGTAGAACTCGTGCATAAGAAACGTCTGCCACCCATAGCTCGAGCAAATACGATGATGCTCCTTAGGACGGTACACCTGCCAGTGTTGCGGCTCCCCCTCCACCCAATCCTCTACGGTAGTATGGGCACTAGACGTATCAAAGGCGAAACAAGACGGGATGGACAGGGGCTCTTCGGCCACCCACTCCTCGACGGGGAGAACCCTCTCTTCAAAATCTGGGACTTCGGGCTCGTTGTCTTCGACCATCGTCCCCGGTATCAAGGTCGACATGAACACCTGAAAAGCAGAGGATAATGGTGAATTCGATAGCCAAGATAAAATCCACCCTTCCACCGCAGGTCAAGTGAAAGGGCGACGACGGAGGGCCCGCGAACAAAGACAAACGCTCGGGCAGGCCCCTCAGGGCAGTCCTCGCCACTTTTCCTCGGGGAATTCAAAGCTAACCTATCGCCCCTCCCCGGGGGCTTCATCGGAGAAAGCGCCCATCCCCGGGGCATTCATCGGAATAGTCGATCCTCCCCGGGGCATTCATCTAAACAACCCTAAAAATCCACCAGATACGGCAGAAACTCGTATCTCTCCTCAGGGCATTCATTGTGCCCCGACCATAGACCCAAAATAAACGGCGAAAATAAAAGAAAAGAGGAAGAAAACTCACTTTATAAACGGCGAGGGACGAGATGCGAAACTAACGGTGCGGCGGCGATTCACAGCAACGGCGGACGAAGAAGAATTACAGAGCTTCGTAAGTGAGAAAGCAAGGTGAAAAGTAAAAAGTGCACGTGGACCCTCATATTTATAACCCAACGCAGAAATCGAAGCGACACTAGGCCTTTGAGTGCCCTAGGGTAGCCGCCCTCACGCCCACTCGGCGCATGACACGTGGCGGTAAGCTGACAGTCGTGTCCTTTCAAATGCCTCCGCCCCGCGCACCCGGTGACATGAAGAGACCCTCGCGCACGCGTGCCCCGCCGAACACAAGCTGGCGGGCCTCACACCTCGCTATCTCCTTCCCTGAAGCAACGACCTCAAGTCCTCGCTCTTCCACCAAAGAGCTTCGACTTGGGGGGCTCCTGTTCTGGGCTGGGCCCGGCCTCACCTCGCGGCCCATCCCAATGATGCGTAACCAAGGCCCAGTATGATTTAAGTAGGCTGGTCGGGCATGCGACCCCCTCGACGGGTAGGACATGCTCCCGCCGAGCAGGACGGCGTGCCTCAAGACGCTCTCAGCGCTCTCCCCTCGTCGGGAAGAACAACCCTCCGCGGGCAGAATTCCCGTGTCGTCGGGCAGGACATGCTCCCTTGCTGGGCAGAACAACGTGTGTTTTACACGTTCTCTACGTGCTCCCCTCCACGGGGACACGTCACTAACCAACTGCCCACCTTCGAAAGAGCAGCTCAAACCCACCTTCCGGAGATCGCGAGACAGTTGGACTAGGGCGAAGACCACATTTTGGTCTTCACTATGCCACGTAAGCCCTAGTAGTCACCTGGGTTGGGCCTGACAATCCAGCCCAAAGCAAGTGACCGTTGGCCCAGCGCTGGAGTCTCTCTATAAATACCCTCTTCCACAAGAGGGTCAGGTAACACACTTCTTACCCCTTTTCTGTACTTTTCTCTCACTCTGCCCAATTCCTTACTTTGGCATCAAAGTGTCTTGCAGGTACACCCCCCTTGTCCTCCTCATCACCGGTGAACAGGTAGCAGTCCAACAGAGTGTGGCTAGCCCGTGATCCCCTCCTGATCAGGTTAGATCAATTATGAAAGAGGTTTTAATTTGAAAACAAGAAGGTTTTGAAAAAAGAGAGAAGATTTTGAAATTTGAAGAATGGGTGGAGAAGAAGTGACTACCCTAGAAAGCAAAATAAGAGCTAGAGATAAGAAGGATCTAACCAAAAGATAGCAAACTCCATAGCAAGCCAAATAAGAATTCCTTCCACCTTGAGCATAAGCCAATAAGCAAAAGTCAAATAAAGGCCAAGATCTCAAATCCATAATAATCCAAGCATATAGAAGGAGACCTAATTCTAAGTCCAAGTCCAAGAATAATCCAAGAAGTTCAAGGTCTAGGTTCATCCTCAAGCATAACCACAAGAATTAAGAGAATCAAGCTTTTAGAGTTTTAATCCTTTATTAATGTTTTTTGAACAAAATATGGTCCAAATGTACAAAAGGAAAAAGAGCGGAAGCATAAACAATAACATGATATGATATGATAAAAATAAAAGCGCAAAAGTAAAGAGATAGGGAGCGAGAAGGAAATATAAACAAAATTAGTACAATAATATGGTTAGTATAATATACATAATATTATTATCAACCTTCAAGAAGCACAAATTGTCAAATTACGAACAATACTCGACTAATCGTCTATAAGAATGAAAACATAATCTCATATATTACCATGGGGAGGGCTCCAACTCGGATGAAATCAACGAGTCTGCCAACTAACCCCAACGGGTAACAAAAGATCCAATTATTTCAAACTACACTAAGAAGATTAGGAGAATAACATCACACTTACAAAATTGACTTAGTTTTGATTTAGGGACAATTTAGCGCTATGTTAAGCAATCGTAATCGGACTTATAGAAGCCACAAATATCTGAGGCTGGTCAATAATAATGTTTATGCTAATGTATGCTAGAGAGATGATATGTGTAATACCCTAAAAATTATATTTTTCTTATCTCTTGGCTTATGTTTTATTTCATTTGCATCATCATTTGTGCATAACATTGGTTCTAGGCAGGGGATCAAGGTATGTTGTTCAATTCTCAAGAAGAAGAGAGTGAGTCTCAAGCCAAGCAAGGGTTTATCCTCAACCTTGTTGTTTTCTCAAGCCCCAAGGTCCTCTCATCATCAAGGTATGTCTCACAATCATTTGAATCAAGGTTATAAGCATTGATCACATCCTCCTATCTTGTGAACAACTAGATTAGGGTTTTGGTCAAAGGGCATCTGTGGCTAATTTCTTGGGTAAGATATGGTTCTATGGCTCAATACACATCTTTAAGGTCCTCTACATGTATTATGTTTCATCATAAGCCATCACATGAGCTTCAATTAATGGAAAGAGTGTTAGGGTTTCATCTGATCAAGAAAAGTTAATTGTGGATCCATAAGGTCAAATTCTTGGATTTCAAGGTCAATCAAGGGCATGATATGTGTTCTCAAGTTTTTTCATGTGTTTGGAACAAGAAAAGTCAAGGAGAAACATAAAATCAGGAGTTTTGTTGGATTATGGTTTTGTTGAAATATTTTCTAAGTGTAGAAAACCCTAATTCTAGCCATTTTGCAACATCCATAACTTTCTCATCCTTGATCCAATGGGAGCAAACTTATCAAATTAAAGAGGAAATCATGAAATATAAGTTGGTAAAATAAAGCAAGTCCAAAATATTCATAGTTTAAGAGATATTGAGAGCTAAAGATGAGAAAATCAAGATTTTGTCATTTTAACACTTAGAAAATTTTCTAAGTACAGAAATTCAGCTTGAGGTACATGTTTTTAATCCTATCTTTCATGGTGATTCAAGCTTCAAATGAATTTGTCGTCAACATGAAAGTTGTATGGAATCCTCCAAGCCTTCTTTTTAGTACTAGAACTCCTCCATTAGATGCGTAGAACTCAAGTTATGATGTCTCCAAGTTAGGGTTTTAAAGATGTCAAGTTGGATAAGTTTTTAGGCAGATTTTTGGGACAACTTTCCAAGGCATTTTTCATCACGTTCTTGACTCCAAATCAATTTCCTTTGAACATGAAAGTTGAAGATAATTCTTAAAGCTTTCCATCCATTACACGAAATCTTGCATAGGATCAAAACTCATCAAGTTATGTGGCTTCAAAGATAGGGTGTCAAAGTTGTGAAAAGGTTCATAACTTAGAATTTTTCTAAGTTACCTTGGGCAGAATTTTAGACATGACTTGCACTCCATTTTTCTCAATCTTCCAAGGCTTGTTTCATTTTATTTACAACTTGAAATTTATTCTTTGGTCTCTTAACTTTCCCTCAAGCACAAGATCTCGTGAAATGAAGCATTATTCATGGAATTATGGTGGCTTAAAGGTGGCTATATGGTCATGTTATCATGCATCATAGGTCACCATTATTTGTGCATATCATGAACCGACTCTTACAGCATGAATTCATGTTACTTTTACACGCATGATACACCTATTTTTGCTTGCCAAAACATTTCTTAAAATGTCCAAACACACACATTTGCATTTTGTACCTTTTGAATCATTTTTCCATAATGAGAAACAAATCACAAACTTGTACAACAAGGGTCCTTCCACTCTCACCATTCTGAATATGCTCTTGCCACTCTCAAAACCACAACCAACAACCTCATTTGGATGTCATGCGTGTACTACCCCTCATACCACTTCATTTTCAAATTTTTACCAAAAGAATACCAAAATAGTTTCACCTCAGTAACAAGATTTTTACCTCACAAATCCATCATATATAACCTCAAAAAACCCTAGAGTGAGAAAAGAGATAATGTTTAGCAGCCACAGACCTAGGAGCTCTCGCCCCTCAAAGTTTCTTTCTCTCATTCGAAACTTTCTCTCCTTCAAGCTTTCATTACCATATTTCTTTCCTTGTATCATTTTGAAAGCTCAGAAGAAGAAAAAGGAAGGTTTAGTGGAAGGTTTGCATCAAGTTTCAAAGCTGTTGGGATTTTCACATAGGTAACTTTCTTCAACCTGTTTCTCTTTGTTTAGTGTTCATTTTGATGTTTGTTTGGTATATTCAGAACCATGAGTTAGTGTAGAACATTTCTGGAATGGTTTTGTTCTATTTTTTTGATGTTTCAGTTTGTGCATCATATTTTCATGTTCTTTTTTCATAGATTTAGAGTGATTATAATTGAGTTTTGAAGCCGAATTCATGTTCTCCTTGAAAAATCGTGTGGGATGGTGCCTTTGTTTTGTTGATTTGGTGATTTTTACAGTGGCCACCTGTGAGGATCACCGGGGAAGATGACCAGAGCTAGGGCTCTAGCGTATGAGGTGTAAGCTGAGGTGTTTGATGATGTGTGTAGCTGACTAGCGTGCGTGGCAAGTTGTTCTATGATGTGGAACGCCACATCGTTTAATGAAACGATGCGTTTCATGGAAGTTTGTTTCTTTAGGTTTTTTGGTCATGGGATGGGTCCATTTTGATACCTACACCCCCTTGTTTTTGGCCCAAGCGTGTGTATAACTGCCTCCTTGTTCATTTCTGTTTTAGTAGTTCACCCCCTCCTTTTATTTCTCTCATTTTATTTTATTTTCATTCCCTTTTCATTTTAATTTATTTTTAATACCTAAAACCATTTTAAAATTACCAAAAAATATGTTTCTGAATAATTAGGGTCTTGAGTTTATTTTCCATATTTTTATTTTATTTTTTAATTTAATTTTACTAGTTTTAATTAATTTGTTTGTGAAGGGTGTTTACCATTTTAACCTTGGATTAGGGTTGATGTTGTTGATGACTTTTGTGTGCTTTCTTGAGCCTTGCTTTCCACCATATTTTGATACATAAGTGAGTAATGTTTGGGTATTTGTTTGATGTTTGAAAGATGCATTTTGGGTTGTTTTTTATGTGGTTATTTGTGACCCTCGATTCTTGCTCGACTAGTGAACTTGCTAGCCTAATTGATTTGATTTGAGGATGCATCCATGCTATTATTTTGGAGTTTTCTTCCTCACTTATATTGAATACATTACCTTGGGTTTTAGATTTTAATTAGAATTTATTTAATCATTTTTCTATTTTTGGATGATGTATCAAGTTGATGTTGTTTTGACCATGATTTTGTGCATGTCTTGACCTAGTTTCTTGAGGATGTTTCTTGAATGATCCAATTAATGCTTGATGACTCTTGTGTTTGCTTGTTTAAGTTTTTGACCTTCATGTTTAGAGGTTCATTGCATGATCACTTTGTCTCACTTACTTCACATGATCTTTTGTTTCTCTTATGGATAACTTGAGGGATGTTTACCTAGCCTTTTGTGCATGAACTTGAGTTTGATTCTTCTTGAGTTTGGTTGATGTTTTGGATTTGAATATGATGTGTATCATTTGGACATGCTTCTTACCTTTATGTAATAGTGTGTATTACTTGATCAACTTTTACTTTGTGCATTGCTTGAATACTTGTCTTCATCATGGTGTATGCTTACCTTATTTTTATACTTGCTTTGAACTTGAATCTTGGTATCTCTTCTTGCTATTCATGAGTTGGAGTTTGGATTGATATTCTTGTTTATGCTACTTCCCATCTTGTATTTTTTTTACCTAATCTCATTATTTGGACCATGTTTGGCTTGTATGTTTTGAGTTAATTGTTGAAGCGTGCTTAGCCATTGATGTAGTTCATGTTTGATCCTCTTTGTGTTTTTTATTTACTCTTTGAATTGAGTTAAACATGATATGATGTGATACTGCCCTGCCTTGTTTCTCACCATATTTGGCTTCATCTCTCTTTGTTTGATGGTTGATATTGCTTCTTGTTGGATCTTAAGTCATTTGTGTGTGTGGGGGCACTTTGGCTTACCAATAGTTTTTGATCTCAAATCTTTGAGTGTGATTTGGCATGTATGCATTTTGGGTTACCTTAACATGTTATTGATGTTTACCTTGTGTGATTTAGATCAATGCTCGCTTGAGGCCTTTTGAATTTGAATTTCCATGTTTGTATACTTGGTGTTGCATCTTCTTCTTCATCTTTCACTTCTCTTTCTTCTTTTTCTTTTCTCTAGACTTGTTTAAGTCTTGAGCTTGTTTTCATTTGTGATTGATTAGTATGGTGTTTACTTGTGCTAGTTCACATGATCCCTTAGGATTCCTAGTTCCACTTAATTTCTGATTAAGTTGGGAGTATGAGAGACATTAGAATTTCAATTCTTTGCATGAGAACAATTAGGATCTCTTTGACCTCAACTTTAGGTTCATAATTTGTATGATAACATTAGGTAGACTTCCCTTGTATCTCAATCTTAGGATCATTTTGTATGATAACATTAGGATCCAGTTTCCCTTAGTGTTTTCTTTTCAACCTTTGTGTCCTTTCTCTTCTCATCTTAAAACAATTCTAACTCACTTAATAAAGAAGATGAACATTATGCACCGCGAGCCTTAAACATATGGGAAATAATGAGTGAGGGATTTCTCCTTACTTGTCTAGAGTGTTTAGTGTACATCCTGTCTGGGGGCGATATGCGACGCAGTCGTTCCTATATCATAGTATTTAGTGCATCGTGAATCTCAAATCAGTTAATTTACTTCATTAAAACCCACAAACAAAATTCAAACGTTTTTATCCTTCGAGATTGTTCTCCAAACTTATTTTTAGAAAATAGTACGTTACTTTTCCGTTCTACCGCAAATAGGCATCGACCCTAACTGCTGGAATGGAAACTTAACATGACTCATAAAAAACACTTAACCAACCCGTGGTTTAGTTTCCCGAACTACGTTTTCTCTGATTTCTCATACCAGATGAGGATACGTAGGCACAAGACGGTGATTTCTTGGCGAGCAACCTTCCCCCCATCACTTGTAGTTTTTCTAACTACGTTGACTCTGACTTTCCCATTGCACGAGGGAATACGTAGGCATAGGGTGGAGATATCCTACCCAGTCTCCTTTTTTTCTTTTCCCTTTCCCGTTTCCGTTTAGCAGTAGGATTTAGATAACACACCCTTTGATTAGACAACAAGCATGGATCCCGTTGAGTACAACGGACGTGAGGGGTGCTAATACCTTCCCCTTGCGTAACCTACTCCTGAACCCAAGATTTGGTAGCAATGACCTTGTCTTCTCCCTTTTTAAAGCTTTCTTCAATCGTTTCCTTTCTCTTCGGTGGAGACTCTTTTGTTTGTTTCCGCCGTTTTTTTTTCCCGCAGTTGCGACAGCTAGCGACTCTGCTGGGGGCATATGGTTCCCTATGCGAGTCAATCCTAGCGCTTGTCTGTTTTGTTTTATTGGGTGCTTATTTTTATGCATATGTATGTTATATCTATTGTACATTTACTGTTGTATACTGTTGCATTTGCATTTTTACTGTTGCATATGATTATTATTATCTTATTATGTTGTTGTTGTTTTGCTGTTGGGTGGGTTATCCCATGAGAGATAAGCCCACTACCCAGACTTGAGTACACACTTAGGATTAGAGTGGAGAGTAGTGGAGACTTGTGTGGCATATGGCTATGTAAAGTTTGCACAAAGTTCACCTCCAGACGATGTTTTCTTTGGAGATGCTCTATCATGTATGTTTGGCGCATATGATAGGGTGTTGACTTAGAGAGCTTATGAATTTGGAGGTCGTTCATTGGAAAGTTAATTAAGGCCTCCTTGATTGATGATGATGCCAAACCAAAAATGGTGAACATATCATTGTTTCTCGACCTGAGAGTCCATGATACTGATAGCCTGCTAGGATTTCCATGTCGTCCAAGACTATAACCCACATGTGAGAGGGGATGGGTTTTTGCAGGAAGCCATGACTTTCAACCAACCCTGTTTTCTAATCAGTGTGAACCTTTGATCTTGGGTATTATGGTTTTCTATCACCTCAGTGTTCTGGTTCTATTCAGTCAACAACACAACAACCTATCTTGTGCATCAGATACTTTGATCCCTTGTTGCATCTGCATAATCATTATGCATCTTAACATTGCATATTTATGTACTTTCAGGTTCTTGTCTTGCCTTTGATTCCGATTATCTGAGTTCTATAGAGATGGAAGATGAGAGGAAGAAGATTATAGTATACAAGTTCCCCTCACCAAAGTTGGGACCTCTTCTTGATCTGATTATTATGGTCGATCCCGGTGTTCTTGAAGTCTTCAGAAGAGATTATGGAAGGATTCTGAGTTTCTTCCGCAACGTTACAGACTATGAGTATAGAGCCATTCACACTTTTTTGCAGTTCTATGACCCTCCCCTGCGTTGTTTCACCTTTCCAGACTATTTATTGGTTCCCACTTTAGAGGAGTATGCTTTTATCTTGGTAATTCCTTTCCAGGACGAAGCATCACTCTTTTATTATGAGGAGAGCTCGGATCTTGACAAGCTTACTGCCACTCTTTATTTGAGCAAGTATGTGTTAGTGGATAACATTATAAACAAAGGAGGAGTCTCTAGATATACTTTGGCCTTCTTAGTGGGTAAAGCTCAAAAGTATGCTAGTGAGGGTTGTTGGGTTGTTTTCAGTGCCATATTGGCTTTATGTATTTATGGTATTGTGTTGTTTCCCAATATGCCAGACTTTGTAGATATGAGTGTTGTTCGTCTCTTCGCATCAAAGAATCCTGTGCCAACGCTCTTAGGAGGTCTATACCATTTTGTGCATTACAAGAACGAGAATAGAAGAGGAAAGATCGTTTCTTGTTGTGCACCGCTTTTCCATAAGTGGTTTGTGGACCATCTTCCTTGCTTCGGAGCCTTCGTTGATTCAAAGAATTCCTCTGAATGGTCAAAATGACTGATGGGTTTAACTGCAAAAGATATTGTATGGTTCAATCGAGATCTACTTAGTAAGGAGATCATTTTCAGCTGTGGGAGCTTCCCTAATATGCCTTTGATGAGGAGGAAAAGGGGAATCAATTATAACCCTTCTCTCACCGTCAAACAGTTTGGATATACTTTGAGGGAGACACCAAAGGGCGAAGATGTTCAAGAGTCTTTGTACTTCACTAGAGTAGCTGACCCTGATATTATGAAGAGAGTTGTTGATGTGTGGGGTAAAATCCATATGAAGGGAAAGCTTTCCTTGGGTAAGGGTGATTGTAGAGCTTACGA
The DNA here is from genome assembly GCA_963859935.3 of Lathyrus sativus. Lineage (NCBI taxonomy): Eukaryota > Viridiplantae > Streptophyta > Magnoliopsida > Fabales > Fabaceae > Lathyrus > Lathyrus sativus. The sequence continues at coordinate 69,268,478 of OZ012738.1, read as the reverse complement.
TCCTTATGTGGAATGGATCCAGAAAAGGGTTAAAGAAGTATTATTGTCATTCTGTATTGAAGAACCTTTGTATCCCTTGGTAATCAAGTAGCCTACGAAGATCGATATCCTGAAGTATAACAAGCTATGGGCCGAGAAAGAAGAACTGGGCAAAGAGAATGGGGAGTTAAAGAAGGAAATCATTCAGCTAAAGCATGATCGGAGTGGAGCTGTCTACTTGGCCAAAGTAAAGACAGAAAAATTGACCAAGAAGGAGAAAAAGTTGTCTGATGAGATCCAAATAAGAGAGCGAGTTGGTCAAGATCTTAAGTACACTAACAACATCCTACAACATAGGAAGAAGGATTTGGATAAAGCCTATATGGAGATATCCAAATTCAACGACCAATGAAATGCTACAGTGACAACCAACAAGAATAGAGAAGACGAGCTTCATAATCAGATTGATAAGTTGAAGTCGCGGCTCAAGGTTAAGGAGAGAGGGGTTGTGGTAGAGTCATCTCGAAGATACAGAAATAAGCAGAAGCTCCAAGAGACCTTATCAGCTTTTGAAGAGCTCAAGATTTGGGCAGAGTTGAAGAAGCCTAAGCTTGAAGAGGTCTTTGGTGAAGATGCGTGGGAAAAATATTTTCAGTGTCTGGAAGATGTCATACACAGAAGAGACGTCCTCATCCAGGAATTGATTGCAAGGCCAGAGCATCTAGAGCTCAAGGAATCCCAGACTTGGTGCAAGAAGCACAATGGTTGGGAAGGGTTATCTTCAGTAGCTTTTATTTTCTTATATCTGATCATCACCAGACTTGTTGGTTGGGATCATCGGCTTTTGTATTCAGTTATCTTTCTTTCTATGGATTTTATATATTGACTTATTATCCTCATTTTATTTATGAGCAGAGCTTCTGATATCCTGTCTACCTCTATTATTCGTATATTGTGAAACTGGAATCAAGGGGGAGATCTCCTTGAAATATATAAACATGTTTGCACTTTGCATTAGCATATTCATTTGCATAACAGGTGTTCTAGTTTTATTTTTATCTCTGCTTGGCTTTCTCTCGTTAGCAGGATTACGGGATTCAATTTTCACAAGTATTCAACTTGGGGAAATCAACAGAGAGTCATGGATCAATTACAAGCAGAACTTTAGGAAGTTAGGACTCGTATGACGCAATTTATGGAGCTGATGCAAAATGTAGCTCAAGGAAAGGAACAACTGAGAACTTTGGTCCAACCTATAATTGTACAAGTTGATGAAGCTGGTTTTCTACATGGTGGAATTGGTTTGTTCCCTCCTCCTGGGAGTAATGTTGGTGCCCACAGTGATAATGGGGTTACTGTTGTTGTACCTCCTGGTGGAGGCGTTGGTGGTGGTGTTTAGAGAAATGGTGTTGGTGGAGGAGATGTATATGCGTTTCATGGTAATACTGGTCCTCAATGGGATGAAGATCGTCAAGAGGATGTCTTCTCTATGCGTGATATGGGAATCGGCCTTATGTCAGAAGCCGAAAAAAGTGTCAAGTTAATTGAAGAGAATATGAGAGCTTATGAGAATCAAAACTCTATAGGCCTTGACATGATAGACCTTGGTTTGGTCCCAGGGGTAAGAATCCCTCCAAAGTTTAAAGTGCCTGACTTCGACAAATATAAGGGAACTACCTGTCCTAAAACTCATATTCAGGCGTACTACAGGAAATTGTCAGCATATTCTGATGATGAGAAGTTCCTTATGCACTTCTTTTAGGATAGTTTGGCAGGGGCCTCACTAGAGTGGTAAATGGGGCTGGAGAGAACTCATGTTAAAAGATGGAGAGATCTTGTGGAAGCATTTTTCCATCAGTACCAATACAATAGTGATATGGCTCTAAATAAGGTGTAGTTAGAAAATTTTTCTCAAAGGAATAATGAAAGCTTCAAAGAGTATGCCCAGAGATGGCGTGAGTTGGCTGCGAGAGTTCAACCTTCAATTATGGAGACAAAACTTGTAGATATGTTTATGGCTATGATGTCTAGGATGTACTATGAGAATTTAATTGGATGTATGTCAGCGGGTTTTTCAGATTTAGTGATGGCCGGTGAAAGAGTTGAGAGCAGTATCAAGACTAGCAAGATTCAGAGCGGAAGTGGGTCCTCATCTGGAGGAGTTAAAAAGTCGTACACAGAAAATCTGAAGAAGCGGGAGGGGGATTATAATTCTATCTCCTTTTATAGAGGTAAAGGCAGAGTACAACCACACTACAATAAGCAAGTTGCTACTGTAGCCATCCCGATTGCACCCCAACAATAAGTTAATGCTCCCTGCCGTTACCCTGATAAGACGAGAGTGTCAAATAGACAATTTGAAACCCCACCTATGCCATATTCCCAATTATTGTTTGCTTCATCTGCAGTTGATTCAGAAGAGATCTCTGTCGCCTCTTACCGGAGCTCCTCCACCAGGATACAATACGAATGCTAGATGTGAATTCTATTATGGTGCTCCTGGTCATAATATTGGTAATAGTAAAGATTTTAAGCATAAAGTCCAAGACTTGCTTGATTTCAAAGGTATCAACTTCACCAATGAGGGTCCCAATGTTAATCAGAATCCCATGCCGAATTATGGAGTAGCCAGAACAAATGCTATTATTGATGGGGAGAGGTTGAATCTAGTGACTGATGTTGATGAATTGAAGACTCTATTGAGTTTTGTTAAACACAGATTGTTGAAAGGGGGTGTGTTTCTAGGTTGTTCTGTTGATTGTCAAGAATGTGAATTGAGACCTGAGGGTTGTAGTCTGTTGAAAAGTGGTATTCAGAAAATGACCAATGATAAATATTTGTAGTTTGATAGAGTTGGTGTGAAAAATGTGGAAGATGTTGATGACAAGGCTAGTGATGATGGAGATGATATCGCCACGATTTCGATCCCTTACATGACCATTAATATTTCAGCGCCAGTAAGTCCAGCACCTGTAATCATCACTACGCCAGAACCAGTTCCGCATGAAAGTACCAAGGCCATCCCATGGAATTATGGGGATGAGGTCTTCTGCAACAGAAAAAAATAAGAATTGATTGGTTCTTCGTATGTGGGTTCTACTGCTGATAATATAGTTGGTGCATGAGGGATTACCAGTAGTGGAATAGTATTTTCTCCACCAGAGGTTAATGTTGACAAGACAGATAAAGGTAAAGGGAAGGAAATTGTTGAAGATGATGTACAACAGCAGGTTGGTGATAGTTCTTTTTTAAGGATACTGAAGACTTCATGAGATTAAACCACAAGAGTGATTATAAAAATTGTGGACCATTTGAATCAGACTCCTTCAAAAATCTCTATTTTATCTTTGTTATTGTGTTCTGAAGCACATCACAATGCTCTGTAGAGTATTTTGAATTCTGACTATGTATCCCAAGAGATCTCTGTTAATTAGTTGAAAGGATGATGGCAACTTAGTATGTCTAAATGATTCGTGACTGCAAGTGCACAGTCGGATCGCGTAGTTTTAAAGATTATCGAACCCAAAGGACCAAGAATCGATCTACCGTTTTCTATTGCTACTACGTAAATCTAAGGCTAATGGATTTCTAAGTTGAGATGCAAGTAAGAAAATAAGTTCAAATTGAAATATAATTTAAATCAAGATAATGCGTGTCGCATCGCTGCGAAGAGGGGCCGGCAAAGATAGAAGAGTCGCCACCGCTCGTTAGTTATCCCAAAGGGAGGGAAAGGAAACAATCAGAGAAAACCTACGAAAATGGGAGAAGACAGGTCATCGCAACCAAGTCTCGGGTTCGGGAGTCGGTTACGCAAGGGGAAGGTATTAGCACCCCTCACGTCCGTCGTACTCGACGGGATCCACGCTTGCTGTCTAGTCTATGGGTGAAAAACAACTATCTACGACTGCTAATGCTAAACAGAAGGAGCTGAAAAGAACGGAAAGAAATGACTCGATAGAGCATCGTTGCTCTATTCCTACGTATTCCCTTGTGCAATGGGAAAGTCAGAGTCAACGTAGTTCGCGAAACTACGGGGGGGGGGGGGGGGGGGGGGGGGGGGATTGCTCGACAAGACACCGCGTCTTGTGCCTACGTATTCTCGTTTGGTACAAGAAATCAGAGCAAAACATAGTTCAGGCTAACTACAGGTAAACGGGGTGTTCTCGATCACACGAGGGTGAGAGAAATAGTGGACGATACTATCGCATGCATTCTAGCAGTTAGGTGTATTGCTGCTCGACCATTGGAGACTTAGGCGTTACGTGTTTGCGGTAGAACGGACGTAGTATGTCATTGATTTTAAAGGTACGGGTTACCTAAAGGGGGAAAAGGGAAAAGTGCTCGCTAGGATTATCGCAATCCTATGCGTACATACCCTCAACAGATATGAGAGATCAGAGCAGCCGTAGTTTGGCTAACTACGAGAAACAGTCTCGATCGCACGGAGGCGAGAGAAAGGGGGTCTTGATTGCACGAGGGAAAGAGAGGGAATCTCAATCTCCAGGATGCGAGAGAAAGGAGTCTCGATTACATGGGGGGCGAGAGAAAAGAGGAAGCAGGCCTAACACACCTAAATGGGAAGGAACTCGGGACACACACACTAGAACCTAAGGCGTAGGAGCGAATGCGTCGCATATTGCCCAAAGGGTATATACTAAACACTCTAGATGAATGAGAGGAGGCCCCCCACTCATCATTTCCCATGTACCTATTGCTTAGAACTCACAACGCTCGGCGGTTGATTAAAAGACTTGAATTAGAAAGATGTTACCGAACGGAGTGGTCCTGTGTACCCTTGACAATATGCGCAAGCTCCATTCTAATCTTCTCCTCTTTTGATCCTTGATGATGCTTCGGACCGGGACCAATGTGACGCTAAACCATCATAGCTCGACTTATAAGGGAAGTCAAACTTTAAGAGGTCATGTATTAATTCCATGCAATGGACAAGATAGAGAAACGGCATTAAGGATTGTTCTCCAATTGAATCGTGTCGCACGGACCAAAACAGAATGGATCTCGTCTTGCGGATACAAGACTTCATCGACCGCCAAAAGTCAAAAATAAAATGAAAAGATGAAAAGAAAAGAGGAAAGAGAGAAGGTGGTCTCAGATCCAACATTATTCATCAATAATTTGACTAATAATGAATTACGGAAGTGTCGTCATCGACCAGAATGGATGAAATGACATAAAGTCGAAAATGAGAAAGAGGAGAAAAAATCAGTCTCGGATCCTTCATTTCTCATCAATAATTTGACGGAGAATCGAGGAAATCTCTTCATCGACCAAAAAGGAGGAAAATGGGACAAAACGTCCAATAAAAAAAGAGAGATAAAATCCAAATTCTAAAATGAAATATAATATCAATATCCTAAAAGAAATTATATAAAAGCTAAAAAGAAAATAATATACAATATATTTACATGTTCTAAAAGAAACAAGATATAAGAACTTGGAATATATATATATATATATATATATATATATATATATATATATATATATATATATATATATATATATATATATATATATATATATATATATATATATATATATATATATATATATATATATATATATATATATATATATATATATATATATATATATATATATATATATATATATATATATATATATATATATATATATATATATATATATATATATATATATATATATATATATATATATATATATATATATATATATATATATATATATATATATATATATATATATATATATATATATATATATATATATATATATATATATATATATATATATATATATATATATATATATATATATATATATATATATATATATATATATATATATATATATATATATATATATATATATATATATATATATATATATATATATATATATATATATATATATATAGTAAACTCTAAAAAGAAATATTCTAAAAGAAATACTCTAAAAATCTAATAGAAATATTCATCCTTGATTATCCCAATCTCAGAATGGTTGGCTTCAATGTACTCTCGAGGTGATTTGCCCCTGAATGAGAATTGAAGCGACTTAACTTGTCCTGACTGAACACTGGAGGGATCTACCCTTAGCTCAAAGAAACTATGGGGACCTGCCCCTGATTAGTGAAGTCTCAAGATGATTTACTTCTGATCAATTGCTTCTTAAATGATTTGCCCCATAATCAACCGATGCTTCAGGACTTGTCCTCATTCTGACTGATTCCATACTCGCTGGATGTCAATGCCCCAGATTCACAGGACTTCCAAGTATACACAAATCTGATCCAGACTGCTGAATGATCCAATCCTGTTTGATTATTCCCTGTTGGAATTTCCTCCCTGTCAACTACTGACCTGCAATTAAAATTTTTTGTTCACGAATGGTAATTTTAATGCGGTGTTCATGCAGATTTTGAAAGAGATGTCACTTATTAAGTGTCGTGAGTGACGAATGAACCAAAATTCCAAACGCAATGCTGATTTGATTAGTGAAAGATACAACAAGGATATGATTAGCAAATCATGTGGGAGTCAGGTTACTCAACCTCATTGTAGTATGCCTTCAGAATAAACCCCGACTCAATTAGGTTTTTCAAGGGTTGAATCGTGGTCGGGTTCACGGTTATTGAAACAAAGGATATTAGGCTCAAAGTATGATTTGCATCCACCCCTTCTCCGTGATGATCTCCAATCCTACATTCAGTTAACTCGGCACAAGTACTCACCTCTCAAAGGGTTTGTTGAATGATAGGAGTGATGGTTCAGGAAACCACAAGGTCTTCGGAGTAACAGTTACCCCTTTTCGTCTACTGTGTCTGTAATCACACTACTTCGTCCTTGTTTGAGAATTTTTCTTCTGAAATCCTTTCTTTTTATTCTTTGTTCCTTAATTTTTGCCTGGACTCGCTCTTTTTTTTTAGTTCTTTATATCTTGAAGTCCAGCCGGACGCCCCAATCTTACCTAAGTATTTGCTTTCCAACTTTTCAACCTAGCGGGCTTTCTTTTTCTTATTATTTTTCGAAACAAGTTGTGTGACACTGGTTGTCTTGATTTCTCCGAAAGGGTTGTAACTGTCTCACTCCTGATTGGTGAGGTTTAACCATTGTGGTTGATGAGGTGATGACCTCTTGAAAGGGATAAGGTGCGATTGGTCCTTGAATGGGGACACTCCTCTATGAAATTTGAACGCTCGGTCAAGCTAACTGACAACTACCCTGCCCCAGGTTAAGATGTGAGGGTTTGAAAGTCCGAAAGAAACTCCTACTTCTAGGCTCGAAGTGGTTGACTAGGGACTAACTCCTTATATCTCCGGTGTTTAGGTGATTTGAAAAAATGCATATACGTCATCAGCTGGATTTTATCCGAAAGCATACGATCATCAGTTATGAGTATTCAGTTTTCGTCATCCTCCCTCCAATCTTTGCTAATCAACAGTGATGAAGTGGAGTGGATAAAAAGTGCAATGTGTCTGTGCATTGCATAAATGAGCGAAAGCGACATGATTAATTCAGAAAATGCATAATCACTTCATTAATATTACCATTTAAAACAACAATGTTTGAAAGCAAGTAGCATCTAACAGAAAAGAAACTACAAATGCAAATGATAAAAAGTGTCTGAGGACTGTCAATGTTGAGCACGTCTGCCTGTCTGGACCACTGGCTTCTGGAGATGACCCTTTGAATCTTCGAGCTTAGACGACTGAGAGGTTGACATGAACAACCAAAACTCCTTCCGGAAAAGAAATGTACCCTTTGTCAATCAACTGCTGCACTTTTGCTTGAAAGGCTTCGTAATCTTCGGTTGAATGCCCCATGGATCCGCCATGATATCCACACTGAGCATGGGGATTGTACTCAGGAGGGTAAGGTTTTGGCACAAGCTTAAGAGTCTTAGGCTCCACCAATGAGTTCTGAACCAAATATGGTAGAAGCTGGTTGTACGACATAGGAACTGGATGAAAAGGAGTAGTCCTTCTTTCCAAGTTGTTACAAGGCCTACTCTGATTCTGGCGCTGATTCGGATAACCTCGGCCACGAGCTCGTTGATTTTCATGAGGAGCGGCCGAAAGTTTTTGATGTGGTGCCCTAGGCATAGTTGTCTGTCCAGAATAATGAGACACAGAAGATATTGACTGCTGAGAAGATGAAGAACCAACAGATTTCATCGATTCTCCCTGAGAATACTCAACATCTGCCATGACTGCATTCATCACATTCTCTTCTTCCTCTTGAGAATTACTGAGGGATTCTGTTTCACTGGCCTGACTGCCCGAGACATGCTGAATTTTTCCAGTCTTTATGCCATTCTCAATGCGTTGTCCTGCTATGACCAACTTAGAGAAATTTGGTGCAATTCCAATCATCCTTTCGAAGTATGGGCTCTCCAAGGAGTTTATGAACATATCTGCCAACTCTTGGTCTAGAAGCGGCAGTTGCACTTTGGAAGCAAATTCTCTCCACCTCTGAGCATACCTCTTGAAGGGTTCATTGTTTTCTTGAGACAAGCTTTGCAACTGCATGCGACTAGGAGCCATGTCAAGATTATATTCATATTGTTTCAGAAAATCCTTAGCTAAATCCATCCATGATCGGATCTGACTACTCTCCAACTGCATATACCAACTCAGAGATGCTCCAATCAGACTATCCTGAAAACAGTGAATCATCATCTTGTCGTTGTGTACAAACAAAGTCATTCTTCTGCAGAACATCACCAAATGTTGCCTCGGGTAGCTATCCCCTTTACACTTCTCAAACCTCGGCGCCTTGAAATTCGGGGGTAACACTAGGCCGAGAACCAGGCACATGTCTAAAGCGTTGAGACCAACAATATCTTTAACTTCCAAGGCCTTGAGTTTTTCATCCAACACATGAAACCTTTTAACATACTCAAGAGCTCTCGGGTCCTTAGTCTTCATTATCGAAACCTCTCTTTGGGAATTCGGCACAAAGAAAGCAACATCACGACGATCTGTAGTATTAGGAGAAGAAGAACGTTCACTTCGGACAACAAACTGTTCATGTAGATCTTGGTCTTCAACAGAGGGCTGCATAGGCTGAGCTTTAGTAAGGTTGTTCACTTGCGGAGAATATTCATAAGGCCGAGAACCATACAGAGTATTGTTCATTACAGTAAAACTCGACAGAGTGTCAACATTCTGGAGGTTGTCTCCTGACATAGCTACCAACAGCTTCCAACCTGACTTCACTTCTTGACACTGTTTGATTCTGCTTCAAACCACTTGGTCGTCTTCAAATAATCACCACTTGTTCAGAACGGGCACCAGAGAATCACTTTCTGAATCAAAACAAAGGTTGGATAAGAGCTCTGGCCAGCTGGAGAATGATATGCAAAAATGATGCAGAGATGCTTATGCAAATGCAATGCAGGATGCAACAAGCACGGGATCACAACCCCCATAAAGCTCTGAATACTGCTGCGCTGCTGACTAAGTAAGTTCAAAAGTCTGCTCTGAAGAGGAAACCAGAATACCAGGTTGGCTGGAGGTCAATATTTCCTGCAAAAAAAAAACCCACTCACAGGTGTGGACCTATCTCTGATAAGGTTCGGCATCCTATGCGGTCGTCAGCGTCACAAACTTTCGAGAAACAATGATACGTTCACCATTTCTAGTTTGGCATCATTGTCTCATGAAGCGGCCTCACTTAGCTGACTCCCAAGTGATTGGTCTCCAGAGTCGACAGCTTTCAGATCCAACACCCTTTCCTGACCAATGCATAGGATAGGATGTCTTCAACAGAAAACCTCGTCTGAACGCAGATTTTGCAAGGACTAGTGCATGCCTAACATACAGGTCCTCGCTACTTTCCACTTCTAATGCTATATGTATCCTCAAGCCTGGGTTTTGGCTTATCTCTCAATAGAACAGCCATCCAACATCATAACAGCAACAAATAATAATATAGTGCGGAAAATGTAAATACAACAATATACAAAATACAACACACAAATATATACACACCCAAAGACAAGCAAACAAACGCTAGGATTGACTCACGTAGGGGATGGGAAGTGTTCCCCAGTAGAGTCGCCAACTGCCATATTGCTGCGAAGAGGGGCCGACAAAGACAGAAGAGTCGCCACCGCTCGTTATTTATCCCAAAGAGAGGGAAAGGAAGCGATTAGTTAAAACCTACGAAAATGGGAGAAGACAGGTCATCGCAACCAAGTCTCGGGTTTGGGAGTCGGTTACGCAAGGGGAAGATATTAACACCCCTAACGTTCATCGTACTCAACGGGATCCGTGCTTGTTGTCTAGTTTATGGGTGAAAAATAAACTATCTACGAATGCTAATGCTAAAAGGAAGGACCTGAAAAGAACGGAAAGAAATGACTCGATAGAGCATCGTCGCTCTATGCCTACGTATTCCCTCATGCAATAGGAAAGTCAGAGTCAACGTAATTCGGGAAACTACGGGGGGTATTGCTCGCCAAGACATCGCGTCTTGTGCCTACGTATTCTCGTCTGGTACGAGAAATCAGAGCAAAACGTAGTTCAGGCTAACTACGGGTAAATAGGGTGTTCTCGATCACACGAGGGTGAGAGAAAAGATGGACGATACTAGCGCACGCATTCTAGCAGTTAGGTGTATTACTACTCGACCATTACTGCGAGAGAAAAGAGGAAGCATGCCTAACACGCCTAAACGGGAAGGAACTCGGGACCCACACGCTAGAACCTAAGGCGTAGGAGCGAATATGTCGCATATTTCCCAAAGGGTATATACTAAACACTCTAGATGAATGAGAGGAGGCCCCCACTCATCATTTCCCACGTACCTATTGCTTAGAACTCAAAACGCTCGGCGGTTGATTAAAAGACTTGAATTAGAAAGATGTTACCGAACGGAGTGGTTCCGTTGACCCTTGACATTGTGCGCAAGCTCCATTCCAATCTTCTCCTCTTTTAATCCTTGATGATGCTTCGGATCAGGACCAATGTGACGCTAAACCATTATAGCTCGACTTATAAGGGAAGTCAAACTTTAATAGGTCGCATATTAATTTCAGTGCAATGGACAAGATAGAGAAACGATATTGAGGATCGTTCTCCAATTGAATCGTGTCGCACGGACCAAAACATAATGGATCTCGTCTTGCGGATACAAGACTTCATCGATCGCCAAAAGTCAAAATAAAATGAAAAGATGAAAAGAAAAGAGGAGAGAGAGAAGCTGGTCTCGGATCAGACATTATTCATCAATAGTTTGACTGGTAATGAATTAAGGAAGTGTCTTCATCAACCAGAACGGATGAAATGACATAAATTCAAAAATGAGAAAGAGGAAAAAAAAGTCGGTCTCGGATCCTTCATTTCTCATCAATAATTTGATGGAGAATCGAGGAAATCTCTTCATCGACTAAAAAGGAGGAAAATGGGACAAAACGTCCAATAAGAAAAGAGAGATGAAATCCAAATTCTAAAATGAAATATAATATCAATATCCTAAAAGAAATTATATAAAAGCTAAAAAGAAAATAATATACAATATATTTACATGTTCTAAAAGAAACAAGATATAAGAACTTGGAATATATATATATATATATATATATATATATATATATATATATATATATATATATATATATATATATATATATATATATATATATATATATATATATATATATATATATATATATATATATATATATATATATATATATATATATATATATATATATATATATATATATATATATATATATAACTCTAAAAAGAAATACTCTAAAAATCTAATAGAAAATAAAATCTAAGGAAATACTTATGAAACTCTAAAAGAAAAGTATAATGTATAAAATATAAATAAAATATATTTATAAAATAACAAAATGTAAAACTGTTTTAATAAATATTTACAAACTTAACTAAAATAAATTATATAAAATATTTACGAAAGAATCTACAAACTTATATATAAAAAAGAAGAAGTTAAAACAATTGGGGGGGGGGGGTAATACAGATCCAGGGGTATAAAGAGAAGAGCATCAAGGGATCATATGGGCCTTGACTAGCCCATCACCCTTTTAACCAAATAACACGGTTCAGAAAAAAAAAAGATAGTATGAGAGCTGTTTGGGTCATTAGGCCAACGATCTGTCACAAAACTATCAACCTTATCTTTGTATTTATTTTAAAATAGATCAAACAAAATAAAATTAAAAAAGGCATAGAATGAAACGAGTCAAAGGGAAAAGGAAAGGAGGTCAACATCATCATCTTCCTATTCTCGCAACGTAATAGCTTTTGGTAGCTTACTCATCATCACTTTCTCTGTCAACTCGATCTCTCTGTCCATCCGTTCTCATCACTTTCTTTTTCGTCTTTATGATTTTAATTTGTGTGGGTTGAACGGTTTTGTTGGAGATTTGGGTTTAAAGCTTGTTGGTGTCGTTGAATGGAGGTTCGTGCGGTTTTGGTTCGCATATGTGTTTGAACGATTATTGATAGAGGATAATGGGTTCTGAACATGGTTGGAGGACGGTGAGGGTGTGTTTCTGGTTGAACAGAGGAGAAGGGTTGTATGATGATGTTTGAAGTTCATTGAAGAAAGAGGTTGATGGTTCTGAGGAAGAGAGATACTGGTTCTAAGTTTGAGGTTGTGAGGGGTTCGTTCGGCGATGCTGGGTTGTGAAGACGTTGATTCACTGTTGTTGGGTTATCGGAAGTTATCAGAAGTGGAGATTTGTGATGGTGGGGTTGCTGGTGGCGGAGAGGAAGATAAAGACGGAGTTGGTGGAGACGGAAGACATGTTTCTGTTGAAGGTTTGAGGTGAGAGATGGAATATGAAGGAGAAGGTCGTATCTGGGTTTGTTGAAAGCGGTCTGGTCTGAAGGTGGGTCAGAGAAGATTTATGGAGGGGGTTTGAGCGATGTTTTTTGAAAAAACAGGTTTGAAGAAACGTGAAATGGGTTTGCGAGTTACTGTTAAGGGATTTAGGGGGACGACAGTTGTGCTTGGTATTCTGTAGGTTTCAATCAATCCTCCTTCGTTTCCTTCTCATTAGTTTTGTAACTGGGGTTTGGTGGGTGTTTGACTGGTTTGGGATGAGAGATCTGAAGACTGTTGTTTGAGTTAATTGTTTCAGTTGTTAATGGTGCAAATCATATGATGAGCAGGGTGGGGTTTCGAACTGAAGAAGGGGTAGGAAGTTAGAGTTTGTTTCTTGAAATTGTGAAGGTTGATAAAAAAAATGGTGAAGATTTTGGGTAGTGAAAGGTTGAAAGGTTGATGATGGAGTTCAGATGGGTTGGTTTGTAGCTGCATTTTCAGTTGAAGAACATGGTTTGATGATGTTGAGTTTGATGTTGATGAAAATGGTGGAAGAGGTTCTGGGACGATGAAGGTGAGGCATAGGGGGTGGAGGAAGGAGACAAGGGCGGCTAGGTTTAGGTCTTTTGGGGTTAGGTTTTTTTTTGGAGCGGCTAGGGTTGTTGGTCTCCAAGGAGGGAGACAGTGAATAATGACTTATATACTACTTGTTTGACACGTGGCAGGGGTACTAATGACTGATTAATGTTAATTGTTGTTACTTAACTAAAAACACACGTTTATGATAAAATGTTGTCTTAAATTAATTGCTGACTATTAATTAAATAATATTAATAAAATTCTAAAACCAATTAATCCTAAAACTAATTAACTCCTAATTAAATAAAACTAATCTAAATAAAAAATGAAAATAACTTTTAAAAGAAAATTCTAATATTCAAAATCCTAATTAAAGAAAATAATGAATCTAAATTAATAAAAATCTAATAACTATTTTCTAAAACCAATTAAAAATCTAATTTCTACTAAAACAAAAATAATAAAATTCTATATTAAAACTCATTTAAATCTAAGTCGAATATTATACTATCTCTAAAAACATCTAAAACTATTAAAAATAATAATAAAGTCTAAATCCTAATTTAATAAACCTATACAAGGAAATAAAGCACAAAATAGGAATAAAAAAAATGCAAAAATGCAGCGAAAAACGGGCAAGCACCGAAATGTCATCGAAAATACCAGCACGGACTGGACCAATAGAAAGAGAACAAACTTCGTTCGAACTGGTTTGAATCGCCTTAAACACGAGCAAAAGGGCTGTAATCCCGATAAATCACCCCGACCGACAAAATGCACAGTATGCGATAAATGATATGCAAATGCAAATGAAATGAAACATAAGCCAAATTGCGAGAAACGGTTGGTCAAATTTTGGGGTACAATCACTACGCCAGGACCAGTTCTGTATGAAAGTACCAAGGCCATCCCATGGAATTATGGGGCTGAGGTCTTCTGCAACAGACAAAAATAAGAATTGATTGGTTCTTCGTATGTGGGTTTTACTGCTGATAATATAGTTGGTGCATGAGGGATTACCAGTAGTGGAATAGTATTTTCTCCACCAGAGGTTAATGTTGACAAGACAGATAAAGGTAAAGGGAAGGAAGTTGTTGAAGATGATGTACAACAGCAGGCTGGTGATAGTTCTTTTTCTAAGGATACTGAAGAGTTCATGAGATTAAACCGCAAGAGTGATTATAAAAATTGTGGACCATCTGAATCAGACTCCTTCAAAAATCTTTATTTTATCTTTGTTAGTATGTTCTGAAGCACATCACAATGCTCTATTGAGGATTTTGAATTCTGACTATGTATCCCAAGAGATCTCTGTTAATCAGTTGAAAGGATGATAGCAACTTAGTATGTCTAAATGATTCGTGACTGCAAGTGCATAGTCGGATCGCGTAGTTTTAAAGATTATCGAACCCAAAAGACCAAGAATCGATCTACCATTATCTAATGCTACTACGTAAATCTAAGGCTAATGGATTTCTAAGTTGAGATGCAAGTAAGAAAATAAGTGCAAATTAAAATATAATTTAAATCATGATAATGCGAAATATCGGTATATAATTATGTCAATCATCGGGGGTTCAGTAATTCATGGGCGTTTAGTTTTAAAGGAAAGAATGTTATTCTGTAGAAAATACTCATTTAAAAGACTTTATCTCACACTCTCATATTTATTAATTTAGACTATACTCTCAAATCAGAATGAAGGCTCTCGCTCTCTCATTTGTGTTTAAAAACACTTTTTGAAAATAAGTAGATCCTAATTAGCCTTAAAGCACTCTTGCTGTATTTAAGACTAATGTTCAGTTTCAGCTATCCGGTTAAGACCTTAAACTCTCACTTTATTAATATTAACCTTCGTTACTTTTTTACTCTCATAACAAAAGTTATTAAAAATAAAGTTAGACCAGAAGAATATATCTGTTAAATTCACGCCATGATTTACTTAACCCCTTCCGACCGATCGTAATTACATACCGATAATAAAAGGTTTAGCCAGACATGGCTTGCATGCTACAAAATCTAATCTTAATCCTAGACAAAAAATAAAAGGGTTGCATAAAAATAACAATAACAATAAAAGTAAATAAATGGAACCTGGCAATTACGAAGAATAGAAAAACACTTGGATTGGATTATGGAGGCCGACTTGCAGTTCATTATAAAGTTACAACCCGTAAAGCAATCCTAATACTAACTGGCAATTGTTTATCAGTGTGAAAAACAATTGCCTTATACAAAATTCCTCTAAAAACTGCCTAAAACTAAGAACAAAAATTGTTGAAGAAAAATAATGCAAAAAATAGAAATCAAAAGTGGCTCCCCCTTCCAAAACCGTATGTGGCTTTTATAGTTGTTAGTGGCGAAGATTACCCAAGATCTCAGGGAAAAGCATGGAGAGAAGACCGGAGAAAATGCAGGAAGGAGTGGAGAAAATGTAGGGAGGAAGTGGCACACACCACTTTCCTTTCTTTTAGGAGTGGCAATTGCCACTCTTTCTTCTTTCTAGGAGTGACACTCGTCACTCCCCTCTCCTTTTGGAAGGTGGCAGGCGCCACTCTTCCTTGTCTTTCCATGGTGGCAGGCGCCACATACATGTGGCAAGTACCACTAGTGTGTGGTGACCCCCACCTTATTTTTTTTCTTTCCTTTTCTATTCTTTCTTCTTCTTTTCTTTCCTTCCTCTTTTCTTTCCATTTCTTTCTTCTTTTATTTCATTAATCCATATTTTTGATAACCTACAAAACATAAGAGAATAAATGCGTAATAGAATATAAATCAAATAAAATAGCAATAATCGCAGATAAAATTCATGTAAGTCAAGTCAAATATACGATATAATTTCGCGTTATCAAACTCTCCCACACTTGAACCTTTGCTTGTCCTCAATCAAATAAAACATATTAGGCATGTATCTTAACATGACATAACACATATCATATATTGTTGCGAAACTTTCGTACGAAAGATAGGTACTGGATAAAAATACTAAGGATACCGTAATGACACAAAATTACTGAGTGCCATCAAAAACTCCCTCTCTATACAGACGAGTTTGAATCATGTTATTATAATTCAGCCTATTCATTTTCACCTCTTTTTCATTCACGCGCAATCATATTAAGCCCGTTATCCATGCACACCTATGGTAAGTAAACCTGTTAGTGTTCATTGATCTCTTTTTCAAAATCTTTTCACATTCTTTTTCTTGTGCATTTTTGAATTTCAAGTGTCCGATTTGTTGGCTAAATGGTCGGGTAAGGACCACCTAACTTAGTAAGAGCATATCTTTCATTCACTTTTTTAATAATTCTATTTGGTTCGTATTTTTAAGATCAAACACATATTTTCATCGGTTTATTACTTAGGTTGTGCTTCAGGATGGTGCTGACTGCTAGTATAAACTAATCAAGAGGTTACTCTAAAATTTAAGGACTTGGCATAATAAGTATTCAAATTCATCAGCATATTCAGGGGGTTCAGGGTGTCAAGACGGGACCGATATTATCAATATTTTCCCAAGTCTCTCGAACTTAGTCTAAATCAAGCAATATACTTTCTGGGTCTGTGTCATGCTTTAAACCAAAATTAAAAGTTTTGTTATGGCTTAAGAATTTGGGAGAATCCAATAAATGACAGAAACTATGTATAATGACTCGACAATAC
Organism: Lathyrus sativus; assembly: GCA_963859935.3. Classification (NCBI taxonomy): domain Eukaryota; kingdom Viridiplantae; phylum Streptophyta; class Magnoliopsida; order Fabales; family Fabaceae; genus Lathyrus; species Lathyrus sativus. Next base: position 69,251,445 of record OZ012738.1, on the reverse strand, counting down.
ATGAATTTGATTTTATTAACACTAAAACAAAAAGATTAAGTAGAAATTTTAAAATCTACCTAGAAAATAGTAAATAAAAGGGAAAACAGTAAATAAAAGCGAAAAAGCTTCCTCCCCCACACTTAAATTGAGCATTTTCTCCAATGCAACAGATTAAGGTAAGAAAGGAAGGTAGAACCTGGAAAGTCTTCTTACTTGATCGCATGACAATTCTTGGAAAAGAAAAAATGAAAAGCATATAAAAGAAATTTAAAATAAAAGATTAGAAAAATAAACATTAATACTAAAAAGCGGGTTGTCTCCCACCAAGCGCTTTGTTTTATGTCGTAAGCTCGACATAATTTTAAATTCCACTAGTTTTGGGGATGAGATGCAACTCAGCAAGCTTTAGACTAGCAGAGTAGTCTTTGTTTTCAATGTTATAGTAGTGTTTCAGGCGCTGCCCGTTAACGATGAACGGTTCACTAGATTTTCCTTTTATTTCTACTGCGCTGTTTTGAAAAACCTTTGTCATCTCAAAGGGACCAGACCACATAGAACAAATGTTTCCTGGGAAGAGTTTTAGTCGAGAGTTAAATAGGAGTACTACGTCCCCCTCAGTAAACTCTTTCCTCGATATACGCTTATCGTACTGCTTTTTAGTTCATTCTTTATAGATGTGGGCATTCTCGTAAGCGTCTAACCTAAGCTCTTCTAGTTCATGGATGTATAAAATTCTCTTTTCTCCTGCGACAATAAAATCTAAGTAAAGGGTCTTAATGGCCCAATACTCTTTATGCTCTAATTCTACCAGCAGGTGACATGATTTGCTATAAACTAGCTTAAACGGTGTGGTTCCTATTGGGGTCTTATAGGCTATCCTATATGCCCATAAAGCTTCGTATAATTTGGAAGACCAATATTTTATTGAGGTTGCAACTGTTTTTTCTAAGATTTGTTTAATTTCTCTATTCGAAACCTCTACTTGCCCGCTTGTTTGCGGGTGATGGGGTGTTGCTACACGGTGTCGGACTCCATATTTCGTTAATATTTTTTCGAAAATCCTTGAAATAAAATGAGAGCCACCATCGCTGATGACGAGTCTCGGTACATCGAATCTAGGAAAAATTATGTTCTTGAAAAGCCTAATCACTACTCGTGCATCATTTGTCGGAGAAGCTATAGCCTCGATCCATTTCGACACATAGTCAACAACAACGAGTATGTACTTGTTACCAAAAGACGATGGGAATGGTCCCATGAAATCAATTCCCTACACGTCAAAGACTTCTACTTCCAAAATTCATTTCATTGGTATTTCGTCGCGTCTAGAGATATTGTCGGTGCATTGGCACCGGTCGTAGTTTATGATCGCAATATGGACATCTTTCCTTAGAGTGGGCCAAAAGAGGCTGGACTGTAAGATCTTAGCACAAGTCTTTGAAGTGTTGCATGTCCTCCATAGGGAGCAGAATGACAATGAGAGATTATATTTTCAACTTCATCTTCGGGCCCACATCAACGGAAGATGCCATCGGCACCTCTCTTGAAAAGTAGAGGTTCATTCAAATAATAGTGTTTAAGATCGTGGAAGAATTTTTTCTTTTGTTGGTAGATTAAATCTGATGGAAGAACTCCAGCTGCTATGTAGTTGACAAAGTCAGCATACCACGACAGTGTGACTTCAGTAAAGATCGCTTCCACGACTTCTTTTGTTTCAGTCTCATTGTACATTAAAGATCATTCAACTGTGTTTTCTAGCTGCGCTATAAGTCTCTCATAAGGAAAATAATCATTGATAGGCACTTGCTCAGGCTTAATGTCCTCTATTCTCGATAAATGATCAACTACTACATTTTCAGTACCTTTCTTGTCTTTGATTTCTAAATCAAATTCTTGCAGTAGTAGTATCTATCTTAGGAGTCTTGGTTTGGTGTCCTTTTTACTCAATTGTGTTGTACCCTCAAAATTTGACCAACCTCTTTTCTTAACCTTTGGCTTATGTTTCATTGCATTTTAGCATCTTCCATTTGCATAACATAGTTCTTATAGGGGGTCAAGTGTTTGTATGTGTCCTATCCAAGAGGAGAGCTTTATTGACCACAAGCTCAAGCAGAGGCATTGGTAGAGGTTATTGTGTGTGTGTGTGTGTCATCATCATGAAGATATCTGAGCTCCTAGAGAGGAGAGGTGTGCCACAACATTGTCAAAGAATCATCAGAGGGTTGTCAAAAAAGAACATGAAGATTTATCATTGGTGTAATCATGAGGTAGAAGTTTGTTGAGTACCACAGAGGTCATTATGGAATTGGAATGGTCACTCAGTTCATCTGCACAATGCTTAGGCAAAAAGGGTGAAATTAGGGTTTCAATTTTAATCAGGATAAATTTGTTTTTGGGAGCAAGACTTGTTTCCATGGTCTTCCATATGTCCTAAGGTGCTTATGGATGGGATATTGATCATCAATTTTAAGCTTTAATTGATCAGTTAATTAAAAATCAGGAGATTTGGGGAAAAAGTCAATTGTGCAATGAAAAAGTCAACTCCTGACCTTTTGAGGTTAAGATCATGTTCCTCAAGTCCAATATGGCCAATGGATGGAATTTGATCAAGAAAAGTCAAGGGAATCATGAAAATCAAAGATGTTGAAAGTTGGCATTTTGAGGAAATTAGGGTTTTAAAACTTTCTATTTATGGAAAGTTTTATGGTTGAAGTAGCCATCTTCAATGCCATTTTTCTTCATGATCAAGGTTTCAAATGGACTTGGCTCAAACATTATTCCTTGTATTTCAAGCTTTCTTTTGAATACCAATTCATAATCATATGATACTTGGAACTCAAGTTATGATCAATCAAAGTTGAGGATTTCCATGATTTCAACATCGCCAAGATTGGACAGATTTTTGGACCCACTTTGCAAGCCAAATTCCATCAAGTTCTTGATGTCAAATGAAACTTTGTCCCAAATGAAAGTTGTAGGGCATGTTACAAGCTTTCCAAAAATTCCAAGAAGTCCTCAATATGATTTATGAAGTTCAAGTTATGGATGTGCAAAGTTGAGGAAAAATAAGGCAAAATCCATACTTAGAATTTTTTTCTAAGTTATTTGTAGGCAGCTTGCTTGGCATGCTTTTCAACCTCAAATTTCATGTCCTACCAATGATCAAATGGAACTTCCACCAACATGAATTTTGTTCTACTCCATGCCCTCTTTCATTTGAGTACAAGATCTAAGCAAATGGAGTTGTGTGCACAAAGTTATCATTGCTCAAAGTTGGTGTGTTGAACACTTTTTCAAGGGATGAATATGAGATTTTCTGATTTGCTTTTGTTTATCAGCCATATGATCTTGTTTCATGCGCATGGGATGTGGCTTTGGTGCCCACCAAACATTGCCCAAAGAAGCCAAACACCCAATGTACCATTTTGCTCATTTTCAAATAACATTGTCTAAACAAGTTATAAGCCAAAATCTACCACAACACAATGCCTCTCTCCAGTCTGTTGCTAGCAGACCCAAAAAGCAACTGTTGCATAACCCTAGTAGCTGCTGTACCATCTCTCTAATCCACCATTGATTCAAAGTTCATGAAAATGCAGCATCTACACCCTTGATTTTTCACCATGGTAAAGCTTGCCATTTTACCTTTCAACTTCATATTTAAGCTAAAACAACAGCGAAGAAAACCCTAGCCACCACTGCTGCAAGAAAAACCAGAAGTTGAGCATTCTTCCAACTCTCTCATTTTTTGTGAACCATTTCAAATCTTTCAAAACACCAAAAAACTGCCTTGTGCAAACTCCATACCAGCAGTCCTTCCAAACATAAAACCACCTCAAAAATCATCCACACAACCTTAAAATCATATGTAGAAGGTGTTGAAACCATTAAACCAGCCAAAAACACCATAACTCGAAAAGTCAACTTCTCACACCATGAACATTGACTTTCCTGCATAAACCAGCAAAACGCATTGCCTAGATCAGTTTGGATCTCTTTGACACTTTGAACACCACATATTTATGTTGTACCAACTGTCCAAGTCATTAAAAACCAGTTGGAACACCATTTGTTAGAACTATCATTAAAGATCACTCATTACTTCAAGAAGAAGTAACTTCAATCTTGCCAAGAGTCAAGGGTTGTTCTGAAGCTTGCATTAAAGGTTGGATAACATGCTCAAGGTATTCTCAATCAAAGCAGCTTGCTCACCTTGGAGGTCTACAAAAGGTATGTAACTTCAAGCTTTCTCATTGATATGCATGAGTAAAAGTGTCTTTGAATCATTAGATCATGTGCTAAGATTTGGTTTTTGCTTGTTGTCTTGAAATTGTAACTATCATATGAAGCATATAATGAATTGATGTTTGATACTTGACATTGTCATGTTAAGCTTGCAACTGTTTCTGTTTGAACTGGTTTTGTGTTAGAATTTTGGTTATAGCTTTTTTGTAAACCATGAACAGATTTCTGCATAATGTGTGTGACCACTGTTACTTGCATTAAAGCTGCTAGTCATTTTAGGCATACACTTAGTATTGGTTTCTGTTTAGACCAGGTTGTATGTGGTTTGAAACTTTTTATATGTATGTGTGGCTTTTGTGAAAGCATTGTTGTTGGGAGTCATTATGTATGATGTTGAAACATATGGTGTATTGTTGATGGCACAATTATGTTAAGTTGGTGTCCATTGTTGCTAAAATTTTCTCCTTATACTAAAAATTTGTTTGTGATTTAGCAACTGTCATATGAAGTGGTTTAGACTAGTTGTTTGATGATTTTGAACATTGCTAAGTTTGAACTCATAATCATGCTGCTGGAACTGTTTTGGTTTAAGTTGGCTCAACTTGTGCTACTTGCAAAACTTTGAACTGATGTTGCATTTTGACAATAAAGTGCGTTGTTTATGTTCTAACAAAACATTACATTTTGACTTATGTTGTTAAAAGTGTTTGCTTGCTCTTGCAATAGTGTGGCTGTTGGATTGCCATTAGGGTGGTATGTGTGTTATCATTTTTATGAAGACATGATGTTGAACACTTGATGAATTTATGCATTAAACCTTGTTATGTTGAGCTCAGCACCAGACTATTTTGAACACTGTCAAGAGTATAAAATTTTGGTACTGTCAAACTTAGTACTCATATTAGCTTGTTAGTGGAAGGACAAGGATCCCATCATGTAGGTTTTAACTAGTTGGAGTGCTTTTGGACATTATAAGTTACAGTTGGGCTGTCAAGTGGTTATGAGGTGAGTTTGTTCAACTCATGACAGTTGGGACTGTCACAAGGGCCTTGTTCATTTATTTTTGGTTAGTGCTTGTTGAAGAGTAGGATCAGATCTGTTTTTTTCATGAGGGTATTGTGATGTAAAGTTATGCTGTTGATTCTATTTTCCAAAACCAGTTTTATTTTTTGAATGTTGTTGTTGAAGTGATTCATGATTGATGACTGTCATAGGGGTTTAGGGTTGTGTGCTTCATTTTTTATTAGATACTTGAGAGGAGGTTCAATAATGTAAGTTATTAGAGTTTAGGACTTGTTGTGCCTCTGCTGTTGTGATGTAGAGATGAGAGGGCCATTAACTTATTGTCATGAGTGAATCTCCCCTTAGCTTGTAAATCTGTTAGATAATTGAGGTGTAGGACTAGGCTTTATTGTTTAATGGTGATTAACGTTGGTTTGAACTTGCTGTCAAGATTTCACTTCCATAAGGTCACTATACCTTGAATCCATTTATGACTGCTCTTAGAGAGGGGATTTGTCAAATCACTTAACTTGCTGTCAAGTTTGTGGAGAGGGTTGACTATGTCAATATCTCTGGTTGAGGGTAGGTTCAACATTTGGTAACTATCATTGATAAGCTAGAGTTCATTGATTAAGCTGGGCTGTTCTAACTTGTTTGCTCAAACCGTACCATTCATGTTGCTAAACCAATGTGGCATTGTTATAACCACAGGCTATCATTTAGGGTGCTTATTTCCATAAAGTTTGTGAACTTACATTTGTGAATAAGACTTGGACTAATTGTTATTGGATAAAGGCATTGTTATGTTGAGATCCACAGTTATTGTCAAGATTTGTCTTTGAGGATTGAAGTTGCCAATTCATTAATAGCTATTTAGGTCTTTTGCTTATGCCAGAATTGTTTGTGTTTTGTTGAGAGCTCTCATCTAATAGTTTTGAACTAGTGTGTGAGTGCGACATTGTGATGATAAAGGTTGTTACTATCATGAGATGTAGAGGGGGTTAGCTGCTGTCATCAAATTTTCTACATTCAGTGGACGTTTGGTACAACAGACTGTTTCACACTATTGTTGTTAAGGAGGTTCATTTTAATTATTGAAAGTCAACTTGGCTATGGTTGGAAAACTGTTTTGGTTCTGTCAGGATTCGTTTTTGGGCTGAGGGTGTTAACTTGCTTCATTTAACAGCAAAGCAAGGTTTGAGACTGCTGTTGGTTGGTAGCACTAAGTCTTGATGTTTGTGTTTTGTTTTAAGCAAGTACCTTTGTTTATGTCATTATCTTGATCTCTTCCAAAGTGATTGTCATGATTATGTTGATTGGAATTCACCAAATTTGATTGAAATACCAAGAACAGTTTGCTTTGACCATGCTGTTTTGTTGATGTTCAACCATGTTCATTATTACAACTCATATGCCATTTTTTCATTCTAAGTGTTTTTAATCAAACTTGTTGTTAGAACTCAGTCTATATCATGTTTGAAACTTGAGCAGACCTTCACTGACACCTATTTGCATCTGTTTTAATCATGGAACTCCAAATTGCATTTCAAAACTTCACTTGGAACTTTCCTTCGTGTTTTAAGTTGTGGACATCATTTGGAAAAATTGATTGCACCATCATAATCCTCATGAAAAATCAATTGGAGTTTATATCGTTGTTGAGATCTTGTTCCTCGTTTTGATCTCATTTGCTCACGGTTTCAGGTTTGTCTTCGATTCGAGTTTCGATCTGCTTTCGTTCAATCTCCTCTTCTTTTTCGTCTTTGCTCTGAGATCGTTTGTCATTTGGATTTCTGGGGTTGAGTTTGATTTTTGGGTCGAGGGTACAATAGGTTAAAGTTGCTGTTATTGGGGAGTTGCAGGTGTTAGATTGAAGAAGAAGAAGAAGGTGTAGGTGAGGAAAGAATGGAATTTTGAGGAGGTGTTTTTGCAGTATTTCTGTGGTTCTTTTGAACTTGCGAAACCATGTGAAATTAATGTTGTACTTATAGGTGAGGTGAGGGTATTTGGGGAAGGATTATGGAAGAAAATTGTTGCATTATGTTTGATACGGCTTGTGTATATTCATGACGTGTTTCTTTTCTTGTCGACTTGCAGGTTCATGACGTTGTAACGGTTTTTTCCGTTATTTTGCAATTGCAAATGTGTTGTGCATAGAGTGTGGAGATGTATTGGAATAACCGTTGTATCTGGCATTATGGTACGGTTTAGGGTGGTACGAGTTAATTTTCGTGCCAGGTTTATGTATGTTCAGTTTTGTCATTAAGGTGCGCAACGTTTTGTAGTGGATTTTGTGTTTGCTACGCAACCTTGACTTATTTTTGTCTTCAGCATTCGCTTAAATCCCCCATATCACCTAATATCACTAGTTGAGAATGAGATTTCATCTAGTGTTATCGTTATCAGGATATGAATTTATCTCCTCACACAATTTCTTAGGCATCGTTGGACTCGTAGGAGATAGGTAATCTATAGATTGTAAAAAGTTGTAATAAGCATATTTAATGTCAAATTATATCATACCAATAGTTTACTGTAATATTTAACTCTCCATCAACCCCACTTTGTCTAACATGATGGAACCACATGCTTGGCAAGTAGAGGATCTCCCCAGCCTTGACAGTACACTCAAAGGGTGGAGAGCTATTGAAGTATAAAGGAAACTTTGAAATCTCGCCCTCCAAATTCTCTAGCGAAGGGAAAGGGTCCATACTACACCAAGGCACATACCTTGTCGGTTTGTCAAGTACCAAATCAAACTCTCTAGTTTCTAGAGAATGTTTGTAAGTAGCGACAGGGTAATGTTTTGGAATGGCTTATGCAAGGTACAAGGGCAGTGGCTCCATACCGGTTATGGAAGAAGGTGACGTTGAGATATATTGTGCCAATGCTACATGTTGTGCCACTTTAGTAGCATGAGAGCTTTTTCCTTTATCTTTTGTATTGTGACAACAACTTATGAACACTTGAATATAAATTGACTAAAAAAATGTTTGAACTTGAAACATGGTTTGGATGGAAATAAGTTAACACTTGAATATGAAATTTAAATTGACGTGAAATGATTGAATGTGAGACTTAAGTTAGGTTAAAATGTAATGTTAAAACTTTGGTTGTTAAACATGATTCGGATTGAGATTGGAAATGAAATTGAATTTGAAATCTTGACTTTGAATTGAACTTGAATTGTGAGTTTTTGGACGCAATTTGGACCCTAATTTAATTCAAATCACTTTATGATCCCCTGAGTCCATACAACAAGCAGAAGCAACATGTTTTTTTTGGATTTCCTGAATATTGTTAGTGGACGAATACACAAGCGAAAGTTACACAGGTAGGACAAATTTGGGGTATGACAAGGAGGAAAGGGTCATTTTGCCTCATTAGGAGGGTATTGAAGTCATCAATCTGGGTACCGAGGATGATAAGAAAGAGGTTAGAATTGGAGCTGCTTTGGAAGAGAGTATCAAGAGAAGATTGGTTGAAATGCTCTGAGAGTATATAGATATTTTTACTTGGTCTTATCAAGACATGCTCGGGCTAGATAAAGACATTCTAGTACCAGTTGCCTCTCAGAGAAGAATGCCCTCCAGTCAAACAGAAGTTGAGAAGGACGAGGCCTGACATGGCAGTCAAGATTAAAGAAGAAGTTCAGAAGTAGTTGTACGTTGGTTTTCTTGCAGGCACAAATTATCCTTCGTGGGTTGCTAACATTATTCCTGTGCCTAAAAAAGATGGAAAGGTCAAGATGCGTGTTGATTATAGGGATCTAAACATAGCAAGCCCTAAAGATGATTTCCCGATCCCCCACATTGACGCGTTGGTTGATAACACTGCTCAATATTCTGTGTTTTCCTTCATGGATGGCTTCTTTGGGTATAACCAAATAAAAATGGCCCCAAACGACATGGAGAAAACTACTTTCATTACACCATAGGGGACTTTTTGCTATAAGGTGATGCCCTTTGGATTGAAAAATATTGGGGCAACCTATCAGCGGGCAATGGCGACTCTCTTTCATGATATGATTCATCAAGAGATTGAAGTCTATATTAATGACATGATTGCGAAGTCACAGACGGAGGAGGGACATCTAGTAAATCTTCTGAAGCTGTTTGAAATGTTGAGGAAATTCAAGCTGAGATTGATACTTAATAAGTGCACCTTTGGGGTAAGATCTGGAAAGCTGATGGGTTTCATTGTGAGTAGAAGGGGTATTGAGGTAGATTCTGCCAAAATATAAGCTATACAAGAAATGCCTGAGTCGAGGACTGAAAAAGAGGTTTGTGGTTTCTTAGGGAGATTGAACTACAATGCAAGGTTCATCTCTCATCTTATAGCCACTTGCAGCCTATATTCAAACTGCTAAGAAAAGATCAAGCGGTCAGGTAGAACAAAAATTGTTAGAAAGCTTTGAGAAAATAAAAGAGTATTTGCAAGAACCTCTGTTACACATGCCTCCAATAGTAGGGAGACCTGATCATGTATCTAACGGTTCTTGAGAATTCAATGGGGTGTGTGCTCAGTCAACACAACGAGGCAGGTAGAAAATAGAATGCTATCTACTACCTGAGTAAGAAGTTCACTAATGTCGAGTCGAGTTACTCGATGTTGGAGAAAACATGTTGTGCACTCGCTTGGGCAGCTAAGCGTTTGAGACAGTACATGTTAAACCACACAACCCTATTGATATCGAAGATGGATCCGATTAAGTACGTGTTTGAGAAGCAGGTGCTCTCCGGAAGGATTTCCCGATGGCATATGGTTTTGACAGAATATGATATCCAGTATATTTCCCAAAAAGCCATTAAAGAGAGTGTTTTGTCAGAATATCTTGTTGAACAACCAATTGAAGAATATCAACTGATGAAGTTTGAATTTCTAGATGAAGACATCATGTTTTTGAAGATGAAAGACTGTGATGAGCCTTTTCCTAACGAGGGTCCAAAGATTGGATCTCAACGGAGTTTGGTTTTCGACGGTGTTGTCAACTCATATGGCAACGAAATCATGGAAATCATTACTACACCTCACGGTTCCCACATACCGTTCACTGGCCGATTGACGTTCTCTTGCACTAATAATGAAGCGGAATACGAAGCGTGCATTATGGATTTGGAAGAGGCCATTGATCTGAGGATCAAGAATCTGGATGTATATGGCGATTCAGCACTGGTTGTTAATCAAATTAAAGGAGAATGGGAAACTCGTCACGCCAACTTTGTTCCGTACAAGAATTATGCCAGAGGATCGCTGCCTTTCTTTGACAGAGTTGAGTTCCATCATGTGCCTAGGGCTGAGAATCAGACGGCAGACGCATTGGCCATGTTAGCGTTAATGTATAAAGTGAATTTCTAGAAGGAAGCTTGGGCTATTACCATTATGCGTCTGGACAGACCTGTCTTTGTGTTTACAGTTGAAGAGGCATTAGATGGAAAGCCATGGTATCATAATATCAAGCATTTTATCAAGAACCAGGAGTACCAATTTAGGGCATCTAGCAAGGATAAGAAGACACTGAGTAGGCTTGCGGGCAATTTCTATCTGAACAAGGATGATGTGTTTGTTAGATGCATAATTGTGCTTATTTGAGCAATCAAATATGGGCATCTTTCACTCTTTTTTTGTCAAGAAAGTGTTAAAAATCACTCATGCTTTGGTTGGTTTGCAACTTTGTGTGAAAGTATCTTGGTAACTTTAATTTGTGTGTTATTGTATAGGAATTTGGCATGAAATAGTGAGAATTAAGACACAAGAAAGATGGCAAGGAAGCCAAGACAACAAACAATCATCAGCAAGTTCGCTAGGCGAACTGGCCAGCGAAGCTCCCTCCAAAAATTCACAAAGTTCACTAGGAAAACTATGTAAAGAATGTTATATCTCTATGTTTTGATGATAACACTAATGAAATTTTGTATTAAGAAATTATATACTCTAAATTTGTTCAAGTATTTTTGTTGCAGATGTTAAATTTAATATTCTTCTGAAAGCAAAAATGAATATGAACATTGAACTACGCAAGGCTCTGAGTGTCAGAAGCATCTAGTTAGAAGACTCTGAGCGCTGCCTACAGAAGACTCTGAGCGCTGTCTACAGAAGAATCTGAAGCAGAAGCTACAGAAGCATCTGAAGCATAAACTGAAGACTTTGTATGAAAAGTTTCATGCACTGTTTTTCAGAAGAATTTGATAGTAATGTTCGTTGCAAGTACTGAGGATCTGATCTCCAAACTCTGCTCTGATTGATTTCACGCTGAAGCACTCTTGCTGCAACACTATGATACATCAAACTCTGATGACATCAAGACTCTGATCACTCAAGGCTCTGATGTTGATTGCTGTGAAATAGAAACTCGTTGAAGAAGATTATTCAAAGTTATATCTGTTGGCATATTCCAAACGTCTCTTTCCTCTTTCATGCTAGACATAAGAACTCAGGAAAAAAGGATTTCTCTAAACGTTCTACTTCTAGGAAAGATCAAGTCATGTGAAGACAAAAGGCTACAACTACTTTGCAGTACACGGTCTTCAAGCTTGCAACGCCTTAGACTTCTTTGTCTATAAAAGCAAGCCTTCAACAACTTTCTACAGTTGACGTATTTTGACGAAAATTGACAAAACTATTGAAAACTCTCTCAAATCTCTCATACAAATTATATCTCTATGTTGAATAGTTTCATTCGTTCTTAAACTTAAGTGTATAAATCACAGTTGTGATATAGCTTTCTTAGAAGCATTTTAAACACTTGTTTAGTTTACATTTGATTGTAAAAGTTCCTTAAGAAGACCAAGTTGTGGTCAGTAGTTCTTGAGAAGACTAAGACAATTGTTCTTAGTGGATGACATTATAATCTGTTTGATTATAGTGGATTAAGTCCTTGTGGAGAAAGGCAAATCACTCTTGATAGGGTGGGCTAGATTAGTTGAGTTCAACGAACCAGGATAAAAATCATTGTGTTTTTATTGCCATAATTATTTGAAAACCCTTATTCAACTCCCCCTCTTCTAAGTATTTTTTCACCTTCAGTTGGTATCAGAGCTCCAGTTCTGTGTGTGATATCACTTCACCGTGAATAGAAAATATCCAGTTGAGAAAATTCTTGATATTTTTGTTTTGGTTGATATTATGGATGAAGCTTCAACATCCAACAGCAACAGATATGAAGAAAGGGATAGAATCAGCACAAAACCCCCTATGTTTGATGGGGAGAAGTTTGACTATTGGAAGGACAGAATAGAGAGTTTCTTCCTTGGATATGATGCTGATCTTTGGGACTTAGTCATTGATGGTTATGTTCACCCCACTGATGGGGATGGCAAGAAAATTGATAGAAAATCTATGACTGAAGCTCAGAAGAAGGAGTTCAGAAATCATCACAAAGCAAGAACAATCTTATTAAATGCTATATCTCATACTGAGTATGAGAAGATTACCAACAGAGAAACAACATTTGATTTGTTTGAGTTTTTGAAGATGACTCATGAAGAGAACTCACAAGTTAAAGAGACCAAGGCTCTGGTGCTGATCCATAAATATGAAGCCTTCAAAATGGAAGAATCTGAATCTATAGAAGTTATATTCTCTAGATTCCAGATCCTCACAGCTGGATTAAAAGTGCTGGACAAAGGCTATTAAACTGCTGATCATGTGAAGAAGATCATCAGAAGTTTTCCAATCAGATGGAGACCTATGGTCACTGCTCTGAAGCTAGCAAAGGATCTGAACAAGATCACATTGAAAGAACTGATCAGCTCTCGGAGGAGCCATGAGATTGAACTTGAAGAAGACGAGCTTCAAAATAAAGGTAAGTCAGATGCTTTAAAGTCTAACAAATTTGTTAAAGTGTTGTAGGTGTTAGAAGAAAGCTCTGAAGAGTCTTCTTCTGAAGAAGAAGATTAATTGTCCCTGTTGTCCAGAAGGATCAACAAACTCTGGAAGCGTAAACAGAGGAAGTTCAAGAACTTCAGGAAACCAAATCAACACAAAGAGTCTTCTAGACAAAGAAGATCTGGAAAGAAGAAGGTTGTCTGCTATGAATGCAAATAACCTGGGCACTACAAGAATGAATGCCCAAAGCTTCAAAAGGATAAGCCAAGAAGGAAGCCTGAGCATAAAAACAAAGTTCCGATGGCTACATGGGATGATTCAAATGCATCTGAACCTTCATCAGAGTCAGAAGAAGAATGTGCCGACATGGCACTGATGGCTGGTGTGGAAGATCAGGATGAAGGAGCATTTGGATCTGAATCTGATTCTGAATCTGACTCAGAAGAGGTACTTTCTAATCTCTCTAGGGAAGAAGTTATTGAGGTTTTATCAGAAGTTCTGAACAACTATAACCAGATTAAACTCAAGTGCAAGAAGCTTAAATGCAATCTTGAATCTGAGAATAGTCGGTTAAAGTCAGAAGTTGCTGAGCTCAAAGAAAACAATTTGAAAATGAAAAACAATTTTGAAAAAGCTCAACAAGACTCTGAATCTGAAACTAAGTCAAAGTGTAAAAATATTTTAGAAGAATATGACTATAGTTTTCAGAAGTTTCTGGCTAAAAGCATAGATAGAAGCAAGATGGCTTCAATGATCTATGGAGTTAGCAGAAACAACAGGAAAGGAATTGGATATGAATCTTCCTCTGGAAAGGATTTAAATCGAATACCTGTTGATAAACTTATCATTAAGAAGACTCCCTTATATTCTCATTTTAAGTTTGGTCATCTGAATGATATTAAACACACACGTTCTGATCAGAATGTTCCTGTGTTTAAACCGAAAGTTAGTCAGAACAAACCTGTTGTAAAAAGACAGAAGTTCAGACAAACTTTTAAGGCAACTAACCCAAAAGGACCTAAAAAGATCTGGGTACCTAAGGATAAGATAATACCTGTTGTAGATGTATTTAACAGCAAAGTCAAGACGCCAATCATGGTACCTGGACTCTGGCTGCTCACGTCACATGACGGGAGAAAGGTTTATGTTCCAAAGCCTGGAGCTTAAATCTGGAGGAGACGTCAAGTTTGGAGTGAATCAGAAGGGCAAGATAATTTGCTCTGGTACTATTGGCAATGGTAACCTTCCCTCTATATCTAATGTTTTACTTGTAGAAGGATTAAAACATAATCTATTGTCCATAAGTCAATTAAGTGACAATGGTTATGACATAATCTTTAATAAAAAATGTTGCAAAGCTGTCAGTCAAAAGGATGGCTCAATCCTATTTAATGGAAAGAGGAAGAACAACATTTACAAAATCAATCTTTCAGAACTTATGGTTCATAACGTAAAATGCCTTATGTCTGTTAATGATGAGCAATGAGTCTGGCACAGAAGATTGGTGCATATTAATATGAGACGTATATCTCAGATTAATAAACTCAATCTCGTCAGAGGACTTCCTAAGTTGAAGTTCAACTCAGATGCTTTTTGTGAAGCATGTCAAAAAGGAAAATTTTCAAAATCTTCTTTTAAAACTAAAAATGTTGTTTCAACCTCAAGACCATTAGAGTTGCTTCACATTGATCTGTTTGGACCAGTGAAAATTGCATCCATCAGATGCAAGAAGTATGGATTAGTCATTGTTGATGACTACAGCAGATGGACATGGGTGAAATTCCTAAAACACAAGGATGAGTCACATTCTGTGTTCTTTGACTTCTGTAAACAAGTCCAGAATGAAAAATATTTTAAAATTGTTAAAGTCAGAAGTGATCATGGTGGAGAATTTGAAAACAAATATTTTGAAAAATATTTTAATGAAAATGACATTGCTCATGATTTCTCCTGCCCTAGAACTCCACAACAAAATGGAGTTGTAGAGAGGAAAAATAGAACTTTGCAAGAAATGGCCAGAACCATGATCAACAAGACTAATCTGGCAAAGCATTTTTGGGCAGAAGCAATAAACACAGCTTGTTATATTCAGAATAGAGTGTCTGTAAGATCTCTTCTGGAAAAGACTCCCTATGAATTGTGGAGGAACAGAAAGCCCAACATTTCTTATTTTCATCCTTTTGGATGTATATGTTATATGTTGAATACTAAAGAGAATCTGAACAAGTTTGATTCTGAAGCACATAAATGTTTCATGCTTGGGTATTCTGAATGCTCTAAAGGCTACAGAGTATACAATACTGAAACACAGATTGTGGAGGAATCTATACATGTTAGATTTGATGATAAGCTTGACATTCAAAAGCCAAAGCAGTTTGAAAGTTCTGCAGATAGAGAAGTAATTCTCACAGACTCTGAAGGCTCAGAGGCAGAAAAGGTTCAAGTGAAAGAGGCAGAAGCAACGCCAGATGCAACTCCTTTGGCTACTCAAATGAACAACTACAATATTTCTGAAGAACCTAATGTTAGAGGATCATCTTTCAGAATCAAGGCCTCTCACCCAGAGGATGTGATAATTGGAAAGAAGGATGACCCTATAAGAACAAGATCCTACCTCAGATCATCTGAAGCGTCATTATTTGGTTTAGTGTCAGTTATTGAACCAACTTCTGTGGATGAAGCTCTGCAAGACAATGACTAGATAATTGCCATGCAAGAAGAGCTCAATCAATTAACAAGAAATAACGTTTGGGATTTGGTTCCAAGACCAAAAGGATTCAATATAATTGGAACTAAATGGGTCTTCAGAAACAAGTTAAATGAAAAAGGAGAAGTTGAAAGAAACAAAGCAAGGCTTATTGCTCAAGCTTATAGTCAGCAAGAAGGAATTGACTACACAGAGACTTATGCTCCTGTGGCCAGGTTATAGTCTATTCGCTTACTCATTTCTTTTGCTGCACAAAATAACATCACTCTAATCAGATGGATGTTAAAAGTGCCTTCTTAAATGGGATTATAGAAGAGGAAGTGTATGTTCACCAACCTCCTGGTTTTGAAAGTGATAAATTTCTAGAACATGTTTTTAAACTTAAGAAATCTCTTTATGGTTTAAAACAAGCTCCCAGAGCTTGGTATGAGAGATTAAGTAATTTTCTTCTGGAGAAAATTTTTATCAGAGGCAAAGTGGACACAACTCTCTTCTGTAAAACATTTAAGAAAGATCTGTTAATTTGTCAAATATATGTGGATGATATTATATTTGGATCTACCAATATTATGCTGGGAAAGGAGTTTTCTCTTTCTATGCAGGCTAAATTTGAGATGAGCATGATGGGAGAATTGAGATTCTTTCTGGTAATTCAAGTCAACCAAACTCCGGATTGCACTTACATTCATCAGACTAAATATGTAAAAGAGCTTCTGAAGAAGTTCAACATGACTGATAGTAAGTTAGAAAAGACTCCAATGCATCCAACAAGCACTCTTGGTAAGGAAGAGGTAAGTAAGCAAGTAGATCAGAAACTCTACAGAGGTATGATTGGATCTCTTCTCTACTTAACTGCTTCTAGACCTAACATTTTATTCAGTGTATGCTTGTGTGCCAGATTCCAATCAGATCCTAGAGAATCACACTTAACAGCTGTTAAGAGGATTCTAAGGTATCTGAAAGGTACTACTAATGTGGGTTTGTGTTATAGAAAATCTGATGAATTTAAACTAGTTGGATTCTGTGATGCTGATTACGCTGGAGACAGATTTGAAAGAACAAGTACTTCTGGAAGTTGCCAATTTCTGGGAAGTAATTTAATCTCCTGGTACAGCAAGAAACAACCTACAATTGCTATATCAACTACAGAAGCAGAATATATTGCTACTGCTAGATGTAGCAGACAGATGCTCTGGATGAAAAGTCAGCTAGAAGACTATCAGATCTTTGAGAGTAATATTTCTATATTCTGTGATAATACTTCGGCTATATGCTTGTCTAAAAATCCAATTTTACACTCTAAAGCTAAGGATATAGAAATTAAACATCACTTCATTAGAGACTATGTTCAGAAGGGTATTATAAACTTAGACTTTGTTGATACAGATCATCAATGGGCTGATATTTTCACAAAACCCCTTGCTGAAGATAGGTTTAAGTTTATTCTGAAAAATATTGGTATGGAATTCTGTCCAGAATAATATTTATCAGAAGTAACTTTCTCAGATGCAAAATGTTTAAACTCTGAAGTATTTCATATGTCATTTATTTAATTTCTTGAATTATTATTTCTGTGTGTATCTGAACTAACAAGTCTTAGAGGATCTGAACGTTGGCTAACGTTTCATTTCTCAAAGAGTTTTCAGAAGCACATGCAAGCAAACACGTGTAACTCAGAATTTGAAAAGATGGGGTGCACAATACTGAAAAGACGTTTGAGGTACTGTTTGAATATTTGGTTTCTCGTTTTCCCCCCAAATTGTCAGAATCATTAATGATTGAAATGATTATATTCTTTTCATTAAATGCTAAGTGCAAGCGTGCTGATCGTGTGACTCTTGTGTGCCCTAATTACTTCTATAAATGCCACACCTTTACACACTTCACACTTTTCACTCTCACGAACACCTTGTATGCATTTCTTCTTGTTTCATTGCTTCCATCTCTCTCTCAAACCCAAACATCTTAGAAACCCTAAATCTTCAAGAACTTCCATGGCTACTTCATCTTCAACGTATGCTCAGTTCCAATCTTCAATGGTTGTTGTTTCTTCCTCAAACATGGGTGCTATTGCATTTAAGGAACCTATCAGAACATTACTCACACATGTTGACAAGTTGGAAGTTTTGTGTGAATCCGTTGTTAACTTTGAATCGTTTGCTGAAAATGGGTATGATCTTTGTCCCATTGTTGATGCACAGTGTTGGACCAAGTTGGATCTGCCATATCTTCTGTTTAATCATCTGTGGACACACGTTAAAAAGTCAAGGGAAGAGGTCAGAACCAAACATCAGAAGCTGAGGAACTAGATTCCAATGGGAAGACTTATCTCAGACATTCTGACTGAGAATTGTCTTGTTGGCCATCTGGTAGAAGCTGGAATGAAGGAAGAATTAGCCTATGCAGTTGGAAAACCTCTGAACGGGAAAAGTCTTCAGAGGATGAAAGTTGTAGAAGAAGTTACTTCTGCTCCAAAGAAATTAAACACTGAAGAGGTCACTCAAAGAAGAGTTCCAGTTGAAAATTTTCCTATGTTCTTTGCTAATGAACCAAGGGAGATTATTCTGGATTACTTTACATAGTGTCTGAATGAAGGAATTCCTCTACCAGCAAATCTGGTTCAGAAGGCAGGTGAACCTGCTCCAGATCTTTATGAGGCTAGACACAAGAAGAAGAGAAAGGTTGCTGCAGAAGAACCTTCTAAACCCAAGAGGAAGGCTACTGGTGAAGCTGCTGCTATCAAGCCTAAGAGGGTCAAGAAGCAAGAGGTCAATCCTCTAGAGGCAAGTCTAGACGAGATTCTGGAAACTGTCAAAGAGGTATTAACATCTGATCAAACTCTCCATGAACCTATACCATCACCTTCGCATTCTCCTCCTCGTGTTTCTAAACCTAAGAAACCTTCTGTTACAGCTTCTTCTGTACCCCAACCTCTAGCAACTCCATCTGAAAAGTGTACATATGAACCAACACATTCTAAACCATATGATATTCCCCCATCTAACAAACAAACTCCTGCACCACAATCATCTGAAATTCCCCCACCAGAACCACAAACTTCTAATCCACCCGAACCAACACCAGCAGAACCAAACCAACCAGAACCAACTCCACAAGAACCAGAACAACAACAACCACAACCAGAATCTATCCAACCATCTGAACCTTTTATACCTGATTCTGTAGTCCTAGATATTCAACCCTTGACTACTTTGGTTGAACTCTCTTCTACATCCTGCCATTCATCTGAATCTGACCTACCACCAGAAGTTTATTCACCACCCTCTCTTTGTGGCTATGAACCCAGAACTTCTGAGTTTGTATCTGTTACTTCTTTTAAACCATATCCTTCTGATCCCCTTCCTTTTGGTCTAAAACTTAAAAACTTTTACACCAAAATAGAAGCATCTAACCCTACCACTCCATATAAACCTATTTCTTCAACTATCCTTCCATCTGTTCTTCAAACCTATCTTACACAACAACTAGATATCATTCCATCAGAACCTCTACTTTCTTATAACTCTATTTTTACCTCCTACACTTCTACACCGTTTGATGTCATTCCCTCTGCATCAAATTTCAAACCATTTCTGTTTCCCACTTCATCATCATCCAGATTCAAAACTGTCACTTCACCATCTGAACATCCCTCTTTACCTTCTTATCCTCGTCCTCTGTTCATCATCCCAACTTTTACCATACCACCTCCACCTGAACAACCCAAACCAACACCTCTGGAAGCCTACCTTAAACCCAAATCCAGATTAGATGTTGATGCCTTATTCACTAGTTTCAAGAAAGAAATAAGGATGAGTTTGAACTCTGTTCAAGAGGAATGTCACTCAAGCATTAATCCACAAGCTTCTGAAGAATGCTGGAATAAGTTCATCTCCAGATTCAACACTGTTGCTTCAAATCTGAAGAGTGTCTTCTCTGATGATGCGAAGATCAGATTCACTGAGATTACCAGACTAATGCTTTGGAATGTGACCAGATCTCCTACATTGCTTCTTGAGGATGCACCTTCATCTTCTGGAGTGTCTGCTACTTCTGAGACTATTAAAGGATCTGCTTCTGAAGTCATTCTGGAAGAAAATCCTTTAGCTCTGATGATTGTGGACAAATCATCTAAATCTGTGCCTCCAGAATCTGCAACTGCAATGGATATTGACTCTGCTCCTACTCCTGCTTCTGAATCTGCTCCCTTTACTTCTTCTGAAATTAAGAAAGAGAATCCAGACTTAGAAGACAAGATTGTTGTGCTGGAAGCTGGTCAATCTGTGATAAAATCCTGGATGGCAAGGCAAGATCAGAAGACTGATAATATTGAGAAATGGATGTCCAAGCAAGAAGAATCTTCTTCTGAGATCACACACTTTCTGAAGATGATTCTCTCTAAACAATCTTAGTTTTTTGTTTCAATCTGATGTTTGAGCACTTGTTTGCATTTTTCATCTGATGTCTTTTCTATCTGAATATTTTTAATGAATGAATCTATGAATGTTTTCTTTATATGATTATCTCTTTTCTCTCTGTTTCCTTTTATTTGTCTTTAAAAAGTTTCTTTTTGATTATGCCAAAAAGGGGGAGAAAATGAAATTCTGACTGTTCAAATAAACTTTACCTGAATGGAATTTAGACATATCAAATCACAACTAACATGAATTTTTAGTCTTTCAGAACTATAATGATAAATCTGACAAAATTCATTAAAGTAACTCTGAGATCCCTAGATCAAGTTTTAATCAATCAGGCTCTAATTCTGAAACGTTCATCCAAATCAAGCTCTGATCCTAAAAAGAATAGTCATGCAAAAAGGGAAGTTTCTATTCCTTCTTAGTATTCAATTCAGGGGGAGATTCATAATCTCAGGGGGAGTTATATTTATCTCTTTACTTAACAAAATTTCCTATGTTTTTGTCATCATCAAAAAGGGGGAGATTGTTAGAACACAGATTGGTTATTAGTTATATCTCTATGTTTTGATGATAACACTAATGAAATTTTGTATTAAGAAATTATATACTCTAAATTTGTTCAAGTATTTTTGTTGCAGATATTAAATTTAATATTCTTCTGAAAGCAAAAAATGAATCTGAACATTGAACTACGCAAGGCTCTGAGCGTCAGAAGCATCTAGTTAGAAGACTCTGAACGCTGCCTACAAAAGACTCTGAGCGCTGTCTACAGAAGAATCTGAAGCAGAAGCTACTGAAGCATCTGAAGCATAAACTAAAGACTTTGTATGAAGAGTTTCAAGTGTTAGACTATGGCACGGATCTAGAAGGGGGGTTGAATAGATCCCCAATTAAAATTTGAGTCGGCGCTACCAATTTAAAATTGGTTTTAAAAATGTTTTAAGTGCGGAAGCGGCCGAGGAAAAATATAGTCTAAAACGAACGGTTATTGGAAAACCGGATATACGTAAGCCTATGGATTAATGACAATTCGGAAAAATAGAATCACAACACAAACTACGCTTATCAATTATTTACTTCAGTTGTAAGGATTCCTTGTTCCAATGATTCAAAATCAAACCAAAACTAGATACACAAGTAAGATAATTTTGGTTCAAGCAATATGTCAAACACTTGGTGTGCAAAAACACTCCAAGTGATGTTTATGTTGAGTAAGTGATTTCAACCAGCCTAGTACAATGCATTGTTGTACTTTAGAGTTAAAAACAAAGTTTTAACCTCTTACTCAATTGATATCACAATTTTGACAATAGAGCTTACACAAAAATTACTTATTTGAGCTGTAACGTAAATGCTGAAAATAGAGAAGACAAGTAATTTGGTGAGGCGGTTCCCCCGTCGTCCTCGCTTCGGGGTACGTCTGCCCTCAATTCTAAAACTAGAATTGAGATATATTGTATAGATATCACCTGTTTGAATGAACAGTTTATACAAGGATTGAGCAACAAATATACAACAAAAATCTCAATGTGTTGAAAGTTGCCTTCACTCCTTGCCCCTTGATTCAAGCTGAATCAAGTTCTTCGATTTATGTTGATGGACCTCCGACTCCAGCCACCTTATTGAAGAACACGTTGTTGTTCAAACCTTTGGCTCCGACTGATCTCAACAGCACCAAATCGAACCCGAGATCTTCCTTTCAAAATCACCGAATCCGCTACTAGACTTGTGAAGACCACCTCTTCACAATCACCTTCGCTCGATTGATCGTTGGTGAAGAATCTCGTCTAAAACCCCCCAAAATTCGAACCAATCTTGGAGGGCAAAACCCCAATGGTTTTATTCAAGAAAGAACCTGTCGCAATCTTCAACCCGAGCTTGATTCTCCAATCTAAGCCTCGAACCTTATCACCTTGAATCTCTCACAAATGCATTTCAAAAATGATTGTGTGTAATTGAAATGTTGTGAGATGTTGAAGATGAAGATGATGAATCTTGGACACCTATTTCACTCTTTCTTGTTTTTGAACACATGAATCAAAAGAATATCGAATGTTGTTGTGTTAAAATGAACAAACTTCTATTTATAGTAATAAGCAAATCAACCAACAAAACAGATTTTCAAACAGATTGGAAATACTACACTGGCTGTGTCAACGCGCGAATGGTCGACCATAGGTTGGCGTGCGCTGACCCGTGTGAAATGCAAAGGCTCCATGTGCTGACTTATGGTCGACTCATGGTTGCTGTGTGCTGACTGTATGGTCGACTCATGGTTGCTGTGTGCTGACTGTATGGTCGACTCATGGTTGATGTGTGCTTACTGTATGGTCGACTCATGGTTGCTGTGTGCTGACCAGTGGGAAATGAACTGATTCATACGCTGACTGTATGGTCGACTCATGGTTGCTGTGTGATGACCAGTGGGAAATGACTCGATTCATGAGCTGACTGTATGGTCGACTCATAGCTCCAAAATATGCAAAAAATGACATGTTTGTTGTTTCGTGCATCTTGTCACAACTATATATCAATCAATTATATTTTAATGAAATATGATGATTTAAAAGGATATAGGAAGGATGTAATATGTTAAGTATTTCATGACGACTCCGATTCATCCGAGGTTGTATTTTGTCATCATCGAAACTTGAGAACCTATGTTGTGAGACAATTTGCCCTCACATCAAGCACTGTTTTTCAGAAGACTCTGATAGTATTGTTCACTGCAAGTACTGAGGATCTGATCTCCAAACTATGCTCTGATTGATTTCACGCTGAAGCACTCTTGCTGCAACACTCTGATACAGCAAACTCTGATGACATCAAGACTCTGGTCACTCAAGGCTCTGATGTTGATTGCTGCGAAATAGAAACTTGTTGAAGAAGATTATTCAAAGTTATGTCCGTTGGCATATTCCAAACGTCTCTTTCCTCTTTCATGCTAGACACAAGAACTCAGGCAAAAAGGATTTCTCTAAACGTTCTACTTCTAGGAAAGATCTGTTAGAACACATATTGGTTCTTAATAATAACTCTTTGTTTTGATGATAACTGTTAGGAAATTTTATATTTAAGAATTATATACTCTAAAATTTGCTTGTAAGTTTTACTGCAGATTGAAATGAAATTAACTCTCTAGAAGCAAATCTGTATTGCATACAAGACGTTATCTTGACTCTGAAGCGCCAGATGCATCCTGCAGAAGAATCTGATTGCTGTTTACAGAAGATCCTGAGCGTAGTCTCCAGAAGGATCTGAAGCAAGAAGCTCCAGAAGATTCTGAAGTTAGTCAGAAGCATCTGAAGCTTAGAAGAATATTGTATGAAGAGTTTCTCAAAGCATAATTTCTACAGAAGTTTCTGAAAGTACTAACGCTGCCAAGTACTGAAGTTCTGTGTCAAATATGCACTGATGATCAACACGCTGAAAGCAGATATGCTGCAGAAGACTCTGATACAGCAAAGTTCTGAACATCATTAGAAGACTCTGACTCAATCAGACTCTGAAGAACTTGCTGAAAACTGAAGAAGAAATATTCAAAGATTATATCCGTTGGAGTAAATCAAACGTCTCTTTCCTCATTTGTGCTAGACACAATAACACAGACAAAAAGGATTTTTCTGTGCTATCTACTTCTAGGAAAGGTCACTTGATGTGAAGACAAAAAGGCTCAGACCTTTTTGGGACTCTCTTTTCAACACTCATCTTCCTTGGATCAGCTGCCTATAAAAGGAAGTCTCCACCAAATTCTTCAGTGACACAATTTCCTGAAAAGAAATCATATTATTCAAAGCTCTCATTCTTTCATATTCTTCTTAGAATTTCTTGTACTTAAACTTAAGAGAAAAATCATTGTTGTGATAAAAGCTTTTTAGAAGCATTCATACTCTTGTATTTGATTTACATTGATTGTAAAGGTTTTTCCTTAAGAGGATTCAGTTGGAATCAGTAGCTCTTGAGAAGACTAAGAACAGTTGTTCTTAGGTGTTACTGTTGTAATCAGTTTGATTAAATAGTGGATTAAGTCCTTGTTGAGAAAGGCAAATCACTCTAGGAAGGGTGGACTGGAGTAGTTGTTTTTAAACGAACCAGGATAAAAATAATTGTGTCATTATTTTTAAAGTCTTAATCTTTCATACTTATTCAACCCCCCCCCCCCCCCCCTTTCTAAGTATTATCTCACCTTCAGTTGGTATCAGAGCTCCAGTTTTGTGTGTGCTACCACTTAACAGTGTCAGTAAAGATCCAGAGAGAAATACTTTGATATATATTTATTTGTTACAATGCCTGATAATTCAATATCCAATATTAACAATAAATATGAAGAAAGGGACAGGATCAGCACCAAACCCCCAATGTTTGATGGGGAGAAATTTGACTACTGGAAAGACAGAATTGAGAGTTTTTTCCTAGGATATGATGCTGATCTATGGGATCTAGTCATAAATGGATATGTCCATCCCACAGATGGGAATGGCAAGAAGATTGACAGAAAATCTATGACAGATGCTCAGAAGAAAGATTTTAGAAATCATCACAAAGCCAGGACTATATTATTGAATGCAATTTCACATACTGAGTATGAAAAAATTACAAACAGGGAAACTGCTTTTGATATGTTTGAATCCCTAAAAATGACTCATGAGGGAAATTCTCAAGTTAAGGAGACAAAACCTCTGGCTATGATCCAGAAGTATGAGGCCTTCAAAATGGAAGACTCTGAATCTGTTGAAGCCATGTTCTCCAGATTTCAGATACTCACTGCTGGGCTGAAAGTTCTGGACAAGGGATACTCTACATCAGATCACGTAAAGAAAATCATCAGAAGTCTGCCTACCAGATGAAGACCAATGGTGACTGCCTTGAAGATGGCTAAAGATCTGAACAAGATCTCTCTAGAAGAACTCATCAGCTCACTGATGAGCCATGAGATTGAGCTTGAGGAAGATGAACCTCAGAAGAAAGAAAAAGGTAAATCTGTTGCATTAAAATCTAACAAAACTGCTAAAGCTTTGCAGGTCATTCAAGAAAGCTCTGAAGAATCTTCTTCTGAAGAAGAAGATGAGTTATCCATGCTGTCCAGAAGGATCAACAGACTCTGGAAGCACAAGGGAAAGAAGTTCAACAACTTCAGAAGATCTGATAATAGAAAGGAATCTTCTGGACACAGAAGATCTACCAAGAAAGAAGTTGTGTGCTATGAGTGCAAAGAACCTGGGCACTACAAGAATGATTGCCCCAAACTTCAGAAAGAAAAACCCAAGAAGAAGTTTAACAAAAAGAAGAAGGTTCTGATGGCAACATGGGATGACTCAGATGAATCTGAATCATCTTCTGAATCAGAAGAAGAATGTGCTAATGTTGCACTGATGGCCAGCACAGAGGATCAAGAGGAAGGTACCTCAGGATATGAATCACATTCTGAATCTGATGATGACACAGAAGAGGTAATGGCTAAACTTACCAAAGAAGAACTTACAAAAGTTTTAACAGAAGTTCTTAAAAGTTATAACAATATCAAACTCAAATACAAGAAGCTGAAAATCAATCTTGAATCTGAGATTGATCTTCTGAAAACAGAACTTGTTGAGCAAAAAGAAATTAATCTGAAAATCAAAAATGACTTTGAAATAACTCAACAAGAATCTGAATCTGAGACTAAGTCATGTGAAAACATTTTAGAAAAATATGACTCTAGCTTTCAGAGATTTCTTACTAAGAGCATAGACAGAAGCAAGATGGCTTCTATGATCTATGGTGTTAGTGGAAACAACAGAAGAGGTATTGGATATGAATCTTCATTTGGAAGCAATCCAAAATCTGTTGACAAACTTTTCATCAAGAAGACACCTCTGTATTCTCAATTTAAATTTGGTCACTTAAATGACATTAAACACACAAGCTCTGAGAAGAATACTTATGTGTTTAAACCCAAGGCAAGTCAGAATAAACATTATGTTGAAAAACAGAAGTTTAGACAAACCTACAAACCAACTAACCCCAAAGGACCCAAGAAGATCTGGGTACCTAAAAACAAAATAATTCTTGTTGCAGATGTTCTTAGCAGCAAGGTCAGGACGCCAATCATGGTACCTGGACTCTGGATGCTCACGACACATGACAGGAGAAAAGTCTATGTTCCAAAGCCTGGAACTTAGATCTGGAGGTGACGTGAAGTTTGGAGGGAACCAGAAGGGCAAGATCATTGGATCTGGCACTATTGGAAATGGTAAACTTCCCTCTATTACTAATGTTTTACTTGTTGAAGGGTTAAAGCATAACTTATTGTCCATAAGTCAATTAAGTGACAATGGTTATGATATTACCTTTAATCAAAAATGTTGTAAAGCTATTAGTCAAAAGGATGGCTCTATCCTATTTAGTGGTAAGAGGAAAAATAACATTTATAAAATAAATCTTTCAGAACTTAAAGTTCAAAATGTTAAATTCCTCTTGTCTGTTAATGAAGAGCAATGGGTCTGGCACAGAAGATTGGGCCATATTAATATGAGACGTATATCTCAGATTAATAAACTTAATCTTGTCAGAGGACTACCTAATCTGAAGTTCACTTCAGATGCTCTTTGTGAAGCATGCCAGAAAGGGAAGTTTTCAAAAACATCTTTCAAATCAAAAAATGTTGTTTCTACTTCTAAACCACTAGAATTACTTCATATTGATCTGTTTGGACCAGTGAAAACTGCATCCATCAGAGGCAAGAAGTATGGATTAGTCATTGTTGATGACTTTAGTAGATGGACATGGGTAAAGTTCTTAAAACACAAGGATGAGTCACATTCTGTGTTCTTTGACTTCTGCAAGCAAGTCCAGAATGAAAAGAATTTCAAAATTATAAAAGTCAGAAGTGATCATGGTGGTGAATTTGAAAATAAATATTTTGAAAAATATTTTTCTGAAAATGGCATTGCTCATGATTTTTCCTGTCCTAGAACTCCATAACAGAATGGGGTTGTAGAGAGGAAAAACAGAACTTTGCAAGAAATGGCCAGAACCATGATCAATGAGACAAATCTGGCAAAACATTTTTGGGCAGAAGCAATCAATACAACTTGTTACATTCAGAACAGAGTGTCTGTTAGACCTTTTCTGAAGAAGACTCCTTATGAACCGTGGAAGAACAAAAAGCCCAACATTTCTTATTTTCATCTTTTTGGATGTGTTTGCTATATTTTAAACACTAAGGAAAATCTGAGCAAGTTTGATTCCAAAGCACAGAAGTGTTTCATGCTTGGATATTCTGAACGTTCTAAAGGCTACAGAGTATACAACACTGAGACACAGATTGTGGAAGAATCCATTCATGTCAGATTTGATGATAAGCTTGGCTCTGAAAAGCCAAAGCAGTTTGATAACTCTGCAGATAGGGAAGTAGTCTTTATTGACTCTGAAGTTCCAGAAGCAGACAAAATTCAAGTGAAGGAACCAGAAGCAACTCCAGATGCTACTCTTTTAACTTCTCAGATGAATAATCTTAACATTTCTGAAGAGTCAACTATTAGAGGATCATCATCCAGAATTAAAGCTTCTCATCCAGAGGATGTCATTATTGGAAAGAAGGATGATCCCATTAGAACAAGATCCTTTCTAAGATCATCTGAAGCATCACTATTTGGACTAGTGTCAGAAATTGAACCATCTTCTGTAGATGAAGCTCTGCAAGACAATGATTGGATTATTGCCATGCAAGAAGAGCTAAATCAATTCAGCAGAAATGATGTATGGGATCTAGTTCAGAGACCTCAAGGATTCAATATAATTGGTACAAAATGGGTCTTCAGAAATAAGCTAAATGAGAAAGGAGAAGTTGAGAGGAATAAGGCAAGGCTGGTTGCTCAAGGGTACAGTCAGCAAGAAGGTATTGATTACACTGAGACATATGCTCCAGTGGCAAGGTTAGAATCTATACGCCTTCTTATTTCCTTTGCTGCACAATATAACATCACTCTGTATCAGATGGATGTTAAAAGTGCCTTTCTTAATGGTATTATAGAAGAAGAAGTTTATGTCCACCAACCTCCTAGTTTTGAAAATGAAAATTTTCCAGATCATGTTTTCAAATTAAAGAAATCTCTATATGGATTAAAACAAGCTCCCAGAGCTTGGTATGAGAGATTGAGCAATTTTCTTCTGGAGAAGAATTTCATCAGAGGCAAAGTGGATACAACACTCTTTTGTAAAACAATTAAGAAAGATCTTCTAATTTGCCAAATTTATGTAGATGATATTATTTTTGGATCAACAAATATTATGCTTGGAAAGGAGTTTGCTACATGTATGCAGGCAGAATTTGAAATGAGCATGATGGGAGAACTCAGATTCTTTCTAGGAATCCAAGTTAATTAAACTCCAGAGTGCACCTACATACATCAGACAAAGTATGTTAAAGAACTTCTGAAGAAAATCAACATGTCTGACAGTAAGCTGGCAAAGACTCCAATGCATCCTACTAGCTCACTTGGAAAGGAAGAGGTAAGTAAGAAAGTAGACCAGAAGCTCTACAGAGGTATGATTGGATCTCTCCTTTATCTTACTGCTTCTAGACCTGACATATTGTTCAGTGTTTGTCTGTGTGCTAGATTCCAATCAGATCCTAGAGAATCACACTTGACAGCTGTCAAGAGGATTCTAAGGTATCTGAAAGGTACTTCTAATGTGGGTTTGTGTTACAGAAAATCTGATGATTTCAAATTAGTTGGATTCTTTGATGCTGACTACACTGGAGACAGAGTGGAAAGAAAAAGTACTTCTGGAAGTTGTCAATTTCTAGGAAGAAATCTAATCTCCTGGTACAGCAAGAAGCAACCCACAATTGCACTTTCAACTACAGAGGCTGAATACATTGTTGCTGCTGGATGTAGCACGCAGATGCTCTGGATGAAGAGTCAACTAGAAGATTATCAAATTTTTGAAAGTAACATTTCTATCTTTTGTGATAATACTTCTGCTATATGTTTGTCCAAGAATCCCAATTTACATTCTAAGGCAAAACATATAGAAATTAAGCATCATTTCATCAGAGACTATGTTCAGAAGGGAATCATAAATTTAGCCTTTGTTGATACAGATCATCAATGGGCAGATATTTTTACAAAACCCCTTGTTGAAGATAGATTCAATTTTATTCTGAAAAATATTGGTATGGATTTTTGTCTAGAATGATATTTATCAGAAGCAAATTTTTACAGATGCAAAAATGCTTAATGCTCTGAAGTATTTCTTCTGATTGTTTATTTTATTCTGATCAATATTTCCTGTGTGAAACTCTGAACTAACAATCTTTAGAAGATCTGAACATTGGCTAACGTTTCATTTCTTAAGAGAATTCAGAACAACATGCAAGCAACCACGTGTCACACCAAATCTGAAGAGGTGGCGTGTACACAACTGAAGAGACGTTTGAGGTGAAGTTTGAATAGTGAGAATCTTGGTTTTCCCCCCAAATTGTCAGAAGCAATTAATGTTTTGAAATGATTATTATTCTCTTCATTTAATGCTTGTCCAAACGTGCATTTTTTTCTGACTGTTGATTTGCCTAAGTGTTTTAGTATAAATACATGTCTTGTATTCACTTTCACACTTTTCACATTCTCAGTAATTACATGTGTTTTCATCTCCTCTTTTCTCTGCATAAAAACCCTATACCTAAGCGTTTGACAAAGCATTCTTCAATGGCATCTTCATCATCAACAACTGCTCAATTCCAATCTTCTATGGCTGCTGTAACTTCAGAAAACATGGGTGTTGCTCCATATTCTCCTCCCAAAAGAACTCTTCTAACCCCTGTTGATAAGTTGGAAGTTCTATGTGAATCTATGGTTGAGTTTGATTCTCTGGCAGAAAATGGGTTTGAGTTTCGTTCCATAATTGGAGCTCAAGGATGGGTTAAGTATTTTGATAGGCTCTTTGGACCAGTTTACCCTTTCCTTGTGAAAGAATTCTGGATTCATGCATCAGTTTACCCCAAGTTCATCTTATCTTCTGTGCTGGGAAAAGAAATTATTATCACAGAAGATCTGATAAGAAAATTAATAGGATATGAAGAAACAGATGGTGTTTCCCACTTGCCAGCTGGGCGTGTGGACATGGATGAGGTTTATGAAGAAGTAATGACTGCTGGTCAAGCTTCTAACAAATTCAAAGATCTGAAGCCTGATTACAAGATCTGGGCCAAGATCTTCATGGGATGCATCCACCACAGGAAGTCAACAAATTCTCCAGACTATGTCAATAATGAACAGCTCTATTTCATGTATTCCCTTAGTCAGAGCACCAAGGTAGATCTTCCATACATTCTGTTTATGCATCTGTGGAACCATATCAATGCATCTAGAGAATATGTGAAATAGAAAGGACAGAAGATCAGAACTTGGATCCCCTTTGGAAGGTTGATCTCAGATCTTCTTACTGAGAATGGCTTGGTAACTGCTCTGTACGCGGCTGGAGTTACAGAGGAATTAGAATTTATAATGGGAAAGCCTCTGAACGCTAAAAGTCTTCTGAGACTCAAAATTTTTGATGAACTCACAACAGCTCCCAAGAAGCTAAATATGTCAGAATTGAATAAGAGGGTTCCTGTAGATGACTTTCCTTTATTCTTTGCTGAAGAACCCAGACATATAGTGGTTATGTATATTGATGAATGCAAGAAGGAAGGAAAACCTGTTCCTGCTAATGTGATTCAACTAGCTAGACAACCACTACCAGATGCAGGAGAAGAAGAAGCACAACTCCAGAGGCAAAGGACTCAGCCTGTAGAAGAATCTGCACCTGCTCAGAAGAAGATCAAGATTGCTGAGAAGCCAAAGAAGCTCTTGAAGAGAAAAGAATCTGAAGAAGCTGCTTCTGTACCTACCAAGAGGATCAAAATAAAAGGTACTAAATCTTCTGTATCTTCTGCAAAACTTGTTATTAATGATTCTAATGTTAAGTCTGTTCCAAAACCTCCTTCAACACAAACCACTTCTGTCACTGCTCCCAGTTCTATATCTCCACAAAACAAACAACAACACAAACAACAACACCAACAGTTTCTGTACCAAAACCATCTCAACCCAAAATTCATATCAAACAGTTTGTTCCACGACCTCAACCATCAGAACAACAACCATCAGATCAACAACCATCAGAACAACAACCATCTATTCAACAACAAACCTTTGAACATCCAGAGAACCAACCAAAAGAATCTTAACCAGAAAAAGCATCTGACAATCCACCATCAAATAATCCACCTTCTGAACCCATTGCACCTATTACTTCTGAACCTGCAAAAGTAACTTCTGCTCCAGTTTCATCAGAACCAATATCTGTTTCATCTGATTCACCCATCTCAGAATAACCATCCAAACAATCTGACATTCCTTCAGAACCTACCAATACTTCTGAACCTCACATCCCTGAGACAGAAGTTCTTGATGTCACACCACTAAAAACAGTGTTTCAAGTATCTTCTACCTCTTGTACACCAACCACATCCTCTAACTCATCAGAATCAGAAATTCACCCAGACTTTCTAATCTCTCCATCTGAAAAATACTCTGAGATAAACCAACCTGAAACTACCATACCTTCAAAAACTCCCATTCCAGATCCTATTCCTCCACCTGCACCATCATCTGAGATATTAATCCCCAATTCCAATCCAACATCTTCTATATCTTGTGCCCAAGTTTCTTCTCTTTTTCATAATCTGTCTTATGGTTTCAAACTGAAAGATTTTTATGACAGAGTTGAACCTTCTGAACCCCTCAACCCTTTGAAACCAAAATCCACAATGATCCTTCCATCTGTGATTCTTGATTACTTAAAATCTATGCCAGATGTAGAACCTTTAGCAACCATATCACATTCTGCAAAATCTGATAAAGCTGTTGTTTCAGCTCTGCAAATTGCATCTGATAACACTGTTGCATCTGTTGAACCACCAAAATCTGCTTTCAAACCCTACTCAAATGCACCTTTTGATGTTGTTACCCCTCACAGAAGACCAAAACCTCATTTGCTTAATGCTTTAGTCAGATCTAAAGAAAAAGCTCCTGAGATACCCTTCATTCCATATTATCCTCCTCCTCCTCTGATTTCTATCCAAAAATCACTTTTTCCACCAACTCCCCAACCTAAACCTATAACTCTGGAAACCTTATTACGACCACAGCCCAGACTTAATATTGATCATTATTATCAAACATTTTTGCAATAAATACATATGTATTTAGGTACTGTTCAGAAGAAATGCTCAGAAACAATGGATGCCAAAGAATCTGACATCATCTGGAACGGATTCATCAACAGATTCAACACTGTAGCTTCAAATCTGAAGAATGTCTGTTCTGATGATGCAAAGCTAAGAGCTGAAAGGACTCTTTTCTAGACTGTCAATAAAACTGAACCTCTACTTCGTTTAGATGCTCCTCCACCATCAACAGAATCTACTGATAATGCATTGGCTATGACTCTGATAGACCCCTCCTCAGAATCTACAGAACCAATGGAAATTGACTCTGTTTAGGCTACAGAATCTCATCATAATTCTTCATCTGAAATAAAGAAAGAACATCCAGATTTTGAAGATAAGATTGCTGCTCTGGAAGCTGGACAGTCAGAGATAAAATCCTGGATGGCTAAGCAGGATAAGAAGTCTGAGGATATGACAAAATGGATGTAAAAGCAAGATGAGAAGAATGAAACTATGACTAAGTGGATGTCCAAGCAAGAGCAATCATCCTCTGAGATTACAGATCTATTGAAGATGCTTTTGTCCAAACACTCATAGATATTTGTTTTCATTCTAATGTGTTTGCCTCTGTTGTTTGCATCTGTACCTTATTGCTATATCTTCTAATGTTTGCCTATGTACTTTTGATCTGGTCTTTTGAATGAATCAAAGTTTTCTCCATTGAATTATCTTATTTACTGTTTCCTTTTCTTTGTCTTTTTAAAAGTTTTTACTTTTTGCTTATGACAAAAAAGGGGGAGAAAATATAGATCTGAACTGTTTAATATAACTTCACCAGAATGAAACTTCAGACATATCTATTTTATCTAACATTTAATCTGACTATTTCAGAACATTTGATAAGTATATTCTATAAAAGAAACTCTGAGTCTCTCAGATCATTTGTCTTTTATCAAACTCTGAATCTTATATCTGCAAGACATTCTGACCTTCAAATGTTATAAGAACAAACAAGATCTAACTCTGAAGATTACTCAAGACAAAAGGGAAGTTTCTATTCCTTATTCATATTTAACTCAGGGGGAGATTCATCATCTCAGGGGGAGTTATAATTCTATATGTTCAGTTAAACAAAATTTCTGATACTTTTTGTCATCATCAAAAAGGGGGAGATTGTTAGAACACAGATTGGTTCTTAATAATAACTCTTTGTTTTGATGATAACTGTTAGGAAATTTTATATTTAAGAATTATATACTCTAAAATTTGCTTGTAAGTTTTACTGCAGATTGAAATGAAATTAACTCTCTAGAAGCAAATCTGTATTGTATACAAGAAGTTATCTTGACTCTGAAGCGCCAGATGCATCTTGCAGAAGAATCTGATTGCTGTTTACAGAAGATCCTGAGCGTAGTCTCCAGAAGGATCTGAAGCAAGAAGCTTCAGAAGATTCTGAAGTTAGTCAGAAGCATCTGAAGCTTAGAAGAATATTGTATGAAGAGTTTCTCAAAGCATAATTTCTACAGAAGTTTCTGAAAGTACTAACGCTGCCAAGTACTGAAGTTCTGTGTCAAATATGCTCTGATGATCAACACGCTGAAAGCACACATGCTGCAGAAGACTCTGATACAGCAAAGTTCTGAACATCATTAGAAGACTCTGACTCAATCAGACTCTGAAGAACTTGCTGAAAACTGAAGAAGAAATATTCAAAGATTATATCCGTTGGAGTAAATCAAACGTCTCTTTCCTCATTTATGCTAGACACAATAACACAGACAAAAAGGATTTTTCTGTGCTATCTACTTCTAGGAAAGGTCACTTGATGTGAAGACAAAAAGGCTCAGACCTTTTTGGGACTCTCTTTTCAATGCTCAGCTTCCTTGGATCAGCTGCCTATAAAAGGAAGTCTCCACCAAATTCTTCAGTGACACAATTTGCTGAAAAGAAATCATATTATTCAAAGCTCTCATTCTTTCATATTCTTCTTAGAATTTCTTGTACTTAAACTTAAGAGAAAAATCACTGTTGTGATAAAAGCTTTTTAGAAGCATTCATACTCTTGTATTTGATTTACATTGATTGTAAAGGTTTTTCCTTAAGAGGATTCAGTTGGAATCAGTAGCTCTTGAGAATACTAAGAACAGTTGTTCTTAGGTGTTACTATTGTAATCAATTTGATTAAATAGTGGATTAAGTCCTTGTTGAGAAAGGAAAATCACTCTAGGAAGGGTGGACTGGAGTAGTTGTTTTTAAACGAACCAGGATAAAAATAATTGTGTCATTATTTTTAAAGTCTTAATCTTTCATACTTATTCAACCCCCCCCCCCCCCCTTCTAAGTATTATCTCACCTTCAAGATCAAGTCATGTGAAGACAAAAGGCTACAGCTACTTTTCATTACACGGTCTTCAAGCTTGCAACGCCTTGGACTTTTTTGTCTATCAAAGAAAGCCTTCAACAACGTTCTACAGTTGACGTATTTTGACGAAAATTGACAAAACTATTGAAAACTCTCTCAAAGCTCTCATACAAATTATATCTCTTTGTTGAATAGTTTCATTCGTTCTTAAACTTAAGTGTATAAATCACAGTTGTGATATAGCTTTCTTAGAAGCATTTTAAACACTTGTTTAGTTTACATTTGATTGTAAAAGTTCCTTAAGAAGACCAAGTTGTGGTCAGTAGTTCTTGAGAAGACTAAGACAGTTCTTCTTAGTGGTTGACATTGTAATCTGTTTGATTATAATGGATTAAGTCCTTGTGGAGAAAGGCAAATCACTCTTGATAGGGTGGACTGGATTAGTTGAGTTCAACGAACCAGGATAAAAATCATTGTGTTTTTATTGCCATAATTATTTGAAAACCCTTATTCAACCCCCCTCTAAGTATTTTCTCACCTTCAAAGAAGGCCAACAATCCAAAATAGTAAGGAAAGGGCCATAAACTAGATAGGTGAAGTTCGCAACGAAGGCTTCTCTAGGCGAAGGATTACTCGCCTAGCAAACTTTTGGAAACTTGTTTGGGGAGAGTTCACTGGGCACAGACACTTCAGGTGGCACTTTTGGGGTTCGCTAGGCGAAGCACTTTGTTCGCCTAGCGAACATGACAGCTCAACTGACCCTTCTATAAGTAGCATGGGCTACTTTTTGTAAAAATATCTAATTTCTTGTACTTGCATTTGAGAGGATTTTTCTGACCTAAAAACCCATTCTTTCATTTCTCATCATCTCTTAGCAATATTTCACCAAAATAAGGTGGATTCCCATCCATTCTCAATTATTCGACTCAAATGTTGATCAACCTTCTTCCGAAACTTGTTGCTCAAGCTTTCAAGGAAATGAGTGGCTAAATCTCTCTCTTGTCAAGGTTAGGAGTAGTTAGTTCAGATTTTATGTATTCTTCTTAATCTCTTGTATGTGAACAATGTTATGATCAATGTAGATGAAGTTATTTGCTACTATTTGTACATTTATGGTTTGGATTGCTTTAGACATGAACTTTCTAAGCCTTGACTTAATATCTTTATCTATCAACTATACAAATGCTATAGATAGATTTGAAAGTTAATATCCGCTTTGTATCGATCTTAATGATTATTGTTTCGATTGTTATTTAGAGAGATCATTTAACGGTCAAAACAATAACATTCACGAAATCTCTTTAGAGATGAACGTTTTTGCGAGGATACGCGGTTATGTTGGTTAAAATTTTGTTCATATATTTGATTGGTTGGATACATTTAGGACGGACTAGCGAACCCTAATCTTGATATGCTTTTATCAAACTTAGACCGACTTTTATTCCATTTTAATTCTTGCAAACTTATGTTACGAAATTGAAGCCATTATAAAACCCCCCTTTTTCTTAAGTCATTAAACCGTTGAACGACAAGCATTTATATTCTCTTCAATCCCTATGGATACGATAAAACACTACTTCAAAATACTTTCTAACCAAATGGCGTCATTGTCGGGGATTGTTAGTTGAATATTGCAAGCATTGCAATAGTTTAGTGATATTAAGATTTTTGTATTGTGAATCTATTATCTTTGTAATTCTTTGTGCTTTTTAATTTGTTTAGTTCGTGTGTAGAATTCGTTTATGTGCGGACAGGTTCGGCCGGAAAACCTTCTTTTTGATCCTGAGATTGAGAGAACCGCTCGGCGTACCAATAGTCGCACAAGGCGAAGACGACAACAAGCTATTGAAAGACAAGAGCTCGGAAAATCTTCTTCATCCACTCCACCTAATTCACTGATTATGGCAGCACCACCTCCACCTCCACCTCCAGTTTCTGTCCCTTGTACAAACAGTCCAAGACACACCGCTCAGTTCGCACGTAATCTTCAAAATGGAAGACAAGCCGAGATGAAGACGAAAATCCTAGCACTTATCTATCAAAATCCTTTCACGGGGTTAGATCATGAGGATCCGTTTGCGCATCTTACAAAATTCTATGAGATTGCGGGCGCAACGGGAGTAACCGAAGCTGACGAAGAGTCATTATTCAGGAGACTATTTCCTCATTCCTTGATTGGGAAAGCAAAGGAATGGTATCTTGATCAATCTACAACAATCATGACGGATTGGAATATTTTGGAAAAGAAGTTTCTTGAACAGTTCTTTCCACATAACCGTTTCATGGAAGCTAAAATTGCGATAGCTGTGTTTTCTCAAGGAGCAAGTGAATCCCTCAATGAAGCTTGGGAGAGATTCAAGTCTATGTTAAGAAAAT
Organism: Lathyrus sativus; assembly: GCA_963859935.3. Lineage (NCBI taxonomy): Eukaryota > Viridiplantae > Streptophyta > Magnoliopsida > Fabales > Fabaceae > Lathyrus > Lathyrus sativus. The sequence goes on along the minus strand of OZ012738.1, from coordinate 69,214,324 downwards.
GCAAAGGACACGGTTTTGATGAACTTACTCAAGTTCATATTTTCCACAATGGTCCCATTTCGGTTCACAAGACCTTATTGGATGCTACGGCGGGAGGTTCTTTGATGTTTAAAAGCCCCGATGATGCAATTGCAATTATTGACAAGATGGAACTTAATGATCACCAAGGGAATCATAACCGTGGGGTAGTCAAAGAAAACCAGGCGTGCTCGAGTTAGGTACGAATGACGCTATTCTTTCCCTAAATAAACTTCTTACGCAACAAGTGAAGCTTTTAACTCAAAAAATGTCAAAGCTTCCACAACAAATCAAAGAGATGCAAGAAGTTTCTACTCAAGTTCAAGTGGCGAGTTGCGAATTGTGTAAAGGTGACCATCTTACCGGATATTGTCCTCCCGTTTTGGAAGAAGCCAATTATGCCGAAAATCAAAATCAAGGATACCAACAAAGACCACCTTATCAACAAGAAAATCAAGGTTATAAAAGACCTAATCAAGGTTACCAACAATCGTGGAGGCCGCAAGAAGCCAGAACTTCAAACCGTCAACAATATCAAAATTACACTCAACCTCCACAAACTCAAAGTGCACTGTCAAAGATGGAGGAAGTTCTTACTCAATTCATGCAAATGTCAATGTCAAATCAAAAGAACACTGATGCGGCTATCAAGAATTTGGAGACTCAAGTTGGCCAATTATCAAAATAATTGGTCGATCAACAAAAAGGGCTTTTCACGGCTACCGCTACTCCAAATCCGAAGGAGCATTGCAAGGCGATTCTTACAAGAAGTGGTAGAGAAATTGATATGGGCGTAGGTGAGAAGGTAGTGGTGGAGGAAGTTGTAGTTGAAAAAGAAATTGAAAATGTTGAGGGAGAAGTAGAAAAAAAATGTTGAGGGTGATTTAGTTGAAAATGAGAAAGTGAAAAAAATGAGGAAGGAGAGAAAAGTAAGAGAGAGGAAAGAGTGAGAAAATCGAGAAAAGGAAAAGAGGAAGTGAACACGATACCGATTCAAAATTTTCCTTACCCGCATGCTCCGACAAGGAAAGACAATGCTAGACACTATGCTCAATTTATGGACATATTCAAACAATTGCAAATTAATATTCCATTTTCCAAAGCATTGGAGAAAATGCCAAAGTATGCTAAATTCATGAAGGACATTATCATGAAGAAGTAGCGGTATACGAATCAAGAAACGATCATGGTGGATGCTAGTTGTAGCGCAATTATTCAACGTACTCTCCCTAGGAAAGAAAGTGATCCGGGACGAGTCACTTTGCCCATCACAATTGGAAATACTTATGTTGGCAAGGGGTTGATTGATTTCGATTCTAGCATAAATTTGATACCCTTAACTATTGTGAAGCAGTTGGGATACATGGAGTTGAAATCTACTCAAATGACTTTGCAACTTGTCGACAAATCTACCACTCGCCCTCAGGGTGTAGCCGAAGATGTGTTGATAAAAGTTGATAAATATTTGTTCCCAATTGACTTTGTAGTAATTGATATGGAAGAAGATGAAGACTCTCCATTGATTCTTGGCCGACCTTTCATGAAGACCGCACGCATGGCGATTGATATAGACGATGGTCTCATGAAAGTAAGAGTGCTTGATGAGGAGATTTGCTTCAATCTTTTCGAAGCCATGAAGCTTTCTAAAGACAAAACCGATTGTTTTAGAATTGATGCAACAAAAGTCACAATTGAAGAAGTCAAGGAGTTATTACAAGTTTCCACATCATTACAACAAGTTCTTACCAATGCTCTTTCAAAAGTCAATGAAGAAGAAAAACGAGAAATTGAAAAGTGTTTGCGGGAACTTGAAGAGTTAGAGGAAATCCCACCTTTGAAAGAAAAGGTGGAAATTTTGAAAAAAGAGAACAATGAGGAAGGAAAGCTTGAGTTGAAGTTGTTACCATCTCATCTAAAGTATGTTTTCCTTGATGAAGAGAAAAACAGGTCGGTGATCATAAGTTCGGAGTTAACCATGGATGAAGAAAAGAAATTAATTGTGATGTTGAAGAAAAATCAAGAGGCAATGGGTTGGACTCTTTCCGACTTAAAAGGTATAAGTCCTTTCTATTGTATGCATTGAATATTCATGGAGGACGATTTCAAGCTGGTAGCTCAACCACAAAGAAGATTGAATCCCACTATGAAAGAAGTGGTGAGGAAAGAAGTTGTAAAAATGTTGGATGCCAACATGATTTATCCTATTTCTGATAGTCCGTGGGTGAGTCCAATTAAAGTGGTGCCGAAGAAGGGTGGAATGACGGTTGTCCGCAATGAGAAGAATGAGTTGATTCCAACAAAAACCGTAACAGGATGGAGAATGTGTATTGACTACCGTAGGCTAAATCAAGCTACGAGAAAAGCTCATTTTCCTCTTCCTTTCATGGATCAAATGCTCGAGAGGCTTTCTGGTCAAGAATACTATTGCTTTTTGGATGGGTATTCCGGGTATAATCAAATCATTGTCAACCCGGAAGATCATGAAAAAAAAACTTTCACTTCTCCTTTCGGAACCTTTGCTTATCGGAGGATGTCGTTTGGTTTGTGTTATGCACCAACGACTTTTCAACAGTGTATGCAAGCTATATTCTCATACTTAATTGAGAAGACGATCGAGGTGTTTATGGATGATTTCTCGGTTTTTGGGCCGTCATTTGATCTTTGTCTAAAAAATATTGATGTTGTCTTGGAGAGGTGTGTGGATACTAATCTAGTGCTTAATTGGGAGAAATGCAACTTCATGGTCACGGAAGGTATTGTGCTCGGGCACAAGGTTTCTTCAAAGGGACTTGAAGTTGATAGAGCTAAAGTGGAAGTGATTGAAAAGCTACCGCCACCTCTGAATGTGAAGGGAATTTGAAGCTTTCTAGGTCATGTGGAATTTTATCAAAGATTCATCAAGGACTTCGCGAAGATAGCAAAGCCATTGAGTAACCTGCTCAACAAAGATAAGTCTTTTCTTTTTTATGATTCTTTCATGACAGCTTTTGATTCTTTGAAACAACACCTAATAACTGCACCCATAATTTTCGCACTGAACTGGAAAAATGATTTTGAACTTATGTGCGACGCAAGCGATTATGCGGTTGATGCAGTTTTAGGCCAAAGAAAAACTAAAATTTTCCATGCGATACATTAGGCAAGCAAGGTTCTGAATGAGGCTCAAATTAATTATGCAACAACAGAAAAGGAATTGCTTGCTATAGTGTACGCATTAGAAAAATCTAGGTCTTATTTGATTGGATCAAAAGTTATGGTTTACACTGATCATGCAACGATCAAGTATCTGCTTACCAAACCGGATTCTAAGCAACTGTTAATTTGTTGGATTCTTTTACTTCAAGAATTTGATCTTGAAATTCGTGATCAAAAAGGGTCCGAGAATTTAGTAGCAAATCACTTATCCCGACTTGTGAATGATGAAGTCACAAAACATGAGAAACAAGTGAGGGAGGAGTTCCCCGATGAAAAATTGTATATGGTGAAGGTTAGACCTTGGTTCGCCGATATGGCTAACCACAAAGCCACCAGATTGATGCCAGAAGATCTAACTAGTCACCAAAGAAAAAAAAAATTGTCTGACGCCAAGTACTTTGTTTGGGATGAACCACATCTTTTTAAACTTGGTGTCGGTAACATTTTGCACATATGTGTTTCTGAGGAAGAAGCCAAAGATATCCTGTGGCATTGTCACAACTCTACGTATGGAGGTCATTTTAACAATACAAGAATGGCCGCTAAAGTCCATCAATCGGGATTTTATTGGCCGTTCTTGTTCAAAGATGCGTACGCGCAAACAAAAAGTTGTGACAAATGTCAAAGGATCGGTGGAATAATGCAACAAAATGAAATGCCACTGCAAAATATGATAGAAGTCGCAGTTTTCGATTTTTGGGGCATTGATTTTATTGGTCCATTTCCACCGTAGTTTGGAAATAAATACATTCTTGTTGCGGTAGACTACGCCTCCAAATGGGTGGAAGCCATAGCTAGTGCTAAGGCAGACGGGAAAATCGTAATAAATTTTTTGAAAAAAAACATATTTTCTCGTTTCGGTACTCCTTGAGTGTTAATAAGTGATGGTGGTTCGCACTTTTGTAACACTCAGTTAGCCAAAACTTTAGAGCAATATGGTGTGCGGCACAGAGTTACAACACCATACCATCCACAAGCTAACAGACAAGCGGAGGTATTGAACCGAGAGATTAAAATTTTGTTGGAAAAAACCATGTCTACCTCACGGAAGGATTGGTCAAGCAAGCTTGACGATGCCTTGTGGGCCTATCAGACCGCTTTCAAAGCTCTGATTGGTCTCACGCTGTTTAAAATGGTCTACGGAAAAAATACTCATCTTCCGATGGAATTGGAACACAAAGCCTTTTGGGCTTTGAAGTTGCTAAATTTTAATCATAACTTAAGTGGCGAAAAAAGAAAAAGCCAACTTCATGAGTTGGAAGAAATTCTCCTTCAAGCTTATGAGTCGAACAAGATTTACAAGGACCGAGCGAAGATATATCATGACAAAAAGCTTGTGACCAAGACATTTGAGGTAGGACATATGGTGTTACTATTCAATTCAAGGTTAAGATTATTTCCCGGAAAATTAAAATCCAAATGGTTGGGTCCGTTTCGAATTCGCGACATTTTGAGCTACAGGGCTATTATTATTGAAGATATCAAGACCAAATAGAATTGGACTGTCAATGGCCAACGGTTGAAAATTTACTTAGGTGGTGATTTCGAGCGGGACACCACCTCCATGCATTTCGGCGATTTGTGATCGCATCGGACCGTCGAGCTCCAACGACGTTACAAAGCGCTTTTTGGGAGGCACCCCAACATTATAAGTATTTATTGCTTTCTGTTGTGTGAATTTGGTGCTTAATGTGGTGGAACTTGGCTGAGTTATGTTGTGCTTGGATGTTTTAAAAAACAAAAACCTGTCATGTTCGCTAGCACCTTCGCTAGGCGAAGACAGTAGCGAACATGTTCGCTAGGAAGTTCGCTAAGCGAATAGAGCGAAACAAGTTATTTTATTTTAATTCAGTGGGCCACCTATTTGAGCCCAAAATCATTTTTTTGTTTGTTTTATTGTTATTCTGAAGTTTCTTAGGGTCTCTCCTGCACTTTCACACTTACCATATTTCACTCTCACTCACATCATTTGTGCATCCTTGTAAACCCGGATTCTCTTCTCACTGCCTCAACAACCTAATCACTCTATTCAATCAGGTATGTATCTGTTCTATTTTTCTTTGATTGAGTGCTCTAAATTTCTTGAGAATAAACCATGTGGGTTGTTGTGTGTGAGTTACAGATCTGTAGAATCTAGGGTTGCATGTCTATGTAAAAATGTTCTTAGCATGCCAATTAATATGGGTATTGAATTATGATCAAAAATAAATGGATTGCCTGGATTTTAGTTGAAAATAGTGGGAGAAAACAAAAACCCGCAACCTTCAGTAGCACCTTCGCTAGGCGAACCTGGAGCGAGTATTCGCTGGGCTTCGCTAGGTGAAGCTAGCAGCGAATGTGACCGATTTTCATTTTTCTGCTCTGATTACTAATCTGTTTTATGGATACTTTTGTTTCTCTTCTGTGTTATTGCAGATGGCTTCCAGGTTTGGTGCTTCTAAAAAGAGGAAAGTTGGCAGCACATCTCGTCCTCAACCGATACAGTATGTCACAAAATGATTTGTGGGTCTGAAATAAGCCGCACGATATGTGGTTCTGGAAAAGCGGTTTCTTGTTCATCCAGAGGGCGAGTACAAAATGTTTATCGGACTCATCCCTAACAAGAAGTGGGATACATTGGTGACTCCAACAGATAGTTACAACATTGAGATTGTGCGTGATTTTTACGCTAATGCACTTCCGAATGATGATGAACCTTTTACCTGGACCACAAAGGTATTAGGACAACATGTGGTGTTTGATAGAGATGCCATCAACAGGGTGCTTGGAGGACCTCTCACCTTGGGTGTGGAAGAGACTGAGTCCGAAGAGGACTAAGTCTTTGATCTTTTGATTTTATTGCTTTGTATTTCATATATTTTGTTTTGTTATTTCAGATATTTGGGTTATGTACTATTTTGGGGTGTTTTTTCCCCATGCACATTTTATTTTGTTTGAATTATTGTTAAATTTTTATGTTTAAATTATTTTTTTTCTTTTAAGTGATTTTTAATAATTTTCTGGTTGTTGTGTTGTTGAAACTTCTAGATTGGTTGCTCTCCAAAAAGAAGTATGCAATGAAGGTGCATCCGAGTTTGGATGGCAATGATAAAAAAAAACAAGCGAATAATGCTAAGGTACATGATTACCTTTGGTTAGAATTTTATAATGCATTAAGAACTTTAATCTCTTCATAAATAAATATTGTTCTTTTTGCAACATTGTTGAATGAATGGTTCACCTAGGACTTAGAACCACAAATTGTGAGGAAACCTCCATTGTACACTAAATGTTGGATTCTAATAAACTGTGTTGATTCATTTGATTCATGCTTTGTCTTTTATTATTGTGAATTTGTGGAAGTAATTAGAAATGATCAAGGCGCTTATTTTTTACCGAGCACAACCAGTTCCAAAAGCAACTTACCCGTGAGCAGAGAGTATTTGTAAACCCCTTGAGCCTAAACATTATGAATCTCTGCTTTAAATTGTGCGAGATTCCAAAAACTTTTTTCTTGAACCCTGGAATTTGATGTTAATTGTTCTTTTTGCCTAAAAAGAAATTAAGGCATTCACTTGAGGTTTGAGTAAAAGATAAGTTGGGGAGAACGGAAATGAAATTTGGTAGGTTGCCACAACTCTTGAAAAACCGAGCAAGCATTGAAAAAAAAATTGTTATGTGAATATGAATGTAAAAAAAAAGAGAAAATGAATGCTTGTTTGGAAGAAAAATAGTGAAAAACAAAAATAAGTTGTGAAATAAGAGTTGAGAAGGTTTCAAATGAGAACAAGTGGAATGAAGTTGGGATGTGTGAATAACTTGTACAATGAATGTATCTTTTGCATCGGGGCAATTTCGTTTCAATGACCTTAGATATGTCCCTTGTTCGTAAACCCGACCAAGCTACAACCGGAAAAGACCTTAGTGATCTTCTTGCTTCCATATTTTCATTTATAATTTTTAGATGTTGTATGAATTGAATTGATTTTGGCATTGTTTGTTAGAGAGTGAAATTGTCCCCGCGGTTGCAAACACGTAATTTCTTCAATCCTTATTCGAAGAGGAGAGATAGGGTGATTCATTCAGGATAACATTGTTGTTGATTGATATATGTTTTTCATTGCTTTAAAACTTTAGTTCTTGTGTGCTGTTTTATTCTAACCATTGGGAACTTGTGTCTGGCGGAAATTCTTGTGTTTGAGCCATTTGATCCAATTTCGGAGAAATATTTTTCTTAAGCAAATCCTCTTGTTCATCAAGAGGCATACTTTTCTTGAGGACAAGAAAGATTCTAGTTGGGGAGAGTTGTTAGATACCCAATTGTGATTATTTGAGCTATCAAATATGGGCATCTTTCACTCATTTTTTGTCAAGAAAGTGTTCAAAATCACTCTTGCTTTGGTTAGTTTGCAACTTTGTGTGAAAGTATCTTGGTAACTTTAATTTGTGTGTTATTGTGCAGGAATTTGGCATGAAATAGTGAGAATTAAGACACAAGAAAGATGGCAAGGAAACCAAGACAGCAAGCAAACATTAGCAAGTTCGCTAGGCGAACTGGCCAGTGAAGCTCCCTCCAAAACTTCACAAAGTTAGCTAGGCGAACTATGTAGCAAAGGCCAAGAATCCAAAACAGTAAGGAAAGGGCCATAAACTCGCTAGGCGAAGATCACGGCGAAGGCTTCGCTAGGAGAAGGATTACTCGCCTAGCAAACTTTTGGAAACTTGTTTGGGAAGAGTTCACAGGGCACAGACACTTTAGGTGGCACTTTTGGGGTTCGCTAAGTGAAGCACTTTGTTCGCCTATAGAACATGACAACTCAGCTGACCCTTCTATAAGTAGCATGGACTACTCTTTGTAAAAATATCTAATTTCTTGTACTTGCATTTGAGAGGATTTTTCTTACCTAAAAAACTCATTCTTTCATTTCTCATCATCTCTTAGCAATATTTCACCAAGAAAGAAGGTGAATTCCCATCCATTCTCGATTATTCGACTCGGATGTAGATCAACCTTCTTCCGAAACTTGTTGCTCAAGCTATCATGGAAATGAGTAGCTAAATCTCTCTCTTGTCAAGGTTAGGAGTAGTTAGTTCATATTTTATGTATTCTTCTTAATCTCTTGTATGTGAACAATGTTATGATCAATGTAGATGAAGTTATTTGCTACTATTTGTACATTTATGGTTTGGATTACTTTAGACATGAACTTTCCAAGTCTTGACTTAATATCTTCATCTATCAACTATACAAATGCTAGAGATAGATTTGAAAGTTGATATCCGCTTTGTATCAATCTTAATGATTATTGTTTTGATTGTTATTTAGAGAGATCATTTAACAGTCAAAACAATAACATTCACGAAATCTCTTTAGAGATGAACGTTTTTGCGAGGATACGCGATTATGTTGGTTAGAGCTCCATTCACATATTTGATTGGTTGGATACGTTTAGGACGTACTAGAGAACCCTATTATTGACATGCTTTTATCAAACTTAGACCGACTTTTATTCCGTTTTAATTCTTGTAAACTTATGTTACGAAATTGAAACCGTTATAAAAAACCCATTTTTCTTAAGTCATTAAACCGTTGAACGACAAGCATTTATATTCTCTTCAATCCCTGTGGATACGATAAAACACTACCACAAAATACTTTCTAACAGTGTTATACAGGAAAAACTTCGACACAGTCTTATTGTGTTATGTTGATGAACACGAAGAAAGCCTGTTGATGGAAGAAGTTCACGAGGGTTCATTTGGTACTCATGTCGTTGGACATGCAATGGCCATAAAATTATTGAGAGTTGGGTATTATTGGATGACTATGGAATCTGATTGTTTTAAATACGCCAGAAAGTGCCATAAGTTCCAGATTTATGCTAACAAGGTGCATGTGCCACGACCCCTCTGAATGTACTGACATCTCCTTGGCCCTTTGAAATGTGGGGCATTGATATGATTAGAGGGATTGAGCCGACTGCTTTCAATGGGCATCTATTCATAAAAAAGGATATCATTTATCGTTATGGAATCCCAGAGTGAATCATTACTGCTAATGGTTCTAAATTAAATAACAAGATGGTGAAGGAATTGTGCCAGAGTTTCAAAATTGAGCACCATAATTCTTTACCATATCGTTCGAAGATGAATGGCGTTGTTGAGGCAGCGAACAAGAATATCAAGAAGATTATGCAGAAGATTTGGTAACCTACAAGGATTGGCATGAGATGTTGCCCTTTTCATTACATTGTTATCGTACTTCGGTGCATACATCAATAGGGACAACTCCTTTCTCACCAGTGTATGGTATGGAGGCAGTCCTACCACTAGAAGTTGAGATTCCTTCTTTGAGAGTATTGGCTGGTGTGAAGCTTGATTAAGCTGAATGGGTGCAAGCCAAGTTGAATCAGTTCAATCTTATTGACGAGAAGAGATTGACAACCATTGCATATGGTTGGTTGTACAAGAGCAGGATGAAGAAAGTCTTTGATCATAAAGTGCGTCCTTGGTGCTTCTGGACATGTGACTTGGTTTTTAAAAGGATCCTTCCTCCTCAGACAGATCATAGGAGAAAATGGAATCCAAACTATGAAGGTCCATATGTGGTATGAAAGGTTTTCTCTGGTGGATCCTTATTACTATCAACTATAGATGACGAAGACTTTACATCCCCGACGAGCGCATACATAGTCAAAAAGTACTTTGCTTAAAAGAGACTCGCTAGACAACAAAAAGAAAGGTCCATGCAAAAAAAAACAGAGAGGGCATCCTGGAGAACCACAAAAGGAAAAGGTACGGGAAAAAATTAGGGATAAAAGAAAAAATAATAAACCCACAAAGTTGAAAACCCAAAAAGGTAACTTTGGCAAAAATGGGTATCCCGGTGGATTGAAAACCCGAAAAGGCGATCCAGGCAAAAGTTAGGGATTTGAAAGTAAAGAACTATGGTATGTGTTTAATGAGTGAATTCATCTTGATACATGGTTATCCTGAAAGAAAGGAATTAGTTCAGTCAGCCTTTTCAGAAGGCGAAGAATTTATGAACATTGAAGACATACAGGTCATAGCTGAATCGACACATGGTGGATATCTGTTCCCACATTGTCGACATTTGTATATTCTTTTTACTTTTTATGCAATTACTTCTTTTCACGAATTACACTCAAAGAGATTTTCATTTCTGTTTTTACTTTTACTGTTTTGTTTGTGAAAGCGTCCGATATTTTTGATAAAAATTACATGTGAAAACATAAGGCTTTACAAAGCATATTCAAAACAATGAAGTTACTTGAATGATAGGTGTCATGAATGGTAACTAAAGTAGCCATTTCGCATTTAGAACATCCCATTGCTATTTGTTTGATTGCAGGATGACATGATCATCTCCCCAGTAGAGCTTTTCTCCCCAACAATGAAATTCTAACAGTATCAGCAGTGCATGGTGAATCATTCCTCCCCAAGCAGGAGTTCTGAAGGTTGTGTTCCCCAACCAAATTTGATTTGTACTCTCCAACGAGTTCCCAACAGTTGACTAGATCAGACATAATGGTGTTGGTATACAAGCAGGAAGTTGTGCAGCAGGAGACTTGTTGTTGCGTTTCCCACAACAGAGATTTTGTCTTCCCCATAGAGTTTTATTGTCAAATCAAGAGTAATTCCACCAGCAACGCTGTACACTTATCTCCAGCAGGTTAAGGTTGAAGGATATTCCTCAATGGCAGGGTAATCTCAGTGTTATTACCCGACAAGATTGGTATCATTGACTTCTCTCCCTGAGCAGAGTTTGGTGTTAATTCCCTTGACAGATAAATAAGCGGTGGTTGATATCCCCGACAGGTTCAAAGTCCAATGATCATTGGGATTCTTCTGTATCAGATTTTTGTTTGATCTCTCAGGAGATGTTACTCATAATTCCCAATAGAGGGAGTTTTCAACAGAGTTTTTTTCCAGAAAGGACATTCAGTGTGTCTTCCTTAGCAGAGTTTGTTTCCTGATCTTCTCAGCACTTTTCCGATGGAGTGTTCTTTTGTATAGCATAAGCATCTTTGTATTGCATCCCCCAAGCGCGTAGTAATTCCATTTTGTATGGATCATTATGCCATATTCAAACATATGCATTTGAAGAATAAGCCAGGTTTAATATCATTGTTTCTAAACGTTTCTCCAGCAGATAATGGCATAACTCAAGAGATTTTGTGTTGTTTTATCCCTAGAAAAAATCATTGATAAATGTGTCCATCTTACTTGTATTCCCCAACAGAGTTGTTTGTTTAAACTTCTTTTTCCCTCAGCGGAATTTTCTTTTTAGGTCGTAAGTCGGTTGATTCTACTTCTTGTATATCCTGGTTATATCCCAACTCTTGGTTGGTAGTCCCTGTTTCATTCCAACTTTTAGTTGGTAATCCTCGTTGTATCCCAACTTTTGGTTGGTATCTTTTGTAGGCCATAGCCCAACTTTTGGTTGGTGTCCCTTGTGGTTCTCCTAACTTTTGGTTAGTACTCCTTCTTTTAATCATCTCAACTCTTGGTTGTTAGTTTCCAGCTTTATCCCAACATTTGGTTGGTACCTTTTCATGTTATCCCAACTTTTAGTTGGTATTCTCCCCTACGAAGTCGTCATCTTAACTTTTGGTTGGTAGTCTTCATTTGTGAGTTCGCTTTCGGTCGGTGTTCTGATGATTCTAACTTTTGGTTAGTACCCTTTTATCCCAACTTTTGGTTGGTATTTCTTGTTGATCATCCCAACTTTTGGTTGGCAGTCTTCATTGTGATTTCACCTTCGGTCGGTATTCCGGTGATTCTAACTTTTGGTTAGTAGCCTTTTATCCCAACTTTTGGTTGGTATTCCTTGTTTTATCCCATCTTTTGGTTGGTATTCTCTCTGGTGATTCTAAGTTTTGGTTAGTAGTCTTTATTCAAATTTTTGTTTGTCATCTTTTGCTATCCAAACTTTTGGTTGGTATCTTGAGTTCGTTGGCTATCCCAACTTTTGGTTGGTACCCGCTACATTTAAGTCCACCTTCGATTGGCAACCACTTTACTCTATACATCCTCACAGTTTGCAAATTTTCGGGTTATTTTGGTATTCAACCGCCACGTACCTTGAATGTCTGAAAGTCGTTGCTATAATTCCTTTAGGTCCAAGTTGTATGAATAGGGGCAGCTGTAACACCCCAAAATTTGCCATATCTTTTTCTTATCTCTTGGCTTATGTTTCTTTTCATTTGCATCACCATTTGTGCATATCATTGGTTCTAGGCAGGGGATCAAGGTATCTTGTTCAATTCTCAAGAAGAAGAGTGTGAGTCTCAAAGCTCAAGCAAGGGTTTATCCTCAACCTTGTGGTGTTCTCAAGCCCCAAGGTCCTCTCATCATCAAGGCATGTCTCACAATCATTTGAATCAAGGTTACAAGCATTGATCACCTCCTTCTATCTTATGAACAACTGAATTAGGATTTTGGTCAAAGGGAATTTGTGGCTAATTTCTTGGGCAAGACATGGTTCTATGGCAATACATATCTTGAAGGTCCTATACTTGTATTATGTTTCATCCTAATCCATCACATGAGCTTCAATCCATGGAAAGAGTGCTAGGGTTTCATCTGATCAAGAAAAGTCAACTGTGGCTCCATAAGGTCAAAGTCTTGGATTTCAAGGTCAATCAAGGGCATGCTATGTGCTCTCAAGTTTTTTCATGTGTTTGGAACAAGAAAAGTCTAGGAGAAACATAAAATCAGGAGTTTGGTTTGATAAGGGTTTTGTTGAAATATTTTCCAAGTGTAGAAAACCCTAATTCTGACAATTTTGCAACATCCATAACTTTCTCATCCTTGATTCAATGGGAGCGAACTTGTTATCAAATTATAAAGGAAATCATGAATTACAAGCGTGTAAAAGAAAGCAAGTCCAAAAGATTCATAGTATGTCATTTCAACACTTAGAAAATTTTTTAAGTATAGAAATTCAGCTTGAGGTACATGTTTTCAAGCCTATATTTCATGAAAGTTGAAGATAATTCTTCAAGCTTTCCATCCATTACAAGAACTCTTGCATAGGTTCAAACCTCATCAAGTTATGTTGCTTCAAATATAAGGTGTCAAAGTTGCGAAAAGGTTCATAACTTAGAATTTTTCTAAGTTACCTTGGGCAGAATTTTAGATATGACTTGCACTCCATTTTTCTCAATCTTCTAAGGGTTGTTGCATCTTCTTTACAAATTGAAATTTGTTCTTTGGTCTCTTAACTTTCCCTCAAGCACAAGAACTCATGAAATGAAGCATTATTCATGGAATTATGGTGGCTTAAAGGTGGCTATGTGGTCATGTCATCATGCATCATAGGTCACCATTCTTTATGCACATCATTAACTAACTCTTGCAGCATGAATTCATGTTACTTTTACACGCATGATACACCTATTTTTTTTCTTGCCAAAACATTGCTTAAAATGTCCAAACACACACATTTGCATTTTGTACCTTTTGAATATGTTCTTGCCACTCTCAAAACCCCAACCAACAACCACATTTGGATGTCATGCGTGTACTACCCCTCATACCACTTCATTTTCAAATTTTTACCAAAAGAATATCAAAAAAATTTCACCTCAGTAACAAGATTTTTACCTTACAAATCCATCATATATAACCTCAAAAAAACCTAGAGTGAGAAAAGAGATCATTTTTAGCAGCCACAAACCTAGGAGTTCTCACCCCTTAAAGTTTTTTTCTCTCATTCAAAACTTTCTCTCTTCAAGCTTTCATTACCATATTTCTTTCCTTTCATCATTTCAAAGCTCAGAAGAAGAAAAAGGAAGGTTTTGTGGAAGGTTTGTATCAAGTTTCAAAGCTGCAGGGAGTTTCACATAGGTAACTTTCTTCAACCTGTTTCTCTTTGTTTAGTGTTCATTTTGATGTTTGTTTGGTATATTCAGAACCATGAGTTAGTGTAGAATATTTCTGGAATGGTTTTTGTTCTGTTTTTTTATGTTTCAGTTTGGCATCATATTTTCATGTTTGTTTTTCATAGCTTTAGAGTGATTTTAATTGAGTTTTGAGGCCGGATTCATGTCCTCCTTGAAAAATTATGTGGGATGGTGCCTTTGTTTTTTTTGATTTGCTGATGTTTATAGTGGCCACTGGTGAGGCTCACCGGAGAAGAAGACCGGAGATAGGGCTCCGACGTCTGAGGTGTAAGCTGATGTGTTTGATGATGTGTGTAGCTGTAGGCGTGCGTGGCATGTTGACCTATGATGTGGAACGCCACATCGTTTAATGAAACATTGCATTTCACGGAAGTTTGTTTCTTCAGGTTTTTTGGTCATGGGCTGGATCCATTTTGACACCTACACCCCCTTGTTTTTGGCCCAAGCGGGTGTATAATTGCCTCCTTGTTCATTTCTGTTTTACTAGTTCAGCCCCTCCTTTTATTTCTTTCATTTTATTTTATTTTCATTCCCTTTTCATTTTAATTCATTTTTAATACCTAAAACCATTTTAAAATTACCAAAAGATATGTTTATGAATATTTAGGATCTTGAGTTTATTTTCCATATTTTTATTTTATTTTTCATTTAATTTTACTATTTTTAATTAATTTGTTTGTGAAGGGTGTTTACCATTTTAACCTTGGATTAGGGTTGATGTTGTTGATGACTTTTGTGTGCTTTCTTGAGCCTTGCTTTCCACCATATTTTGAACATAAATGAGTAATGTTTGAGTGTTTGTTTGATGCTTGAAAGATGCATTTTGGGTTGTTTTTTATGTGGTTATTTGTGAGCCTCGATTCTTGCTCGACTAGTGAACTTGCTAGCCTAATTGATTTGATTTGAGGATGCATCCATGCTATTAGTTTGGGGATCTCTTACTCACTTATTCTTGAATACTTTGCCTTGAGTTTGAGCTTTTAATTGAAGTTTATTTGACCATTTTTCTATTTTTGGATGATGTATCAAGTTGATGTTGTTTTGACCATGATTTTGTGCATGTCTTGACCTAGTTTCTTGAGGATGTTTCTTGAATGATTCAATTGATGCTTGATGACTCTTGTGTTGGCTTGTTTAATTTTTTTACCTTTATGTTTAGAGGTTCATTGCATGATCACTTTGTCTCACTTACTTCACATGATCATTTGTTTCTCTTATGGATAACTTGAGGGATATTTACCTAGCCTTTTATGCATGAACTTGAGTTTGATTCTTCTTGAGTTTGGTTTATCTTTTGGATTTGAATATTATGTGTATCAATTTAACATGCTTTTGACCTTGATGTTATGGTATGTATTACTTGATCAACTTTCGCTTTGTGCATTGCTTGAATACTTGTCTTCATCATGGTGTATGCTTGCCTAGTTTTGATACATGCTTTGAACTTGAGTCTTGGTGTCTCTTATTTCTATTCATGAGCTGGTGTTTAGATTTATATTCTTGTTCATGCTACTTCCCATCTTGTGTTTTTGACCTAATCTCATTATTTGGACCATGTTTGGCTTGTATGTTTTGGGTTAATTGTTGAAGAGTGCTTAACCATTAATGTAGTTCATGTTTGATCCTCTTTATGTTATTTCTTTACTCTTTGAATTGAGTTCAACATGATATGATGTGCTTATTCCTTTCCTTGTTTCTCACCTCATTTGACTTCATCTCTCTTTGTTTGATGGTTGATATTACTTCTTGTTGGAGTTTAAGTCATTTGTGTGTGTGTGGGCACTTTGTCTTGCCAATTGGTTTTAATCTCAAATCTTTGAGTGTGATTTGGCATGTATGCATTTTGGGTTACCTTAATATGTTGTTGATGTTTACCTTGTATGATTAAGATCAATTCTTGCTTGAGGCCTTTTGAGTTTGAATTTCTATGTTTGTATACTTGGTGTTGCATCTTCTTCTTCTTCTTCTTCATCTTTCATTTCTCTTTCTTCTTTTTCTTTTCTTGAGACTTGTTTAAGTCTGGAGCTTGTTTTTATTTGTGATTGATTAGTATGGTGTTTACTTGTGTTTGTTCACATGATCCCTTAAGATTCCTAGTTCCACTTAATTTCTGATTAAGTTGGGAGTTGAAGAGACATTAGGCTTTCAATCCTTTGTATGATAACAATCAGGATAGTCCCTCTTTGACCTCAACTTTAGGTCCATCATTTGTAGGATAATATTAGGTAGACTTCCATTGTATCTCAATCTTAGGACCATTTTGTATGATAACATTAGGATCCAATTTCCCTTAGTGTTTTCTTTTCAAACTTTTTGTCGTTTCTCTTCTCATCTCAAAACAATTCTAACTCACTTAATAAAGATGATGAACGTTGTGCTCCACGAGCCTTAAGCATATGAGAAATGATGAGTGAGGGGTTTCTCCTTACTTTCCTAGAGCGTTTAGTGTATGTCCCGTATGGGGGAGATATGCGACGCATTCATTCCTATATCATAGTCTTTAGTGCAACGTAAATCTCAGATCAGTTAATTCACTTTTCCATTCTATCGCAAACAAGCATCATTCCTATATCTTCGGGATTGTTCTTCAAACTCATTTTTAGAAAAGAGTACGCTACTTTTCCGTTCTACCGCAAATAAAGCATCAACCCTAACTGTTGGAATAAGAACTTAACATCACTCATAAAAAACACTTAACCAACATGTGGTTTAGTTTGCCGAAATACGTTTACTCTGATTTCTCATACCAGACGATGATACGTAGGCACAAGACGGTGATGTCTTGGCGAGCAACCTTCCCCCCATCGCCCATAGTTTTTCGAACTACGTTGAGTTTGACTTTCCTATTGCACGAGGAAACACGTAGGCATAGGGCGGCGATGTCCTATAGAGTCTCCTTTTTTCTTTTCCCTTTCCCGTTTCTGTTTAGCAGTAGGATCCCGTTGAGTACAACAGACATGGAGGGTGCTAATACCTTCCCCTTGCGTAACCGAATCTCGAACCTAAGATTTGGTTATGATGACCTTGTCTTATCCCTTCTTTCAGGTTTTCTTTGATCGTTTCCTTTCCCTTCATTGGGATAAATAACTTTAGATGACGACTCTTCTGTTTGTTTTCGTCGGTTGTTTTTTCGCAGTTGCGGCAATATGTAGATCATCCTCCGAAAGCAATACCGCACGAAAATAAAACAGGTAACGATCTTATCTTCATTAAGAACTTGAAACAAGTTCCAATGATATTACTAATTTTCATTGATCAAAAGAAAAAAAGAGAAGAGGGTAGAAGGGAAGCCAAATTGAATTACAATATTTGAATCATTCTATCTTTAAGTTCCATCACTCTTCTTGGTGGATTAAAGGCATTAACCCTCATCAACACCCAAATTCCATGGAATTTAAAGAGAAATTTGATCAAAAAAACATCAAATAGCAAGGCAAAACAAAAGGAAATGGAAGAAGGAAGAAAAGAAATCAAAACAGTCCCAAAATAAGGCCAAAAACAACTATTGCCACTGTGTTAATTAATTAACCTAATGTGTTAATCGATTAACCCTTCTTTCTCATATAATGTGTTAAAGTATTTTGACACATTCTCTACCACCACCAGTCCTTAGACACTTGAGCTTTTGATCACTTTATCTTTTAACCATAGATTTAAACTCGGAAAATACCTCAATCACTTCACTTTTCTTCTTGATCAAGTAAGTCCATAGTTTTCGACCGAAATCATCTATGAATATGACAAAGAATCTATTACCTCCAATCGGATCCACCTGGATAATACCACATACATCAATGTATATGATTTCAAGAATTGCCTTCGACTTGGTTCCTACATCTTTGCTGGAGCTGTTTTTATGCTACTTCGCTTGCACACATTCCTCACATACTTCATTTGGAATGTTTATTTCTAGTAATTCTAAAACCATATTTTTTTCTTCAGATCTCTATTGTCTTTCAAATTGAGATGGCGAAGTCTATAGCTCCATATCCATTTATCCCTGCTAGCTGTAGTTGCAAGGCATTTGTGTTCCATCATATTAAGTTCAATCTTGAAGCTTCTATTTTGAGACATGGAAGCCTTCAAGATTAACCTTCCACCTGAGTCGAGAACTCCCATCATCTTGTCTTCAATAGAAAAGTTTTAGTTATTTTTGACCAACTACCTTATGTTGAGTAAATTACTTTTCATGTTTGGAGATTACTGACCCTTTTGCCATATTTCCTCATTATCAAAACGTCTTTAATCCCTTCATCTCCTAAAGTATTTTCATTTTTACATTTTACCATATTCTCCATTGAGGATTTATGTTGACAAACCAATATTTCCTATCAGTACGTGTGACGAGTATCTTGAGTCCAAGTACCATTGGTCCTGGAATCCTACTTCATCTCTTGTAGTGATCATTCGTAACATCTCTGTGCCTCCAAACATTCTTTGGTGAGTTTGTAACCTCACCTCTTTCACCTTCTATGTGCCTCCAAATGATTTCTCAAAGATTTCTCATGCTTCTTTTGACGATTCCACATCACTGACATTTTCAAAATTATCTGGATCAATGCATTAATGAATTATAAAGAGAGCTTTATAATCTTTCTTCTTCAATTCTTTGTGTGTAGTCTTTTTTTCATGTGTCACATTTTCTCGAAGCGACACCACTCCCTCTTTCACAAGATCCAAAATATCTTGAAAATATAAAAAAAAACCTTCATATGTTTACACCAATTTTCATAATTTTGAACGTTCAAAATTTGGAAACTCACCGAAAAATGTCAATTCAGATGATTCATCGCCATCGTGTTTTACTTTCCACGAATCACTAGTCGTGCTCTAGATACTAAATGTTGGAAATTCCCCAAAACCAATAGAGAATTTCGATACACAATTGACAATTGAAAGAATAAAAGAAAAGATGAATTGTGGAAGAAAGAGAATTAGACTTTTGGAGAAAAGAGGAAGATGATGAATATTTTTCTAGAGTTTTTCTATGCACTTCAAACTGAACTTTTAATATTCAAATATGCAATTGCATTCTCTCTCTTCAACAATAAGAGTTGCTCCCTATTTATAGGTTGAGTTTGCTTGCTCTCTAAGAAAAACTCTAACTAACCTAATTTAACTAAAATTACAAAATAAGCCTAAGTCAAAATCTCTGCCGAGTATAATGCTTTGACATTTCGACATAAACGTTTCGATAATTTCTTTGCCTTTGTCGAACAACTTGCTTTGATACTAGAAATTACAATTCAATAAATGAGATTTTGATACTTTGAGGAAAAAATAGTGTTTTTAATAAAAATAGAAAGGTGGGTGGAATTAGTGAAAGTTGAGGGGACTTTTCAAAATTAATTAAAATAAAGAGAATTAGGTTTTACTTATTTAAATAGAAAAATAAATAGAGAGTTTTATTTATTCCAACTATCTATGTTCTCCTAAAAACTAAAATTAAAATTATGTTGTCTTTCAAATCATAAAAAATAATACTTAACATAAATACTTTTAATCTTAAAATAGTTATACTCGAAAATATATTAACGTAACCATTAATTACTATAACTTAAATAAATATATTATTTTTATAAATATATAGTATCAAAATGAATTATACTCTACTCTTTTCTTTTATAATAGTGATTAGAGAGTATAATAAAAATATTAAGAATAACGTCTAAAAAAAGAACACTTATATTTTAATTGATATCAAAGATAAAATTTGATAACTTTTTACGATCGCATTGATAAAATTAAATAATTATTAAAAAAATTAAACTAATAATAAAATTTTATTTGACAATAATTGAAAATAAAAATTTAATTTAATTTAATACTTAGGATAAATACATACCTTTAACCATTTAAAATTAAATATCTAATTCAAAGATACCTACTAAAAAGACATGATATATTATGTGTTTAAACAAGGATTAACCACACAAATAATGCACAAAGGATTCAATGGGAGGGGGATCACTTTTCTCATTAGAATTTTTATTTTATTTTTATGTTTGTTTTACCATAGGTAGAAAACAACTCATTTATAGTATGCGTACTCCGAAATTTACATGATATATTTTTCTTTCCTAAACACAAGTATAATCTTCTTCTTAATCAACTAGAAACACTCCTCATGGATACGATAATTACACTCACCAATTGTTGATTTTTATTGACACAATTTATTGCATACCATAAACACAATTTTAAGTTCAACAATAGGATCCATATTTCAATTTTCTAATTATTTTTCCTTGGCATCTTTAGGTGTTCGGTAACCTTTTAGTACCAAATCCTAAAGTTTAAATATTGAGACATGAAGAAACAAAGAAAAATCCTTATAGTAGCCAAATATTTCTCCATCAAATATTAGAGGTTTGATTGGGTAAGAAGTATAATACTCTACAACATCATCGTTTGTATGTTCCACTACTGTTTTTCTCAAATATCTTTACTTTTACACATTTAAGTTAGAAATTGAGAAAAAAAGCAATAAAGATAGGTTGAAATGCGTTGTAGTTAAAAATTTTTTTTAATGTTTAAGATAAAAATCAAATCAAACTCAGGTGCTAAAAGTAAGGAGATAATAGAAGAGACATAGAGACATATAATTTATGCTAATTCACCTTACAACTCGAATCTACGTCCAATCCCCGTATGTTTGGGAGATTTTAACTATAATCCTACTGATTATAATTTTATTAAAGTATTTTCTTGTCCATCTAACTTATACCTTAGATTTATCAACCACAAATAACTTAATACAATTTAATCTCTTTACTTTCTTAAAAAACTCCGACATATACTTAACTCTTTGAAGAAATACAATCAAATAAAAAATAATTATTTGTGTTTATTAATATCACTCGACAAAGGATGCAAACAATGATAGTCACAAATAGAAGTGTTTAATATTTTAACTAAAAATGTTTTACAATGAGGAAATCAGAGCTTTGTAGTTCATAGAACTAAGGATAAGAAAACAAGTGAAAGCGGTGTCAAAACCAAGAGAAGGAATAAGAGTGATAGGGTGGTGTTGTACCCCAAAATTTGACCAACCTTTTCTTGTATTTGACTTATGTTTCATTTCATTTAACATTTGCATTTGCATAACATTCGTTCTAATCAGGGGATCAAGATTTGTTGTGCCATTCAAGAGTAGGGTCTCTTTGAAACTTGTGCCTAAGGGTCTCAACTTCACAAGGGACTCAAGATCCATGGAGTTTGGTGCATTATGTGATCATGTGGACCATTTTAAAGGTGAAATGTTGACTTCTGGTCATGGTTCAAGTATCTTACATTACAAGTCACCTTTGGCCTCATTTGTGATCTTTTCACACCAATACATGATCATAAAGAAGTTTACCACATTTGAACCAACATGTTTGAGTCATTATGTTCCACTTTTCTCTCAAAATCACCTAAAAAGTCATGACATAAAACTTTGCACTAATTCATTCTCCATGAACACAAACCATTCCACTCCTTTCCATACACTACATATTGCCATTTGCTGACCCAAAATGAGTAAAAGCATGTCTAACCCGAGTGTATAGTAAAAAGGAATATTTTGGTCAAAATTTGAGAATCAAGTAAGATAGCCAACATGGGCCTACATGATCATCATTAAGCCCTCACATATAAACCAAAAGTTTGCCATAGAAGCTCAGAATTGGCTGGTTGCGTGAGAGGAAGAAAGAGCACTCCAAATTTTCTCAAATTGTCATTTCTTCGAATCTCTCATCTCCTTGGTTTATTCTTCAAACTGGTGCTCCATTGTTCTTCACCAAAGCTCAAGGAATAAATTGGAAGGCTGAAGCTTGTGTGCCATTTCAAGAGCCAACGGGGCTGCTCCATTCAGTAATATTCTTCACTCTTTTTCTCTCATTCTAGGCATGTAATAGGTTCATGGTGGATTGCATCTAAAGCCCTATGTCTCATAGGAAATGTTTGTTGCATTATCGTGGCTGTTTGATATCATTTTTAGTTGACATGTTTGAAATTCATGCTTTCGTTTCTCTTGATTCAAGAACCTTTTTCAAAATCCATGGTTAGATTTGGAATCCTTGTGAGCACAGCTTTCTTTTGGTACCATTTTTGTGCATTTTTATTAGGGTTTGGTGACTGGTCTCTGGAGAGCTGGCCGAAGAAGACGACTGGAGCCCTAGCTCCGGCGTCCAGTCACCTGGTGGTCTTTGCTGACTCACCACCCTTTGAATCTTTGACTTTCTTGGGTGTTTATTTCCAATTGGTTTGACTGTGCCATGTGGAAGCGTTGAACCCACATCATTAAATGAAACAGTGTGTTTCATGTTGTGAGCTAAGTCTGGGTCAATTGGGCCGAAATTGATTTTCATACCCCCTCCATTTGGCCCATCAGCACGCATATAAGAGCATTTCAGTTTATTTTCCATTATACTATTGTACCCCCCAGCTTGTTTATTTTATTTTATTTTATTATTTTCTTTTCTGTTTTCATTTCCTATTATTAAAAATACTTTTAGCTATCAAAAATTCTCAAATAATATTTTCTTATAATTAGAAATGTTATATAATTTTCCATAATTTTTATTTCTATTTGTATTTTATTTTTCTATTTTATTTAAAATTTGCAACTAAAAGGGTTTTATGGTGTCTACTTTGTTTGATCATGATTGTTTGGACTTCAAATCCTTATCCCCTATGATCATGGCTTCTACCTCACTTAAGTGAGGGATTAAGGCATCTTTGAGGGTGATTTTGAATGGCCATTGATCATTTTTAATTTGACTTTGAGTTGACTTTTATTGTCCCTCGATTAATGCTCGATAAGGTGGAACACCCTTAACAATTGAATTTTTTGGTGATGCCTTGAGATGGATTTGACCATGATACTTTGGTTTCTGTTTGTAATTTGTCCTATCTACCTTGTGCTTTTTATTTGGTATTTATTGAACAATTCTTCTATTTTTGAGGAAGCTTGCAAGTCAAGTCATCTTAGAAGAGGTTCATACAAACTAGTTTGACCTAGTTCCTTTGGGAAATGACTTTTATGGATCCCATATGCAACCTATGAGTCTTGATGTTTGTTTATGGCATGATGAAGGTGCTGTTTCTTTGGTTTCAGGTCACACATATGTGTAACGTGTTTCACAAGTTACTTAGAAGTTAGGCATTTCCACTTGTTTTTAAGTGTTGAACATGAAATAGAACTTTGGTTCTTCCATTTGCCTTGACTTAGTTTTTGTTTGTGCATTGCTTCTTACCTTGATTTGAGCCTTTCTCTCTTGGTTTTACCACTGCCCTTTGTGCTTTGATCATCATTCAAGGTGATTCGGTATTCATGTTTATGCTTTGAGTTTGCCTTGAATGATGCATCTCTTTTAGCACTTGTTTTCTCCCTTCTTTTGCATGATCAATTTGAATTGTTTACTTGAGATACTTTATATGTGCTTGATGCCCAAGCTTCTTTATCCCATCTTCTCTTTGATCATGGATTTTTGGTTTTGCGTTTTGTTTATCTTTGCTTAAGTGGCTGATGTTTGAATGGTTGTAGGAGTTTAAACTTCTCCCATTTCATCTCACTCTTTTTGACTTGTTTAAGTCAACTTGTTTTGATCATTTTTATTTGTTGCATCATTTGGATTCTTGCATCTCATCTTTGTATCTTTGCATATTATGTTTGCATTTTCATTGACTTATTCAAGTCAACTTCTTCTCATTCTTCATTTCATCTATGATTGGATTATCTGTTGTTTACTTGGTCTTTTGCCATGATCCCTTAGGATTCCTAGTCCCTCTGTTTAAGATGGGAGTAGGAGAGACATTAGATGTTCAATCCTTTGCATGATAACATTAGGATAGATTTCCCCTTTCAATCCCAACCTTAGGAGCATTTTGCATGACAACATTAGGGTTCAGTTCCCCTTAGAGTTTGTGTCTTCGCTTCTCATCTCTTAACTTTCATAAGACATTTAATAAAGGATAATAAATGTTGTACGCTACGAGCCTTAAGTACTTGAGGAATGATAGTTTGGGGGCCTCCTCTCAATCTGTCTAGAGTGTTTAGCATATTCCCTTTGGGCGATATGTGACGCATTCGCTCTCAAGTCATAGTCTTCAGTGCAACATGAGTTACAAACTTAACTCAATCCAATTCTTTATAAAAAACACAAAACAAAACATCAAACCTTTTTATCCCTCGGGATTGTTTGAAAATCATTTTCAGAAAGAGTGTGTTAAGTCTTGGTTCTATCACAAACAGGTAACGCCTAAGTCTCCAATGGTCGAGCAGCAATACACCTAACTGCTAGAACGAAGGTTTAACCCTACTCAGTTAAAACACTTAACCAATTTGTGGCCGTGTTAGCCCGAACTACATTTGCTCTGATTTCTCATACCAGATGAGGATACGTATGCACAAGACGACGATGTCTTGACGAGCAACCTTCCCCCTTTCACCCGTAGTTTTCCGAACTACGTTGACTATGACTTTCCCATTGCACGAGGGAATACGTAGGCATAGAGCGGCGATGCTCTATCGAGTCTCTTTTCTTTTCTTTTGTCCCTGTGAGCCAGCTTTTGATAGATTAACATCCTTTTAGATGGACAACAAGCATGGATCCCGTTGAGTACAACGGACGTGAGGGGTGTTCATACCTTCCCCTTGCGTAACCGACTCCCGAACCCAAGATTTGGTTGCGATGACCCGTCTTTTCCCTTTTTGTAGGTTTTCTATGATTGTTTCCTTTCCCTCTCTTTGGGATAAATAACGAACGGTGGCGACTCTTCTGTCTTTGACGGCCCCTTTTCGCAGCGATGCGATAGGTGGTGTTCAAACCAAAGAAGAGGTGTAAAAGATATAAGAAAAATGATGTTTTAATTGAGAACCAGTGATTAACCAAAGGGGAAGAGTTATAAGGCTTGTTAACCAAAAAGTAGTGATTAACCCAAAGGAAGAATTAGTGTTTTAACTGAGAAACAATGATTAACCAAAAATAGGATGGTACTTTGACCGAGAATCGATGATTTACCAAGGAAGAAAGTGAAAATGGTATGTTAACCGATAGATGGTGATTAACCAAGAAAGGGGTATTAGATAGTCTTTTAACCGAGAGCCGGAGATTAACCAAGGAAAATACTTGTAGGGTTTGTTAACCAAGAATAGGTGATTAACCAAAAAGGAAACAAATTGGTCTTTTAACTGAGAATCGATGATTAACCAAGGAAATGACAAAGTGGTATTTTCACTGAGAATCAGTGATTAACCAAGGAACAAATGTTTTAGCCAATAAGTAGCGATTAAACCAAGAGGAAAAGAATTGGTCTTTTACCGAGGGTCGGTGATTAACCAGAAGCGAGAAAGAAATTGGTATTTCAACCGACAGGCAGTGATTAACCTGAAGAGAGAGGATTTGGTATTTTAACCGAGGATCAGTTATTAACCAAAGGAAAGGGTGAGTTAACTGAGAAGTAGTGATTAAACCAAGAGAAAAAGAGATTGAAGTGCATCATTGTTGTTGATTGATGTGATGAGCGAGACTTGTATTTTACTAGACTTGAATTGTGCTGAAGTCTATGAATGGAGACAAATACTCTTAGGAACTAGGGACTATGCCCTGTACATAGAGATATTCTATACAAGGATAGGGCTGGTCCCTCTCGTTATTTTCCATTGTTTAAAGCTCGTGGTGCACAATTCGTGTCGGAATCGATAAGCATTGAATAACATTCCTTTGTTGTTGTGATTTTTACAGTGCGTCAGTCTTGCCCTGAGATTTGGCACAATGTCTTGAATGGGAAAGGACTTGATCGTGAAGCAAGAAAGAGAATCTTACTCGATCAAGTGGTAAAGGATCACTTGAAGGAACAGGAAACCATGGGAAATACAATTTTCCACGAAATTAATTGATCAAAGAAAAATTTGATCAACTAAACCAAAGGAGGGGAAAAGTGTCAAAACAAATATTTTAACATAGTTAAAAGTTTAATCAAGGCAAAGAAGGGTTGGAATGGTTAAACAAAATTAAATTTACTCAAGAAAGAGTAAATCTAATGGATTGATTGAGTTAAAAAAACATACAAGTGAATTAAGCTACTATGCATTTTTAGTCATTTTACATGTAAACGAACAAGCAAAAGTATATCCAGAAAAAGTGCTTCAATGGTGCAAAAAGATCATAAGAAAATAAAGGAAAACATGCATTTAATTGAACTAGTTTATTGCAGGAGGTGTGCAGGTCAGAAGGGAATGTTGGCACTGATATAGGCCTACCCATGGAAGGCCCAAGGGAAAAGGGAGCAATCTATCCCAAAATAGGGCAAAACATGCAAAAATGCGCAGGTGTAACCGGTTACACAGATTGCAGTAACTTGTTAGATTTTAGCATTACTTCATATGGAAATACGTGCAACATCAAAAATGAATTAGTTAGAGTAATTAGATTTGTGAGGATAATAAACTATTTTTCTACTAAATGGTGTTATGTTACTTCCTTAACATCTAGCTAGTAATCATGATATCATTTTCTACAAGTCTTATTAGCAATTTGTAATTCTCTACAACTTCTATTGTTATATGTTGAGTTTATCGCTTTTTTATATGTTATATTTGTTAAAGTTATTTTGGTAACTTAAGTGTTGTAATCGGTTAACACAGGGGGGTAATCGGTTAGAGCAAAGTCAGTAGCAAAAAATGAAGATTTTGCAGTTGTAACCAGTTAACCGGTGGAGTTAACCAGCTACCACTGAATTGATTTTATTTCATTGTCAGGTGTAATCGGTTAACCAAATGATATAACTAGTTATGAGCCCAAGTTTTTCATTTTTTTTTGTTACTCATTTGTTTGTTTGGGATCTTAGTTATATTGTAACCATTATATAAATGTATAGGATGCACTCTCATTATAAGTTAATGCAATATTCACTTTTCACTCTCAAATCTCTCTCTCTCTCTCTCTCTCTCTCTCTCTCTCTCTCTCTCTCTCAATTTTCCTCTTTGACTATCCATATTCCAATTCTCTCCACCACGGTTCACTAATCTTATGGTTCAAAGTTCCAACATTTGGCATTAAGAGTCTGGTTCTGATCCATAAAAACCTAATTTGCAACATGAATTATGTTTCCAATGAAAGAATCTCTGCAAACCTACTTATCTTTGTGCAAAGAACTATGGCAAATGGTGCAAAAAATTAAGGTGTTGTTTCGCTACCAAGATTTTCTTGAAGTGATTAAGAACGGGGTTACTCCCCTTGTTGAAGATGTAACGATTGCACAACAAGCAATGCACAAGGAAGACCAGAAGAAAGATTTCAAGGCATTATTTTTGATTGAGAATTGTCAATGCAAGTGTGAAAGATCTTAGAGAAGGCCTATGCAGGGACTGACAAGGCAAAGGTGATGAGGTTAAAAACTCACAAGTGTCAACTCGATTTGATTCAAATGGAAGAAAAGGAGACAATCAAATATTTTATAACAAGAATCACACAGTTGGTGAATCAAGTGAAGGCATGCGAAGAAACTATCACAAAGCAGTATGTGTCACAAAAATCTTGCGTTCTTTAACACCAAGATTTGACAATGTAGTTATGGCAATTGAGGAATCGAGGGACCTTGCGACAGTGAGCAAAAAGAAGCTACAAATCCATCTTGAGGCTCATGAGCAAAGGATGGAAGAGAGAAATAATGATAAGGCAAAGGCAGAGATTGCTTTGCAAGCTCGCTTCAACGAGAAGAACAAGAGATCAAAAGGAAAATGGACCATGAAGAGCAAGTGGAATTTCTAGAATTTTGGTGGAAGAGAGCCCCAAAATTCCTAGAATTCGACTTGTCAAAGGGGTGAGAGCAGCTGCAAAAAAATGGTGGTCAAGGAAACTGTAGAGGTGAAAAGAAAAGCTTTGACAAAAGCAAATAGCAGTGCTTTAAGTTTCAAAGGTTCGGTCATTTTTCAAGAGAGTGCAATGCAAACATGAAGGAAACTCAAGGAGATGAAACCAAGGTTACAAGAAAAGAGTTTGATGAAGAAAATACATTATTAGTCATGATCACAAAAGGAGAATGCAACATCAATAGGCTGCGGGGCAGCAACAACAACAACTCAAGGAATTCTACAAAACTGAGTAGTAACTGGTTTCATGATACGATTAATCGGTTACATGCTGCAAAAAAACCATGATGAGTACGAAAAGAGTTTAATGCAGTAAGGAATGGTACTTAGAATCATGATGTTATACTCATATGGCGGGGAGGAAGGATTGGTTTGTTGAAATCAATCATGATATAAAGAACAAGTAAAGTTCGTGGATGACACCACTCTAGCGGCCGATGGAATCAGTGATATTTTGATCATAAAAAGGGATGGTGGAAATTCCTTGATCAAATATGTCTTGTAAATCTAGGAATCAAATGTAACCTTCTAAGTATTGACCAATTTCTTAAGAAGGGTCACAAGATTCACATGAAAAACAAAGGTTTGTGCGTTATGGATTCAAATGGAGTTTTAGTCCTTAAAGCGCCTATGACTCCCAATAGAACCTTCAAGGTTAAGATGAAGGTTACAGAGCATAAATTTCTTACTACTGCAGCAAGTAGAAAAGAGTTGATATGTCATTATCGTTGATAACACGAAATCGTATATATATTTTGATGCATAATTCAACTAAAGTTTAACTGTTTCGATCTGATTTCGGGTTATTTCCGTGTTATTTGTCTGATGTTTTGCAGGTATTTGATGATCACGTCTAAACAAGGCATTATGAAGAAAAGAAGCAATCTCAGATGAAATGTGGACGAAAAAAGAGTGAAAACATCATGAAAAGCGCAGAAGGTTGTTTTTGCTGCTGTGACGACCGTCACAGCTCTATGACGACCGTCACACGGGTGACGACCGTCACACCTTGTGACGACCGTCATGCAGGCAAAAACGCACCACTTCAATTGCACGTTAAAGAAGCAGTTCCAAGTCCCAAATAGTGGACCACTACTCCCTGATTTTTCTGCCTCAAAGTCCACCCTCTCCAATTATAACCGTTAGATTTCCATTTCTATAAAAGGGGAAGAAGGGGACCTCAGAAAGAGAGCCGCATTCATACAACGAAGTGCTGCCAAATTTATTTCCAGAGCAACCTTCCCAGTTTAATATTCTTATTTATTTCTCTTTACTTTTTCTGCATTCCTTTCATTCTTCTGTAATTTCTACTTCTATTGTACGATCAAATTGGCATAAAGACCAGAATCCTGCCAACATCTGTGGAGGATCTGCCCAAAGGCCAATTGGAATATTTACAGGTTTCTCATTTCAATCGTAATTCCAGTTTTATTATGTTGCATATTATTATTTATCATTTTCATTTATGTTTTACCTTTCCCAAATCCATGTCTAGCTAAATTTAGGTAATCGATATGTAGTAATAATTCGAAAGGGATTTGATAATAACCGGTTGAAAAACTTTCTTTTCAAAAGTAATTTATGGTCTGAGTGTTTAAAATTGATTTACTGAATAAACTTCGTCACGAAAGCGAGAACTTATTTAAAAGTAGTTTTGCCACGAAAGTGGGAAATTAATTAAGATACGAACCAACAAGCGAAAGCTGCGGTAAGATCAGATAGTAAACACGAGTCATTCATTTTAATAACAGCGAAAGCACTTTAAAATGAATTAGAACTTAGAGATTTCCAAAAAATAATTTTAACCTCGAGTGGGATACGAAAGTGTACGTTTGGCCCTTAGAATTATGATTAGCGTCAATAACCATCGTGAGGCAAGAGTCTTCAAATCACCATTTTCTGCTTAAATAAACTTTGAAAATTATTTCATACACCGGTAACTTGTCAAATCCCTGAAGAACACAGTTACTGCATATCGATTCAATCAATTATAATCTAAGTAACCGTCTTAGTTCCCCTTTTAGTGGCAATCTTATTCCCTTAAACATATTCTACCTAGCTAAACATAGTAACTCCCGAGAACACTAGTTTGATTACGAGTCCCTGTGGGATCGATATCTATTATTACTACGCGATAGACTGTGCACTTGTAGTTAGGTTGTATTAGACATAGAAAGTCGCGATCAAGTTTTTGGCGCCGTTGCCGGGGACCCGTTTAGTCAATAGTGTAACCTTCTGTTACGCCATATAGACTAGGTTAACAATTTTCATTTTTCCTTTACTAGTGTTGTCGATTGTATGCCAAGTAATCGCTCACAAGGCGATATCTTGAAACCTTCAGTCGCAAAACTAGAACGCTTCTTACATCTAAGAAGCCGAATCATTGAGTACCAACTCAAACATAACATTCCCGATCCTCTCACTCTCATTCCCAAATCCGAAGAAGAATCAAACATGGCTGAAGGACCTCCAAACAAACCGCTGAAGGCATACGCTACACCCTCTCGGATGGAGCCTAGAAGTAGAATTGATGCCCCAGCTATTACCCGAAATGATTTTGAGCTGAAACCGTCATTGCTGTCAGCTATACAACAAAACCAATTCTCAGGAAACGCAACTGAGGATCCGAACGAACATTTAACGAAGTTTGTACAATACGCAGACACAGTGAAAGCAAATGGAGTAACTCCAGACGCGATAAGACTTCGTCTTTTCCCATTCTCTCTTAGAGACAGAGCGTGGACATGGTTACAATCTTTACCATCCAACTCCGTTACGACGTGGGAACAATTGAAAAACGTCTTCTTAGCGAGATATTTCCCGCCAAGAAAAACTGCTATGCTTAGAGCTCAAATCAACGGATTTTGACAAAAAGATACTGAATCTCTTTACGAAGCATGGGAACGATTCAAAGATATGATGAGAACATGTCCTCACCACGGTCTAGAAGACTGTGTGACAATCCATACTTTCTATAATGGGCTTTTATACAATACTAGATTGACAATAGACGCTGCCGTGGGTGGTGCACTTATGGATAAGCCATACGATGAAGCCTATCAATTAATCGAAAACATGTCTCAAAACCATTGCCAATGGGGAGGTGAACGCACTCCAATAGAGAAAACCACAGCGAAAGGTGGGATGTACGAGATCAGCAGTCTTGAAAAGTTCAACGCTAAAGTAGATGCTCTAGCACAGAAGATTGATAGTCTGACCGTTAACCCTACTGCAACCATCGCTGCCGTAACTCCAAATTGCGAGTCATGCGGAAGCACCACTCACAATGCACCCGAATGCCCATTGCTAGCCGGAATCCCACCAGACCAGGTAAATTATGCTCAAGGAAATCCTTACGCAAATACCTATAACCCAGGTTGGCGAAATCATCCAAACTTTTCTTACAAAAGCGAAAATGCATTGCAAATGCCTACTGCTCCGCCAGGATATCAGAAACCAGCTGCTGCTCAGACTGCACCTAGGAAATCAAACCTCGAGTTGATGATGGAAAAATTCATAGCTACTCAAGCTCAAACAAACAAAGAATTCCTGAATCAAAACATACACACTAGCGAGCAAATTAAACAGTTGACCGGAAAAGTAGACGCTTTAGCCACCCATAATAAAATGCTAGAAACACAGATATCACAAGTGGCTCAACAACAAGCCTCTGCTGCCGCACCTGCTGGCACATTTCCTAGACAACCTGAACAGAATCCAAAGGGCCAAGCAAATGATGTAATACTAAGAAGCGGAAAAGAATTGGACGAACCGATCGATCCGAGGACCGAAAACTCAGCCATGCAACAAAAACCAACTGAACAGGTAGAAAAGGAATCCGAGTTAGAGAAGAAGGAAGACAACGAGAAGGAGGGTACCGCAAGTGAAAAAACTCAAGCACCTCCAGCGCCATATAAACCACCTATTCCTTATCCGCAAAGATTAATAAACTCCAAAACTTCAAGACAGTTTAAGAAATTTGTAGAGCTCCTTAAACAGCTGAATATTACCATTCCTTTTACAGAAGCGATAACTCAAATGCCGTTATACGCTAAATTTCTCAAAGAAATCCTGTCGAATAAGAGAAAGATCGAGGATAACGAAACAGTTACACTTACTGCAAAGTGTAACACCATTATTCAAAACTGCATGCCTCCTAAATTAAAAGACCCAGGTAGTTTCTTCATACCCTGCGTCATAGGAAAGTTCGTAATAGACAAAGCTCTATGCGATTTAGGAGCCAGTATCAGTGTTATGCCTTTATCTATATGCAAAAAGCTGAATATGGGAGACCTCAGACCAACCAAAATGTTCGTTCAATTAGCTGACCGATCAGTAAAATACCCCGTCGGAATACTGGAAAACGTTCCAGTACGCATAGGACAATTCTACATTCCAACCGACTTTATAATCATGGACATCAAGGAGGACACTATAACCCCAATTATCCTAGGAAGACCATTCCTAGCTACAGCCGGAGCGATTATAGACGTTAAGAAAGGAAGGCTAACATTCGAAGTAGGAGAAGAAAAGATAGAGTTCATTCTCACCAAGTTCTTACAAGCACCAACCATAGACGATACCTGCTATTTAGTAGACGAAATTGACGAATGCATAAGAGAACTTGAAAATAAAGAGACCACGTATTCAGAAATAATAAAGATTCAAATACCCGATATTTCTGAAGACGATGATTGGCGTAAACCGTATAAAGACGACAGCCTAAGCGAAAGCTTAGCACTGACCCCAAACCACATGCCAGGTCCGAAGAACCCATCTTTAAAACTTAAAACACTACCCAAAAACCTTAGATATGAATTTCTAGACGATGAACTAAAAAGACTAGTGATAGTCAACGCCGACTTAGGACAACCAGAAACCGAAAAGCTATTAGAAGTCCTAAAGAAGTACCCCACCGCGTTAGGCTATAACATAAGCGATCTAAAAGGTATAAGCCCTTCAATCTGTATGCATCGAATTATAATAGAGGAAGACTCTAAAACCTCTAGAAAGCATCCGAGAAGACTGAACCCCATCCTAAGCACTGTAGTCAGAGATGAAGTAAAAAAATTGCTAGATGCAGGAATCATCTATCCAATCTCCGATAGTGAATGGGTCAGCCCAGTTCATGTCGTACCAAAGAAAGGAGGAGTCACAGTAGTTAAAAATGAAAAAGGCGAATCAATAACAAAAAGAGTCTTGACTGGCAGTAGGATGTGTATTGATTATAGGAAGCTTAACAAAGCCACACGCAAAGATCATTTCCCGTTACCCTTCATAGACCAAATGTTGGAAAGATTAGCCAAACATTCATATTTCTGCTATCTAGATGGTTATTCAGGATTCTTCCAAATTCCCATTCATCCTGATGACCAAGAAAAGACTACATTCACCTGTCCTTATGGTACTTTTGCTTACCGCCGAATGTCGTTCGGACTCTGTAATGCTCCAGCAACCTTCCAAAGATGCATGATAGCAATCTTTGCAGATTTCATAGACAACATCATGGAAGTATTTATGGACGATTTCTCGGTATGTGGACAAATTTTCGAAGGATGCCTACAAAAATTAGAAATGGTATTAGAACGTTGCGTAAAAGTGAACCTCGTCCTAAATTGGGAAAAATGCCATTTTATGGTCCGACAAGGAATAGTTCTAGGACATGTCATATCAGATAAAGGAATTGAGGTCGACAAAGCTAAAATAGAGATTATAAAAGATCTCCAACCTCCAAAATCCGTACGAGAAATACGGAGTTTTCTGGGACATGCCGGTTTCTACAGAAGATTTATAAAAGATTTTTCAAAAATCACAAAGCCTCTAACCGGCCTGTTGATGAAAGATGCTGAGTTCGTCTTCGACGACGACTATCTAAAAGCATTCGAAACCTTAAAATCAGCCCTTATCACCGCACCAATTATGCAACCACCCGATTGGCGACTACCGTTCAAAATCATGTGCGATGCGAGTGATTATGCCGTAGGCGCAGTTCTAGGACAAAGGAAGGACAAGAAACTCCATGCCATCAACTATGCCAGTAGAACCTTAGATCCTGCCCAAATGAACTACGCTACCACAGAAAAGGAACTTCTAGCAGTTATATTTGCGCTTGACAAATTCCGTTCTTACTTAGTAGGAGCAAAAATTATCATATACACAGACCACGCTGCCATGAGGTACCTAATAAGCAAAAAGGATGCCAAACCAAGACTATTGAGATGGATCCTGTTATTACAAGAGTTTGACTTAGAAATCAAAGATAAAAAAGGAACCGAGAACGTTGTTGCAAATCACTTATCCCGAATAGAAGGCATTAGACACGAACCAGAACCGATAAACGATGATTTCCCGTACGAACGTCTGATAGCCAAATTAGAAAGTGACATACCCAACTCAATCTCGGAAGGTCCAGAAAAAGCCGTAGAAGCCGTCTATGCCCAAGTCACATTACCTTGGTATGCTGACATCGTTAATTACGTCGCTGCAGGCGTGCTTCCACCGGATCTCACTTATCAGCAAAAGAAGAAATTCTTCCACGATCTGAAACACTATTATTGGGACGAACCTCTACTCTTCAAGAGAGGGGCCGACAACATATACCGTCGTTGTGTCCCAGAGGAAGAAATAGAAAATATCATTTCCCAATGCCATTCAGCACCATATGATGGTCATGCTAGTACATCCAAGACGTGCGCTAAGATTCTCCAAGCCGGGTTATTCTGGCCTAACCTCTGGAAAGACGTTCACATCGCTGTGCTAAAATGTGATCAATGCCAACGAACTGGCAACATCTCACGACGTGATGAAATGCCTCAGAAAGGAATCTTAGAGGTAGAAATCTTCGACGTATGGGGAATAGATTTCATGGGACCATTCCCACCTTCTTTTGGTAATAACTACATACTCGTCGCTGTAGACTACGTGTCTAAATGGATAGAAGCCATTGCTGCTCCAACAAACGACGCACGAGTAGTAATCAAACTCTTCAAAAACACAATCTTTCCTAGATTCGGTGTACCCAGACTCGTCAGTAGTGACGGCGGATCTCACTTCATATCGCGAATATTCGATAAACTTCTCTCTAAATATGGAGTCCGACACCGGGTAGCTACACCTTATCACCCGCAAACTAGCGGACAAGTAGAGGTCTCGAACAGAGAAATAAAACAGATATTGGAAAAGACTGTCGCTAACTCAAGGAAAGATTGGTCGTCAAAGCTAAAAGAAGCTTTATGGGCTTATAGGACCGCTTTTAAGACACCAATAGGTACTACACCCTACAAATTAGTTTACGGTAAATCCTGCCATCTCCCTGTAGAATTAGAGCATAAGGCCTTCTGGGCCATTAAGACA
The DNA here is from genome assembly GCA_963859935.3 of Lathyrus sativus. NCBI lineage: Eukaryota > Viridiplantae > Streptophyta > Magnoliopsida > Fabales > Fabaceae > Lathyrus > Lathyrus sativus. The sequence goes on along the minus strand of OZ012738.1, from coordinate 69,178,993 downwards.
CTCAATTTCAACTACACCGAGGCAGAAGAAAAGCGAATCTTGAACTTACACGAATTGGAAGAACTTCGATTAGACGCTTACGAAAATACCCGTATATACAAAGAACGAACTAAAAAGTGGCATGATAAACGTTCAGTCAAGAAACAATTCAGTGTGGGAGACATCGTATTGCTATTTAATTCAAGATTAAAACTCTTCCCAGGTAAACTAAAATCTAGGTGGTCTGGACCTTATGAAGTGACTAAAGTACTTCAGAGTGGAGCTGTTGAAATTACCGATAAGACGAATGCACCGTTTATCGTAAACGGGCAACGTCTAAAACATTATAATAAGAACGAAACCAGCCCTCAAGTCTGCAGTATAACACTGCTTGAGCTTCCAGCTCAAATACCCGAATAGCTTATCACCAAGCTATCGTCATGCTTTAGACGTTAAAAACAGCGCTTATTGGGAGGCAACCCAACTTTTCCCGCATTTTTCCTCGTTACTGTATTTCATTCTTTATTTAAAATTTTACTTTGAAAATTTAACAAAAATTCTAAACTTATAATTACTACTACTTTCTACTTTCGTTTGTTTTCATATTTTTATTTTTATTTTATTTTTCTCTTTTGTCTTTTGTTTCTACCGCTTTTTGTTTTTAAAAACCCTGACTTCAAACTCCTGTTTTAAACTTTTCAGGATTTTTAAAGTCTTCAAAACATTCCTTCTATTTTCTCCGAATTACCTGCGAGTATGGCCGAGTACGACTTCACAAAGGTTCATTTTCGAGGACTAGCTCAAAAGGCAAGATTTGCAGCAATGACTGAAAGAGAAATCGCCTTAACGCTGTATTATGATAAGTCTACCATGGATAAACTAGGAATCATGGATAGCATTCAATACCTGTTCAATCAACTGGGTTGGGAGAACACTGCTTTGAAAACACGTTTTGCTACCTATAAGGATCTTACCTATGAATTCCTTAGTTCTTTCAGATACATACCCAACTATGGTTTTGGATCCAACACAGAGTTGATTACCTTTCGAATGTTTGGAATGGACCAAACCCATCGCCGAATGTCACTAGCTAACCTCCTAGGATTTCCTAATGGACCGCATGTGTTCATCAGTGCAGAAGATGACGATCTTGATTTTGAACTCGACCAATTCTGGGGTAGAATCACAGGCGACTATCACCCTGAACCAGACAGAATGTATAATGATGATATTCATAACCCAGCTTTCAGATACTTCCATAAGATACTAGCTCACACCCTGTTTGGGAAATAAGAAAATATTACTACAGTATCTAAAGAGGAGTTATTCATCATGTTCTGTGCTTCTCAGAGACGTACAGTAAATGCAGTGCCTTTCATGATGAGATCTTTCAAACGCCTCACGCAGGAACCACAGACACCTATTCTTATAGGAGGCCTCGTGACAATGATTTCCCACGAGCTTGGCCTTAGATTCCACTTAAATGCAAGCACTCGTTTTGGCACCATCCGACCCATGAATATACAATTCTGCTTTAACAGGCGCATTTTAGGAACTATGGGACCTGGACCGTATGAGTACCTCATTAACGAAAAACCAGTACAGCTATTCACACTGCCTGATCATCAGATGACAAGTATCCACAACAAGGACAACTGGCTTTATGAACTGGACGAGCCTATGGGACCTCCTTCACCACAGTCAACACCACAGAACTATATGTATGACAGTGACCACATCTCTAAGGCACACGACTATATGTACTATGAGGATGCTGTATCCGAAGCTGAAGTAGACCCTATGACTCCTCCGCACTACAACACCTATCCTGAGCCTATCCCTGAGGAGACCACCGACAAAATGGATACTATTCTACTCCGATTGGACAATGTTGATGCAGCTCTGACTACTGTAAAGATGACATCGCAGGCATACACAGCGAACTGGTAGTCTTCATGGACTTAGTCTGTGACCAGCTCGACTACTACGCACGGAAATTCGATGAGTTGAAGGCACGAAAAGACTAGATACTAGTTTTAGCAGTAGACTCAGTTTAGTTTGGTTTAGTTTAGTTTCGTTTAATCATTTGAATTTTTCGCATTGTTAGTTTTTTATGTACTACATACAAATCATTTCAATTTCATGTTATTTCAATTATAGTCTTTATTCAATTGTTTTGTTTTTACGTTACTCTTTGTTTATTGGCTGCTATATTACATTGCCGTATCAATACTAGGCCTAAAAGTCACTGCAAGAACGCCCTCATAGCAAAATTCTGCGTTCTGCAGATTTTGCTGCTGTGACTACCGTCATAGGACCCTGACGAGCGTCACGCGGGTGACGACCGTCACACATACGTGACGACCGTCACGAACCCAAAACTGCTATCTGATATAACAGGGGTTGCGTTTTCTCTCCCACTACCCTCATTTCAACTTCCAATCATCAGAACTCCTACCCCACTATAAATTTTCGTTCTCCCCATATTGCACCATATATTTCAACTCCAATCTCAACTTCCAACCACACTTCTGTCAATTTTTCCCACTTTGCAGAACAACCCCAATCTTCAGAACCCTCTCAATCTTCCAACAATGGCGAGAAATGCAGAAACCCCAGATATCAGTAACATTGTCTTCAGCGAAGGTGACTTAGGCGAAAGACAGCGAGCAAACTACATCGCATTCCATCAAAGGTCGCTCCAGCTGACTCATTATCCACACATTCCGTCGCTTACGGAGCTCGGACTCCTTGAAGGCGTAACTTGGATGCTTCAAAGAGCAGGCATCTGGAATCTCTGCACCAATCCACTGCCAACATACGAACAACTCACTCTCGTGTTCTTGAGTTCGTTTACCTACGTCACATCCAGCGGCGACCTCAACCAACACTCCGGTGCCGCATGTTTCTGGATGTTCGGCACAAACTATCAGGTGAACCAAAACCAGATTGCCGCCATCTTACAGCTACCTCGAGGCGAAAATGCTCACCGCCGCCTCACCGATCAGTTCCAGCACGAAGCTTTCGCGCTGTGGTACCAGTTGACCGGCATCAATGCCGATGGTTGGGACTCTCTGCACGCCACGCATATCCATAACCCAACCATCCGGTACTTTCACAGAGCATTGAGCAACACAATCTTCGCCAGAGACAGCAACCATAAGGTGAACTCGAAAGAGCTCTTTTTCCTCCATTGCGTCTTTAACAACGAGCCTGTCAACGCCGCTCCGTTCCTGCTGGCTCACATTCAGGCCAACTGCAACCGTGGCTCGAAGCCATTTTACTTTGGCGGGATTATCACTGCCATTGCACTTGGGCTGAACCTTGGCGACCGCCTCCAGCACCTCCATTCCATCCCCTCGGTGTTCCTTGACACCGACCACTGCAGAGCCTCTCACCTTATCCGCTCCAGAGCTGACGGCAAGTACCATCCGGTAGTGCGTGGCAAAACCGTCTGAAGCATCATCTTTCCATCACGCACCCGGACACACCCAGAGGATCGTACCAATTGGTTATTTGACCTCACTGCCCCTCCTGCTGCCGCTGCTCCAACTCAGGACCACACCCAAGGTTCTGACGATAAAATCCAAGCTGAGTTGGACAGGTCCGAGCAATCGGGGGCATCGCAGCCTCCTCCTTCTGAAGGTACATCCTCTCGCCGCCGCCGCTATCATCCAGTGCCCGACTACACAGAAGAGGACCTCTGCCGCTCTCTCGACCAGCAGGCCTAGATACTCGCTATGCTGCAGCAGCAGAATCAGCGAGCAGACCAGTTCGAAGCTTGGCATCGGACTCAAATGCAACAACTTCAAACCGGCCAAGCTACCATTACTGAGAACCTGGCGAATCTGACTTTGCAGGTCGAAGGAATCTGGGACACTGTCTACCACACAGGAGCTATGAGTTATGAGGACCAAGTAGCCCTTGCCAGAGCCAGAGGACGCCAGCACGGACGTGACCGAGGCAGCGGACATGATTAGGCATCCATCTTTCCTTATTTGTTTACTATATTTCCAGTTTATTTGTACTTTCATTTCAGTTGTATCTCCCTCTCGCATGCTTCAAAATCAGTGGGGACACTGATTGAGATAGTGTGGGAGCGGAGCCTTTATTTCCATTCCACTGTACTTTGAATTTCGTAATTTTTATATAAACATTTTCTATTTTTAGCAAATAAAGCTCGTTTATACATCCTTTTTCCGTTATGCAAACATCCCCACGTTATTCAACGTAAACAAAAATTTTTCGTTCGTTCCTCAAAAGCAAAAGCACCACGAGAATGCACCCGAGTTCAAACCAAGTTTTGAAACTCCGAGGAAACGACATTTCTAACAAAACCAGTACCGTCCTGACACCTTAGATCTCCGGTTTATGCGAGTCGGTTTCACTACCTACGTGTACCAAAGTCTCAAGTGTCTACGCAAACTCAGCCCCAAGTAGTTTATACTAGCAGTCAGCACCATCCTAAAGCACTTCTAAGCGAGCGACCGATGCAAATAAGTGTATGATCTCCAAAAAGATGAAAAATCATGAAAAGAAAGCTAGATAGCCCAAAAACATAAGACACGTTTCCTTCTAAGTTAGGTGCTCCTCACCCGAGCATTTAGCCCAACGGCACGAAAACTCATTGAGAAATCAATGACATAAGCTTATGATCAATGAAGAAGATCAAAAACAGAAATGAGATCATATTCACTAATAGGTCGACTTGCCATGAAAGTGTATGGACAACGGGCTTAATGTGATTGCGCTAGAACAAACAGGGTGAACTTGCCGCGAGAACCTTGACACCAAGTTACAGTAGCATGACTGGGACCAGTTTGCATAAAAAGAAGACCTCCGAAGACTTGTAGTCCAGTGTCGTCATGGTACTCGTTTTGTTCTTACCAAGAATCCCGGTTTTTCCCAACCTTGCAAACGAAGAAGATGCCTCGTGCTTGCCGACCTTTTCATGTTTTACTTGAGGACAAGCAAAGATTCAAGCTTAGGGGAGTTTGATAACACGAAATCGTATATATATTTTGATGCATAATTCAACTAAAGTTTAACTGTTTCAATCCGATTTCGGGTTATTTCCGTGTTATTTGTCTGATGTTTTGCAGGTATTTGATGATCACGTCTAAACAAGGCATTATGAAGAAAAGAAGCAATCTCAGATGAAATGTGGACGAAAAAAGAGTGAAAACATCATGAAAATCGCAGAAGGCTGTTTTTGCTGATGTGACGACCGTCACAGCTCCATGACGACCGTCACACGGGTGACGACCGTCACACCTTGTGACGACCGTCATGCAGGCAAAAATGCCCCACTTCAATTGCACGTTAAAGAAGCAGTTCCAAGTCCTAAATAGTGGACCACTACTCCCTGATTTTTCTGCCTCAAAGTCCACCCCCTCTAATTATAACCGTTAGAATTCCATTTCTATAAAAGGGGAAGAAGGGGACCTCAGAAAGAGAGCCGCATTCATACAACGAAGTGATGCCAAATTTATTTCCAGAGCAACCTTTCCAGTTTAATATTCTTATTTATTTCTCTTTACTTTTTCTGCATTCCTTTCATTCTTCTGTAATTTCTACTTCTAGTGTACGATCAAATTGGCATAAAGACCAGAATCCTGCCAACATCTGTGGAGGATCTGCCCAAAGGCCAATTGGAATATTTACAGGTTTCTCATTTCAATCGTAATTCCAGTTTTATTATGTTGCATATTATTATTTATCATTTTCATTTATGTTTTACCTTTCCCAAATCCATGTCTAGCTAAATTTAGGTAATCGATATGTAGTAATAATTCGAAAGGGATTTGATAATAACCGGTTGAAAAACTTTCTTTTCAAAAGTAATTTATGGTCTGAGTGTTTAAAATTGATTTACTGAATAAACTTCGTCGCGAAAGCGAGAACTTATTTAAAAGTAGTTTTGCCACGAAAGTGAAAAATTAATTAAGATACGAACCAACAAGCGAAAGCTGCGGTAAGATCAGATAGTAAACACGAGTCATTCATTTTAATAACAACGAAAGCACTTTAAATTGAATTAGAACTTAGAGATTTCCAAAAAATAATTTTAACCCCGAGTGGGATACGAAAGTGTACGTTTGGCCCTTAGAATTATGATTAGCGTCAATAGCCATCGTGAGGCGAGAGTCTTCAAATCACCATTTTCTGCTTAAATAAACTTTGAAAATTATTTCATACACTGGTAACTTGTCAAATCCCTGAAGAACACAATTACTGCATATCGATTCAATCAATTATAATCTAAGTAACCGTCTTAGTTCCCCTTTTAGTGACAATCTTATTCCCTTAAACATATTCTACCTAGCTAAACATAGTAACTCCCGAGAACACTAGTTTGATTACGAGTCCCTGTGGGATCGATATCTATTATTACTACGCGATAGACTGTGCACTTGCAGTTAGGTTGTATTAGACATAGAAAGTCGCGATCAATCGTCTTGGGCATCTCAACTTTAGAGATCTCAAAGACTTGCAAAAGAACAGAATGGTAACGGGGTTGCCATCGATGAACATACCGGCTGAAATTTGTGAAGAATGTGTGCAATAAAAGCAACATAAGGGTAAATTTAGCAAGGATGCAGACTATAGAACAAAGAATGTCCTTGAGGTGGTGTATTCGAATGTGTGTGGACCGATGCAAGTAGATTCCATTTTTGGCAATAAGTATTTTGCCACATTTATCAACGATCATAGTAGAAAGTTATGGACATACCTAATCAACAGAAAGGATAAGGTATTTGAATTGTTCAAGAAGTTCAAGTCCGTGGTTGAGAGGCAAAGTGGTCATAAACTCAAAGTTCTCAAAACGGATAGTGGATGAGAATATGTCTCAAATGACTTTGAGAGGTTTTGTGATCAAGAAAGGATTGCAAAAAAGTGATATAACTAGTTACAGTAAATTTAGTAGCACATCCAAGTAGCATAAAAGTGAAGATTTCACAGTTGTAATCGGTTAATCTATGGAGTTAACTGACTACCACCAAATTGATTTAATTTCATTGTCAGCTATAACCGGCTACGAGCTCGATTTTTGCACTTTTTCTATTATTCATTTGTTTATTTTGGATCCCAATTATATTGTAACATTTGTATAAATGTATAGGATGCATTCTCATTCTAGGCTAATGCAATATGCTCTCTCTCTCTCTCTCTCATACACACACGCACACACACACACACACACACACACGCGCGCGCGCGCACACACGCGCGTACACACACACACACACACACACACACACACAATTTTCCTCTTTTACTCTCTACATTCCAATTCTCACCACCATTTTTCACTAAACTTTTGGTTCAAGGTTCCAACAATATATTCTAAGTTTTTTTAGGTTTTCTCTGTCTATTGTTAAACTTTCAGGTTAGAGAAACAAATCTCTCATCTGATGTATAAATAATGCTTTAATATTAGAAGAAAGAAAGACTCTAGAATGACTTATTTGGTAGATGAAAATGGCTACTTTCCTCACCTTACCCAAAATGTATGCTTTTGCTTACTTATAATTATAATTTTTAATCATTAATTATTTCCTTATTTCCCCCTTACAGTTTTTTAATTTCCTAATTTATAACATTATCATTTGTAGGTGCACATTTTCTAGATCTTGGATGGTAGACAATGTGACAATCTAGTTTTTACTTTGTTCTTAAATATTTGATGAATTATATAATCAAAATTGTTTTATTAATGTTAGGTTATTGTAGCGGGAAAATTTGTGAGTGTAAGCTATTGATTAACTTAACTAAAAAATGCAAGATTCGCCACCGCATTTTTATTTTATCTAAAAAAGAAAGAAAAAAGAGCGAAAAAAACCTGTTGCACCCTAAAATTTGACCAACCGGTTCCCATATCTGGTTTATGTTTCGACGCATTTTGCATTCGCATTTGCATACGACATGCATTGCATTTTTATCATTTAGATTGGTTTTTATCGGGATTATAGCCCCTGGCGTTTCAGGCAGTTCAAGCCGGTTGGAATAAAAGTCTGTTGAGAATTGGTGCTCGTTCCTGGTGTTTTCAGGCTATCTCGGTGCTAGGGTTTCGCTACGGTTGCGCAATTGGGTTTTATTCGGTTTAATCGGCCTCCTAGCATTTTTAGGATTTTTCTGTCATTTTTCTGGATTTTAATGCATTTAATTGGATTTTTCCGGATTTAATAAGTTTTTTTATAATTTTTAGAATTTTAAATAAATTTTCTTTTCCTTTTTAGAGATTTAATAGATTTTAAAGTTTTTAGATATTAATTTCCTTTTAATAGTTTTTTAAATAGATAGAAATAGATATTATTTTTCTTTAAAAAAAAAAAGAGGATAGATTTTAAAAATATAGATAGTATTGTTTTTTTATAGATTTTATTAGAGTTTTATTGTTGTTTTTTAAAAAATATAGAATAGATTTTTAAAAAAATAAATATTAATTGTTTTTAGATTTTATTGTTTTTCAAATATAGATTAGATGTGAAAAAGAAAAGGATTTAAATGTTTAGAGTTTTTAGAGTTTATTTGTTTTTTCAGAATTAATTAGAATTTTAGATATTAAATTTTTTTTCTTGATTAATTAGGTTTTATTTTGTTTTATAGATTAGCTAGGGTTAATTAGATATTAATTAGATTTTATTTTTAATTTTCATTTTAGGATTAATTAGGGTTTAATAGACTTTAATTAGGTTTTATGTGTTAATTTTCGTTTTATAGTTTAATATAGTTTTTTCAGTATTAAATTTTGAGTTAATCATGTTTTGAACCAGGTTTAGTCTTGTTGGGCCATTATCCAGAATTAATCAAGCCCAGTCAGAGTCCAAGACCCAGAGGCCACGTGTCCTATAAAGGCTTCGCCACGCGTACGCCAAAAGCTCTTCCACCTCACACACTCCACTCACTCTGACCCTCCACGCGTCTCCCTCTCATCTCCCACTTCCCAACGTGTCTCCACCATGCAACCCCAATTCTATGCATGCTAGCCACGTAGCATTTGACCGTCCCCTCGCCGGAATCCCACCGTCGGCCATGCAAAGACCGGCGGCCACCACTCCAACTGACTCCGACCGCCACAACTAACCGCCGGAGACCACAACACTCGCAGGAAACACCAAATTTCCAGAAAAATTCATCAATCTTCATCTCCTCCGATCCAATTCATCAACCATGATCATCAACATCAACATAATCTTCATCCCTTCTGATCCAGATTCGTCACCTCGTATCAAAATCTCCAGAATAGGCATCAAGATCATCGATCGATCATAGTTTTTTTCCAGAAATTCAAGAGAACTTCATCAACTTCATCGTGTTCATGAGCTCTTTTTCCAGAAACTCAAGAGAACTTCATCAACTTCATCGTGTTCTTCCTCCAACGCCAGAAACCTTCAAACTCCTCAAGAACCTTCACCGATCCTCCTTCAACTCTCATCAGGAGCACTCAAGAACATGTGACGTTGTCTCCAGAAATCCACAGGGATCTTCATCGCGCCTTGATCGATCTCTGCGAATCTTCAAGAAATCCGTCAACGCTCCTCCAAGGTTCGTCCATCTTTCCAGATCGTGGTTTGATCGAGCTTCACGGCGTGGTTCACCATCTTCGTCATCACCAGGTTTTTCTTCCTGAACTTGCTAGCCTTGTTGTTGTTAGCGTTAGAATGAATTGTTTTTGTTGGCTAAGAGAGCAATATAGGTTGAGATCATAGGGTTTTTGTGTCTGGTTGAGAGATCTAAACAAAGATTGAGAAATGGAGAGGGTTTCATGGAGGGGTTGTTCAGAGAGCGTCGTTAGGGTTTGTTTTGGAGGAAGGATGAACAGTAGTCTGCGCAAGAGGGAAGGAGAGGAGTTTTGTTTAGGGTTTGTGGCTGAAGGTGAGGGTTGGGCTCGGGCATTAGGCCCAGTCCCAAATTTACTGAACCATACTCCCTCTGTTTCCATTATCACCCCCCCTTCCCTGGTTTGATTTGGTTTGGGCCTCAGGCCAGTTGTTATTAGCACCCCCCTTTTGGGGCCCAAACGAGTATGCAAGCTGAATTTGACGCTATTCGCACCCCCCTGGGTTATTTTTGTTGTTGCTTTTCTGAGTTGGTTACTGGGCCCAGCGCATTGCTGAGTGCACCCCCCTCCTGGGCCCAATGTTGATTCTGAACTATAATAAACTGCTTTCGCCACCCCCTTGTATATGTCAATTTTAATTGAATTGTTTTAATTTTCTTCATTTGTTTAGTTTACAAAATAATTCATAAAAAATTCAAAAATAATCATTTTAACATGGGATTTTTTCCTCCATTTCAATAATTGTCTCAAGAAAATTGTGGGAAAATAAAAATATTATTTTAGGCTTTTTTTCCATTTATGGTGACTTTTTACATTTTAATTACTTTTATTTTCATTTTGTTCATACATACATTTTGGTGAATTTTGTTTACGCATTTAAATTCGCATTTTGATTTCATTATTTTTGTGTTAGCTATATTAGAATATTAGGTCCCCCTTGGATTTATTCCACATTTTGTGGATTAATCGTGATTAGTTTTGATTAGAGAACATTAGGGTGATAGTTTTAGGGTTCAAACTTAACATAGGTGCATTCCAACATTTTATTTTGGGGTTTTTTAGTATGAGTTAGGTTATGGAACATATAGGGTATGTAGGGTAGATATAGAAATCCCCTTAGAATAAATCCTAGATTTTTAAATACTATTTTACTATTTTTAGTATATTTTGCAACTGGTGTGATTGTTTGGTGTTCCCATTTGGGGTTTATGTTGCTTGCTTGGGCTTTTGGGTTTTTATTTGGGGTGTGGGTTTGGTTTGGGCTTGTGGAAGCATGAAGAATCAATGGAGAAGATTGAATACAAAGATCAAGGTTGATGCATGAAGATTGCTTGGATTGAAGATGCTGATTGAAGGCATAGGAAATAATAGGAATAAGCAGAGCCTTAGAATAGACTGGATTTTTTTCACAAACATGGATAGCTTCCTTTGCTTCCATTCTTCTCAATTATTAAAAGTCCCTCTATGATATTCACCTCCCCCCTTTGGAGGGATAAGTGGTTGTATCTAAGAGGTAGAACTTTGAGGGAAACAGTCTGATACAATGTCAACTATTTATATACTTCCTTTGGTTGTCAATGAACTGTTTGACATTCAATTTAGTCTGATAAATCAATTTTCATGTAGGAGAGCTTGTCTTGAAGAAAGAAGCCATTGAAGATAGAGATGAATATCAAAGATTGACAAAGATGAAGATTGTTCATGTCAAAGCTGTGCAACTGTTAAAGCTAGGGTTTACTGCTGTCTAGAGCTGTCTGCTGTCTGATGCTGTCAACTGGTTAAGATTCTATGCTTGCTTGACCTTGGTGATTTCTTGGAGATGGAAGCTTGTTGTAGATTGAGTATCATGGGAGTTTGATCTTGGGGTTCACTTGAAGAGGTTACTGTTTTGCTGTTTATCAACTGTCAGAGTTTAGTGTCTTCAGAGTTGCTGCTGTAGGAGATGGGGTTGTGTTGTCAGGGCTGGTGTAGGGTTTATTTTCTTTGTTGTATTGTTTGTTAATTTTCCCATAGGGTTGAGGTGAAGTTGTTTCACTTTGCCCATTGTTTTCTAGGTTCGAGGTCGAGTGGGACTCCCTTGCCTCGCTTGTACTGCTGCATTCATGCATTTTACTGCTTTACTGTATATATGTTGTTTCTTTTCCGTTTATCCCTTAGGATCTCTGTTTCTCTCTGCGCAGGAGAGAAATATGACAGACATTAGGCTTTCATCCACGCTTGATAACATTAGGGTAGATTTTGATTCCCATTTTAACAATAGGTTTTAGAGTTTTGTCTCTTCTTTCTCAAAACAATCAAAAATACAATAATAGGATAAACATCAATAAAAGACAGTTCTTGCGTAAAAGACTGCAAACCAATCAAAGAGTCATTTTTGTCCGCTTGGACCCATAATCAGGAGAAAACCTTTTTCAGAAGGATAAAAAACAGTCAGACAAATCTGTGTCTTACGTGGCCCGAACTACGTTTGCTCTGATCTTTCATGTTGTATGAAAGTACGTAGGCATAAGATGTGATATCCTAGCGAGCAACCTTCCCGTCCTTTCCAGTAGGTAGGCGAACTACGTTGACTCTGATTTCTCGTTCCAGACGGGAATACGTAGGCATAAAGTGCGATACTTTTCCGAGTCATTTTCTTTTCATTTTAACCCAGACCTTTAGAATAGATAGAATAACAATCCGTACTAGAAAACAAGCGTGGATCCCGTCGAGTACGACGGACGTGAGGGGTGTTAATACCTTACCCTTGCGTAACCGACTCCCGAATCCAGGATTTGGTTGCGATGACCATTCCTTTCCCGTCTTTGCGGTAGGTTTACTTCGAGCGTTTCCTTTCCCTCCTTTGGGATAAATAACGCACGGTGGCGACTCTTCTGTTCAGCCGGCGCCGATTTTCGTAGTAGCGACAGCTGGCGACTCTGCTGGGGACTCCAACGGTTCCCTACGAGAGTCAATCCTAGCGCTTGTTTTCCCGTCGAGGATTTTGTATGGATTTACGTTTTCTGTATTTTACATTCAGCATTATATTTCTGTTATTATTGCTGTGGGTATGAGGGGGTTCTATGATTGAGAGATAAGCCGGACCTGGGCTTGAGTGCACCTAGAATTAGAGTGGAAATTAGTGGGCGCGTACATGCTTTGCATGTACTAGTGTCTCATGAAATCCACACTCGGACGAGGTTCTTCTGGTTGACTTCTTTTTCAACCCTTTGGGTTAAGGGGGTTGTTGGTTAGTTGGATTGTCGACTCCGGGGACCGATCATTTGGAAGTTGGCTAAGTGAGGCCTCTTCAGGACATGATGATGCCATACCTACTGGGTATCGTATCATCATTCTTGAAAGTCTGTGACGCCAACGACCGCATAGGATGTCGTACCTTGTGTCAGTTATTAGGACACCTACCTGTGAGAGGGGTTGGGGCATGCAGGTAGCTTGACCTCCAGATTACCGGTTTTTCTTGTTTGGGATCCAGTGGCGTTATTTGAGGGCAGTGTTATGGGGTCTGTTGGAGACCAGGTTGGAGTATCGTTTTGGTTTGTTGAGACCAGGTTCGAGCAGTGTTATGGGTCTGATTAAGGCCAGTATTGTGGATTGGACTTCTCAGCCAGGGGCACTTGGTCCCTTGTGTGTACATTTTGCATTTTGCATGACTGTTTGCATTTGCATTTCATTTTGCATATTCATCCTCAGCCGGAACAGGGAGCTCACCCGTTTTTGTCCGCTTCATTAGTTGATTTCCCGACATTCGCATTGGACTTGAGTTAGTATATGGAAAGATCATGGCTTCAGGAGAGCAGAACTTGGTTGTTACTCGGGAGGAGTTTGAGTTGTTGAAGTACCAGGTGAGTCAGGTCATGGAAGCCGTAGCAGCTATGAATGGAGGAGGAAACAATGGTCAGAAAGCTCAGATGAACAATGTTGCTCAGCCAGTGCAATCCCCTGTCAGAGGTCCATATTCTTTCAATGACGCAGAGTGTCACAAGTCCACTTTCTCTACGCCAGATTCTCCAAGGATTGTTCCATCTCCAAGAGTTGTTCCGCAGGTTAATATTCAGGGCTCACTGACTACTGAGTATATAAGAAGACTTCAGACGTTGGAAGATCAGATTGTTGCCCTGGCGAATAAGAATACTCTTGATCTGAATGCTGCAGGCATGTGTTTGGTGCCAGGTCTTGTGTTGCCTCCGAAGTTCAAGATGCCCAATTTTGAGAAATACAAAGGGGATAGTTGTCTGAAGCTACATTTGGTTATGTTCTGCAGAAGAATGACTCCGCATATCACCAATGACAAGCTCATGATTCACTGTTTCCAAGATAGTTTGATCGGAGCTTTGGACTGGTACATGCACTTGCAAAGTGATAGTATCAAATCATGGTCGGACTTAGCCAATGCCTTTGTGAAGCAGTACGACTACAATCTGGAAATGGCTCCTTTTCGCGTGCAGTTGCGAGAATTATCTTGTGCGGAGAATGAATCCTTTAGGGGGTATGTGCAAAGATGGAGAGAATTGGCTGCTCGTGTTCAACCACCGATTCAGGAGAGAGAAATGGTTAGCCTCTTTTTGGATACTCTAAAGGGCCATAATTATGACATGATGTTCACTTGTACAAGCTTTGAAGGCCTGATGAGAATTGGGGAGCTTGTTGAGAGAGGACTCAAGAATGGAAAGCTTCGAGAGGCTCCTTATATCCCAGTTGATAAGAATGAACCAGTTCTCAGTTCTCAAGAGGAATGGGATAAAGGAAGCGATGTTGTCTCAGAATCTCTAGCGTCTCAGGCTCAGTTTTCAGGCACTTCAAACCAGCAGTCATATTATCGTCAGCCGCGTCGCCACGCCCGACAAAGACCGAGGAAGCCTGAAAGACAGTTTACTCAGCTACCGGTGTCGTACAGCCAGTTGTTGCCAGATTTGGTCGAAAGTGAATTAATAGTGCCGAAAGAGACTAGTCCAACGATCCCGCCTTATCCTTCAGGTTCTGATGCCAGCGCCCGCTGTGAGTACCATGTCGGGGTACAGGGGCATTCGACATATGATTGTAAAGTGCTTAGAAGCCAAGTTCAGAATCTGCTAGACTCTAACAGGATCTTTATCACGCCTCAGGGTTTTGTTCGGATTATTGATTATCCTTCATCCAGTTGTGTGGGTTTGTCAGTCAATGTTATGGAATACTCTACTGAGAGTGTATGTTTGGAAGAATGTCCAACTGAGAGCTCAGTTGAATATGGAGGAAGTTACTAGAGGTTTCTGCGCCGGGTGGCGCATCTGTTTTCTCTGCTGACTGTTTAACTTTCGTGCACTGTTGTTTGCTGACCACCACCAGGCTTGTTGGCTGGGGTCATTGTATTTTGTACTTGGGTGCGCTTGTTTACCGCTCTTGTTGGCTTTGCATAGGGGTGTGAGGCGTTTATCTCTGTGCTTATAGCTTGGGGTTTATTTGTCTTGTCTTGAATATGTGTTGATTTCTGCATTGCATTCTCACATAACAGGTACATCAGAACTGTGAGTCTTATTTCCTATCTCTAATTGTTCCAGGAATTCCTCAGAGATATGGAACAGAATCAGGCTGAATTGATTGAAGTCCGAAGACAGCTAGGGCAGATGATGAAAGACATGCAAGAGTTGCGTCTGGATCAGAAGGCACTCAAAGAGGAAAATAATCAGCTGAAGACCCAAATGAGCTTGATCATGGAAGTAGTCAAGAACGTGATTAGAAAAAAGGATGATCAGCTATCTGAAGCCGCAGTGAAGGAGTTTGTTCCACCTGTGCCTGTGGAACCTGAGCTTAAAAGACGTGTTGATCGACACCACCACCAACAACAAAAGATACATCCGATTCGGCAAAGGCCAAGGAGGATATTTGAGGCGCCGCCTTCAACATATGCTAAGCTATTGCAGACTTTATTGAGTTTGAAGCTGGTTGAAAAAAGAACATTGGAGCCACTCACAGGAACGCCGCTTCCTTATGGGTACGACACTAGTAAGCAGTGTGAATTTCATTCCGGGGCACCCGGACATGATGTGGAAAGTTGTCATGCTTTTAAGCACAACGTTCAGGACTTGGTTGACGCAAAGGTTATTGAACTCACGCCGGGCGGCGTAATTGTACCTAATGGTCGTACCCCAGTTGGTGTTAAGATGATGGACGTTCCCGAAGCTGCCGTAGATCATAAGTATATTCTGCAATCATTGGTGTCAGAATCCCCCTGTCCTCAGTTGCTGCCCAGACCAAGCCTGAGGATGAAAGCGCCTGAACAAAAGGAGTCCCTGATAATTCAGACTCGACCTCCAAGTGGTTCGACTGATCAAAGTCAACAATCTGTCCAGTCTTCGCAACAGACGTCAACTCCTTTCCAGAGTCAGCAGCCTTATCGTTATCGGTCAAACTTGCGCGCTAGACAGAGCCCAATGAAGTCAGAAAGGCAATTCACCCGGCATCCATTTTGAGCAGTATGGTTTCAATAGGCAACTTTGAAGATGGCTGGTTCAGCAGCAAGTCAGATGTGAAAGCCCGGTTATCGTAAGCTGATGTTTTCCTGTGTTTCATCTTGTCTTTTTTTTTTTTATGTTTGTAGTTTCTTTCTTGTTAAATTGCAAACTTGTTTGTAAAACTTGTTGTTTTCATTCAATTGAGGATAATGAAATAAGTATGCATGTTTTGATTAAATCCATTCATGTTCACTAATTGATTTTTACAGATATCCAACGCTTGGTTAAGCGGAATCCGGGGAGGATGACGAAAATGAACGACATGCAAGTTTCCGATACTGTATGCCTTTGAAATAAAACCTGCTGATGATGTACAGGAATTGTTTCAAATCCCTAAACACCGGAGACATAAGGAAGATAATCCCTTGTCAACCCCTTTGAGCCTAGTTGTAGGAGTTTCTTTCTAAAAAAGTGAAAAAAACCCTCAATCTCAACCTGGGGCAGGGTAGGTGTTAGCTAATTTGACCGAGCGTCCAAATTGCGAAAGGAGTGTCCGTTCGAGGATCAATCACACCTCCATAGGTCGTGCCTAAAAAGCCGTAGTGGTTAAGCGTCAGGAGTGACCCAGTCACATCATTCCCCAAAGAGTCAGACAACCAGTGTCACACGACTTGTTCGAAAAAAAATGATGATGAAAAGCGAAAAGAATCAAAAGCCCGCTAAGTCAAAACTTGAAAACAAACAACTTATGCAAAATAGGGGCATCCCGCTGGACTGGAAAATCAAAAGAAACTCAAAAGAGTCAGTCCAGGCAAAAGTTAGGGAAAGAAAAAGAAAAATGAAAAGGATTACAAAAGAAAAGTCCTCAAATGAAATACGAGTCGTGGGACCCCAAGTGTCAAAGACGAAGAGTGAGTGGCTGTCACTCCAAAAACTCATAGTTTATCGAACTATCACTCCTGTCTTTCAATCTTTAAGAGGTAAACGCTAAGGTCGAATTAGCCGAACGTAGGATTGGAGAACATCAAGGAGAATGGGTGGGTTAAAATTAAACTTTGAGCCTTTATCCCTTCTTTCAAAACTGTGAACCTGACCACGTTACAACCTTCACAAGTCCTAATTGAGGCAAGGTTGTTTCAAAGGCATACATCGGTTAAGATCGCGTCGAAGCTGACTCCTAAAAGGGTTCTTCTTACCATGTTGGTGCTGATGTTGATATTTTGATAAATGATTTGTGCTTTGTATGCCATAAACTGATTTTCCTTTTTCCAGTGAACAGATTGGATGTTAAAACTGTCATATGCATTGCATTAATGTACCTTTTATGCAGAACAACTGGTTTTACTTACGAGTAAGCACTTGACAGCAAGAAAGTTTCTTACAGTGGAAAGTCTGATCGGGATAGAATGCAGGATGCCCAAATGTTCCGAGAGCCGGGGCAAGCTATTATCAAGTGATCCCCAGTGAGGTCAGCCATCCAAAGTCATCGTGCCGGGGCAATCAGGTCGAGATTCGGTAAATCTCTCGTAATTAAAATCACTACACCGAATCAACCGATCAGGGGCAAAGTCATTGCAGATAGGGGCAGGCTCTCCTAAGAGCGCGGAAGTTATTCTTTATTCGAGAGGCATTTGATTTGAAGTTTTGCCAAGGTTCAGAATACTGGGGCATTTCATATCAGACCGTCAGGGTACAGACTTTCAGATTTCCTTGAGGACTATCCCCACAGAGGTCCCACAAGTTAGGGCATATCAGAAGCGAAGGAATTGTTCTTCTCCGTGTCATCAGAGTTACTCAGAGCTACTCAGAGCTATTCGAGCAGATTCAGCTAATCTCCAAGTGTGAGTCGAATGTCGGGAAGTCGTGTTACCATCTATCGACCCTTCAATCAGAAATTGTGAACTCAGACAAGGCGTTTTCCGGTGGCAATCATACATGACCCATCACAGATGGCCTAAAGCCCAATTCTTATTGGCAATTTTCAAGAAGCCCAATCCATATTGGCAATCACTGTGAGGCTCAACTTGTGGTGGCACATCAGTTCCAAAATCCAATCTTCATTGATGCGCCGGAAGACTCCGTCTATTTTCCCCAGCAAAAGTCCAAATTTCATTGGCACGGGGTAAGCTGTCCCTGACAGAAGTCCAATCATGATTGGCACATTCAGTTATTCCTCAGCGAAGTTGGCTTCACTGTTCCAGCATTTATTTTGCTGGAATAATTCTGTGATGTCTGGTTATCCCCAGCGGAGTTGGCTTTGTCTTCAGCATTTATTTTGCTGAAGCGGTTTTTTGTATCCAGTTTCTCCGGCGACCCGAGCCTGCATTTGCATTTTGCATACATCATCATCATACTTGCATTTCATCCTCAAATGCGTAGCATTTCCATCCCATATGGAGCATTACGCCATAGAAAAATTCGAACATACGCATATGCATACGAAGCATAAGCCAGTTTTTCTATCAGCCCTCAGTGGCAATATGAAGTACTCTGTAATCAGTTCAGGGGCATTTATCCAGCAGCTTTATTCAGACAGCTCTTTGGTATTCGATTCTCTGATCATGCAACAGTTATGCTTTACTCATCAGTCTATCATTAGACGTCGGGAGTTTGGGTATGGTCTCCGTCTATCCTTAGACGTTGAGAGGTTTCAAGGCAATCTTTCAGATATTGGCGTGCTTTCTGTTTATTGGACGAGATGGCATTTCAAGAAGGTTTTTCTGACCGTCGATCCTTATTGACGTCGAGGCTCTTCGAAGAATGTTTGGTTTTCCTAGTTGTTGATCCTTATCAACGACATGGCTCTTTAGAGGTGGTTTTCCTTCCTGTCAATCCTTATTGATGATGTGGCCCCTTTGAAGATATTGTTCTTTCCATCAATTCCTGTAGACGAAAGGATTCTGAAATTTGATGGGTGGTGATGAATATAGTTCTCTTTCCGCTGACGTGTTTTCCTTCGGGATGGTGCCTTTCTGTCTATCCTTAGACAATGTGAGTATGGATATGGTGTTCCTTCGGGAAGGGGTCTTTCTGTCTATCCTTAGACAAGGAGAGTATGGATATTATTTTTCCTTCGGGATGGTGCCTTTCTGTCTATCCTTAGACAATGTGAGTATGGATATGGTGTTCCTTTGGGAAGGGTCTTTCTGTCTATCTGTAGACGATGCGAATATGGGATATTGTTTTTCCTTCGGGATGGAGTCTTGCTGTCTATCCTTAGACAAGGTGAGTATTGGATTTTGGTTTTCCTTCGGGATGGTGCCTTTTTGTCTATCCTTAGACAATGTGAGTATGGATATGGTGTTCCTTCGGGAAGGGGTCTTTCTGTCTATTTGTAGACGATGTAAATATGGGTATGGTTTTCCTTCGGGAATGGATCTTTCTGTCTATCCTTAGACAATGTGAGTATGGATATGGTGTTCCTTCGGGAAGGGGTCTTTCTGTCTATCCTTAGACAATGTGAGTATTGGATATTATTTTTCCTTCGGGATGGTGCCTTTCTGTCTATCCTTAGACAATGTGAGTATGGATATGGTGTTCCTTTGGGAAGGGGTCTTTCTGTCTATCTGTAGACGATGTAAATATCAGATATATGGTGTTCCTTCGGGAAGGGGGTCTTTCTGTCTATCTGTAGACGATGCAAATATGGATATTGGTTTTCCTTCGGGACGGTGCCTTTCTGTCTATCTGTAGACAATATAAATATGGATATTGGTTTTCCTTCGGGAGGGGGCCTTTCTGTCTATCTGTAGACGATGTAAGTATGGTTATTGTTTTCCTGCGGGATGGTGTCTCCGTCTATCAGTAGACGATGGGAGGTGATCAAGTGCATGTTGATCCAACCTTCGGGTTTGTTATTTGTGGTGTCACACAAGTAACTGAGGTTAAAGTCAAATCTCTTTATTAGAGGATCGATCAGTTTGTTGCCAGAATAATTGGATTCAGTTTGCTGGATAGTGTTCCCCAAGCGAGGGTGCAGTTTATTTCTGTGGTTGGCAAATTTTCAGGTTTATTTTGTATTCAACCGTCTCGTACCTTGAATGTTTGAAGGCTGTCTGCTCTTCAACCCTTCAGGTCCAAGCCGCTTGAATAGGGGAAGCTGTTGCACCCTAAAATTTGACCAACCGGTCCCCATATCTGGTTTATATTTCGATGCATTTTGCATTCGCATTCGCATACGGCATGCATTGCATTTTTATCATTTAGATTGGTTTTTATCAGGATTATAGCCCCTGGCGTTTCAGGCAGTTCAGGCCGGTTGGAATAAAAGTCTGTTGAGAATTGGTGCTCGTTCCTGGTGTTTTCAGGCTATCTCGGTGCCAGGGTTTCGCTACGGTTGCGCAATTGGGTTTTATTCGGTATAATCGGCCTCCTGGCATTTTTAGGATTTTTCTGTCATTTTTCTGGATTTTAATACATTTAATTGGATTTTTCCGGATTTAATAAGTTTTTTTATAATTTTTAGAATTTTAAATAAATTTTCTTTTCCTTTTTAGAGATTTAATAGATTTTAAAGTTTTTAGATATTAATTTCCTTTTAATAGTTTTTTAAATAGATAGAAATAGATATTATTTTTCTTTTAAAAAAAAGAGGATAGATTTTAAAAATATAGATAGTATTGTTTTTTTATAGATTTTATTAGAGTTTTATTGTTGTTTTAAAAAAAATATAGAATAGATTTTAAAAAAAATAAAGATTAATTGTTTTTAGATTTTATTGTTTTTCAAATATAGATTAGATGTGAAAAAGAAAAGGATTTAAATGTTTAGAGTTTTTAGAGTTTATTTGTTTTTTCAGAATTAATTAGATTTTTAGATATTAAATTTTTTTTCTTGATTAATTAGGTTTTATTTTGTTTTATAGATTAACTAGGGTTAATTAGATATTAATTAGATTTTATTTTTAATTTTCATTTTAGGATTAATTAGGGTTTAATAGACTTTAATTAGGTTTTATGTGTTAATTTTCGTTTTATAGTTTAATATAGTTTTTTCAGTATTAAATTTTGAGTTAATCATGTTTTGAACCAGGTTTAGTCTTGTTGGGCCATTATCCAGAATTAATCAAGCCCAGTCAGAGTCCAAGACCCAGAGGCCACGTGTCCTATAAAGGCTTCGCCACGCGTACGCCAGAAGCTCTTCCACCTCACACACTTCACTCACTCTGACCCTCCACGCGTCTCCCTCTCATCTCCCACTTCCCCACGTGTCTCCACCATGCAACCCCAACTCTCTGCATGCTAGCCACGTAGCATTTGACCGTCCCCTCGCCGGAATCCCACCGTCGGCCATGCAAAGACCGGCGGCCACCACTCCAACTGACTCAGACCGCCACAACTAACCGCCGGAGACCACAACACTCGCCGGAAACACCAAATTTCCTGAAAAATTCATCAATCTTCATCTCCTCCGATCCAATTCATCAACCATGATCATCAGCATCAACACAATCTTCATCCCTTCTGATCCAGATTCGTCACCTCGTATCAAAATCTCCAGAATAGGCATCAAGATCATCGATCGGTCATAGTTTTTTTCCAGAAATTCAAGAGAACTTCATCAACTTCATCGTGTTCGTGAGCTCTTTTTCTAGAAACTCAAGAGAACTTCATCAACTTCATCGTGTTCTTCCTCCAACGCCAGAAACCTTCAAACTCCTCAAGAACCTTCACCGATCCTCCTTCAACTCTCATCAGGAGCACTCAAGAACATGTGACGCCGTCTCCAGAAATCCACAGGGATCTTCATTGCGCCTTGATCGATCTCTGCGAATCTTCAAGAAATTCGTCAACGCTCCTCCAAGGTTCGTCCAGCTTTCCAGATCGTGGTTTGATCGAGCTTCACGGCGTGGTTCACCATCTTCGTCATCACCAGGTTTTTCTTCCTGAACTTGCTAGCCTTGTTGTTGTTAGCGTTAGAACGAATTGTTTTTGTTGGCTAAGAGAGCAATATAGGTTGAGATCATAGGGTTTTTGTGTCTGGTTGAGAGATCTAAACAAAGATTGAGAAATGGAGAGGGTTTCATGGAGGGGTTGTTCAGAGAGCGCCGTTAGGGTTTGTTTTGGAGGAAGGATGAACAGTAGTCTGCGCAAGAGGGAAGGAGAGGAGTTTTGTTTAGGGTTTGTGGCTGAAGGTGAGGACTGGGCTCGGTGTCTGTCGCTTGCGCGAAAATAAGGTGCCGGCATGACAGAAGAGTCGCCACCTTTCGTTATTTATCCCTTAGAGCAGGAAAGGAAATGATCGGAAAAACCTGACGAATAAGGGTAAGACAAGGTCGTCGCAACCATTGTCTGGGTTCGGGAGTCGGTTACGCAAGGGGAAGGTAGTAGCACCCCTCACGTCCGTCGTACTCGACGGGATCCTCGCTTGCTTGTTTACTTGGACGGGTTAGTTATAATCTATCTACCTATCAAGGCTGGCTGAAAAAGAAAAGAAAAATGACTCGGCAAAGCGTCGCACTTTATGCCTACGTATTCTCATCAGAGAATGAGAAATCAGAGTCAACATAGTTCGGCTAACTACGGGGGAAAGGTTGCTCGCTAGGACGTCGCATTCTATGCCTACGTACTTTCATCTGGTATGAAAGATCAGAGCAAACGTAGTTCGGGAAACTACGGGTTATCTCCTAAAAGAAGTGTTTTTTATTATGTTTGCGATTTCAACCGCACTAGAGACTATGACCTAAGAGTGAATGCGTCGCATGTCACCCAAAGGGTACCATACTAAACATCCAGACTGTGGAAAAGAAACTCTCCCACAATCCTTTCTCAGATAGCTTGAGACTCGTAACGTACGAAAGAAATCGTTCATGATTACTGTATCTTAAACTGCTTTGAGATGAGAAGAGAACAGGCCCAACTAGGAGGGAGACTATCAAGTCCTACTGTTATCATGCCATGGATTCATCCTATGGTTGAAGTTTGAACAGGGAACTCCTAGATGTTGTCATGCATAGGTTTCAACCTAAAAGTCTATCATCAAATCCTCATCAGAGGAAATGAGAGTCCTAAGGGATCATGTCAATGATACACCAAAACAGACAAAAGCATCAGCTTTAACAGTAAAATGCATGCAATGCAAGTGAGGGAGGAAATGTGTGTGGGGCTTCAGCCTCCACAAGCTCGTCTCAACCTCAAGCCAGTCATGAAATAACAGTAATCATACTGAAAATAAACAACATGCTATCAAGCAAAAACAGTAAACTGTAATCATACAGACAGAAAATGAAATGCTATCAAGCAAAATAAACACATGGGCAAGGGAGCTGGGCTCTACCGAATACCCGCAAGCAAAGCCAAGCAATAACAATACAATCAGATGCACTCATGCTCTTAGACTGAACTTATTCGGAATGGGCTTAGTCTAATGCAGCAGACAAATCAGCCAAAACACACAATACATCAAAGAAAACAGAAGAAAGCCTCAGCTCCTCCAGCAGCAACCCAGTCTTCAGACTTCAGAGATCACTTGCTTTCCAAGTATCAACCCTACAACATGAGTATCAACTCATCTTCTCCCTTTGAGCTTCAGCTCCTTTGATCAGCTCTACCTTCAGGCTTCACTATCTTCAGGGATCTTCAGGCATCAACTTGATCTTCACAAAGTCTTCAGACTTCAATAATCTTCAAGGAATCATCCTCTTCAAGGCCTCAGCTTCTATCTTCAATGGCTCCAATGCTCCAGCAAACAAGATTCAGTCAACAAGATGAGGTGAGGATGTTACAGTACTCACTGACTTCCAAAGGATGCCATTGAGGACTTAACATCAAAAGACAGGCTCTCTCAAAGTTCTACCTCAGAGGGCAAGGTCACTAATCCCTCCAAAGGAGAGAGGTGAATACCCTTAAGGGACTCTATGTCACAGAGAAGAAAGGAGGTGAACAAGACACTCCTTGTTTATTGAACAAAATATTCTATCTAGGGCTCTGCCTATACACCTATCAACCTATAAACAAAACAATAAAAGCTATGCTAAACTCCTCTGCAAGGTCTTCAAAGCTTCCATGATGATCCACAAGGTCTTCAACTCAATCTTCAAAGCTCACACACTCAAAAGAGAAGGAAAGAAAACACAACAATACAACTTATGCCTTTAAGCAACACACATACTATCCATACATTCAAAAATCAATGAAAAATACTAAAACACCATTCAATATTCTAGTAAAATTCTAGGGGATTCTATACATACTTACCCTTAACCCATATATTCCCCATACACTAATTTGGCCTATAAACCCCAAAACAATTTTGTTCAAGTCTACCTATACAACTTAAAACCCTAATTAGAGCACCTAAATGTCTAACAATCAAACTACATCAAATTTAAATTCTAAAATCAAGGGATAAATCCTACATGAAACTAGCGTTCAATATCTAATTACACAAAAAAGAATGAATTAAAAAGACTAAAGGAAGGTCCTAAAACAAATTCCACAAAATCATGCACAAAATTAATCCTATTTTAAAAGCTAATACCACCATAAATTCTACATTAAAAATAAAATTTCATTTTTATTTTTATATTTTTCTACACAAAATTATCTCAACATAGAAAAAAGAATGAACAAAAAAGAGCCATTTATCAATTTGTTATGAATTTTTTAAGATTGCAAAAACATTAAAAGAATTAAAAAGAAATCAAAATAATATAAAAGGGAAGGGGGTGGAAATAGAAGGGCCAGATAGTTATTTCAATTGGGCCAGCGCGTGAGGGGGGTGCGGATATGAAGCGGGTAAGCCCAGAATTTTCACTAAACCAAACGACGTCGTTTGGCTAGCTCAAGTTTCCCTCCGTTTCTGCGTTTAAACCACAACCGTGCGATTAACATCTCAGTCAATTTCCTTGACTTGATCCAACGACGGACAACTATCTTCTTCCTCACGCCTGGTTAGGGTTTTATGCAGCCATGCACGACTCTCTCATGCAGCTACCTTCTACCAGCCTGTTTTCTCTCGTTTCTCAGCCAAACTCCCTCATGTAAAAAGCAAACTTGCTCAGCTTTCCTCCCCAAACACAACCATGCCCTCAACTTGCACTAAAACAGCCTCAAACTGCAAACCCGAAGCTCATCCTCCATTAATGCTCAAGGTTTTCATCCTCACGAAACCTCAAATTCTCGGTATTAAACTAGTCCTTATGCATCACTGATCAACCTAAGCTAACGCATTAATAATAAAACTCAATAACCAACCAGTTCTTGATCTTCAAAGATTGATGTCAAATTCTCAAACTCCTCAGAATGAGCTCTAACTTCTCAAGATCCATCCCTAATGGTTGCTAGTCATAATTACCCTAACCACATGATCTAAAACTATGCAAACAGAGAGAATCGAATGTATTTACCAACCTGCAACTTGATGATGGCAGCAATGGCTACACTCCTCTTCAATGCTTGAAACTGTCCAAAACCAATCTTTTCTTGATGATGATCTTTCTGTATGCAAAAGATCTTGTGTAGCACGCTTGAATCTTGATATCCACTTGAAATTGCAATTTGTGTCTTGATGAAGAAAGTGCACTAAACTGAACCAATTGCAATCCAAACTTGGCTGAATTCTAATCCATGATGATGGTTGAATATGGTGAAATCAGTATTGGTGATGATTTGATGAAGGTTTTGTGGAATTGGGATCAAAATGCAATGAGAAAGAATGAGAGAATTTGTGAGGTATTTGCCAAAAGATGAGAATCCAACCCCTGCTCAATGTTCATTTCATGGTTATATAGCACTCAATGGAAATTTCCAGCACCATCTTACACTTTCCCTTGCATTCCAAGCTTGATTCAACTTGGTTATGTTTCTTTAATCATAAGTAACCTTAAGTAACTTATTTTTTCCACTAAACTCAAAAATGTGCTTGAACCATTGTCTTTAGAATGGTTTTTCCAATCAAAATGATATATTGGATGACCCCATTTGGATTCCTAGATCCTCCAAATCAATTTCCAATTCCAACTTTTTAAACTTATATGCCATTTTTAGTTCATTTTTGACCAATCATGCAACTTCATGCTATGAGCTTTTCCAACAATTTATGACCTTCTTTCTAGACTTAAAATCACATTTTGAACAACTTTCATGTTTTGAGTTTTTCCATTTGAGGCTTGGAAATAGGAGTTTTAGGCATTGGCTAAAATGACCTATAACTGACAAATGACCAAAATACCCCTGTCTTGTTCAAACCATAAGTTGAGTTCCACAAATCCTATCAAGGACTTCTACCACTCAAATTAAAGCTAAGAAGATGCCCTCCAACATTCATGTTGACCAAGAGATCATAGGAATCATCCTACTAGGGCAAAAGTTGTCTGCAAGTTGGGTGACTTTCAAGGACCCAGATTCACACACCTCAACTGACCTGTAATTTGTCAAAACCATAACTTGAGCTCTGCACATCCTATCAAGGACTTCCACCACTCAAATTAAAGCTAAGAACAAGCTCTACAACATTCATGTTGTGGGGAATATGAGATATCAATCAAATCTAGAGCTAAAACTTCCTGGAAGATAGGGATCAAATTAGGGTTTTTCCACTGACAATCCTCAGAAACCCTGACCTGAAACTTCTCAAACTCCTCAATCATGATGAGTTGGTCTAGGAATCATCTTTATATCATGTCTATGCATCATTCCATGATCACATGGCTCTTGGATTAGGTCTCAACCTTCTCCAAATCAACAGTTGACCTAGGGTTGACCCAGTCAAAACCCTAATTCTACCATTCATGGCTGAATCTTCTGAATTCTTGCATAATGACCTCTCTGGGCTTCATGATGGCTATCAAGACATCTCATAAGCTTTCTCAAAGCTTCAAGTCCATTCTCAAAGTCTCAGAATCATCTGAGGAGCACCCACAACTCTCAAGCTATGAGACACACAACCTTGGTTTCAACCAATTTCTCTGAGGATCTCTTGAACTTTATGATAAAGGTATCAACCTTCAAACACTTGATGGATAAATAATTGTTGGTCAAATTTTGGGGTGCAACAGCTGCCCCTATTCAAACGGCTTGAACCTGGCTGGGTGAGAAGCGAACGGCTCTCAGCCAATCAAGGTGCGAGACGGTTGAATACCGGTAAACCCGAAAATTTGCCAACCGCACGAGCACACGATACTCTGCGGGGAACAAATCTTCGAATACTGCAATACTAGCTGCACGGCAACTAGCTGGAGAAATACTGATCTGACATTGCCGTCAGTTATACATGTTAACTTCTTCTGACATTGTCTTCAGGCAACCAAAACACCCAACATCACCGCTGGAAGGCTAAACCACCTGACATCACCGTCAGAAGCAGACAGAATTCTGAGGAACACCCAACATCGCCGCTGGAACACCAAACCATCTGACATCGCCGTCCAGAACAACCATAACTCGGGGAACCAAACATCCAATATCGCCGCCGGAGAACTAAATCTGACATCCCCGTCGGACCATCAAAATATCCAACATCACCGCTGGAGAACTAAATCTGACATACCCAACATCGCCGCTGGAAAACTGAATCTGACATCGCCGTCGAAAACAAACATCACTCTGAGAGACACTCGACATCGCCGTCGGACAATCAAAATACCCCGTATCGCCGCTGGAGAAAATACAACACTGAACAACTCTGACCTGGGGCTCACCCCTGGTAAATGAAACAAATGGTACACTTGCGTATTTGAAACTACTCCGCTGGGAATGAGAGACTTAACCAAGCACACTCTGATCTGGGGTTCTCCCTCAGAACCATAACGAACATCCAAATACTACTGCATACTGAGTTCACCGTAGAACTTCAACATTAAAGATATTTGAAACCCTGGCCCCTGGACACTTCCAGCTTCAGCTAGAAAAGTCTTCAAGTACTTCTGAAGATAAGCCTCCTTGGCCTTCAAGGATGTAAACTTTTGCCTGTCGGCAACTCTGCAGGAGGTATCTTCGACTTCAGTCTAAAGAAATGGTCCTTGGCCTCCAAGGATACATGGATCTGCCTTCAGGCAACTCCGCCTCTGCTATAGAGCATCCGAGACTTCAGTCAGGGATACACTTCGGCCTTCAGTCCGAAAAATGAATCCTAGGTCATTCATGACCTTGGGGATAACCTCGCCCTTAGGCACCTTCGCTTCAGCTTGGGAAATCTATGACTTCAGTCAGAGAAATGGTATCCTGAGCCATTCATGACTCTACGGGGATTCAAACACTTTGCCTTCAGGCAAAACTCCGCTTCAGCTGGAGAAACATCTTCGACTTCCGTCAGAAGAAAAACTATCCACTTGATCGCAATCAATCATCACCTCAGGATAACTGACTTGGTCTTCAGGCCAACACGGATCACTTTGAATACAAAATCTTGGAACCTTGTCTTCAGCCACACGTTGATTCATCAACAAGGACATCTGAGCTCACAGGAACCTTCTGATACCGCCTTCAGGCGTTTACGCAGTCAATCTTCAGATTAGACAACACTGTTGGATCAGACATATCACGCTGCTAAGGACTTCAAGAATCATCTTGAACAAACAAATCCGTCAGGCACCTTCAAGAATCATCTTGTACTGATAACCATTCTGGAGATTTTATTCTGCTGGGTGTTCCAGGAATCTTCCTGGGCAAACCTTGCTGGGGACGCTATTGGGGAGCTCAAGAATCATCCTAAGCGAACAACTCGGGAAGCTGCGCTGAGGTCTTAAGAATCATCTTAAGCAAACGGCCCTGCTGAGGAATTCAAGAATCATCTTGAACTGAAGACTTCGCTGGGGATCTCAAAAATCATCTTGAGCGAGCGACTGTGGGGATTACACCGGGGTCTTAAGAATCATCCTAAGAAAGTGACCTCGTTGGAGAGAAAGTCAGGAATCATCCTGAGCAACTGGTCTCTTGGCTGAACACCTGTAAAACCAGAATGATAGTAACCTGGATCATGCTTATGATGCGTATGCTTCTGCGCCATGCCCCACACGGTGGGAATGATATGCGTTTATGCTAAATGCTGTGCAATCACGCACAATGCTATGCAATCATGCACAATGCTATGCAGTGTTAAATGCTATGTTAAATGCCATGCAGTCATGCACAGTGATGCGATCCCGTCAGCAAAATAAATGTCGAAGGGGAATTCTCCTGTCAAGGAGAAAGAACTACTCAGGTAGAGGAATCATCCTGCTGAGGAAAATGTGGACACGCCAATATCAATCAGGCTCTGTCTGGGGAATTGATCTTCCGCGGACTGCTGCATGGAAAACAACTTCGGTTGATCAGCTGCGGGGGACCGAAGCTCTACGAGAACTTGGACCTGCTGATATCCATCGCAAGAATAGACTGCGTGGCCGTCTCGGCTACTTTTTTGGGGATAACCACTCTGTAGGGAAACAACTTCAGCTGCTCCACACTCCACTGGGGAAAACATGGTTTGATCAACTTCCAAGGACTCGGCTCTCTTGGACATCTGCAAACTCGGCTGAGGAAGGAGAAGTCATTCTGCTTCGCTGGAGAGAGTGCGATTCTGGGGAGATACAACATCAGCTGCCCCACGCTCTGCTAGGGAACATCCACTCAAGGTCCCAACTGCTTCCAAGGATTATGCTTTTCTGCGGACTCAGCCGGGGAGAGAAATCATTCTACTTCACTGGAGAGTACGACTCTGGTGCGGAATTTCAATTTCGCCGGGGAAGAAAGAATCATCTGACTTCGGGGGAGAGTGCAACTCTGCAGGGGAATACAACGTCATCTGTTCCAACACTCTACTGGGGAAGAGGGAATCATCCAACTTCGGGAGAGAGCATGACTCTGGTGGGGAATCTTAATTCCGCTGGAGACCTCAGTCTGGCACCATCAGTTACTGCATACTTCGGTATACGAACAATTTCCTACGACACCTGCACTTGTGACCCGGTGCTGGGGAGACACCTGCTTCGGCGACTTTACCTGGGAAACACGAGCTTCGGCACCCGAACATTTCTACGAAATCTGCACTTGTGACCCGGTGCTGGGGAGACACCTGCTTCGGCGACTTTACCTGGGAAACACGAGCTTCGGCACCCGAACATTTCTACGAAATCTGCACTTGTGACCCGGTGCTGGGGAACGACGACATCATTCTTCGGTGCTTGGCTCAGCTGATGAGGTGACGCTCCTTCAGGATGCGTCTGCTTGGGGAAGAGAATCATCTCTGCGTGGGGAGACATATCAATGCTCCGTATTCTGATTCTGATTCTACGGAGGAGCGACTACTGAACTCTGCTGGAGAAGGAGAACTCGCCCTGCTTCGGGGATACGCACGGCATATCCTCGGGAAGGTGCTGCACCTGCAACAACACAAACAAACAAGGCAAGATTCCCTCCTCAAGGGTTCTATCCCGGTTATTATCTCGTGACAATATTCAGTTAATCAATGGTTTCAACAATCAATGGGCCTAGGCCCGCAAGTTTATGTATGCGCATTTTATTAAGAAAAACATCGGCGTTTTCATTCGCAAACAAAACGGATAAATGCTAAACAAACAAGCAGAATTGCTGAATCATGTGCATTTTATTGATGATGAACCCCTGAATGGGCAAAAATGTTTTACAATAGAGGCAAACTCCTGGAATGAGGAAGCCGCACAAAAAGGAAAACATAAATATACATCAGTATATACAAATGTTGGCAATCGAGGCGTAGACGAACACCATGAGTTGATCCCTCTATGACCCACTCGACTTTGACACCTCTCCGACGCTTCAGCTTTGGAAGAGATTGATTCAGATAAACGGCCCTCAGGTCTTCCGAACCACTAAACAATGAAAGTCCATATGCGGAACGCAGTCATTTGCTTACTCAAATCCCTAACTTTTGCGTGAACCGCCCTTCACGGGTTTTCAGTTCACCGGGATACCCTTTTTTGCCGAAGCCGCCCAGTGTAGGTTTTCGACTTCGCGGGTGTACATTTTTTCAATATATCCCTAATTTTTGCCCGAACCTTTTATTCTGTTTTCGGTTCGCCGGGATGCCCCTTTTTTGCCTGGACTCTTTCTTTTTTGTCCAGCGGGTCTCTTTCAAGCAAAGTATTTTTTAACTGCGTCCGCGTTCACCGGGGATGCAAAATCTTCACCATCCATCGTGGATAACAACAAGGCTCCTCCTGAGAAGACCTTGCTGACGACATACGGCCCTTCGTAATTCGGAGTCCACTTGCCCCGGTGATCGGAGTGTGGCGGAAGGATCTTCTTTAGGACGAGATCACCCGTCTGAAAGCTTCTAGGACGCACCTTCTTATCATAAGCTTTCTTCATTCGGCTTTGGTACAGGCGACCAAATGCAATCGATGCTAACCTCTTCTTGTCCATCAGGCTGAGCTGGTTCAAGCGATTCATAATCCATTCTGCCTCGTCGAGTTTCACATCAACCAAAACTCGCAGAGAGGGAATCTCCACTTCTAGCGGTAGGACAGCTTCCATACCGTACACCAAGGAGAAAGGAGTTGCCCCGGTCGACGTACGCACCGTCGTACGATAACCGTGCAAGGCAAACGGCAGCATCTCGTACCAATCTTTGTATGTCACAACCATCTTCTGAACAATCTTCTTGATGTTCTTGTTGGCGGCTTCAACAGCGCCGTTCATCTTCGGCCGGTAAGGAGATGAGTTGTGGTGTTCAATCTTGAAGCTCTGGCACAGCTCCTTCATCATCTTGTTATTCAAATTCGAACCATTATCAGTAATGATTCTCTCGGGAATTCCATAGCGACAGATGATGTCCCTCTTTATGAATTTAGCTACCACCTGTCTGGTCACATTAGCGTACGAGGCTGCCTCCACCCATTTGGTGAAGTAGTCGATAGCTACCAGAATAAAACGATGACCATTGGATGCAGTGGGCTCGATCTTGCCTATCATGTCGATGCCCCACATGGAGAACGGCCAAGGGGAGGACATGACATTCAATGGGCACGGCGGCACATGAACTTTATCAGCATAAATCTGGCATTTATGACATTTCTTCGCGAATCTGAAGCAATCCGACTCCATAGTCAGCCAGTAATACCCTGCTCTCAGGATCTTTCTCGTCATGGCATGCCCGCCGGCGTGCGTACCAAATGTGCCTTCATGGACTTCTTCCATGAGCATACTCGCCTCTTTCTCATCTACACATCTGAGCAGCACGAGATCGTGGTTTCTCTTATACAGCACTCCATCAGGATTGAGATAAAAGTTTCCAGATAGCCTCCTTAGAGTCTTCTTATCCTGGGTTGACGCACCCGCGGGATACTCCTTAGTCATAAGGAAGGTCTGAATGTCGTGGAACCATGGCTTGCCGTCATTGGCATCCTCGATTGCAAACACAAATGCCGGTCTATCAAGACGCGAAAGCACAATTCTTGGAGCCTCATTCCAATAATTGACTTTATACATTGAAGCCAACGTGGCTAAAGCATCATCCATCTGATTTTCAGCCCTGGGTACATGATGAAGTTCCACTCGATCGAAGAACGGAAGCAGCCTCCTGGCATAATTCATGTACGGCACTAAATTCGCTTGACGGGTTTCCCACTCCCCTTTAATCTGATTGATTACAAGCGCTGAGTCACCATATATGTCTAGATTCTTGATTCTCAAATCAATCGCCTCTTCTAGACCCATAATACATGCTTCATACTCTGCTTCATTGTTGGTAACTGGAAACGTCAATCTCGCAGTAAAAGGGATGTGGGATCCGTGAGGAGTCGTGATGATAGCCCCGATACCACTTCCGTAGGAATTAACCGCTCCATCGAATATCAACTTCCACTGAGATTTCCTATCTGGCCCTTCATCGGGCAATGGCTCATCGCAGTCCTTTGCTTTGAGAAACATGATGTCCTCGTCAGGGAACTCAAACTTCATCGACTGGTAGTCTTCGATTGGCTGTTCGGCAAGGTAATCAGACAATACGCTCCCCTTAATGGCTTTCTGAGAGACGTACTGAATATCATATTCTGTTAACACCATTTGCCACCTGGCAATCCTGCCCGAAAGAGCCTGCTTCTCGAAGACGTACTTGATCGGATCCATCTTCGAAATCAGCATAGTGGTGTGGTTGAGCATATACTGTCGTAGACGTTTGGCAGCCCAAGCTAGTGCACAACACGTCTTCTCCAGCATCGAGTATCGAGATTCACACTCAGTGAACTTTTTACTCAAGTAATAGATGGCATGCTCTTTCCTGCCCGTCTCGTCGTGCTGACCGAGAACACACCCCATACTATTCTCCAAAACCGTCAGGTACATGATCAATGGCCGTCCAGCCACTGGGGGTATCAAGATTGGAGGTTCTTGAAGATACTGCTTTATTTTGTCGAATGCCTTCTGGCAATCCTCATTCCAAGTAATCGCCTGATCTTTCTTTAAAAGCTTGAACATCGGTTCACAAGTGGCCGTGAGCTGAGAGATAAACCTTGCAATGTAGTTTATTCGGCCCAAGAAACCACGAACTTCTTTTTCTGTTCTCGGCGCTGGCATTTCTTGGATAGCTTTTATTTTCGCAGGATCAACTTCAATACCTCGTTCACTAACGATAAACCCCAATAACTTTCCGGACCGCACCCCGAAAGTGCACTTGTTAGGATTCAGCCTCAGCCTGAACTTCCTAAGCCTTTCAAACAGCTTCAACAAATTGACCAGATGCTCTTCCTCCGTTTGGGACTTTGCAATCATGTCATCAACATAGACCTCGATCTCATGATGAATCATATCATGAAACAAAGTTACCATTGCTCGCTGGTAAGTGGCCCCCGCGTTCTTCAGACCGAAGGGCATTACCTTGTAGCAGAATGTTCCCCAAGGGGTAATAAACGTCGTTTTTTCCATGTCCTCCGGTGCCATCTTAATCTGATTGTAACCGGAGAAGCCATCCATGAACGAAAACACGGAAAACTGGGCTGTATTGTCGACCAACACATCGATATGAGGCAACGGGAAATCATCCTTAGGGCTCGCCCTATTCAAATCCCGATAATCGATGCACATACGTACCTTACCGTCCTTCTTCGGTACAGGCACTATGTTGGCGACCCACGGAGGGTAAGTGGTAACGGCTAGAAATCCTGCGTCCAACTGCTTCTGGACCTCTTCTTTGATTTTTACAGCCATGTCTGGTCTCGTCCTCCTGAGCTTCTGCTTGACTGGAGGGCAATCTTCTCGCAACGGCAAGCGATGAACCACAATATCAGTGTCAAGTCCGGGCATATCCTCATATGACCAAGCAAAGACGTCACTATACTCTCGAAGCATCTCGACCAGTCTATGCTTGACATCATTCTGCAGCGCAGCCCCTACTCTGACATTTCTGACGAGCTCCTCAGAACCCAGATTTATGATCTCAATATCCTCCTCGTGAGGCAGAATAACCTTCTCCTCTTGTCTCAACAAGCGGGCCAATTCTTCCGGAAGGTCTTCGTCTTCATCAATCTCATCCTCGACTTGATAGATCGGGCAATCAAAGTCGTAGTGAGCCGTAGAGGATCCAGAGTCGATGTCATCTGTTACGTGGATCCTGCAATAACAAGGGTTAAGTTTAAAGCATGAATATGCAGGTTAGCACGAACCTTGTTGCCATTTTGCTGTTTTTCGAAATAAACGTAAAACAAGAATAACAGAGAACACAATATTTGATTACGAAGAAAATGCCTTTTATTTATTAACAAAATGCATACACATAATCCAACAAGGCCCTGACAGTAAAACCACTATGCCCCGGGCAGGACATAGGGTTGTACAAAGATTGTAAAAAGCAGATCATTACTCTTCACTTGTCAGCTTGATAATCTCCTTGATGGTCCAATTGTGGAGGCGCTCGCCTGGCTTGCTCGGTTGAATCCAGGCGTCAAGATTGCAATCACTGTCTCCGCTATCCTCCGACGCAGCGTTGATACTCTCGAAAATTACTCCCCCCTTGGTGAATAAGATCGGCCCTTTCCCACGAGACGAGCTGCCAGAAGAAGATGAAGCTTCAGCTTCAGGAAAATATCCCAATCCAAACTTATCCTGCTTGATTGGTATATCTAAGACATGCCCCCAGCCTGGGGTGGAGCCGGCTTCGACAACGGCCCTAGCTTCCTTAAACGAGGAGAGGTTGAACTCTTGCTTCTCTGCGATGACAGGAGCCACCTCCTTCACCCTGACGGTTTCAAATGCCTGGCAAAGAGTCTCATGGATCTCACCATCCATTTCAACGTATTTAAAGGACGACAGGTGGCTTACCATGATGTCCTCCTCTCCACAGACTGTCACTATGCTGCCCCCAACAGCATATTTAAGCTTCTGATGCAGCGTGGACGTCACGGCACCAGCAGAATGGATCCATGGCCGACCTAAGAGGCAACTATAGGCGGGCATGATATCCATGATATAGAAAACCGCATTGAACGTCTCTGGACCAACTTGAATTGGCAGGGTCAATTCTCCGAAGACGTGGCGCTTGGTTCCGTCAAAGGCTTTCACGACCAGATCACTGGGCGAGCACAGCAGTCCACGGGTATCCAACTTCATCAGTGCCTTCTTCGGGAGCACGTTAAGCGAGGAACCCGTATCCACCAGGACATGTGACATAATCGTGCCTCTGCACTCTATCGAGACGTGCAAGGCGCTGTTGTGATCTCTTCCCTTAGGAGTCAGCTCCAGATCTGTAAATACCAGCCCATTACCAGCATTGAC
The DNA here is from genome assembly GCA_963859935.3 of Lathyrus sativus. Classification (NCBI taxonomy): domain Eukaryota; kingdom Viridiplantae; phylum Streptophyta; class Magnoliopsida; order Fabales; family Fabaceae; genus Lathyrus; species Lathyrus sativus. Next base: position 69,143,357 of record OZ012738.1, on the reverse strand, counting down.
ATGGGCTACCACCTCCTCGAGCTGATTTACTGATATCTCCTGCGGCACGTATGCAGCATTCAACACCTTCAGCAATGCATTGCGGTGCGCTTCAGAACACAGCAACAGGTTAAGAATCGAGATCTTCGACGGAGTCTGATGAAGATGATCTACAATCTTGTAGTCACTCTTCTTGATTAGTCACATGAACTCTTCAGCATCTTTAACCAACAAGTCCTTCTCTGCCCCTGCAGGGACCTCTTCAACAGCTTTACCTTTACCCTTATCCACAACATCAGCCCGGACCACTTTCTCTGCTGCAACCTCTGCTGGTGCGAACACTCTTCCGCTTCTGGTGATACCGCTGACCTCGGTAAGATTCTGCATAGTTGACCCGAGCGGCTCAAGCTCTATCTTCTGACCATTACAATAAACTTTGGCGCCATAATGCCATGGAACGGCATTAGTACTCTCGAATGGGATTGGTCCGGCCCTGGTGATGGTGATGGTAGGCGGACGAGGCGCAGAAATAGTAATAGGGTGGCGAGGAATGGTAATGGTAGCAACTTCGTCTGCCTGCTTCAGCACAACTTCCCCTGATGCACTCTCGATGCTTCGGCTGAATTGCAAAATACCCTCGGACACCAGACTTTGGATACCTTCGATCAGCTGCTCACACCCATCAGGACGTGTAGCACAAGCCATACACAACTCTCCGCATCCAGGAAAGAAGCCCTTCTTCAGCAGCTTAGCCTTGACAAAACTCAACGGCGTCTTCAAATCTTTGACATCAGTCAGCAAGTCTGAACTCTCCTCAGTGATAACAGCATTCACTCCGCCCCCCTTATGATGAGGCATCGGGTTCTTGGTGACGTTGGGCACGTTGTCAGAAAAGTTGATAACCTTGGCGTCCACCAAGTCCTGGACTTTGTGCTTAAAAGCTTTACAATTCTCAATCGTATGGCCAGGTGCCCCAGTATGGAATTCACAAGTAGCGCTGGCATCATACCCCGGTGGTGGTGCCCCTGTTAAGGGAGCCAATGTCCTCTTTTGAACTAATTGGAGCTGAAGCAATGTTTGCAGAAGCTGTGCATATGACATAGGTGGAGTATCAAAATGACGGCTTGCCAGGGGAGCCCGATTCTGATATCTTTTGTATCCCTGATTATTCTGCTGCTGAGGTTGCTGCTGCTGCGGCTGCGGTGGAGCAGCTGGAATGTTTATGCTAGCAATCTGAGGCTGAGGGCCCTTGCCCTTTCTCCTAGCATTAGTGACAGCACTGGCATCTCCCTCTCGACGCTTGCCAGTATAGGGTTTCTTGCTACCTCCTCCAGCTGAGGATGATTCGCCCTGAATTTTTCCGATCTTTATACCGTTCTCAACATGCTCGCCCAAAGTGATGAGTGCCGAGAATGTTCCAGCCATGCCACTGACCAGCTTTTCATAATAGATTCTGGGAAGGGTAGCCACGAACATTTGTACCAACTCACGCTCAACCATCGGCGGTTGAACCCTAGCAGCCAATTCACGCCACCGCTGGGCGTACTCTTTAAAGCTTTCATTGTTCCGCTGTGAGAGATTCTGAAGCTGAACTCAGTTGGGAGCCAAGTCGCTATTATATTGATAGTGGAGGACAAATGCTTCTGCAAGATCTTTCCAGGTGCGCACAGCAGCGGGCTCTAAGCCCATATACCATTCGAGCGATGGGCCAGAAAGACTATCCTGAAAGAAGTGCATCAGCAACTTCTCATCGTCTGAATAGGCGGACATCTTTCTATAATAAGATCGGAGGTGGACCCGGGGGCAAGTAGTGCCTTTATACTTCTCGAAGGTAGGCACCTTGAATTTGTGGGGTACTTTAAAGTCAGCAATTAATCCGAGGTTGGACATGTCAACGCCCAATGTGTTCTGATTTTCTATGCTTCTCATTTTGTCTTCCAGTGCCTTGAACCTGAGCCGAGCTTCAGCAGTCAACTCCGCCTCTACACCTCTCTGAGAGAATATGTCATCCTGATGGTCCTCCAGCCACGGTTGAGGCACCACCAGATTTCCTGCACCAGCATTGCCGTTGACCGGCCCTATGTTAACATTGGCTCCCAAACTACCATTGCCGGCGCCTGCCGCATTGAGTCCGAGATTAGTCATAAGATTGCCGTTAGCACTGCCGTTGCCCCCGGCAGCAGGAACAACGTTCTGTGGAGTATCCCCTTGAGGAGGAGTAGGCACGACCCCTCCGTGAAGTATGCCATTACTGTCAACCCTGGAGATCAGAGGTTGAACCAGAGTACGAAGCTGGTCTTGACCATTCGCGACCACCTGCATCAGTTCCATAAAACGATCCATCCGCTCACGGAGTTCTTGAACATCTGACTGTACCTGGTCCATGATTCTCGTCTGATTAGCGCGAGTTGAGTAGCGGTGGATGAGTCTTTGATCAATCCTGGAGGTCGAAAGCAGCTCGGAACCTGAGAAACCTGCAAGTAATAAAGGTTAGGAAAAGCAATAAGATATACATCATGCAAATATGCTTCATGCAGATGCATGCGTGTGTCTGTGTGCGTGAGTGATTTTCCCCCGATCCTAGTGCCTTAGTGACGGTGCTGATAATAACAAGAGGGAGAAGAAATCCGAGCTCAATCATGGAAACATCAATCTCATATATATATGGAAAGGCCTGTCGAGGCAATACACAGTATCAGCGAGTACAAATCAACAGCATGACCTCAGCCAACAAATCTGGTGATGGTCAGCACACATCAAAGATCAAAAACAACAGGGATATAACTAGTCAAGTACGGCCACGGGCGCGATACTCTGCTAATAACTCCTTTGTCTCTGAACGATCTGGCGAAGTGAGCAACCCCTCGACGAGTAGTTCCCTCTGCCTGATAGTATGCTGAAGCCCCTGAACTGAACTCTCCCAAGCGCTTTCGCCAAAGCAATCCTCCAGCTTCCGCTTCTTAGACTCAAACATCAGCTTATGCTCCTTCAGGCTAGCAATGGCTTTGTTGAGACGGGCTTCAGCGGAGTACCTGCGGGCGGTTTCTTCATCAAACCTCCGCTCACTGTCCTTCACTTCGGTCTCTAGCTTAGAAATCTGCAGCATCAGCTTGTCTTCTCGCTCCTTCCTGGTAGCCATGGAGGTCTTCCAGTGCTGGTCGAACTTAGATATTCTCCGATATGCTTCCTCCAAATGCTGCTTCTTCGTAGCTATCACATCATTAGCAGCTCTGAAGTCTTGACCTAAGCGTTCCCGATCAGCAATCTGCTTTGCCAAGTCTGCACTCAGCTGGCTCACCGACTCTGTTTGCTTTTTGAGAGCATGCACGGCTTCGTTCCTCTCACTTCGAAGCTGAGCTAACTCCTTCTCTAATTCTGCATTTGGCCTCTTCAGCTCATCACGCTCAGCTAATACCTGGTTGTGCTGATGAATGGACACAGTGGTAGGCTCTTCGACTGGTGGAGGACTCTCTGGTCTGACATGAGGGAATGACATCCCTATAGTGTTGGCTCTGGCTCTGATCCAATCTGAATAAGGAGGGTAAGCTTGGTTGTCGCTCTTCCCCAACAAAGGCTTTCCTCTCGTGCTGATATTGTTCCACGCATACTGAAGCTTGGACAACAAACCCCCCTCTAGAATACCCGTGAGGTACAGAGATTCCCGTACCTCTTCTTCCTTTGGTGGAGTCCTCAAAGCATATGCAAACTGACGAACTAGCAATGATGGGTTGTAGTTGATGCAACCTTTCCTACCTATCAGAGGTACGTTGGGAAACCCACTACAACTGAAGATCATCTCGGTGCCTAACCTGTCTCTGTCAACGAACCAATCAATGTCTTCCGCCGACAAACTCATCAGACGCTCAGGCCACCCCGCTGTGGCTGCAGACAAGACAGAAGAACCCTTCTTGGGCAAATGACTATCAAACCACTTGTACAACAACGGTACGCAGCATGAAACATTCTTCCCTCTCCGGTTCTCATTCTTGTAATGCACTGAATGGTAAACGTCTCCGATCAGAGTAGGGACTGGATTCCCTGAGGCAAAGATGTGGAATGCATCAAAGTCTACGAAATCAGGCATGCTGGGAAATAGGATAATGCCATATATGCATAAAGTAAGGATGGCGCTGAAGGCGTCCCAACATTTGTCCTTAGCACACTGCTGAGCCTTAGCTATCAGAAACTGCAGAGAGAACCCTGGGACCTTGTTCCAACTCGTCACCACTAACTCAGAAGCGCTCAAATGGAGTGAGGAAGCCAAACCAACCAGATCAGGCTCAGCATCCATGTGGACAAAAGGAACTTGCCTTTTGATAGGCACACCCAGCATATCAGCATACTCTTCCAATGTCGGCGCGAGAACGAAGTCATGAAAGGTAAAACACCTCAAGGGAGGGTCATAAAACTGCAGAAGAGCATGTAACCCATTCAACTCGGACGTAGAAGGTTTGTAAACCAGGCTAAGCAACCTGCCATAAGACTTCCTGAACCTATCCTTCACAGAATCCCCTGCCAGGGCTATCAAACCAGTCAGCTTCGACACATCGGGGGTCGGGAACTTGTACGCAACAGTCTTCCTAAGAGAGGCCATAATAACAGCAGAAGGCGAGAAATCCGGGATCGGGGAAACGGTACCTGCAACACAGACACACGTTAATGGAATGCAGATGAATGCGCAAATTAATGCAAAATGCAGGTATGCAATAATATATCCAGGTGGTTGCTGTGGAGATTCGGTATCAACAGTCACTGATGAGAGGGAAACCCCGGTGTAAGACCACTAATCTGATCTGCTGAGAATAACTATCTGATAGGACCGAGATCAAAATTCTGTTCTGACAAGAGTAAGTGACTGATAATAAGGACCCCAGGCGCAAGATCAAGGAACATTTGTTGAAGTCTTCAGACCCCAAATCAAAAATCTGCCCTATCAAGAACAAACACACAGCTGCTGATGAGATCTTCAGACCTCACTCAAAATATGCCCTATCAAGAACAAATAACATCTGCCGATGAGGTCTTCAGACCTCACTCAAAATCTGCCCCATCTAGAACAAACCGCTGACGATAATACACTGATCAAAGCCTGCTCTATCAAGAACAGACGAACACCCGATGATAAGATCCTCTGACCAAACTCTTGCTCTATCAAGAACACATATGTAACTGAGAACCCAACATAACTGATTTGCTGTCAAGAAAACCAGGTAGTCTGAAGGTCTAAGTTTCCTGTAATAAACCCAGTCCCGCTCACAAGTAAGGACCTAGACTGACTCAAGGTATGGTATCCTATGCGTTCATCAGCGTCACAGACTTTCAGAACTGATGATACGATTCCCAGAAGGAGTGGCATCATCAAGTCCTGAAGAGGCCTCACTTAGCTGAATCACAAATGATCGGTCCCCAGAGTCGACAATCCACCAAACCAGCAACCGTCTCAACCCAAGGGGTTGAAAGTGAAGCCAACCGGATGAACCTCGTCTGAGCGTGGATTTCATGAGACACTAGTGCCTGCAAAGCAAGCACGCGCCCACTAATTTCCACTCTAAGTCTATGGTGCACTCAAGCCTGGGTCTGGCTTCTCACTCAATCAGAACTCCCATCCCACAACAGCACAAATAATCATATTTTACTGAATACAAAATGCGGGAAATAAAGTGCGAGAAGTAAAAATGCGATAAATAAACGCAACCCAACAAGCAAACACACAAACGATAGGATTGACTCGCAGGGAACCGTTGGAGTCCCCAGCAGAGTCGCCAGCTGCTGGGGACGGTCCCAGACAGCTAGGAAGGAAATCCAAGGCGAGACTCGCATAGGGAACCATCGTAAGTCCCCAGCAGAGTCGCCAGCTGTCGCTTGCGCGAAAATAAGGTGCCGGCATGACAGAAGAGTCGCCACCTTTCGTTATTTATCCCTCAGAGCGGGAAAGGAAACGATCGGAAAAACCTGACGAATAAGGGTAAGACAAGGTCGTCGCAACCATTGTCTGGGTTCGGGAGTCGGTTACGCAAGGGGAAGGTATTAGCACCCCTCACGTCCGTCGTACTCGACGGGATCCTCGCTTGCTTGTTTACTTGGACGGGTTAGTTATAATCTATCTACCTATCAAGGCTGGCTGAAAAAGAAAAGAAAAATGACTCGGCAAAGCGTCGCACTTTATGCCTACGTATTCTCATCAGAGAATGAGAAATCAGAGTCAACGTAGTTCGGCTAACTACGAGGGAAAGGTTGCTCGCTAGGACGTCGCATCCTATGCCTACGTACTTTCATCTGGTATGAAAGATCAGAGCAAACGTAGTTCGGGAAACTACGGGTTATCTCCTAAAAGAAGTGTTTTTTATTATGTTTGCGATTTCAACCGCACTAGAGACTATGACCTAAGAGTGAATGCGTCGCATGTCACCCAAAGGGTACCATACTAAACATCCAGACTGTGGAAAAGAAACTCTCCCACAATCCTTTCTCAGATAGCTTGAGACTCGTAACGTACGAAAGAAATCGTTCATGATTACTGTATCTTAAACTGCTTTGAGATGAGAAGAGAACAGGCCCAACTAGGAGGGAGACTATCAAGTCCTACTGTTATCATGCCATGGATTCATCCTATGGTTGAAGTTTGAACAGGGAACTCCTAGATGTTGTCATGCATAGGTTTCAACCTAAAAGTCTATCATCAAATCCTCATCAGAGGAAATGAGAGTCCTAAGGGATCATGTCAATGATACACCAAAACAGACAAAAGCATCAGCTTTAACAGTAAAATGCATGCAATGCAAGTGAGGGAGGAAATGTGTGTGGGGCTTCAGCCTCCACAAGCTTGTCTCAACCTCAAGCCAGTCATGAAATAACAGTAATCATACTGAAAATAAACAACATGCTATCAAGCAAAAACAGTAAACTGTAATCATACAGACAGAAAATGAAATGCTATCAAGCAAAATAAACACATGGGCAAGGGAGCTGGGCTCTACCGAATACCCGCAAGCAAAGCCAAGCAATAACAATACAATCAGATGCACTCATGCTCTTAGACTGAACTTATTCTGAATGGGCTTAGTCTAATGCAGCAGACAAATCAGCCAAAACACACAATACATCAAAGAAAACAGAAGAAAGCCTCAGCTCCTCCAGCAGCAACCCAGTCTTCAGACTTCAGAGATCACTTGCTTTCCAAGTATCAACCCTACAACATGAGTATCAACTCATCTTCTCCCTTTGAGCTTCAGCTCCTTTGATCAGCTCTACCTTCAGGCTTCACTATCTTCAGGGATCTTCAGGCATCAACTTGATCTTCACAAAGTCTTCAGACTTCAATAATCTTCAAGGAATCATCCTCTTCAAGGCCTCAGCTTCTATCTTCAATGGCTCCAATGCTCCAGCAAACAAGATTCAGTCAACAAGATGAGGTGAGGATGTTACAGTACTCACTGACTTCCAAAGGATGCCATTGAGGACTTAACATCAAAAGACAGGCTCTCTCAAAGTTCTACCTCAGAGGGCAAGGTCACTAATCCCTCCAAAGGAGAGAGGTGAATACCCTTAAGGGACTCTATGTCACAGAGAAGAAAGGAGGTGAACAAGACACTCCTTGTTTATTGAACAAAATATTCTATCTAGGGCTCTGCCTATACACCTATCAACCTATAAACAAAACAATAAAAGCTATGCTAAACTCCTCTGCAAGGTCTTCAAAGCTTCCATGATGATCCACAAGGTCTTCAACTCAATCTTCAAAGCTCACACACTCAAAAGAGAAGGAAAGAAAACACAACAATACAACTTATGCCTTTAAGCAACACACATACTATCCATACATTCAAAAATCAATGAAAAATACTAAAACACCATTCAATATTCTAGTAAAATTCTAGGGGATTCTATACATACTTACCCTTAACCCATATATTCCCCATACACTAATTTGGCCTATAAACCCCAAAACAATTTTGTTCAAGTCTACCTATACAACTTAAAACCCTAATTAGAGCACCTAAATGTCTAACAATCAAACTACATCAAATTTAAATTCTAAAATCAAGGGATAAATCCTACATGAAACTAGGGTTCAATATCTAATTACACAAAAAAGAATGAATTAAAAAGACTAAAGGAAGGTCCTAAAACAAATTCCACAAAATCATGCACAAAATTAATCCTATTTTAAAAGCTAATACCACCATAAATTCTACATTAAAAATAAAATTTCATTTTTATTTTTATATTTTTTTACACAAAATTATCTCAACATAGAAAAAAGAATGAACAAAAAAGAGCCATTTATCAATTTTTTATGAATTTTTTAAGATTGCAAAAACATTAAAAGAATTAAAAAGAAATCAAAATAATATAAAAGGGAAGGGGGTGGAAATAGAAGGGCCAGATAGTTATTTCAATTGGGCCAGCGCGTGAGGGGGGTGCGGATATGAAGCGGGTAAGCCCAGAATTTTCACTAAACCAAACGACGTCGTTTGGCTAGCTCAAGTTTCCCTCCGTTTCTGCGTTTAAACCACAACCGTGCGATTAACATCTCAGTCAATTTCCTTGACTTGATCCAACGACGGACAGCTATCTTCTTCCTCACGCCTGGTTAGGGTTTTATGCAGCCATGCACGACTCTCTCATGCAGCTACCTTCTACCAGCCTGTTTTCTCTCGTTTCTCAGCCAAACTCCCTCATGTAAAAAGCAAACTTGCTCAGCTTTCCTCCCCAAACACAACCATGCCCTCAGCTTGCACTAAAACAGCCTCAAACTGCAAACCCGAAGCTCATCCTCCATTAATGCTCAAGGTTTTCATCCTCACGAAACCTCAAATTCTCGGTATTAAACTAGTCCTTATGCATCACTGATCAACCTAAGCTAACGCATTAATAATAAAACTCAATAACCAACCAGTTCTTGATCTTCAAAGATTGATGTCAAATTCTCAAACTCCTCAGAATGAGCTCTAACTTCTCAAGATCCATCCCTAATGGTTGCTAGTCACAATTACCCTAACCACATGATCTAAAACTATGCAAACAGAGAGAATCAAATGTATTTACCAACCTGCAACTTGATGATGGCAGCAATGGCTACACTCCTCTTCAATGCTTGAAACTGTCCAAAACCAATCTTTTCTTGATGATGATCTTTCTGTATGCAAAAGATCTTGTGTAGCACGCTTGAATCTTGAGATCCACTTGAAATTGCAATTTGTGTCTTGATGAAGAAAGTGCACTAAACTGAACCAATTGCAATCCAAACTTGGCTGAATTCTAATCCATGATGATGGTTGAATATGGTGAAATCAGTATTGGTGATGATTTGATGAAGGTTTTGTGGAATTGGGATCAAAATGCAATGAGAAAGAATGAGAGAATTTGTGAGGTATTTGCCAAAAGATGAGAATCCAACCCCTGCTCAATGTTCATTTCATGGTTATATAGCACTCAATGGAAATTTCCAGCACCATCTTACACTTTCCCTTGCATTCCAAGCTTGATTCAACTTGGTTATGTTTCTTTAATCATAAGTAACCTTAAGTAACTTTTATTTTTTCCACTAAACTCAAAAATGTGCTTGAACCATTGTCTTTAGAATGGTTTTTCCAATCAAAATGATATATTGGATGACCCCATTTGGATTCCTAGATCCTCCAAATTAATTTCCAATTCCAACTTTTTAAACTTATATGCCATTTTTAGTTCATTTTTGACCAATCATGCAACTTCATGCTATGAGCTTTTCCAACAATTTATGACCTTCTTTCTAGACTTAAAATCACATTTTGAACAACTTTCATGTTTTGAGTTTTTCCATTTGAGGCTTGGAAATAGGAGTTTTAGGCATTGGCTAAAATGACCTATAACTGACAAATGACCAAAATACCCCTGTCTTGTTCAAACCATAAGTTGAGTTCCACAAATCCTATCAAGGACTTCTACCACTCAAATTAAAGCTAAGAAGATTCCCTCCAACATTCATGTTGACCAAGAGATCATAGGAATCATCCTACTAGGGCAAAAGTTGTCTGCAAGTTGGGTGACTTTCAAGGACCCAGATTCACACACCTCAGCTGACCTGTAATTTGTCAAAACCATAACTTGAGCTCTGCACATCCTATCAAGGACTTCCACCACTCAAATTAAAGCTAAGAACAATCTCTACAACATTCATGTTGTGGGGAATATGAGATATCAATCACATCTAGAGCTAAAACTGCCTGGAAGATAGGGATCAAATTAGGGTTTTTCCACTGACAATCCTCAGAAACCCTGACCTGAAACTTCTCAAACTCCTCAATCATGATGAGTTGGTCTAGGAATCATCTTTATATCATGTCTATGCATCATTCCATGATCACATGGCTCTTGGATTAGGTCTCAACCTTCTCCAAATCAACAGTTAACCTAGGGTTGACCCAGTCAAAACCCTAATTCTAACATTCATGGCTGAATCTTCTGAATTCTTGCATAATGACCTCTCTGGGCTTCATGATGGCTATCAAGACATCTCATAAGCTTTCTCAAAGCTTCAAGTCCATTCTCAAAGTCTCAGAATCATCTGAGGAGCACCCACAACTCTCAAGCTATGAGACACAACCTTGGTTTCAACCAATTTCTCTGAGGATCTCTTGAACTTTCTGATAAAGGTATCAACCTTCAAACACTTGATGGATAAATAATTGTTGGTCAAATTTTAGGGTGCAACAGTGTCGCTACTGCGAAAATCGGCGCCGGCTGAACAGAAGAGTCGCCACCGTGCGTTATTTATCCCACGGGAGGGAAAGGAAACGCTCAGAGTAAACCTCGCACAACACGGGAAAGGTATGGTCGTCGCAACCAAAACCTGGGTTCGGGAGTCGGATACGCAAGGGGAAGGTATTAGCACCCCTCACGTCCGTCGTACTCGATGGGATCCACGCTTGTTTTCGGGTATGGATTGTTATTCTATCTAAACTATAGGTCAAGGGTTAAAAAGAAAATAAAATGAAAAAAATAAAAATAAAAATGACTCGGCAAAGTATCGCACTTTATACCTACGTATTCCCGCCTGGAACGAGAAATCAGAGTCAACGTAGTTTGCCTACCTACGGGAAAAGAGGGGAAGGTTGCTCGCTAGGATATCGTATCCTATGCCTACGTACTTTCATACAGCATGAAAGATCAGAGCAAACGTAGTTCGGGCCACGTACGACACAAGTCTGTCTGTTGTTTTTTTATGAAAAATCTCACCTTAAACAAGGGTTTTCTTATTGCAAAAGGTTGATGTCTGTTCAAATCTTTTGACGGAAGAAATGAATTAATCTCTGTTATAACCTTTATTAATGTTTTTCTGTTGTTTTGAAGGAAGAAGAGATGACACTCTACAAATCCTAGGGTTAAAAGGGAATAAAATCTACCCTAATGTTATCATGCATGGGTTAACTCCTAATGTCTATCACATCCTCCCTTGAACAAGGAAGAATGGAAGTCCTACGGGAAAGGAAACGAAAGGAAGAAACGGAAATACAAGTAATAACCGCATACAAGTGAACATGAATATAGAAATGGTAAATGCAATGCAAAGGAGGGAGGAAGGTTCATCTCAACCTCAAGCCCATTCATGGATGGAATAAGAAAATATCAAGTGATCATATGCAAAGAATCGAGTGAAAACTCCGAATGAAACGCGTAATCCACTATTTGGAATCGCAACGTGCTATCATGCAAACAAGTCGATAATCGGGCAAGCTACACATACAAATAACAGCCACCTAAGGGGTCTTCAAATACCTCTAGCCTATCTATAATAAGAAATATAAACCACGGCATCCACCACGCAAACACAAATCGGCCGTTGGAGCCTTAACAAAAATAAAGTCCGTTCGGAAGTCCAAATTACAAGTTCGAATACAAAATATGAGAAAAATAGCAAAAGGTGCTAAAAAATTCAAATAAAAATCTCCAATGCCCTACATCAAGCCACAAACCAGGGGTGAGAGATATCACAAAAATATCCAAAGATAAATGGTCAAACAAGATGAAAACATTGCAAGATATCTCATGTATACCAAAGGAAAGATTAAGGTGGAGCATGTTAAAGAAAGCATCCAAAACCAATTAAAATGGTACAATAAAATTCCCACAAAAATATATCACAATACCTCAACGTGTGTATGAGATCCCTGCAAAAGGATTGACATTTAAATTGTGTTTTGATAGGTTAAATAAATTCAACAAAATGATAGCACCAGCATTGGCCTTTTTATGACGACCCAAATGTAAAAAATCCAAAGAAAATGTAAATAAATGGTAAAATTATAATTCCAGTTTTATTAAATCCTAGACATCTTAAAGATTCAGCACAAAAAATGGGGATCAAAAAGACTAATTTTCCTATTTTTTATGATTATTTGAAGTCAGCATATAAAACAGAAAAAATAAAAGAAACATGGCAATAGAAAAATAAAAGAAAATAACATGAATAAATAAAAGTGGCATGAGGCTTATGTGGCCGATTACGTGGCGCAGTGAGAGGCGTTGGATGAATGGAAGAAACCTTGACTTGGAAATGCATCCGACGGTGTTAACACCTTCTTCTCCAAATCAAGTTTTTCAACTTTGTGAATAGTAACCCGCAGCCCCATGAACATGAGTTTTTTGCTACTTTGAAGCACCATAACTCCATCAATAATTATCCGTTTCGCACAAAATTTTAGTCAAACTTGAAGGAAAAAATTCAAGGAATCCAAATATGGTCTTAGATTTTCTTGAAACTCTCTCTAACTCCCAAAATGTGGCACCTCAAGAAAAACTCAAGAACCAAAAATTGTCATAAAAACCATCTTTTTTGTACTAGAATCCATGTAGGAGATGAGAGCAATGTGATGCAACAACAATAATGCAAGAAAGACTCATAAATCATGAGTTATGTCGAATTCTTTATACCTTGGAAAAATGAATTATGGAGCTTTAATGGAGCACGAATTTCTTTGGAAAAAAGTGTAGAAACCTTCAATAAATCTTGGTAGGGGTATTAGGATCAAAGAAAATGCTTGAATTGGTGAGGAAATGAAAATCACTTTTGCACTTGGAGCTCACTTTTTCATGTTGATACAACCATGGAATTGCACTAAAATCTTCTCAAAAATTGATGGAAAAATCCTATGTAGTATATTGAATTAATTGGTAATGAGAAAGGATCAAAAATGGAGAGAAAAAGGATTGAAAAAAATGGAAATTCAAACATGTGAAAGTGTGGGAAAAAATGATGGAAAGGAAAAAATTCAATATGATTTGCAAATGGATTCAACATTAACTATCACCAACCCTTACTCTTAATGATCTCAATCCAATATATAGATGATGATTAACAAACTTAGAGGTTTCTAGAATAATCTTGGAGGATTCTAGAAAGTTGTGGAAATTTCATGAACTTCTCATGCCATGATACTTTGAATATCTCTTATCTCATGCTTGCACCTTTCCAAACTTATGTCAAAATCTCCTTACATGAGATATGTGAAGTGTATGTAAGCTCCTTGCCTTGAAAATTCATCTTGTGCCAAGTTTTCTATACTTGCCTTATTATGCAAGTAACAAAAATACAAAGCAAGTCCAATTTTTAAACCCTAACTCAAAAAAGTGGCTGAACCAATGTCTTTAAAATGATGTTGGGAATCAATTTGGTATATTGGATGACCCATATTGGACTTGTAGATCTCTCAAACCATTTTCCAACTTGAACTTTTTCAAGTTATATGCCTTTTTTAAGTCATTTTTCACCAACTTTTATCAAGTCTTGTTCCATGCATTTCCAAACTTTCATGACTTCTTTTCTTGACTTAAAATGGAATTTTGAGCAACTTTTATGTTGGGAAGTTTTTCATTTGAAGCTCCCTTGTATGAGTTTTAGGTATAGGCTAAGAATGACCTGTAATCACCAGATGACCCAAAATACCCTTTGCTTGCCAAGACCATAAGTAGAGTTCCACAAATCATATGAAGGCATACCATACCATTATAGAAAGCTAAGACAATGAGGAACAATTTTTATGTTTACCAGAAATTCATTTGAAATCTCCTTGAGGGGTAAAAATTGCTTGGAAGTCAAGTCACTTTCACAGACAAAACTTCAGATACCTCAGATGACCTGTAACTTGCAAGGACCATAACTTGAGTTCTATAAATCTCCTTGATGTCTTCCACCACTCAAATTAAAGGTTTTGAGATCCTCTACAAGTTTTATGTTGGCCAAGGATCCATTTGAAGCTTGCATTTTGACTTATCTTGCTTGGAAGTTTGTCCTAAACTAGGGAATTTTACACAGAAGCCCTAATTTAGAAACTCCTCTTCTCCTTGATTTCTCTTGAATTATTCTTAGTATAACAACATATCCTTATTCTTCATGTCGAATGATGAACCCCACATCTCTCCAATAGCCCTTAATGCCTTTCAATCAGTCAATTGACCTAGAGTTGACCCAGGGTTGACCCAGATGAAACCCTAGTTGACTGTCTTCAACTGTAATTCTTGTGACTTCACCAATGACTTGTCTCCTTATCCAAATGACTTTCTAAGTCCTCCAAGATGTATAGATACTCCCCATGCTCAGCCCACAGCTCATCATTTCTTTGTTGATCCTCAGACACCCTCAGTTAGGAGATAGATGAACTGCTTGATCCATTGACTTGATAGCTTCCAAATTCTTTTCTGATGACTTGAATGAGGTTGAATCAGGATAATAACCTCTTGATAGGCCTCTAGAGATGAGAATAATGATTGGTCCCCTGTTAGCTGACTTGCTATGCTTATGCTATGCAGATGAGTAACCTATGTACATGGCCCTATATGCAAATGCTAATGCAATTGAAACATAAACCAAGTGAATAAGGTTGGGCAAATTTTTAGGGTGCAACAGCTGCCCCTATTCAAGCGGCTTGGACCCGATTGGGTGAAGAGCCCGGAGCCTTCAGACATTCGCGGTACGAGACGGTTGAATACTAGGAACCCAGAAATTTGCCAACCGCAGAAATAAACTGCGCCACTGCTTGGGGAACGACATTCATCAGCTGAATTTAACTGTTACGGAAACCCACTGATCTCGTGCGACCGTGCTGGGGATTCTTCTCATCATCCTGAAAAAGATTGAATCATCGGAAACTTCTTCCTTTGCTTGTCCACGTCAGGACTCTATCTGCTGTCAACTCGGAAAAAACTTCAACAACTTTGCTGGGGACGGCTCGTCTGCCTTCTCGTCAGAGATAAATCGTCCACGTTAGGAATAAACTCTTCCACGTTAGGAATACCACCGTCCATGTTAGGACTCACCTTTCCACGTAAGGAATAACCGTTCCACGTTAGGAATAACACCGTCCACGTTAGGACTCACCTTTCCACGTAAGGAATAATCGTTCCACGTTAGGAATAATACTGTCCACGTTAGGACTCACCTTTCCACGTAAGGAATACATCGCTTTTCCCCGTCAGGGGTGACTTTTCTCTGCTTTGTCAAACTCTTCCACGTAAGGAATACGTCTTCTTTTGCTTTGTCCATGTAAGGACTCTTTCTTTTTTCACGTTAGGAATCACAAATTTTCCACGTAAGGAACCCCAATCTTTCCACGTGAGGAATACTATATCAATCTTTCTTTCCACTTTAGGAATACTTCTTCTTTCCACGTAAGGAATACCGTTTCTTCTTTCCGTCCACGTCAGGACTAAACTTTCCACGTAAGGAATCTATCTTCTTCTTCCACGTTAGGAATAACTTCTTTGATCTGTCCGCGTCAGGACTAAACTCTTCCACGTCAGGAATAATCTCTTTCTTTCCACGTCAGGAATCAATCTTGATATGTCCGCGTGAGGACTCAATCTTTCCACGTAAGGAATAAACTCGTCTTTCCACGTAAGGAAACCATTTTTCTTCCACGTAAGGAATGCTCTTGATATGTCCACGTAAGGACTCTGATCTTTCCACGTTAGGAATCAAACCTTGATCTGTCCATGTCAGGACTAAACTTTTCCACGTAAGGAAACACCTTCTCTTTCCACGTCAGGAATCAACTTCTTTTCCATCTGTCCGCGTCAGGACTAAACTTTCCACGTAAGGAATGATCTTGATCTGAATCTGTCCACGTCAGGACTAAACTTTCCACGTAAGGAATCTACCTTCTTTCCACGTTAGGAATCTCCTCTTGATATGTCCGCGTAAGGACTCTAATCTTTCCACGTAAGGAATCAATCTTGATATGTCCGCGTGAGGACTCAAATCTTTCCACGTAAGGAATACCAACTTCTTTCCACGTAAGGAATAAATTCGTCTTTCCACGTAAGGAAACCATCTTCTTTCCACGTAAGGAGAACATCGTCCATGTTAGGACCCACCTTTCCACGTCAGGAACACCATCTTAATCTGTCCACGTAAGGACTCCAATCTTTCCACGTAAGGAATGATCTTGATCTGAATCTGTCCACGTCAGGACTAAACTTTCCACGTAAGGAATGAATCTCTTTTCCACGTAAGGAATCACCTCTTGATATGTCCGCGTAAGGACTCTAATCTTTCCACGTAAGGAATCAATCTTGATATGTCCGCGTGAGGACTCAAATCTTTCCACGTAAGGAATCTCCATCTTTCCACGTTAGGAACACAATCTTAATCTGTCCACGTAAGGACTCCAATCTTTCCACGTAAGGAATATGATCTTTTTCCACGTAATGAATACGTTATCAATCTATCCATGTAAGGACTCTGGCTTGATATGTCCACGTAAGGACTCAATCTTTCCACGTGAGGAAACAACTTCGTTCCACGTCAGGACCCATGTTTCGTCTTGATTTGTCCACGTCAGGACTCAGGCATCTTCGACCCGCTGGGGAAATACAACTTGTCCACGTCAGGACTCACTTCTTCATTGGTCCCGACCCACAAACTTCTTAGCACTGACGTGACAGCGACTTTGAGGCGGACTCTACTGGGGATATCTGGAAACCAAACTACCGGATGCCTGTTCTGATGCCCGGAGGCCACTTCTGAAATTCTGGTTCATGAAACCTTTTGATGACAAATAAATCTGCTTGGGAATAAAGAGAGACTTATCCTGGTAACTCTGTGGGGAATACTGCCGAAACTGACATTATCATTGAATATCTCATGCCGAGATCTTGAGTGTTTGGTAGTTCATTTGAGCAAGTGCTCTCCCCACCTGCTGGGATACAGGAACCGCTTCAGCAAAATAAATGCTGAAGATAATGCCAACTCCGCTGGGGATAGCCAGGTGCTACAGAATTATTCCAGCAAAATAAATGTTGTAAGAGTGAAGTCGACTCAGCTGGGAAATTAGGAACTTAAACCAAACACCTTGTTGAAGTAGCATCCTGCTGGGGAATATAACTCTGTTGGGGAATAGCAGATGTGCACAGTACGATTGGATTTCTGCTGGAGAGTGAACTGATATTACACAGTATCCCTGACAAAATAAATGCCAGGACCCACAACCAACTCTGCTGGGGAGAGTCTTAATCTTCGAGTTCTACTGGGAGGAAAGAACACTTGCTGAAAGGAGAGAACTCCGCTTCGGGGATACTAATATGCCCAGCTTGCCCCTGAATCTGCAACAGTTTTGGAATGGACCCTACAGTCTTTGTATCCTGACGACCAGACATGGACGGCTTCTACATTTCGGACCTCGAAGGGGTGTTTCAAGAACATAATTTTCGTGCTTCTAGGGTGACATGCCCCGGTCTCGCAACAATCTTTTGTCTCTGATCGACTGTGTCGTGGAGCACTGCCCATAGCTATGAGAGATTTGCCAAATCTTGACCTGACTGCCCCGGATTTACTGATTCTAGGATGACCGACTCTACCTGAATTAATCAGTATAGCTTGCCCCAGTTCACGAAATATTTGGGCATTCTGCATTTTATCCTGATCATACCTTCCACTGTAGGAATCTTTCCTGTCGGCATGCGCTTACTCGCAGGTAACACAAGTTGTTCTGCATAAAAGATATATTAAACGCAATGCATATGACAGTTTCAAAATCCAAGTCTGTTCACTAAAAATTTTTGTGACATGTAATGAATCAATTATCAAAATGTCAATATGAAAGCTGGTAAGAGGAACCCTTTTAGGAGTCAGAATCGACGAGATCTTTACTGACGTATGCCCTCGGACAAAACCTGTTTCAATTAGGACTTTTGCGGGTAGTAATGTGGTCAGGTTCACGGTTAACAAGGAAAGATATAGGCTCAAAATTTATTTCGACCCACCCATTCTTCGTGATGTTCTCCAATCCTATGTTCAGCTAATCTGACTTCAGCGTTCACCTATTAGAGGTGGAATGATAGGAGTGATGGTTCAGGATACCACGCGTTTTTCTTTTTTGAGTGACAGTCATTTGCTTTTCGTCTTTGGGTGCCTAGAATCACACGACTTTTGTCCTTTTCGAGGATTTGTTCTTTTCTTTGACAATCCTTTTCGTCTTTAGTTTTTTTTTTCGTTCCCTAACTTTTGCCTGGACTGAGTATCTTTTGAGATTCTTTTGATTTTCCAGTCCAGCGGGATGCCCCTGTTTTTGCCTAAGTCATTTGTTTTCAAGTTTTGACTTAGCGGGCTCTTGATTCTTTTCACTTTTCGTTCTCTTTTTTTTTTGAACAAGTCGTGTGACACTGGTTTGTCTGACTTCTTGTGGAGTAATGTGACCGTTTCACTCTTTGTCGGCAAGGTTTAACCATTGCGGTTCTTTAGGCACGATTTATACAAGTGTGATTTATCCTCAACCGGACACTCTTTCCACGATTCGAACGCTTGGTCAAACTAACTGACACCTACCCTGCCCCGGGTTAAGATTTGGGGTTTTTCATTTTCGAAAAGAACCTCCTACTACTGGCTCGAAAGGGGTTATCAAGGGATTATCTTCCTTATATCTCCAGTGTTTATGGATTGAAACAATGCCTGTATTTCATCAACAAGTTTTTTTATCCAAAAGCATACGATCGGAATATTATTCGTCATCTGTTTTCGTCATCCTCCCCAGATTCCTGCTAAAACAAGCATTAAGCATTAAAGCAAAACAAAGAGTGAACACGACTGGATTAATTCAAAACATGCATATTCATTTCGTTTATTAATATCAATTGAAAAACAACAAGTTTTAAGAGCGAAATTTGCAATTACACAGAAAAGAAACTACAAATGCGCGGACATGAACAAGATAACATGAAAAATGTCGGTGTCTCAGAACTGGACTTCCTACACTTTGACTTATTGGCGAGTCAACCATTCTCAGAAGCTATCATCAGGGGTAGTCTACTACTGTCTCGATCTTCTCTCAACGGCCCGATCAAATCTGGGAAACCTTTTCATCACCCCGGCTTTTGCTTGTCTATGGCTTTGCACCACCTTGGGGACCCTATCGGAGAAGTTAATGACCCTGCTGTCGATTAAATCTTGGACGTTATGCTTGAACGCGTGGCAACCTTCAATATCATGTCCGGGAGCCCCGGAGTGGAATTCACAGTGCCTGCTCGCATCATAGCCATCCGGCAGAGTGCCGGTTATTGGCGCCAGAGTTCTTTTCTCCACCAAGTTCAATCTTAGTAGTGTCTGTAACAAATCTGCGTACGTTGAGGGAGGCTTCTCAAACACCCTCCTTGGCTTTTTTTTCCCGAATTCTTTGCTGAGTCGTATACTGGCGTCTTGTAGGCTGCTGGCTTTGCTCGGACGTTTCCTTAGGCTCACGCGTTATCATCCTTAAGTTCAACCCTGGCATTGGCAACTGTTGTGGACATGGAGACTTAGCTTCCAGTGGCTCTGGGATATACCTCGATTCATCTGCAACCTCTGGCAGAGAAATGGGAATATCAGTCCCTGCAACTTTTATGCCCCCCGGTACAAACTCAATTATTTTCTCATCCAGCAAATCTTGAATCTTATGCTTAAAAGCTTTGCAGTTTGCAATGCTATGCCCCGGTGCTCCGGAGTGGAAGGCACAATGGGCGTTCAGGTCATAGTCTGGTGGCAGCTGCCCTGTCAGTGGAACCAAAATGCGGGGCTCAACCAGTTGAAGTTGGAACAAGAGTTGCACCAGCTGATCATAATCCACAGGGATCTCATCAAATACTCTGTTAGAAAACCTCATTCTCTTACCCCACCTCCTTGAGTTATCCTGCAAAATCAATTGCGACTGCTGACGAGGAGACTCCTGAGCTTCGAACCGTGGAGAGGGTCTCTTAAGCCTATCCTGCGTGGGTAATGGTTCTTCAGACCCCTGAGGAACAGATAAGCCAGCCGCGTCTTCCAACATTTGCCCTCCTTCTCTCCTGAGTACGTTCCTTAATACTTCAGCCATCAACCCTATCTGTGCCTTCAGTCGGCAGTTCTCTTCTTCTAGCGTCTCTTGATTCGAGCGCAACTCTTGCATATCTTTCGTGAACTACCCCAGCTGGCCTCGAACATCCGTTAATTCTGCTTGAACCTGTTTGATGGCTACCCCCACAAGTTGGCGTATGCGGCCTGGGAGAAAACCTTGATTCTCTAGCTGAGCAAAGTCGGCAGCCCTATCATCAGCCCACGCAATCAGAGGCTGCACCATGTTCTGCAACTGTTTCTGACTCTCGGCCATGGCTTCCATTACCTGTATGAGCCGCATTATGTTGTCGTGCACCTCTTGCATCTCAGTCGGATCCTGACTCATGACTTCCTTGCTGCTGCTTCTGGTTGAATGCTAGGGAATTCTTCAGTCGATAATCCTGGGGGACCTTAGAGATACAGGAGATGAGCTACAATTTAATAATTACCTGTAATGCAATATGAATATGAATGCAATGCAATGTGTGTGTCTGTGCATTAGGGAAATTCATTCCCCGATTCTAGTGTGAAGGTACCGGTGCAGTGACAGTGCTAGCAATACAAAGATCGGAGCTGAATCATAGAAAGCCTCATATATTGCTGAGAAAACTAATAGGCCAAGAATACAATATCACTGAGTACAATAAGAAGGCATGACCTCAACCAATAATCCTGGTGATGGTCAGCAATATGCAAATAAAGCATACAAGCTACTACATGAAGTGATCAAATCCTCCCAGAAGTCTGGTACTCTTCTAGCAATTTCTTGGTCTCCGGATGACTTGGTCGATCAAACAGCCCTTCAACAAGTTGGTTTCTCTTCTTAAGAACACGACGCACGTCTTCAGCAGTTTCTTCCCATGCCCCGTCTCCGAAGCGATCCTCTAGTTTACGCTTCTGGGACACGGCTTCATCTCTGCCTTTGATGGCCTTGTTCAGTGCGTTATGGAGACTGTACCGGGTCATCACTTCTTCTTCACACTTCTTGATGCTGGACTTCAACTGCTCTTCGAGGTCGGAAATTTGCTGCTTCAACTTATCTTCCCTCTTCTTATTGTTGGTGAGCGTAGCATTCCAAGTCTTATTGCAAGAAGAGATCTCTCGGTGAGCGATGTCAAGCGCTTTCTTCTTGGATTCAAGCATGTCATGGGAGCTTCTGAACTCTTGCCCCAGACGTTCGCGCTTCTTTTTTTCCTCAGTCAACTCAGCCCCTAGTCTGTTCATTAGCTCAATTTGCTGTTGGAAAGCATGCACGGCCTTGTTTTTCTCACTGTGTATCTGAGCTAACTCCTGCTCTAACCCTTCGTTGATCTTCATCAAGGCTTCTTTTTCTTTCACAACTTGCTCGTAGGCTTCCCGAGAAACAGTGGTTGGCTCTGCTACCGGAATAGGAACAAGGATTGGTACATCTGGGAATGGCATCCGCAACTGACTTGCTCTCTCCTGGACCCAAACTCTGTATGGTGCATAGGCCTGACAGTCATTCTTTCCTAACAACGGCTTCCCTCTGCGGTTAATACGCGTCCAGGCATGCTGCAGCTTGGCTAGTAACTCCCCCTTCACGTCTCCGGTGAAGTACAGAGATTCCTGTACTTCCTCCTCCTTTGGTGGGTTCTTCAGCGCATATCCGAACTGACGGACGAATAGAGAAGGGTTGTAGTTGATACACCCTTTCCTCCCTATCAACGGAACATTAGGGTACCCAGAACAACTGAATATAAGCTCAGATCCCAGCAGGTCTCGATCAAACCACTCAACGTCTTCAGAAGATAGCCTCATCAGGCGCTCTGACCAGCTAGCTGTGGTTGCACTCTTCACAAAAGATCCCTTCAGGGGAAGGTGGCTTTTAAACCACATATCCAGCAATGGTACACAGAAATGAACATTCTTTCCTCTTCCCTTCTCATTCTTGTAATGCAGTGAGTGGTAGAAATCTCCGAGCATGGTCGGTACAGGATTACCAGCGGCAAACATGTAGAAGGCATCGAAGTCCACAAAATCCGGTACATTGGGAAACAATATTATGCCGTAAATGCACAGAGCCAACACAACATTGAAGGCAATCCAACATCCGCTCTTAGCGTACTCTTGAGCTTTACCGATCAAGAACTGGAGTGAGAAGCCTGGAACTCCACGGGAAACAATAGTCAACAGTTCAGAAGCATCCACATGCAAGGCTTTTGCCAAGTCTTCCGGCTTGGGCTTAATGCCCGAATGAATGAATGGAACCTGGTTCTGCACGGGTAACTTAGTAAACTCCACATACTCCTCAATGGTAGGCCCTATAATGAAATCAGCGAACGTAAAACATCTCAATGCGGGATCATAGAATTGCATCAAAGCGTACAGCCTATCTAGCTCTGTCTCCGTGGGTTTGCGCACCAATCTCAATAGTCTTCCATAGCTCATTCTGAAGCTCCTACGAACCTCCTCATCAGCCAGAGAGATCAACCCAGGCAGGGGAACAACATCAGGAGTAGGCAATTTGTAAGCAACTGTCCTTCTTAAGCTGGCCATGACCAATCACTCAGGAATCCGGACACTAGAACTAGGGAAATGCAAATGCACCTGCAGCACAGACACACGTTAGTGGGATGCAATGATGATGAGTATGCAAACAGAATGCAATGCAAGTAACATGCAACGGGGGCCAACTGTCGTAGCTGAATAGCCTGGACCATATCAAGAAGTCTCAGATAGATTCTCTAGAAGTCCTCAAACCCTGGTCTCAGATAGACCTAAAATCAAGCTCCAATAATGGTATCTGACAGATCTCAAACCATAACTCCAACTGGTCTCTGGCAGACCTCAAATCACATCTCCAACTGGTCTCTGACAGACCTCATAACCCTCCATAAATACCCAGGATCTCTGATCAAGAAATAACCGGTATCTGAAGGTCTAGTTACCTGCATAACCCCAAACCCTCTCACAGGTGGATGTCCTAGTAACTGACAAAGGTATGGCATCCTATGCGGTCGTCGGCGTCACAGACTTTCAGGGTTGATGATACGATTCCCAGAAGGAGTGGCATCATCAAATCCTGAAGAGGCCTCACTTAGCCAACTTCCAAATGATCGGTCCCCAGAGTCGACAATTCAACTAACCAGCAACCCACGCCAACCAAAGGAAGGGGCAGGAGGCCAACCAGAGGAACCTCGTCTGAGTGTAGATTTCGCGGGACACCAAAGCAAGCAAAGCAAGCGGGCGCCAACTAATCTCTACTCTAATTCTAGGTGCACTCAAGCCCAGGTCCGGCTTCTCACTCAATATCAGAACACCCGTCACACTCCAAGATACAGCAATAATAATCCATATATACAAAGCTGAAAATAAAGGTCAAAAATATAAATCCATGCAAAATCCTCGACGGGAAAACAAGCGTTAGGATTGACTCTCTTAAGGGACGTTGGATCCCAAATGCATAAGAACTATCGCAGTCCTTAGCAGCCAGGGGACGTTGGATCCCCAGCAGAGTCGCCAGCTGTCGCTACTGCGAAAATCGACGCCGGCTGAACAGAAGAGTCGCCACCGTGCGTTATTTATCCCACGGGAGGGAAAGGAAACGCTCAGAGTAAACCTCGCACAACACGGGAAAGGTATGGTCGTCGCAACCAAAACCTGGGTTCGGGAGTCGGTTACGCAAGGGGAAGGTATTAGCACCCCTCACGTCCGTCGTACTCGACGGGATCCACGCTTTTTTTCGGGTATGGATTGTTATTCTATCTAAACTATAGGTCAAGGGTTAAAAAGAAAATAAAATGAAAAAAAAAATGACTCGGCAAAGTATCGCACTTTATGCCTACGTATTCCCGCCTGGAACGAGAAATCAGAGTCAACGTAGTTCGCCTACCTACGGGAAAGGAGGGGAAGGTTGCTCGCTAGGATATCGTATCCTATACCTACGTACTTTCATACAGCATGAAAGATCAGAGCAAACGTAGTTCGGGCCACGTACGACACAAGTCTGTCTGTTGTTTTTTTATGAAAAATCTCACCTTAAACAAGGGTTTTCTTATTGCAAAAGGTTGATGTCTGTTCAAATCTTTTGACGGAAGAAATGAATTAATCTCTGTTATAACCTTTATTAATGTTTTTCTGTTGTTTTGAAGGAAGAAGAGATGACACTCTACAAATCCTAGGGTTAAAAGGGAATAAAATCTACCCTAATGTTATCATGCATGGGTTAACTCCTAATGTCTATCACATCCTCCCTTGAACAAGGAAGAATGGAAGTCCTACGGGAAAGGAAACGAAAGGAAGAAACGGAAATACAAGTAATAACCGCATACAAGTGAACATGAATATAGAAATGGTAAATGCAATGCAAAGGAGGGAGGAAGGTTCATCTCAACCTCAAGCCCATTCATGGATGGAATAAGAAAATATCAAGTGATCATATGCAAAGAATCGAGTGAAAACTCCGAATGAAACGCGTAATCCACTATTTGGAATCGCAACGTGCTATCATGCAAACAAGTCGATAATCGGGCAAGCTACACATACAAATAACAGCCACCTAAGGGGTCTTCAAATACCTCTAGCCTATCTATAATAAGAAATATAAACCACGGCATCCACCACGCAAACACAAATCGGCCGTTGGAGCCTTAACAAAAATAAAGTCCGTTCGGAAGTCCAAATTACAAGTTCGAATACAAAATATGAGAAAAATAGCAAAAGGTGCTAAAAAATTCAAATAAAAATCTCCAATGCCCTACATCAAGCCACAAACCAGGGGTGAGAGATATCACAAAAATATCCAAAGATAAATGGTCAAACAAGATGAAAACATTGCAAGATATCTCATGTATACCAAAGGAAAGATTAAGGTGGAGCATGTTAAAGAAAGCATCCAAAACCAATTAAAATGGTACAATAAAATTCCCACAAAAATATATCACAATACCTCAACGTGTGTATGAGATCCCTGCAAAAGGATTGACATTTAAATTGTGTTTTGATAGGTTAAATAAATTCAACAAAATGATAGCACCAGCATTGGCCTTTTTATGACGACCCAAATGTAAAAAATCCAAAGAAAATGTAAATAAATGGTAAAATTATAATTCCAGTTTTATTAAATCCTAGACATCTTAAAGATTCAGCACAAAAAATGGGGATCAAAAAGACTAATTTTCCTATTTTTTATGATTATTTGAAGTCAGCATATAAAACAGAAAAAATAAAAGAAACATGGCAATAGAAAAATAAAAGAAAATAACATGAATAAATAAAAGTGGCATGAGGCTTATGTGGCCGATTACGTGGCGCAGTGAGAGGCGTTGGATGAATGGAAGAAACCTTGACTTGGAAATGCATCCGACGGTGTTAACACCTTCTTCTCCAAATCAAGTTTTTCAACTTTGTGAATAGTAACCCGCAGCCCCATGAACATGAGTTTTTTGCTACTTTGAAGCACCATAACTCCATCAATAATTATCCGTTTCGCACAAAATTTTAGTCAAACTTGAAGGAAAAAATTCAAGGAATCCAAATATGGTCTTAGATTTTCTTGAAACTCTCTCTAACTCCCAAAATGTGGCACCTCAAGAAAAACTCAAGAACCAAAAATTGTCATAAAAACCATCTTTTTTGTACTAGAATCCATGTAGGAGATGAGAGCAATGTGATGCAACAACAATAATGCAAGAAAGACTCATAAATCATGAGTTATGTCGAATTCTTTATACCTTGGAAAAATGAATTATGGAGCTTTAATGGAGCACGAATTTCTTTGGAAAAAAGTGTAGAAACCTTCAATAAATCTTGGTAGGGGTATTAGGATCAAAGAAAATGCTTGAATTGGTGAGGAAATGAAAATCACTTTTGCACTTGGAGCTCACTTTTTCATGTTGATACAACCATGGAATTGCACTAAAATCTTCTCAAAAATTGATGGAAAAATCCTATGTAGTATATTGAATTAATTGGTAATGAGAAAGGATCAAAAATGGAGAGAAAAAGGATTGAAAAAAATGGAAATTCAAACATGTGAAAGTGTGGGAAAAAATGGAAAAATGATGGAAAGGAAAAAATTCAATATGATTTGCAAATGGATTCAACATTAACTATCACCAACCCTTACTCTTAATGATCTCAATCCAATATATAGATGGTGATTAACAAACTTAGAGGTTTCTAGAATAATCTTGGAGGATTCTAGAAAGTTGTGGAAATTTCATGAACTTCTCATGCCATGATACTTTGAATATCTCTTATCTCATGCTTGCACCTTTCCAAACTTATGTCAAAATCTCCTTACATGAGATATGGGAAGTGTATGTAAGCTCCTTGCCTTGAAAATTCATCTTGTGCCAAGTTTTCTATACTTGCCTTATTATGCAAGTAACAAAAATACAAAGCAAGTCCAATTTTTAAACCCTAACTCAAAAAAGTGGCTGAACCAATGTCTTTAAAATGATGTTGGGAATCAATTTGGTATATTGGATGACCCATATTGGACTTGTAGATCTCTCAAACCATTTTCCAACTTGAACTTTTTCAAGTTATATGCCTTTTTTAAGTCATTTTTCACCAACTTTTATCAAGTCTTGTTCCATGCATTTCCAAACTTTCATGACTTCTTTTCTTGACTTAAAATGGCATTTTGAGCAACTTTGATGTTGGGAAGTTTTTCATTTGAAGCTCCCTTGTATGAGTTTTAGGTATAGGCTAAGAATGACCTGTAATCACCAGATGACCCAAAATACCCTTTGCTTGCCAAGACCATAAGTAGAGTTATACAAATCATATGAAGGCATACCATACCATTATAGAAAGCTAAGACAATGAGGAACAATTATTATGTTGACCAGAAATTCATTTGAAATCTCCTTGAGGGGTAAAAATTGCTTGGAAGTCAAGTCACTTTCACAGACAAAACTTCAGATACCTCAGATGACCTGTAACTTGCAAGGACCATAACTTGAGTTCTATAAATCTCCTTGATGTCTTCCACCACTCAAATTAAAGGTTTTGAGATCCTCTACAAGTTTCATGTTGGCCAAGGATCCATTTGAAGCTTGTATTTTGACTTATCTTGCTTGGAAGTTTGTCCTAAACTAGGGAATTTTACACAGAAGCCCTAATTTAGAAACTCCTCTTCTCCTTGATTTCTCTTGAATTCTTCTTAGCATAACAACATATCCTTATTCTTCATGTCGAATGATGAACCCCACATCTCTCCAATAGCCCTTAATGCCTTTCAATCAGTCAATTGACCTAGAGTTGACCCAGGGTTGACCCAGATGAAACCCTAGTTGACTGTCTTCAACTGTAATTCTTGTGACTTCACCAATGACTTGTCTCCTTCTACAAATGACTTTCTAAGTCCTCCAAGATGTCTAGATACTCCCCATGCTCAGCCCACAGCTCATCATTTCTTTGTTGATCCTCAGACACCCTCAGTTAGGAGATAGATGAACTGCTTGATCCATTGACTTGATAGCTTCCAAATTCTTTTCTGATGACTTGAATGAGGTTGAATCAGGATAATAACCTCTTGATAGGCCTCTAGAGATGAGAATAATGATTGGTCCCCTGTTAGCTGACTTGCTATGCTTATGCTATGCAGATGAGTAACCTATGTACATGGCCCTATATGCAAATGCTAATGCAATTGAAACATAAACCAAGTGAATAAGGTTGGGCAAATTTTTAGGGTGCAACACTCGGGCATTAGGCCCAGTCCCAGATTTACTGAACCATACTCCCTCTGTTTCCATTATCACCCCCCCTTCCCTGGTTTGATTTGGTTTGGGCCTCAGGCCAGTTGTTATTAGCACCCCCCTTTTGGGGCCCAAACGAGTATGCAAGCTGAATTTGACGCTATTCGCACCCCCCTGGGTTATTTTTGTTGTTGCTTTTCTGAGTTGGTTACTGGGCCCAGCGCATTGCTGAGCGCACCCCCCTCCTGGGCCCAATGTTGATTCTGAACTATAATAAACTGCTTTCGCCACCCCCCCTGTATATGTCAATTTTAATTGAATTGTTTTAATTTTCTTCATTTGTTTAGTTTACAAAATAATTCATAAAAAATTCAAAAATCATCATTTTAACATGGGATTTTTTCCTCCATTTCAATAATTGTCTCAATAAAATTGTGGGAAAATAAAAATATTATTTTAGGCTTTTTTTCCATTTATGGTGACTTTTTACATTTTAATTACTTTTATTTTCATTTTGTTCATACATACATTTTGGTGAATTTTGTTTAGGCATTTAAATTCGCATTTTGATTTCATTATTTTTGTGTTAGCTAGATTAGAATATTAGGCCCCCCTTGGATTTATTCCACATTTTTGTGGATTAATCGTGATTAGTTTTGATTAGAGAACATTAGGGTGATAGTTTTAGGGTTCAAACTCAACATAGGTCCATTCCAACATTTTATTTTGGGGTTTTTTAGCATGAGTTAGGTTATGGGACATATAGGGTATGTAGGGTAGATATAGAAATCCCCTTAGAATAAATCCTAGATTTTTAAATACTATTTTACTATTTTTAGTATATTTTGCAACTGGTGGGATTGTTTGGTGTTCCCATTTGGGGTTTATGTTGCTTGCTTGGGATTTTGGGTTTTTATTTGGGGTGTGGGTTTGGTTTGGGTTTGTGGAAGCATGAAGAATCAATGTAGAAGATTGAATACAAAGATCAAGGTTGATGCATGAAGATTGCTTGGATTGAAGATGCTGATTGAAGGCATAGGAAATAATAGGAATAAGCAGAGCCTTAGAATAGACTGGATTTTTTTCACAAACATGGATAGCTTCCTTTGCTTCCATTCTTCTCAATTATTAAAAGTCCCTCTATGATATTCACCTCCCCCCTTTGGAGGGATAAGTGGTTATATCTAAGAGGTAGAACTTTGAGGGAAACAGTCTGTTACAATGTCAACTGTTTATAGACTTCCTTTGGTTGTCAATGAACTGTTTGACATTCAATTTAGTCTGATAAATCAATTCTCATGTAGGAGATCTTGTCTTGAAGAAAGAAGCCATTGAAGATAGAGATGAAGATCAAAGATTGACAAAGATGAAGATTGTTCATGTCAAAGCTGTGCAACTGTTAAAGCTAGGGTTTACTGCTGTCTGGAGCTGTCTGCTGTCTGATGCTGTCAACTGGTTAAGATTCTGTGCTTGCTTGAGCTTGGTGATTTCTTGGAGATGGAAGCTTGTTGTAGCTTGAGTATCATGGGAGTTTGATCTTGGGGTTCACTTGAAGAGGTTACTGTTTTGCTGTTTATCAACTGTCAGAGTTTGGTGTCTTCAGAGTTGCTGCTGTAGGAGATGGGGTTGTGCTGTCAGGGTTGGTGTAGGGTTTATTTTCTTTGCTGTATTGTTTGTTAATTTTCCCATAGGGTTGAGGTGAAGTTGTTTCACTTTGCCCATTGTTTTCTAGGTTCGAGGTCGAGTGGGACTCCCTTGCCTCGCTTGTACTGCTGCATTCATGTATTTTACTGCTTTACTGTATATATGTTGTTTCTTTTCCGTTTATCCCTTAGGATCTCTGTTTCTCTCTGCGCAGGAGAGAAATATGACAGACATTAGGCTTTCATCCATGCATGATAATATTAGGGTAGATTTTGATTCCCATTTTAACCATAGGTTTTAGAGTTCTGTCTCTTCTTTCTCAAAACAATCAAAAATACAATAATAGGATAAACATCAATAAAAGACAGTTCTTGCGTAAAAGACTGTAAACCAATCAAAGAGTCATTTTTGTCTGCTTGGACCCATAATCAGGAGAAAACCTTTTTCAGAAGGATAAAAAACAGTCAGACAAATCTGTGTCTTACGTGGCCCGAACTACGTTTGCTCTGATCTTTCATGCTGTATGAAAGTACGTAGGCATAGGATGCGATATCCTAGCGAGCAACCTTCCCCTCCTTTCCAGTAGGTAGGCAAACTACGTTGACTCTGATTTCTCGTTCCAGACGGGAATACGTAGGCATAAAGTGCGATACTTTGCCGAGTCATTTTCTTTTCGTTTTAACCCAGACCTTTAGAATAGATAGAATAACAATTCGTACTAGAAAACAAGCGTGGATCCCGTCGAGTACGACGGACGTGAGGGGTGCTAATACCTTCCCCTTGCGTAACCGACTCCCGAATCCAGGATTTGGTTGCGATGACCATTCCTTTCCCGTCTTTGCGGTAGGTTTACTTCGAGCGTTTCCTTTCCCTCCTTTGGGATAAATAACGCACGGTGGCGACTCTTCTGTTCAGTCGGCGCCGATTTTCGCAGTAGCGACAAAACCTAAAGAGTTGTAAAACAAGAACAAATAAATAGAGACTGGGTAAGAGGGTTGGTTACGTGATGGGAAGGTGTTAGCACCCAAAACGTCTATAGTAGTCTATTGGAGCCCTTTGAAATATCTACGATTTTTATTTTGAAAATGTTTGTTTGAAATGAGACTGGGGAGATGAGAAGAGAATTATTTTTTAAGATTTTTGTGTTTGGAGAGACTTATCGCCTCATGTCTACGTACCCACAAAGTGCAATATAGGATCAAAACACCGTAGTTCGTAGTACAAATAACAAAAAAAGTTGTTTGTTTTGATTAATTTTTAAATGTAAAGACAAGTCATCATTTTAAGGAGAAAACTACAATTAGTCACCCACAAGTATAAGACAACATTTACATCACCTAAAGATGAAGGATTTTGCTTGGATTAAAATCAACAAATCTATCACTCAAGATCTAAATGGAAAATGTCAACATCTTAAATACTATTGGAAATAGGAGAGTTACATCTCAACTACGAAAATGACTCATGTCTAAACTTTATGAAAAGTTTTAAAATGAAAAGTGCACAAAGGCACAAAAAGTTTGAATGAGGTGAAGTGTTTTTTATATCTTTTTTTGAAATTGATAAAATTATTATTAACATTGATTGATATTTATTAAATAAAATAAAGTTTGAAAATCACTTGACAAAAGTCATGATTTTATTATGAAAGCGGTTTTAAGTTTAAAAACAAGTTTTTGAAAAAGGGAGGAGATTTTGAAAATTTAAGAAGGGGAGGAGATGAAGTGACTACCCTAGAAAGTAAAATAAAAACTAGAGATAAGAAGGATCTAACCGGATTGTAGCACATGCACTTCATAGCTAGCGAAATAAGAATTTCATCTGTTTTGAAGCATAAGCAAACAAGCAAGCCAAATAAAGGCTAAGATCCATAATACTCAAAGCATAGGGAAAGAGACATGATTCTAAGTCCAAGGGTCCAAGAATAGCCCAAGAGGTCCAAGGTCTAAGTCCATCCATGAGCATAACTACAAAATTAAGAGCACCTAGTTTTTTAGAGGTTTAATCCTTTATTAGTGTTTTAAACAAGATATGGTCCAAGTGGGCAAAAGAAGAAAAAAAACGGAAGTATAAACAATAATATGATATGAGATGATAATAGTGGAGCATAAAAATAAAAGAGAGATAGGAAACGAGAAGGAAACATAAACAAAATTAGTACAATGATATTGTTAGTGAGTTAGTGATTAGTTGTTCGAACAAGTGATCAACGATGGTCAAATGATGCACTTAGGCCAAAGATAATGAAGACTCATTGGAAGATTGATAAAATCAAATCCTCCTAATAACAAGTTTCATAGGTAATGGACCTAAGACAAATAATCAACCATACTTGAACTTTCAAACATAAGTTTGAGCCACGAATGATTATTTTCTTATACGAGACAATTTAGCGCTATGTTAAGCAATTGTAATCGGGTTTATGTAGAAACTACGACTATCTGAGGCCGGTCAATAACAATGTTAGTGCTAATGCATGCTAGAGAAGTGATATGTAGATCACTCTCTGAAAGCAATACCGCACAAAAAGAAAAGTGGTAACGATCTCATCTTCATCAAGAACTTAAAATAAGTTCCAATAATATTGAAGATTTTTATCGATCAAAAGAAAAAGGAGAAGGGGAAAGGGAAAGCCAAATTGAATTACAATTTCAAGGTCATTCAATCTTTAAGTTCATCCACTCATCTTGGTGGATGAAATCACTAAACATATCATTAACTCAAAGCACCTAAAATAAATTGAATAATCCACTTTAAAGATAGATTTGAATTAATGAATGTTTAACCAACTTCGTCTACACCCTAAGTCCAATGAATTTAAAGAGGAATAAGACCTTTAAAAGTGTATTCTAAAGTAAAAACAAAAGAGGAATGGAAGAAGAAGAAGAAGAAGAAGAAGAAGAAAAAAAAACCAAAACAGTCCCAAAACAAAGCCAAAATGGAAAAATAGACACAGTGTAATCGATTACCCTCATACTGGTAATCGATTACCCTCATACTGGTAATCATTTACCACTGCTAAAAAAACCGCAAACCCATTTGAAAAATGTAAAAAACTTGATCAATCATTTCTTCAAACACCTCATGATCAAGGATGCAATTGAGCACGAAAATTCAAGTGAAATAACAACAAACAACACCAATGGAACACAAAATGCAAGATCCAAAGATCAAGCAACAAGAATCAACAATAGATCAAATTGTGAAGGATGTAACAAGAACAACAATGGTGGATCAAGAGACTACCACTTCAAATCAACTCCAAAAACCACCCTCCAAAGCCTTGATCTACATAATTGATGATGAAAAAGTGAATGGATGAAGGTTTAACTCAAAGATTAGTAAGTTCTAATGATAAGCTTACTAACTTTCAAAGGAAGAAATAATTTTGGTGAATTTGGTAGTTGGAGAAAAAAAAGAGTCAAGAAGAAAATTGACAAGGTGAATTTGGCTATCAAAAGCTTGTAAAATTAATGAAATGAGGCCTCTATTTATAGGATTTAGGCTTGCAAATTTTGGTAGTTTGAAATTTGTTGAACCAAAATTAGGCTTGGAATTTGAATTTCGAGGTAAAATCAAGATTAAATGGTGATTAGTGAAGGTGTATGATGGGAATTAATAATGATTAGGTAGGGGAATTAAAATGAAGTGATCTAGAATATTCTCATGATGAAACATTGACTTTGGTGCCAAAAATGCTGCAGAATTTTAAACTGGCAAATTTTCACAAAAAATGCACAGGGTAATCGATTACCCTAATGCTGGTAATCGATTACCACAGGCAAAAATTGTGGAAAAAAAAATGCTTTTTGATGTGTTGTTTTGGCTCTGGCTTGATTCTTTTTGCTTGTCAAAGAAGGCATGGAAATAAATACATGAACCTTTCTTGGATAAAAGTCAATCAAATCTTGGGAAACTCTTGATCAGATGATTTTGAATTGTTTGTAGATCAACTTTGAATTTATTCGGATGAAATTCATTCGAGCTGAGGGAGTAGTATTTGATATCCTTGATCCAAATTCTTCCTGAAATAGTTATTAAAGGAAAAACAAATATTTTTTGGATTTTAATTAATGGTTAGTAAACATGAACATAAACAAATATCAAACAAACAAGAAAACAAGGGTACCCGATGATCTCTCAAGAATAAACACACAGAGGAAGGCAAGAGAACCAAAGCTTGCGATCTTGTTTGTGGAATGAGATGCAAAATGATATGTTGGATCTTAGGGGTAAAAATTAGGGTATTACAGCTGCCCCTATTTAAGTTTCTTCTATCTAGAGATATGAAGATTGACATCTTTGTCTCGACCTGATAGAAGAGTCTTAAATATAATAAAAAAACCCAATTTTTGGTCCTAAGAGTCCACAAAATGATATGATTATGCTAATGATATACAAACACGAGACCTCTGTGGGGAGAAAATGCCACAGGAGACAAACAAACTGCTGGGGAGCAAAAGAAGAAAAGAGACTCCGCAGGGGAAAACAAAAGGGTAAGATTCTATTCTGATAAAGGAAAGGAATCAAGTCAACTGGAGAAGAGATACCAAATGCCGGTTATTGAGCGAAGATACTAAAACCGAAGAGAAGAGGTAAAATACTTTCTACTGGCCACTGGGTAGAAAATAAGGGTAATAAACACAAAAGATTTATCATCTATCAGTTACTGGGTATAAAACAAAGAGATGTATTACTTATTACCGGTTACTGGGTAAAAAGTAATCCATTTGACTAGAGATAAACAACTACCTGTTACTGGGTAGGAAAAGAAACAATGTCAACTGCTGGTTACTGAGTAGTTTAGCGAGAGTAATAAACCTGAAGGAAAAGGTTACCAACTATCGATTACTGGATAGGGTAAACAAAATATCAACTACCTTTTACTGGGTAGGAAAGGAATATTACCAAAAGGAAAGATTACCGACTACCGGTTATTGGGTAGAAAAATAACGATAACTAACCAAAAGAGAGACAAATGTTACTTGCTACTGGTTATTGGGTAGAAAAATAAAGGCAACAAGCTCGAGAGGAAGGATTAACTTTTATCGGTTACTGGGTAAAAACAAGGATAACCAACCAACAAGGAATGAGAAAAATCACCTGCTACCGGTTACTGGGTATAAAAATAAAGGCAATGAACTCACACTGAAAGATTACCAACTACCTGTCACTGGGTAGGGTAAACAGAACTCAACTACCTGTCATTAAGTAGGAGAAAGAAATAAAGGTCGACTACCTATCACTGGGTAGGACAAGCATACTCGACTACTTGTTACTGAGTAGGAGAAAGAGGTATATTATCAGCTACCTGTCACTAGGCAGCTCAAATCACACAACAAACTTCTCAAATAAAGAGAAAAATAGCTGTTGGGGATGAAATATCAATAACTCTGTCAGGGATCTTCAAAAGAGATATGGGCAGGTTAAATCATACAACATACTTCTCAAATAAAGAGACAACCATCTGTTGAGGATTTCACAACAAACTTCTCACCGGGACTTTTCTACAGAGATGCCATTTAATGGGAAGGATGGTCGTATAGGGATCCGTCACTTCACAATTAACTTATCTGTTGAAGATGAACTAGAGAGATGCCATTTATTGCAAAGATACAAATAAATTCTTGGAGATTACACAAGATGCTCAAATAAAGAGGCTGCCACTTGTTACTAGGTGGGGTCTACCTTGCTAGGGACACACAAGCTGCTCAAAGAGACTGCCACTGGTCAATATACTGAGGATACACATGCTCCTCAAATAAAGATAACACTACTTGTTGTCAGGAAAAAAATTATTACCAAGAGAGTGTTATCAAAACACAGCTGGGGAAATTTAAATCTTCATCTTCTGATGGGGATTCACAAACAGATTTCTGCCGAGGAAAATAAATCCTCACAAGGAGAAATAAATACCTTTTAATCATCCAGGTTCTACGGCCCAGGGAATCCAAAATAACCGCTGCAAGATACCAAAGTTCAATCTAGGAACAAACTAGAGAGAAACAGTCAAGTAAGACTCGAACCAATGAGGAAATATCTCACCAGGGATCAATTCCATCCAAATAATAAACTGGGGAGGAAGGATAAATAAAACATCTTCCACGAGGCATAAACTCAGTGGGGAATTAGAAAGGATAGGAATTCTCTGCTTTGGGTCGAAATTCTAATGGAAAGAGGACACACATACTCTGCGGGGACAACAACACCAGAGAGCAAGGAAGCACCAACAAAAATGCAAGATGCATAATGCAACGATAACATGCTATGCTCAATAAAATGAATACGCATGCAATGCATATGAGTATGAATATGCTGACAAAACAGACAAAAGGATAAACAGAGAATGAACAAAACATCACAACACCACTGAATACTTGGCTAATCTCTGGAGATCTTGTTAGGGATAAAAAAATGAAGAAATCCTGCAAGAGATAAACAAAAGTCATCAAAGGAAAATAAATTCTACTATAAGGCTCAAATACAGTTGGGGAGGGAAAGATATTGCTTGGGGAGAAACCCAAAGATCGATCTTAAATAATCAGTAATTGTTGCACCCTAAAATTTGCTCAACCTATTTCATTTGGTTTATGTTTCCATTGCATTATCATTTGCATAGTCACATCATGTACATGGTCCAATCATTTGCATATCATAGCATAGCAAGTCCTCTAACAAGGGATCAAGTGCCATTCTTATCTAAAGAAGCACATCAAGGGGCCTTATTCAAGTTGAAGAGCATCCAAGTCATCAAGAAATGTTTGAAGCTTTGAGAAGTTTGAGGTGTATTGAGGGTCATCAATGGGGGTATTAGCTATGAATTGAGGGTATGGAATGTGTACAAAGCTTATGAAATGCCTAGAGGGTCATATTAAAGATGAGACAAGTCATTGATTCAAGTACAAGAGCCACAGTTGAAGTGCAGTCAACTAAGGTTTCATCTGGGTCAACCCTAGGTCAACTGAGTGATGGAAGAGCATCAAGGCTTAATTGGAGGTTGTGGGATTCATGAATTGATATGTTGATACATGTGTGGTGTTGTGCCCAGGATAAATCAAAGAGGATCAAGAGTGGGAGGAGTTGCCAAATTAGGGTTTCAGTGTAAAATCCCCTAATTTAGGCCTAACTTCCAAGCCAGATAAGTCAAAATGCAAGTTTCAAAGGGATTCTTGGCCAACATGAAACTTATAAAGGTTCTCAATAGCTTTAATTTGAAAACTATAAGTCTTCAATAAGATTTGTAGAACTCAAGTTATGGTTCTTGCAAGTTACAGGTCATCAGAGGACATTGAGATTTATCTGTGAAAGTCACTTGACTTCTAAGAAACTTTTGACCCTCAAGGTGTTGTCAAATGGATTCTTGGCCAACATAGGAATTGTATATCATGATCTTAGCTTTCCATAGAGTACTAGAAGTCCTCAAGAGGATTTGTAGAACTCAATTTATGATCATGGCAATCCAGGGGTATTTTGGGTATTGATGATTATAGGTCATTTTTCAACATAGGTCGAAATCTCTATCTTCCACTCCTCAAATGGAAAAATGTTCAACATGAGATGTGCTTAGAATGATGTTTTTAGGTCATAGAAGAATTCATGGGTGATTGGAATGGCTTGTATCACAAAGTTGCCCAAAATCGCCTAAAAAAGAAGGGTTTTTCAAATGAATCAAAGAGGGAAATTGTGATTTTTGAGCCATAGGTCCAAACCAAGCCATATGACATACCAAATTGATTGGAAAACACATTTTAAACACAATGACACTTCCAAATTTTTGAATTTAGGCTTAATTCCATGACTTGCTTTGCAAAGTGATTTCTTACATCACAAGTTACATATGCAAATTCATTCCTTGGATCAGCTACCATATACCATTCAATCCAAACACTTTCAAAATATCATTTGAGGACAAATTGGATCAGAAGCAAGTGCAAATACCAGCTGCTATGTGACTGTCATGTATGGAGCTTATCATGAAAATGTCAAGAGATGAGAAATTGGATTTCTCATATAGAGCTTTCCAGAAGTTTCTAGATCATTCATACACCTTCTATATAAGGATTAGAACTGGTTCAAAGCCTGGGTTGGTGTAGAGTGAGAGAGATTGGAGAGATTGAGTTTTGAGTTTTCATCTTGCAAATCCAAATCGGTTACACAAATTGGAGAGGTTTCAATCTAAACTTTTGTATTCAGAAGCTTGATCATGTGTTGGTGATTGATTCCAGATAGATTGCTGATCAAGAACTGTGAAGAATCGTGAGATAGCACTTTGAGTTCATCTCTTGCAATTCAGAATCGGATTTGGCAATTCAAGAAGATTCAACTCCAATTGATGCATACAGAAGCTTGGTAATTGATCATAGATCGTGTCTGGAGGATCTTGGAGCTTAATTTGAAGCTTTGCTCGTTCTGTTCATCCAAGATTTGCAGGTATGTAAACTTCATTCTATGGCTTGATTCATGTAGAATTATTAGGTTTTAATAGGTTAGATGTGATGTAGAACATGGCTAGGTGCTTTCTGGTAACTAAAATCAACGTTTAGAGACAATTTTAGGTCGAGCACATTTTCTGTTGGTGGATGTATCTTGCAGTTCTTGGTGATCTAATCCTAGTTAGATAGTGGAATTAACTCAGTGTAGCATGGTGATGAATCTAGGCTTATCAATTTTAGGTTTAGTGAGGTTTGAATCTTGAGCAATTTCTGAAAGTTGCTTCTTGATTTAAAATGGAGGAGGTCTCAGTATTAATGAAGGGCATGGTTGAGTTGCTCGTGGGAAAACGGGTAGGACGATGTGTTTAGTATTAAGTTTAGGTGAAGATTGATGATGCTGATGATTGGGGACGACGGTGGCGCCACCTCCGGCCACCGTCTGATAACCTTTCCCTCCAACCTTTTGAATTGGGGAAGACGACCTAGGGACCCTTAGATCTTAGGAGACCTTTGACCAAGTCCTGACCTAACGGCCGAGATGCGTGGAAAATTTGTGAAGTAATTCTGAGAGAGGATGATACGCAGCGTTTCATTAAACGCTTGCTTTGGGCCTAAGTGTATTAGTTGCTAATCCCACCCCAGTTTGAAGGCCCATTGAGAAACCAACGTAGTTGAGTTGCTATTTACCACAATTTTTTTCCATTTTCGTTATATTTTCATTTTATTTTCTGACTGGGTTTGGGCTTGAGAAGCGCTTTGATACTAGCACCCCCTCCTGGGCCCAACCTTTGTTTTACACTACATATCATTGCTATTCAACACACATGTTTTTTCTTTTTCTCATATTTTCTCATCATTTTTATGGTTTTGACATAGTTATTGAAAAATTCACAACTAATTGTAAAATAAACATTTTTGGATGGGAATTTTTTCTCTGTTTTTCTTAAGATCTCTAGGATTTAATAAAACAATAAAAACATTAATTCATGCATTTTCATTTTATGGAATATTTTTACATTTTATTGCTTTTATTTCACTTTCATTTTGTACCTTATTCTTTCTGATTTTTGTATGGTTATTCCACTTTGTATTTTGATGTGGTTCTTGTTGCTATAGTTAGAATAGTAAAGCATGTACCCTTAAGAATTTTGTCATATTTTTGTGACTAAAACTTAGATTAATTTGAGAGGTAGATAGGAGAGGTATCAGAATTAGGGTTTCACAACACTTAGGTGTATTTTGACACATATTTTTGGGGTTTAATAGTTGATTTAGGTTATGGGGTCTATATGGGGTATAGGGTATATAATTAGGTTCCCTTAGAAATTAATCTAGGATTTTATAATGAGTATTACTATTTTAGTTGATTTTTACAATTTGGTTGATATTGGTGTGTTTCCCACTTGGGCTTTTGTTTTGTTTGTTGGGTTTTGGGCATTTCAATTGGATATTGGGCTTGGGGCTTGAGTTTTGCTTGTTGGAGCTAATGAAGACCTTGGAGATGATTGAAGACAAAGGATGGAGCTTGGAGCATGAAGTTTCTTCTCCTTGAGGTTGCTTTTAAAGACTTAAGAGATAGGAAATATAGGGAGAGCTTTAGATTAGAATGATTTCTTCTTACAAACATAGAATGCATCTTGTGCTTCTATTCCTCTCTATGACAAAAAATCCTTCTAAGATATTCACATCCCTCCTTTGGAGGGATAAGGGGCTTGTTTTAGAAGTAGAACTTTGAGGGAACCTCCCCCCTACAATGTTGAACA
Organism: Lathyrus sativus; assembly: GCA_963859935.3. Classification (NCBI taxonomy): domain Eukaryota; kingdom Viridiplantae; phylum Streptophyta; class Magnoliopsida; order Fabales; family Fabaceae; genus Lathyrus; species Lathyrus sativus. The sequence continues at coordinate 69,103,549 of OZ012738.1, read as the reverse complement.
CTTATAGGCTTCCTTTGGTTGTCAATAAGCTGTTTAGCATTTCAACTTAATCTGTTAAGTGATTCTCTCCTGGGAGTGCTTGCCTTGAAGATAGAAGCCCATTGAAGATGAAGTTTGAAGATTGAAGATTGGTGAAGATGAAGCTTGTGCCTGGAAAAGCTGGATGTCTGTTGAAGTTAGGGTCCTGCTGCTTTTTGAAGCTGTTTACTTGTTGGGGTTCAGTGCTTGCCAGAGCTTGGAGATTTGTGGAGACAAGAGCTTATATAAAGCTTGGGAATCATTGAAGAGTGAAGAGGGGATCTTGCTTGGAGGATTTATTACTGTCAATTGTTTGTTGTTAATCAACTGTAGCTGCCAGAGCTGTTGTTGTTTGAGCTGCTTACTGTAGGAGCTGGTGTTGCTGTCAGAGCTGGTGTTGGGTTTTATTTCTTTTTCTGTATTGTTTGTTGGCTTGTTCAGTTTTCCCCTTAGGTTTGAAGTGAAGCTGTTTCACTTTGCCTATTGTTTTCCCAGGTTCGAGGTTGAGTGGGATTCCCTCGCCTCGCTTGTATTGATGCATTGCATACATGTTTACTGTTTACTGTATATATCTGTTTCTTTTGCTGTTTATCCCCTAGGATCTATGATTTCCCTGTGCAGGAGGGAATTATGACAGACATTAGGTTTTAATCCATGCATGACAACATTAGGTCAATTTTATTCCCTTTTTAACCCTAGGCTTTTTTTAGAGTTTCTTTCTCTCCTTATCTCAAACAACTCGAAAACACAGTAATAAGGTTAATCGATGTCGTACGTTACGAGCCTTAAGCTATTTGAGAAAGGGTTGTTGGAGAGCTTCTTTCCTATAGTCTGACCGCTTAGTGTGGTACCCTTTGGGTGACACGCGACGTAGTCACTCTCAAATCATAGTCTCTAGTGCGTCAGAGATTGCAAACAAACTAAAAAACACTTCTTGCGTAAAAGACTGAAAACAAACATCAAAATGTCATTTTTGTCCGCTTGGACTCCTAATCAGAAGAAAACCTTTTTCAGAAAGATAAAAAATAGTCAGACAAGCCTGTGTCTTCCGTAGCCCGAACTACGTTTGCTCTGATCTTTCATGCTGTATGAAAGTACGTAGGCATAGGATGCCGTATCCTAGCGAGCAACCTTCCCTCCTTTCTTGTAGGTAGGAGAACTACGTTGACTCTGATTTCTCGTTCCAGACGGGAATACATAGGCATAAAGTGCGATACTTTGCCGAGTCATTTTCTTTTCTTTTTAACCCAGACCCTTTAGTGTAGATAGAATAACAACCCGTACTAGAAAACAAGCGTGGATCCCGTCGAGTACGACGGACGTGAGGGGTGCTAATACCTTTCCCTTGCGTAACCGACTCCCGAATCCAGGATTTGGTTGCGATGACCATTCCTTTCCCGTCTTTGCGGTAGGTTTACTTCGAGCGTTTCCTTTCCCTCTGTTGGGATAAATAACGCACGGTGGCGACTCTTCTGTCATAGCCGGCGCCGATTTTCGCAGTAGCGACAGTTGGCGACTCTGCTGGGGAGTCCAACAGTTCCCTACGCGAGTCAGTCCTAGCGCTTGTTTTCCCGTCGTGGGTTTTGTATGGATTTACATTTCTGTCTTTATTTTCCGCATTTTATTGTCAGCTCTATATTGTTATTGCTGTTGTGGGGATGGGGTGATCTATTGAGAGATAAGCCGGACCTGGGCTTGAGTGCACCTAGAATTAGTTGTGGTAAGTAGTGGGCGCGTGCATGCTTTGCATGTACCAGTGCCCCGCAAAATCCACGCTCGGACGAGGTTCTTCTGGTTGACTTCTTTTTCAACCCTTTGGGTTGAGGGGGTTGCTGGTTAGTTGGATTGTCGACTCCGGGGACCGATCATTTGGAAGTTGGCTAAGTGAGGCCTCTTCAGGACATGATGATGCCACACCTTCTGGGTATCGTATCATCAGTCTTGAAAGTCTGTGACGCCGACGACCGCATAGGATGCCCTACCTTGTGTCAGTTGATAGGACACCTACCTGTGAGAGGGATAGGGGCATGCAGGTAACTTGACCTCCAGATTACCGGTTTTCTTGTTCAGTGGTGTTTGAGGACAATGTTAGTGGGTCTGTTGAGACCAGGGTGGAGCATTGCGGTTGATCTTTTGAAACCAGGTTTTGAGCAGCTTGTGGGTCTATTTGAGACCAGCATGGTGGATTGGGCTTCTCAGCCATGTGCACTTGATCCCTGTTGCATGTTGCATATTGCATTGTTGCATACTCATCCTGCATATCATTAACGTGTGTCTGTGCTGCAGGTGCATTTTCATACTTCTGATTCTAGTTGCCCGGATTTCTGTCTGCTGATATTATGGATATTCTAAAGAAGACTGTGGCGTACAAGTTGCCTACTCTAGATGTTTCTTCTTTGCTTGGTTTGATATCTCTAGCTGATGATGATGTGAAGAGAAGCTTCAGGAAGAGCTATGGGAAGTTACTTAGATTGGTTTATAAACCATCCATGTATGAGCGTAACGGATTGTACACGCTAATGCAGTTCTATGATCCCCCGCTGAGATGTTTTACTTTCCCTGACTTCATTCTGGCTCCGACTATGGAGCAATATGCTGAGATATTAGAGTTGACCATTCAGAACAGGGTACCCTTCATTCATGTGGATGCTGAGCCCAAACTGGAGGATCTGGTTGTTGCCTTGCATTTAGACTCCTTAGAGTTGCTATTAACCTCGTGGAATGGAGTGTCTGGTTTTTCTCTCAAGTTCTTGGTTGGGAAGGCGCAAGAGTATGCCAAGAGTGGATGTTGGACTGTGTTTAATGCCATTCTTGCTCTGTGTATCTACGGAATTGTACTGTTCCCGAACTTGCCTGACATCGTTGATCTGGATGCGTTCTATATATTTGCTTCAGGAAATCCTGTGCCTACTTTGGTTGGAGATTTCTATCACTTGCTGCATTATAAGAACGAGAACAGGAGGGGCAAGAACGTCTCTTGTTGTGGGCCTTTACTGTACATGTGGTTTGAGAGTCATCTCCCCAAGAAGGGTATCTTCGTTGAGTCCGCAAATACGGTGGATTGGTCTGAGCATCTGATGGGACTTTCTTCAGAAGACATTGGCTGGTTTAATAAGGATTTACTGGGATCTGTGATCATCTACAGCTGCGCCGGATATCCTAACGTTCCTCTGATTGGGAGGAAATGGTGTATTAACTACAATCCTTCATTGTTGATCAGGCAATTCGGGTATGCTTTGAAAAGCCCGCCTAAAGAGGAGGAAGTGCAGGAATCTCTGTACTTCACAGGTGATTTGAAGGGAGAACTATTGTCCAATCTTCAGCATGCTTGGAGAAACATCAACAAGAGGGGTAAGGCATTGTTGGGTAAAAATGATTGTCAAGCCTACGCCCCGTACAAAGTATGGATCCAAGATAGAGCAAAGCAGGTGCGGATGCCGTTTCCCGCAGTATTACCTCCTGCTTCCCCCGTGATTGAGGCGCCGACTACTGTGTCTATTGAGAGGTATGAACAGGTTGGGAAGGAAAAAGAAGAGCTGATGAAAGCCAACGAGAAGCTGGAAGAAGAGCTAATGCAACTCAGGAGCGAAAGGAATGAGGCCGTATATTCCTTCGAGCAGCAAACAAAGCTGGTGAATCAACTGGGCACAGAACTGACTGAGCAACGAAAGAAACGTGAACGTTTGGGGATAGATTTCAAGAGCTCTCATGATATGCTGGAGTCTAAGAAGAAAGCACTTGATATAGCCTACCGGGAGATCTCTGCATTCAACAAAACCTGGAACGCCACACTGACCGACAATAAGGAAAGAGAAGACAAAATGAAGCTGCAGATCTCTGAGCTGGAAGGTCAGTTGAAAGCTAGCCAGAAGAGGTTGGAAGAAGAGGTTACGTGGAGGTACGATGTCCAAAATGCCTTGAACAAAGTTATCAAGCGTAACAAGGAGTCTGCCTCCCAGAAACGGAAGCTAGAAGATTGTTTTGGGGAAGGTGTTTGGGAGGAATCCATTGGTGATCTTCAGCGTGATATCAGGCAAAGAGACTCGCTCGTCGAAGGGTTGCTTGCTCAGCCAAATCATCCCAAGACTAAGAGATTATTATAGGAGTACCAGGTATATGGTCGCACTTGATTATCTCATGTATTGATGTGTATGCTTTATTTGCATTGTGCTGGCCATCACCAGGATTGTTGGTTGAGGTCATGCCTTCCTATTGTACGATCAGTAATATTGTATTCCCGACTTGATGGGCTTTTCCGCAATATATGAGATGTTTTCTATGATTGGGTTTCGAGCTTCTTATTGCTATCACTGTCACTGCACTGGCACTTTGGTACTAGAATCAGGGGTTGATCTCCCTAACGCACAGACACATACTGCATCTGCATATCCATTTTGCATTTCTAGTTACTTGTTGAACTTGTACCTCATTTCCTGCACCTCCAGGTTGTCCAGGATTGACGAACAAAGAGTCCACCGCTACTCAACCCGAAACAACTGCAAGAGAATCATGGGTCAAGTCTAAGTGGAGATGCAGGAAATCCGCGAGAAGCTGAGTCTGTTCATGCAGGCAATGAAGAACATTACTAAGGGCCAGGAGAGCCTCCAGACTTTGGTACAACCGCTGCTGACGCAGACTAACGGGAATGGCAATAATGACCACAATTCTGCACACGTTGAGACTATTCCGGAGGATGGGCCCCCTACGCCTGTAGTTTCCCCCGTAGTGACCCCACCTGTTGTGATTGTAAACGATGGCGCTGGCGCCGGCAATGGCAACACAGGGAATGGAAATGAGATTATTGTTAACAATGTTAGATTTGGGGACGCCAACCAAGGCAGTGGTAACAAAAATGGCGGTAATGGTTTCGGCTACAATGACCAGGGATTTGATTATGTCAATCAGGACAGGAAGTTCGGCTTCAACACTCAGGGTTTCGGTTATGACGGTTTTGGTAACGCCAACCAGGGGTATGGTGGATTTGGTAATATGAATGGTGCTGGGGTGATTCCTGTCAACAATGGGTTTGGGCCTGTTAGGGTCAACTAGGGTTTCGGTAACGGGGGATGAGGTCCCATGATCAATCAGCAAGGGTTTGGTCACAACACTGGTTACGACGGATATGGAAATGAAAATGTGAATTGGGGTGAAGACCGCCAGGAGGACGCCTTTTCTGGAAGGCGTGTGGGATTTGAAGGACCTGTTGATCCTGTGCAGAGGATCAGAATGCTTGAAGAACAGATGAAGGGGGTAGTGAATCAGAACTCCACCGGTTTAGATATGACTATAATGGGCTTGGTACCAGGGCTGAGGGTGCCGTTGAAATTCAAGGCTCCAACTTTTGACAAATACAAGGGGGACACCTGCCCTAAGGTCCATGTCCGCTCTTATTACAGAAGGATGTCCGCGTATTCAGAGGATGAAAGGATGCTCATGCATTTCTTTCAGGATAGCTTATCAGGACCTTCACTTGAATGGTATATGGGGTTGGAGCCCACGCAGATCAAAACCTGGAAGCAATTGGCTAATGCTTTCGTGACGCATTACAAATATAACAGTGATCTGGCGCCAAACCGGGTCCAATTGCAGGGTTTGTCACAGAAGAACGGTGAAAGTTTTAAAGAGTACGCGTAAAGGTGGCGCGATATGGCAGCGAGGGTGCATCCTCCTTTAATTGAAAGGGAGATGAATGACATGTTCATCGGGACATTTACGGGGGTGTTCTACGAAAAATTATTTAGTGTGTCATTGAGCAGTTTCTCAGATTTGATTCTTATGGGGGAGATGATCGAGAACGGGATTAAAATTGGAAGGTTCCAAGCAGGTGAGTCTACTTCAGCAGGAGGTTCCAGAAAAGCGTTTGGTGGTAGACGACAAGGTGATACTAGTGCCGTGTTTGGTGGCAGGGGTAGGGGCAGAGGAAGAAATCAGTATGTTCAGCCACAACAGATAGCCAGCGTCACTATCCCTTTTCCTCAACAAGGGAAGCCTCAGCAACAACAACAACAACCACAGCAACAGCAAGGACAGAATCCTGGCCAGAGAAGGGTTTAGAATGCGAGGCCGAAAAAAGTGTTCGACGCACCTCCGTCCACGTATGCAGAACTCCTTCAGACCTTGCTAGGGTTGAATTTGGTGGAAAAGAGGACTTTGGCACCACCTACAGGGGCAGTACTCCCTTATGGGTATGATGCCAACAAGCATTGCGAATTTCATTCCGGGGCACCCGGGCATGATGTAGAAGCTTGTCAGGCATTTAAGCATAAAGTTCAGGATTTATTGGATAGCAAAGCTATTAACTTTGGACAGGTGGGTCCAAATATAGTACAATAGCCTATGCCCAATCATGGGGCAAATGCCATATTGACAGAAGAGAATTTGAATCTAGTGATGGATGTCAAGGAGCTGAAGACGCTGTTGGGTGAGATTAAAAGCACGCTGTTAAAATGGGGTGTATTCCCGGGTTGTGATGAATTTTGCTTAGATTGTTGGACCCAGTCAGAGGGTTGTAATGAGTTGAAGCAGGGTATTCAGGCTATGATGGATGAAGGTACCTTGCAATTTGATAGAACCACGACTGAAAAGCCTGTAGAGGCGCTGCGTGATGAGCTGAACGATGTTGCGACGGTAACGATTCCGAGGAAAACAATAACGATAACGGCGCCTGCCCGGCGGCCGACGATCACAATTACCAAGGCAGAACCAGTTCCTTTTGAGAGTACTAAAGCAGTGTCATGGACTTACGGGTTGGAGGTATATTGCGATGTGAGAAGATTGAAGTCAATGGACAACCAGCTGGGGTTGTGGATAATGTTGTCGGAACAGGGGGTATGACCAGAAGCGGAAGAATTTTCACGTCACCCGAGGTAGAGGCGGAAAGATTAGCCAAGGGTAAAGCCAAGGTAGCTGAGGGTGGTCCTTCTCAGTCGAATGAAAAGGAAACGTCACTTAAGGATGTGGAGGAGTTCATGAGGCTCATTCGTAAAAGTCATTACAAAATCGTGGAGCACCTCCAGCAAACGCCGCCAAAAATTTCCATCCTATCATTGCTGTTATGTTCCGAGGCCTATCGGAACGCTTTGCTGAAGATTCTAGACACGTCGTTCGTTCCTCAAGAGGTTTCTGTTAATCAGTTAGAAGGGGTGATGGCGCATGTCAATGCGGGGCACAATTTGGGCTTCACAGACTTTGATTTAACTCCGAGAGGGCGAGAGCACAATATGGCATTGCATGTGTCAGTTGAATGTCGGGGCACGGTCATGTCCCATGTTTTAGTAGACACTGGATCTTCCCTGAATGTGCTACCGAAGAAAGCCATGATGAAGTTAGATATCAGGGGGATTATCTGCACGCCCAGTGATTTAGTGGTGAGGGCGTTCGATGGAACGAGGAGGTCAGTTTTCGGATCAATAACATTACCGTTGCAGGTGGGGCCTGAAATATTTGAAACTGAATTCTATATAATGGACATCCAACCAGCGTATAATTGTCTCCTTGGGCGCCCATGGATCCATGCTGCCGGGGCAGTCACATCCACGTTACACCAAAAGCTGAAGTATATGGTGGGGAATAGTGTCGTCACTGTTTGTGGAGAGGAAGATATTCTGGTTAGCCACTTGTCTTCGTTCAAATATGTCGAGGTCGACAGCGAAATACACAAAATACCTTGTCAAGCCTTCGAGGGGGTGCGAATTAAAGACAAGGCTCAGGGTTCCAGCACAATATCAGACGTGGCAGTGTCATCCTACAAAGAGGCTCAAGCTCTAGTGCAGGCAGGCGAAACCAAGGGCTGGGGTCAGGTGTTGGAGATTCCCGTGAAGAATGACAAGTTCGGGCTTGGATATCATCCTTTGTTGTCAACATCCTCTTCAGGAGCGCCCAAGTTCAGAGGGACGATAACGATTACGCCAAGCGGGGTGAGCTTCGAGACTATCAATGCTATTTCCAATGCTGAAGAGGGAGATAGCGACTGTGATATGGACACGTGGATCAAGCCAAGCGTGCCAGGACAAAGTCTCTGCAACTGGTCTATCTGGGAAACTGTTCCTGTGACAACTAAACAGTAATGATTTGTTTTTTTAATTGTTGAATAATCCTGTGTCCTACCCAGGGCATAGTGATTTTGCTTAGGGCCATTTGGTTATGTACATTACATTGTTTAATCATGAAATAAAGGCGTTTTTCATATACAAATGTTGTGATCCCTGTTTTTCCTGTTTTTATCTTTTACAATAAAATGGCAACGTGGTTATTCGCTTTGTCTGCGTTTTGAAGCATTTAACCATTTCCTTTGTAGGATTACTATTACAGATGACATCTATGAACCGCCTATGACTCACTTCGACTTCGAGCACCCGGTATTTCAGGCTGAGGAAGAGATTGTTGAAGATGGCGACGTACCAGAAGAGTTGACCTGGTTATTGAAACAAGAAGAAAGAATCATTCTGCCTCATGAAGAAGTTATTGAGATTATCAATTTGGGGTCGGAAGAGGTAGTGAGAAACATTCGTATAGGGGCTTCACTGCAGAGCGACATCAAGCAAAGGTTGGTTGAGATGCTCAAAGAGTACAGTGGTATATTTTCTTGGTCATACGAGGATATGCCTGGGTTGGATACGGATATGGTCGTTCATCGTCTGCCACTGCGAGAGGAATGTCCACCTATTAAGCAGAAACTCCGAAGAACTAGACCGGATATGGCTGTGAAGATCAAGGAGGAAGTTCAAAAACAGTGGGATGCCGGTTTCCTAGCTGTTACAAAATATCCCTCATGGGTCACTAATATTGTGCCAGTTCTGAAGAAAGACGGTAAAGTGCGAATGTGTGTAGACTACCGTGATTTGAATAGGGCGAGCCCAAAAGATGACTTTCCACTTCCTCACATCGATGTGCTGGTTAATAACACTGCTCAGTTCTCTGTATTCTCCTTCATGGACGGCTTCTCAGGCTATAATCAGATAAAAATGGCGCCTGAAGACATGGAGAAGACTACCTTCATTACTCCCTGGGGAACATTTTGCTACAAAGTGATGCCCTTCGGATTGAAGAATGCTGGGGCAACATATCAGCGTGCTATGACGACTCTCTTTCACGATATGATGCATAAAGAGATCGAGGTTTATGTGGATGATATGATTGCCAAATCCCAGACGGAGGAGGAGCATTTGGTTAATCTGCTGAAACTGTTCAAGAGGCTTAGGAAGTTCAGGTTGAGGCTGAACCCTAATAAGTGCACCTTTGGGGTGAGATCGGGTAAACTGCTGGGGTTTATTGTGAGCGAAAAAGGAATAGAGGCGGATCCTACAAAAATAAAAGCAATACAAGAAATGTCGACGCCTATAATAGAAAAAGAAGTGTGTGGGTTTTTAGGGAGGTTGAACTATATCGCCTGGTTCATATCTCATCTAACTGCGACATGCGAGTCGTTATTCAAGTTGTTGAAAAAGGACCAGGTTGTGACCTGGAATGAAAATTGTCAAAAGGCGTTCGACAAGATAAAAGAATACTTGCAGGAACCTCCTGTTTTGATACCCCCAGTGGCCGGGAGACCTTTGATTATGTATTTGACGGTTCTTGAGGAAAGTATGGGTTGTGTTCTCGGTCAACACGACGAGACCGGACGTAAAGAGCATGCGATCTACTATTTGAGTAAGAAGTTTACTGACTGTGAGTCCAGATACTCAATGCTCGAAAAAACGTGTTGTGCACTAGCATGGGCCGCCAAACGTTTGAGGCAATACATGCTAAATCATACCACCCTGCTAATTTCAAAGATGGGTCCAATCAAATACGTGTTTGAGAAGCAAGCACTCTCCGGAAGAATTGCCCGATGGCAGATGGTGTTAACCGAATACGATATCTAGTATGTCTCACAAAAGGCTATTAAAGGTAGCGTTCTGTCTGAGTACCTTGCGGAGCAACCTGTTGAGGACTACCCATCGATGAGGTTTGATTTTCCTGACGAGGATATCATGTACCTGAAGATGAAAGATTGTGAAGAACCATTGTCGGACGAAGGACCAGAGTTGGGTTCCAAGTGGCAGTTAATATTTGACGGAGCTGTAAATTCCTATGGTAGCGGAATAGGGGCAATTATTACTACTCCTCAGGGGTCGCACATCCCCTTTACTGCCCGATTGACCTTTCCCGTTACCAATAATGAGGCTGAATATGAGGCTTGCATCATGGGTCTGGAAGAAGCTATTGATTTGCGAATCAAACATCTGGACGTATACGGAGACTCAGCTCTAGTGGTGAATCAGATTAAAGGAGAATGGGAGACACGTCAGCCCAACTTGATACCATATATGAATTATGCAAGGAGATTGTTGCCTTTCTTTGACAAGGTGGAATTGCATCATGTGCCGCAAGCAGAAAATCAAATGGCTGACGCCTTGGCGACATTGTCTTCGATGTATAAGGTTAACTTCTGGAACGAGGCTCCTCGGATTGTTATCTCTCGGCTTGATAGGCCTGCATTCATATTCGCCATTGATGAGGCTCCCGACGGTCAACCCTGGTACTTTGACATCCATAATTTCCTGAAGAACAAGGAGTATCCGGCTGGGGCATCCAGTCGAGACCAGAAGACTCTCAGGAGATTGGCTGACAATTTCTATCTGAATCCTGACGGTGTTCTATACAAAAGAAACCACGACTTGGTGTTGCTATGCTGTGTAGATGAGAAAGAGGCGAAGTTGCTCATGGAAGAGATACATGAGGGTACATTTGGTACACATGCTGGCGGGCATGCTATGACGAGAAAGCTGCTGCAGGCAGGTTATTACTGGCTAACTATGGAAACAGACTGTTTCAAGTTTGCAAAGAGGTGTCATAAACGCCAAATTTATGCGAACAAGGTCCATGTACCCCTAAGTCCTCTGAATGTGATGTCATCACCGTGGCCGTTCTCGATGTGGGGAATTGATATGATCGGGAAGATTGAGCCTACGGCCTCAAACAGACACCAGTTTATCTTGGTGGCAATTGATTACTTCACCAAATGGGTGGAAGCAGCGTCATATGCCAATGTCACCAAACAAGTGGTCGCCAGATTTATCAAACGAGATATTATCTGCAGATATGGAATCCCTGAGCGGGTTATCACCAACAACGGTTCGAATTTGAATAATAAGATGATGAAAGAGCTGTGCCAGAATTCTAAGATTGAACATCACAACTCCTCTCCTTACCGACCCAAGATGAATGGCGCTGTTGAAGCGGCCAATAAGAACATAAAGAAGATCGTCCAGAAGATGGTTGTGACGTATAAGGACTGGCACGAGATGCTACCTTTCGCTTTGCACGGTTATCGTACGACGGTACGCACATCAACCGGGGCAACCCCTTTTTCGTTGGTATACGGAATGGAGGCAGTGTTATCGTTGGAGGTGGAGATTCCTTCCCTGAGGGTTTTACGAGATGTCTAACTTGACGAAGCAGAATGGGTTAAAGATAGACTGAATCAGCTTAGCTTAATGGACGAGAAGAGGTTAGCTTCTCTCGCATACGGTCGGTTGTATCAGAGCCGGATGAAGAAAGCATACGATAAGAAGATACACCCTTAAAGCTTTCAGACGGGCGACCTTTTGCTGAAAAGGATTCTCCCACCACAAACATATCACAGGGGCAAGTGGACCCCTAATTACGAAGGGCCCTACGTTGTCAGGAAAGTCTTCTCTGGAGGAGCCTTGCTACTATCTACCATGGATGGTGAAGACTTTACGGCTCCTGTGAATTCGGACGCAGTTAAAAAATACTTTGCTTGAAAGTGACCCGCTGGACAATAAAAAGAGAGTCCAGGCAAAAATGGGGCATCCCGGCGAACCATAAAAAATGAATAAAAGGTTCGGGCAAAAGTTTGGGATAAAATTGAAAAGATGTACACCCGCGAAGTCGAAAACCTGCATTGGGCGACTTCGGCAAAAAAGGGTATCCCGGTGAATTAAAAACCCGCAAAGGGCGGTTCACGCAAAATTTAGGGATTGAAAAAACAAATGACTGCGGTCCGGATCTGATACAGCATTACTTAGTGGTTCGGGAGTACCTGAGGGTTCGTTTATCCAACACAATCTTCCGAAAGTCGAATACCGGGAAAGCGCCAAAGTCAGGCGAGTCATAGGAGGATCAACTCATGATGTTTGTCTGCACCATGTTGCCAACATGTATACAAATATTGTTCTGTATTTTTAGGTTTTTGTGCATATATGTATGTGTGTGTGCGTAACTTCCTCTTTCCAGGAGTTGCATCCGGTGTACAAAATTTTGCCTATTTAGAGGCCTGTTATTAATATAACATGTTATTCAATATTTGATGTTTGGCTTTACTGTTTTGGATGTGGAAAACGCCAATGTTCCGATGAACTTGCATGTGCATAACTTTGCTGGCCCTTGCCAATAATTGCTAAAACTTCGAATTGACTGAAGTAATGTCGCGGATGCTAACCCGAATAGATTTGGTTGTATAGATTTGTTTTGTCTCGTTTGTGTTTTGCAGGGTTCTCGCCCTTGAAGCGGACAATCAGAAAATGATGGCCCCAGCCAGAGGCTCCGGATGAAGGACTTGACCTTATCTGATGTTATTTCCCAGCAGGTCGCACCTCATCCCCAGAGGTTGAGACGATGATTATCCCTTATCGAAGGAAGGATTATTTTCCCAGAAGAGTATCCTCATAGAAGTGTCCACAGGGTATCCCCAGCAAGACAAGATCAGTATCCCCTGCAGAGGTTATACTCCCCAGAGAGTCGAGTAGGTGTACGTCAGCTGGGAGGATTTCCGCGGCACATAACCAAGTCATAGTAAGTTCAGAAGGATTATCCCCACCGAGGATGGTTTTCTTTTCCCCCACAGGTCATCATGCCTTCGTCAGGATGATTATTCCCAGTGGAGTGGTAGTTCCGAGTTTGTAAACTGTACCCAGACAGTTGTTCCCCAGAAGGGTTGCTTCTCCCCCAGCTGAGTTAATCTTCCCAGCAGGTGTTATTCTTTCCTCCCAGTGGAAATTGAGATGTAATCCCTCCCTGGCAGAGTTGGTTGTATTTTCGGCATTTATTTTTCCGGAATACTTCGCGATATCCGTTCATCCCCAATAGGGTGGTATTTGTCCTCAACAGCCGCGTTGAAGAAAGCTTGTCAGAGCTTCCTCAGCAACCCGAACCTGCATTTGCATTTTCATACATTATCATGTTTACATCTACCCACAAACGCGTAGCATTTCCATGTCGTATGGAGCATTACGCCATTTTCAAACATATGCATTTCAAAACATAGATTAGATCGGTTAACCTTTTGCTTTCAGGCGTGTTTTCTCAGCAGGAGTATGAAGTTACAGCTCAGATTTATTACTAGACGATTGAGGTCTCGCCGTGAGACATGTGATGATACAATTCTTGTTATCATTCCTCACAGAGTTACTGTCTGAAGTTTCTCTTGTCCGACCAGCGGAGTGTTTTTCTTCAGGTTTGCTGTCGCGGCAGCATTTCAGGGTTTCATGAATCAAAATTTCAAAAGAGGTCACTGGTTGTCGAAACGGGTGTCGAGCAGTTATTTCCAGAATATCCCCGGTGGAGTAAGCTACTACCAAGAATAGGCAAGGAAGCTATATCCAAGATGTTGTTTTCCCGTATGAATCAGGCGGATGAACTTTCCTATATGAACCAGGCAGATGTGTTATGTTTTCCCGTATGAAACAGGCGGATGAACTTTCCTGTATGAACCAGGAAGATGTGTTATGTTTTCCCATATGAAACAGGCGGATGAACTTTCCTGTATGAACCAGGCAGATGTGTTATGTTTTCCCGTATGAAACAGGCGGATGAACTTTCCTGTATGAGCTAGGCAGATGTGTTATGTTTTCCCGTATGAAACAGGCGGATGAACTTTCCTGTATGAACCAGGCAGATGTGTTATGTTTTCCCGTAAGAGACAGGCGGATGAACATTCCTGTATGAACCAGGCAGATGTGTTATGTCTTCCCGTAAGAATCAGGCGGATGAACTTTCTTCTATGAATCAGGCAGACGTATTTTCCCGTATGAAACAGGCGGATGAATTTTCCTGTAAGAATCAGGCAGATGAATTTTCCCGTATGAAGCAGGCGGATGAATCTTCCGGTACCCAGATAGATAATTCTCCCGTGATAGACAGAGTATGTGAGTTGTGTTCCGATATTCGACAAAAGTATTTTCCCCAAGGAAGTTGTCGTGATTTCCTCGTGTTACTATCCCCAGTAGAGTCCTCATCAAAGTCGTTTGTGGGTTTGGGACCAACGGAGGTAGCTACTATAGAGGTAGGCATAGAAACAGTATTCAGATGAACTTTCCTGTATGAATCAGGCAGATGACTTTTCCCGTATGGAACAGGCGGATGAACTTTCCTGTATGAATCAGGCAGATGACTTTTCCCGTATGGAACAGGCGGATGAACTTTCCTGTAGTCAGGAAAATGACTTCTCCCGTATGAAGTAGACAGATGGGGTTTCCTGTGTTTAGACAGATGACGTGCCGGTAGGGATAGGCAGATGAGTTCCTGGTGATTAAACAGAATTGTTTCCCCAGCGAAGTCGTCGGGATGTTTCTGTGTTGACGGAATATGGACAAAGTTCTATCCCCGCGATGATAGAGTCTTTTTCGGGTGGATGAAAATAATCCCCAGCACGGTCGCTAATTGATCAGTTTGTTGCCGTAACAACCAGATTCAGTCAGCGGATGTTGTTTTCCAAGTAGTTTGTGCAGTTTATTTCTGCGGTCGTCAAATTTCCGGGTTCTTGGTATTCAACCGTCTCGTACCTCGATTTTTTGAAGGCCGTTCTCTCTTCACCCAGTCGGGTCCAAGCCGTTTGAATAGGGGCAGCTGTTGCACCTTAAAATTTGCTCAACCTATTTCATCTGGTTTATGTTTCCATTGCATTATCATTTGCATAGTCACATCATGTACATGGTCCAATAATTTGCATATCATAGCATAGCAAGTCCTCTAACAAGGGATCAAGTGCCATTCTTATCTAAAGAAGCACATCAAGGGGCCTTATTCAAGTTGAAGAGCATCCAAGTCATCAAGAAATGTTTGAAGCTTTGAGAAGTTTGAGGGTCAACCAGTGGACTTCTCTCCTAATTTGAGGTGTATTGAGGGTCATCAATGGGGGTATGAGATATGAATTGAGGGTATGGAATGTGTACAAAGCTTATGAAATGCCTAGAGGGTCATATTGAAGATGAGACAAGTCATTGATTCAAGTACAAGAGCCACAGTTGAAGTGCAGTCAACTAAGGTTTCATCTGGGTCAACCCTAGGTCAACTGAGTGATGGAAGAGCATCAAGGCTTAATTGGAGGTTGTGGGATTCATGAATTGATATGTTGATACATGTGTGGTGTTGTTCCCAGGATAAATCAAAGAGGATCAAGAGTGGGAGGAGTTGCCAAATTAGGGTTTCAGTGTAAAATCCCCTACTTTAGGCCTAACTTCCAAGCCAGATAAGTCAAAATGCAAGTTTCAAAGGGATTCTTGGCCAACATGAAACTTATAAAGAATCTCAATAGCTTTAATTTGAATACTAGAAGTCTTCAAGAAGATTTGTAGAACTCAAGTTATGGTTCTTGCAAGTTACAGGTCATCAGAGGACATTGAAATTTATCTGTGAAAGTCACTTGACTTCCAAGCAACTTTTGACCCTCAAGGAGTTGTCAAATGGATTCTTGAACAACATAAGAGTTGTAGATCATGATCTTAGATTTACATAGAGTACTAGAAGTCCTCAAGAGGATTCGTAGAACTCATGTTATGATCTTGGCAATCCAGGGGTATTTTGGGTATTGATGATTATAGGTCATTTTTCAACATAGGTCAAAATCTCTATCTTCCACTCCTCAAATGGAAAAATGTTCAACATGAGATGTGCTTAAAATGATGTTTTTAGGTCAGAGAAGAAGTCATGGGTGATTGGAATGGCTTGTATCACAAAGGTGCCCAAAATGACCTAAAAAAGAAGGGTTTTTCAAATGAATCAAAGAGGGAAATTGTGATTTTTGAGCCATAGGTCCAAACCAAGCCATATGACATACCAAATTGATTGGAAAACACATTTTAAACACAATGACATTTCCACATTTTTGAATTGAGGCTTAATTCCATGACTTGCTTTGCAAAGTGATTTCTTACATCACAAGTTACATATGCAAATTCATTCCTTGGATCAGCTACCATATACCATTCAATCCAAACACTTTCAAAATATCATTTGAGGACAAATTGGATCAGAAGAAAGTGCAAATACCAGCTGCTATGTGACTGTCATGTATGGAGCTTATCATGAAAATGTCAAGAGATGAGAAATTGGATATCTCATATAGAGCTTTCCAGAAGTTTCTAGATCATTCATACACCTTCTATATAAGGATTAGAACTGGTTCAAAGCCTGGGTTGGTGCAGAGTGAGAGAGATTGGAGAGATTGAGTTTTGAGTTTTCATCTTGCAAATCCAAATCGGTTACACAAATTGGAGAGGTTTCAATCTAAACTTTTGCATTCAGAAGCTTGATCATGTGTTGGTGATTGATTCCAGATAGATTGCTGATCAAGAACTGTGAAGAATTGTGAGATAGCACTTTGAGTTCATCTCTTGCAAGTCAGAATCGAATTTGCCAATTCAAGAAGATTCAACTCCAATTGATGCATACAGAAGCTTGGTAATTGATCATAGATCGTGTTTGGAGGATCTTAGAGCTTAATTTGAAGCTTTGCTTGTTCTGTGCATCCAAGATTTGCAGGTATGTAAACTTCATTCTATGGCTTGATTCATGTAGAATTATTAGGTTTTAATAGGTTAGATGTGAGGTAGAACATGGCTAGGTGCTTTCTGGTAACTAAAATCAACGTTTAGAGACAATTTTAGGTCGAGCACATTTTCTGTTGGTGGATGTATCTTGCAGTTCTTGGTGATCTAATCCTAGTTAGATAGTGGAATTAACTCAGTGTAGCATGGTGATGAATCTAGGCTTATCAATTTTAGGTTTAGTGAGGTTTGAATCTTGAGCAATTTCTGAAAGTTGCTTCGTGATTTAAAATGGAGGAGGTCTCAGTATTAATGAAGGGCATGGTTGAGTTGCTCGTGGGAAAACGAGTAGGACGATGTGTTTAGTATTGAGTTTAGGTGAAGATTGATGATGCTGATGATTGGGGACGACGGTGGCGCCACCTCCGACCACTGTCTGATAACCTTTCCCTTCAACCTTTTGAATTGGGGAAGACGACCTAGGGACCCTTAGATCTTAGGAGACCTTTGACCAAGTCCTGACCTAACGGCCGAGATGCGAGGTAAATTTGTGAAGGAATTCTGAGAGAGGATGATACGCAGAATTTCATTAAACGCTTGCTTTGGGCCTAAGTGTATTAGTTGCTAATCCCACCCCAGTTTGAAGGCCCATTGAGAAACCAACGTAGTTGAGTTGCTATTTACCACAAGTTTTTTCCATTTTCGTTATATTTTCATTTTATTTTCTGACTGGGTTTGGGAAGCGCTTTGATACTAGCACCCCCTCCTGGGCCCAGCCTTTGTTTTACACTACATATCATTGCTATTCAACACGCATGTTTTTTTCTTTTTCTCATATTTTCTCATCATTTTTATGGTTTTGACATAGTTATTGAAAAATTCACAACTAATTGAAAAATAAACATTTTTGGATGGGAATTTTTTCTCTGTTTTCCTTAAGATCTATAGGATTTAATAAAACAATAAAAACATTAATTCATGCATTTTTCATTTTATGGCATATTTTTACATTTTATTGCTTTTATTTCACTTTCATTTTGTACCTTATTATTTCTGATTTTTGTATGGTTATTCCACTTTGTATTTTGATATGGTTCTTGTTGCTATAGTTAGATTAGTAAAGCATGTGCCCTTAGGAATTTTTTCATATTTTTGTGACTAAAGCTTAGATTAATTTGAGAGGTAGATAGGAGAGGTATCAGAATTAGGGTTTCACAACACTTAGGTGTATTTTGACACATAGTTTTAAGGTTTAATAGTTGATTTAGGTTATGGGATCTATATGGGGTATAGGGTATATAATTAGGTTCCCTTAGAAATTAATCTAGGATTTTATAATGAGTATTACTATTTTAGTTGATTTTTACAATTTGGTTGATATTAGTGTGTTTCCCACTTGGGCTTTTGTTTTGTTTGTTGGGTTTTGGGCATTTCAATTGGATATTGGGCTTGGGGCTTGAGTTTTGCTTGTTGGAGCTAATGAAGACCTTGGAGATGATTGAAGACAAAGGATGGAGCTTGGAGCATGAAGTTTCTTCTCCTTGAGGTTGCTTTTGATGACTTAAGAGATAGGAAATATAGGGAGAGCTTTAGATTAGAATGATTTTTTCTTACAAACATAGAATTCATCTTGTGCTTCTATTCCTCCCTATGACAAAAAGTCCTTCTAAGATATTCACATCCCTCCTTTGGAGGGATAAGGGGCTTTTTTTAGAAGTAGAACTTTGAGGGAACCTCCCCCTTACAATGTTGAACACTTATAGGCTTCCTTTGGTTGTCAATAAGCTGTTTAGCATTTCAACTTAATCTGTTAAGTGATTATCTCCTGGGAGTGCTTGCATCGAAGATAGAAGCCCATTAAAGATGAAGTTTGAAGATTGAAGATTGGTGAAGATGAAGCTTGTGCCTGGCAAAGCTGGATGTCTGTTGAAGTTAGGGTCCTGCTGCTTTTTGAAGCTGTTTACTTGTTGGGGTTCAGTGTTTGCCAGAGCTTGGAGATTTGTGGAGACAGGAGCTTATCTAAAGCTTGGGAATCATTGAAGAGTGAAGAGGGGATCTTGCTTGGAGGAGTTATTACTGTCAACTGTTTGCTGTTAATCAACTGTAGCTGCCAGAGATGTTGTTGTTTTAGCTGCTTACTGTAGGAGCTGGTGTTGCTGTCAGAGCTGGTGTTGGGTTTTATTTCTTTTTCTGTATTATTTGTTGGCTTTTCAATTTGCCCCTTAGGTTTGAAGTGAAGCTGTTTCACTTTGCCTATTGTTTTCCCAGGTTCGAGGTTGAGTGGGATTCCCTCGCCTCGCTTGTATTGATGCATTGCATACATGTTTACTGTTTACTGTATATATCTGTTTCTTTTGTTGTTTATCCCCTAGGATCTCTGATTTCCTCTGTGCAGGAGGGAATTATGACAGACATTAGGTTTTAATCCATGCATGACAACATTAGGTCAGTTTTATTCCCTTTTTAACCCTAGGCCTTTTTTAGAGTTTCTTTCTCTCCTTATCTCAAACAACTCGAAAACACAGTAATAAGGTTAATCGATGTCGTACGTTACGAGCCTTAAGCTATTTGAGAAAGGGTTGCTGGAGAGCTTCTTTCCAATAGTCTGACCGCTTAGTGTGGTACCCTTTGGGTGACACGCGACGTAGTCACTCTCAAATCATAGTCTCTAGTGCGTCAGAGATTGCAAACAAACTTAAAAACACTTCTTGCGTAAAAGACTGAAAACAAACATCAAAATGTCATTTTTGTCCGCTTGGACTCCTAATCAGAAGAAAACCTTTTTCAGAAAGATAAAAAACAGTCAGACAAGCCTGTGTCTCCCGTAGCCCGACCTATGTTTGCTCTGATCATTCATGCTGTATGAAAGTACGTAGGCATAGGATGTCGTATCCTAGCGAGCAACCTTCCCTCCTTTCCCGTAGGTAGGCGAACTACGTTGACTCTGATTTCTCGTTCCAGACGGGAATACGTAGGCATAAAGTGCGATACTTTGCCGAGTCATTTTCTTTTCTTTTTAACCCAGACCCTTTAGTGTAGATAGAATAACAATCCGTACTAGAAAACAAGCGTGGATCCCGTCGAGTACGACGAACGTGAGGGGTGCTAATACCTTCCCCTTGCGTAACCGACTCCTGAATCCAGGATTTGGTTGCGATGACCATTCCTTTCCTGTCTTTGCGGTAGGTTTACTTCGAGCGTTTCCTTTCCCTCCGTTGGGATAAATAACGCACGGTGGCGACTCTTCTGTCATAGCCGGCGCCGATTTTCGCAGTAGCGACAGTAATCCATAAAGAGGATAACAACACGAACTCTGCTTCAAGGACAAAATATAAACTATTGGAGGAACATCAACCCAAATCTTCTCGACTTATTATGGGGATAAGAATAAAATTCATATGAACTCCACTTCAAAGGAAAGGAGAGATTTGCTACAGAAAATAATGGACCCGTTGGGGATTGTAATCATATAAACAATTACAAAAACTCCACTGAGGAAAAACAAAACTCTTCTAGGGATACAAGAAAAAGTTCTCTGAGGACTATCCAACTCTGAGAGAAACATCTTGGACTTGCCGAGGAAAATAAGAAGTTAACATCATAGCAAAAAGTCAAGTTGTGGGGGATTTTAAATCAATACCCAACACAAGGTGAGAGAAAACCTGACAGATGACTTCTATATCAAAACTTCTTAGAAGAAAGCAACATTCCTATTTGATTAGGAAATATCCAAAGTAAATATGCATAACCTCTACTGGGAATCAACAAGGACAAATCTCTGCATGGGCATCATCATCAAGGAGAGGTGACCCTTAAAACTGCTCAACTGCCTGACCATAACCTGGCTGGATGAAGGAAACATACTCATCTGGAGAAAATTTGAATCAAGACTTAGCTGGGGAAAACCGAACAACACCCGTCTGGTTATCCATAGGAACAAAACTCTACTGAGAAAATATCAACAAACTCTACTGAAGAAACATCAACACAGCTCTACTGAAGAGCTGTCAATAACTTCTACCAAAGGAGGAAGAACGAACCCTGTTGAGGAAAACATCAACAAACTCTACTGAGTAGAATATCAATGTGAACAAACTCCGTTGAGGAGATAACACAAAGTTTCGTGCTTCAAGATTTTACCATTCTTGGGATTACTGTTGACATTCCTTTTTATTTTCATAAATCAAAGGAAAATGTTTTTAGAATTTTCAATATTTAAATCAATTATTCACATTTGTTTCAAAAATTATCATACAAAAAAAATGAAACTTTGTAAACAGAAACAAAATAAGAATTATAAATAAAGGGACAAAGGCCTAAATTTTATTGATAGAATGGTAGTCTGCAAAAGGCGTAACTCCACAGATCATTACAAAGTTTGAAAAATGATAAATACAATGGAAGAGGCTACATTGAAATACAATGACCACTATTCTCCCTAACAACTTTGAATTCTCATGTGCTTGAGACTTTAGCTGAGGATGATTGAAGTAAATTCCTTGGTAGGAAAATTTTCTTCAAGCGATCAAGACTGGTCAGACGTAGTTACTTGCCATAATCCCTAACTTTTGCCAAGATTGCTCTCTCGGGTTTTTAATCTACCAAGACAATTATTTTTGTTTTTGTCTCTTATTTTTTCCTGGACCGCCCTTTCGGGTTTTCAATCCACAAAAACGCTCATTTTTTCCTAAGCCGCCCTTTCGGGTTTTCAACTTAGTGAGTTGTTCTTTTTTTATTTTTAGGCAATGTATTTCTTGACTGCATCGGCATTCACAGGACAAGTGAACTCTTCACCATCCATAGTTTTAAGAATTAATGCACCACCAGAGAAGGCTCTTTTAACAACATATGGGCCTTCATAATTAGGAGTCCACTTGCCCCTAGAATCATTGGTAAAAGTTGAGATCTTTTTTAGCATGAGGTCGCCTTCTCTGAACACACGAGGTCGAACCTTCTTGTCAAAAGCTTTCTTCATTCTCTATTGACATAGTTGTCCATGACACAAGGTCGTCATTATTTTCTCTTCAATCAGATTCAATTGGTCGTATCTATTCTAACACCATTCAACCTCAGACAATTCATCCTCCATCAATACTCTCATAGAAGGGATTTCAACCTCTACCGGGAGCACTGCTTCCATACCATAAATAAGAGAGAAAGGGGTTGCCTCTATTGAAGTACGGACGGATGTACGATACCCATGCAGAGAAAAAGGGAGCATCTCATACCAATCCTTGTATGTAACAAATATCTTCTAAATGATCTTCTTAATGTTCTTATTAGCAGTTTCAACAACCATATTCATCTTAGGTCTGTAAGGAGAAGAATTATGATGCTCAATCTTAAAATCATCGCATAATTCCTTCATCATCTTGTTATTCAAATTTGACTCATTATCAGTGATAATATTGCTCGGAATGCTCGGAACACCATACTGACATATGATTTGGTTCTTGATAAACCAGACCACTACTTCCTTGGCCATATTGACATATGATGCCGCTTCGACCCACTTGGTAAAATACTCATTAGCCACCAATACGAAATGGAGTTCGTTTGACGCTTTAGGCTCAATCATTCCAATCATATCAATGCCCCACATGAAGAAAGGCCATGGAGAAGAGATAACATTGAGAGGAGTTGGAGGCACATGATTTTTGTCAGCATAAATCTGGCATTTATAGCACTTCTTCACATATTTACAATAGTCAGATACCATTGTCAACCAATAGTAACTTGCCCTTAACATCTTCTTGGCCATTGCATATCCATTGGCATGGGTACCAAAGGATCCTTCATGAATTTCTTTCATCAAAATGTCTGTTTCATGCTTGTCTACACATCTTAGCAAGACCATGTCATAATTTCTCTTATACATCACATCATCATTCAAGAAGAAACTACCATCCAATCTCCTCAAAGTTTTCTTATCCTTTTTAGATATCCCAAGTGGGTACTCTTGATTCTGAAGAAAACATTCAATATCATAATACCAAGGTTTATCATCAACGACCTCTTCAACTGCAAACACGTGAGCTGGTATATC
Organism: Lathyrus sativus; assembly: GCA_963859935.3. NCBI lineage: Eukaryota > Viridiplantae > Streptophyta > Magnoliopsida > Fabales > Fabaceae > Lathyrus > Lathyrus sativus. Next base: position 69,080,716 of record OZ012738.1, on the reverse strand, counting down.
AAGACGCATAATATCAAATTTTGACACATCATTCCAATGATTTACCACAATCATGGAGGATAAAGTTGCTAAAGCATCTGCCATTCGATTCTCTACTCTGGGTATATATTGAAACTCAACCTTATTGAAGAAATTTGACAACCTTCTTGCATAATCACGATAAGGAATCAAATCAGGTTGACGTGTCTCCAACTCCTCTTTAATCTGATTAATCACCATGGTTGAATCTCCATATACATCAAGGATCTTGATTATTAAATAAATAGCTTCTTCCAGACCCATAATATATGCTTCATACTCTACCGCGTTATTTGTGCAAGTGAACATCAACCTTGCAGTGAAAGGGATATGAGAACAATTGGGAGTGGCAATAATTGCCCCAATACGATTGCCATACTCATTAACAGCTCCATCAAAAATCAAACCCCATCGGGATCCAGGCTCAGGCCCTTCTTCAGGTAATGGTTCCTCACAATCTTTAATCTTTAGATACATCACATCTTCATCAGGAAAATCAAACTTGATAGGTTGATAAACATCAATTGGTCGGTGTGCCAAATGATCAGCCAAAACACTTCCTTTTATCGCTTTTTGAGTTCGGTACTCAATATCATATTCTAACAACAACATTTTCCAACGAGAAACCCTCCCATTTAAAGCAGGCTTTTCAAAGATATAATTGATTGGATCCATTTTAGATATCATCCAAGTTGTACGATTCAACATATACTGGCAAAGGCGCTTGGCAGCCCAAGCTAAAGCATAACATATCTTTTCAAGCATTGAGTATAGAGACTCGCAATTGGTGAACTTGTTACTCAAATAACTAATGGCAACTTCTTTCCTCTCAGATTCATCTTGTTGACCCAGAACACAGCCCATACACTCTTCCAGCATAGTCATATACATGATCAAAGGTCTTTCTTCCACAGAAGGAGACAAATAGGAGGTTCAAGAAGATACCCTATAATTATTTCAATAGCTTTCTAACAATCCTCTTTCCACACACAACCCTGATCTTTATGGAGAAGCTTGAAGATCGACATAAATATGGCAGTCATATTGGATATAAATTGGGAGATATAGTTCAAACGTCCCAAGAATCCTCTTACTTGTTTCTCTGTTTTGGGTGCAGGCATTTCCTGAATAGCTTTAACTTTACCAGGATCAACTTCAATTCCTTTCTGAATGATAATAAAGCCCAACAATTTTCCAAAACAGACACCAAAAGTGCATTTATTAGGATTCAGACGGAGCTTAAACTTTCTCAAATGCTGAAACAACTTCAATAAGTATTCAATACGATCTTCTTCAGTCTTCGACTTACAAATCATGTCATCCATATAGACCTCAATTTCTTTATGCATCATATCATGGAACAAATTAGCCATAGCTCTCTGGTACGTTGCACCAATATTTTTCAAACCGAAGGGCATCATTCTATAACAGAATGTTCCTCAGGGTGTAACGAATGTTGTTTTTTCCATATCATCAAGTGTCATCTTTATTTTATTATAACCGGAAAATCCATCCATAAATGAAAAGATTTTGAACTTAGCATTATTATCTACCAGCATATCAATGTGTGGTAGTGGAAAATCATCTTTCGGACTTGCTTTATTCAAATCTCTATAGTCAACGCACATTCGGACTTTTCCGTCTTTCTTTAGAATAGGCACAATATTGGCCACCCATTTAGGATACTTAGAAGTCACAAGAAAACCAACATCAATCTACTTTTGAACCTCCTCTTTAATCTTCACAACCATGTCAGGATGAGTTCTTCTCAATTTGTGCTTCACAGGTGGACATTCAGGCTTCAATGGAAAATAGTGCTCCACAATATCATTATTAAGACCAGACTGTCTTGATAGGACCAAGCAAACACGTCAACATATTCTCTAAGAAGCTCTACCATCCTCTTCTTAACATCTGATTGAAGCAGTGCCCCAATCCTGACTTCTTTCTTATCATCATCGAATCCTAAATTAACCAACTCCATCGACTCCTCATGAGGTTGAATGGTTTTTTCCTCGTGCTCAAGCAATTGGGAAATTTCATCAGGAATCTCTTCAACATCCTCTTCTTCCGCTTCAAACACAGGGAACTCAAAGTTGGGAGAGGGCATAGGGTCATTGTTTTCAATGGGTTTAACAAATAATTTGCACAATGATTTATGTTTGATTCTAGAATATGAAAAAGAAGTGCAAATATTATGCATATAAAAGTGATTACCACATATTATTTTTTTGGTTCTTTATCTTACCATTTTTCAGAAATAAAGCAAAAAGGGAAAACATAATATGGATAAACAAAATAACATTTTATTGATGATGATAATAGTTGAAACAAAGCCCTCACAAATTCACTTTCACCTTGGGCAGAATGAAAGGATTTTTGAAAGAAATAAAAACAAATTACTTTGAAACATGAACAACAGTAGGAATGTCAACAGCGATCCAATTTTGGCATATCAATCCACGCGTCATAAAGTTGGGCGTTTCTTCCTCTTGACCATCCTCAATAATGGCACTGACTTCAAACTTAGGTTCCTTAAGTCTCGGTCGAGGAGAGTAAAAGGGTACAAATGCATCTTCTGTCTCAGAACCGTATCCAGGATCTTCCGAATAAGGTTCCCAGTCTTAAGCAGGAACGGAATCATCTTCAAAGCTATCTGAGATGTAATCTTCCGAGTCTTCTTCAAGAATTGCAGTTGTAGAATAATCTTTTGCATGGATGAACCCAACACTTTGAAAAACCTCATGAATACTCTTCAGCTCATTACAGGTTGAACCAGGTGTAAAACCTAAACCAACTCTATTTCTTTTCTGAGCAACTTCAATGACTCGTCCCCATCCATCAGCTTGGCCACTCTCCAACACATGTTGTGCATCTTTTAGAGAAGACATAGACACTCCATTCTTCTTAATAACATTATCAACTACAGAAAGATCCTGGAACAGAGTTCTAACATCCTTGTTATCGCAACTGCGAAAAAATAGAAGAGTCGTCACTTTCGTTATCTATCCCAAAGAGAGGGAAAGGAAACGATCGCAAAAACCTAAAGAAAAAGGGAAAAGACAAGGTCATCGCAACCATGTCTGGATTTGGGAGTCGGTTACGCAAGGGGAAGGTATTAGCACCCCTCACGTCCATCGTACTCGACGGGATCCACGTATTGTTGTCTATCTAAAAAGGTGTGTTGAAATTATCTAGCTAGGGGCTCAGGACAAAAGAAAAAGGAAAAGGACTGACTCGGCAGAGCATCGCCGCTCTGTGCCTACATACCCCCTCGTGCAATGGGAAAGTCAGATTCAACGTAGTTCGCCTAACTACGGCTAAAGAAGGGGGGAAGGTTGCTCGCTGAGACATCGCGTCTTGTGCCTACGTACTTTCGTCTAGTATGAAAGATCAGAGCAAACATAGTTCAGGCTAAAAGGACAACAGGTTTGGTTCAAAAGCTTTTTAGTCCGAGTAGGGTTAACAGATAGTTCTAGCAGTTGGTGTATGCAGCTCGACCATTGGAGACTTAGGCGTTACCGTTTGCAATAGAACTAAGAGTTAACCACACTCTTTTTGTGAAAAGATTTTCCTGATTAAGAACCCCAAAGGATGAAAAAGGTTTGAAGTGTTTTTGTATTTTTTATAGAAGAAGTGTTTTGGAATTAGAGTGTTCATAATGTATGTTGTAAAAAGTCTAAAACCTAGGATCGAATGCGTCGCATATCGTCCTAAGGATGTATACTAAACACTCTAGGCAATTGAGAGGTAGTCACTCAATCACCATTTCCCAAGTATAAGGCTCATGGCACAACATTCATTATCTTTATTAAGTGGATTGAAGTTGTTTGAAGATGAGAAGAGAAAGGGACAAACTAGAAGGGGACTAGACCAAACCCTAAAAGTTGTCATGCAAAGTGCACCTAAAGTTGGGATTACAAAAGGGAAACATCTACCTAATGTTATCATGCATGGTTAGAGCCCTAATGTCTATCATAACCTCTCTTGAACAAGATAGGTTAGAAATCCTAAGAGAAGGAAGACAAAAGAAGAAGAAGAAAGAACAATGCAAATGAAGGATGCAAACACAAATGCAGAAGTAAGAACACATAGAATGAAAGTGAGAGGAAAAAGTGTGTGGGGCAGTAGCCACCACAAGCTCATCTCAACCAAGCATGCATATGAAGATGCAAAGAGAAAAGGGAGAGAGGAGATGCACAAAAGCAAGCACACAAGTCAACACTTAAGTCACATAAGCAAAAGAGAATCACACAATGTAGACATGAAATGAAAAGGCATGAAAAATAGTAAGCAACTCCTAAAAATACCAAATAAAATCTCATTAGACCCCCAACGTGTTAGGAACCAGGGGTCCAAATTAGAGATCAAAACTCAAAGCAAAGCTACCTCAATTGAAAGCAAACACACAAGGTATGCCCTAAACTAGGGCAAAAAGAAAGGTTCACAAGATTAAACCAAAACCCTAAACAAAACTTAATAAAAAACAGAAATAAAAATATGCAAAAATCCTTCAACATGTTAATGCAATGCTCAAAAATTTTCATGCAAAAATAAGGAGTATACCCCCAGAAATAAAATCAAGAGAAAACAATGCCACAATTTAATTCAAATAAAACACCCCCAATTAATTAATTATTTTTTAAATGAAAATAAAATAAAAATACCATAAAATAAAAGACAAGTCAAAAACTCTAAAACCTATTTTTGGTGAATTTTAATAATTAGGTAATTATTTATAATGAATTAAATTGCAACATGAAAATTAAAACAAAAAGAAATAAAAATAAAATAAATAGGACAAGACTGTGGTGGGAATAGCAAGCAATTTCAGTTGGAAAGCTGGATTGGGCCAAGAGGGGGGTCTGAATAGCAATAAAGCCCAAGGTGCGTCCAAACAAATCAGAATTCAAACAATGATTGCATGAGGCTAGTCAAAAGAGGCGCACGATGGAATTCATGGTAAAACGCATGATTAAATGGTAAGCGCATCAGACGGCTGATAAATTGCCACCGCATTAATGAATTTTTGAATGTGCTCGCATGTGGAACGGTCAAACGAGGAATACTGTAGGTCTTAATCAAGACCGTTAACCTGAAAAGTAAACTCATCGCACGGACACGGGATCGTCTTCTCCACTCCAAATGCCAGTCGCCGAAAAAACTTTCCGGTCATCTTCTTCATGAGTCCGGCCGCCGCGAATAGTACAACACCACACACAGTTCTCAATTCTTAACCATTTTGGACAAACCTTATATGGAAAATTATCTACAGCTCACAAGGAACACGAATCTAGGCTCTATTTTCATTAATTCCTCATGAGATGCTCAAATCGAAGACAAACATATTCATGCTCAAAACCAAAATGTTCTCAAACATCATTTAAAAACATCCAGAAATCATCTACATGAAATGTACATCACGAATCCAACATCAACTAAGCCTAAAACGCCATGAATCGTCCAAACCGAACCAACCAAGTTTCAAGCCATCAACAAAAATTGTCACTAACAACCACAAGACATAGACAGAAACGATCTATACAACTCACAGATCACACACAAGCAAAAATGGCAAGGAATGGCATCTTGTATTGAGAGAAAGTTTGAAAGGTAGTTTACCTAGTGGAGAGCCTCCACTAGGCCTTGAAACTATGTTGAACCTTAAAGGAACAAACCAAAATCACTCCATAATCATCAAGGAAGCTTTAGGTGAGCTTAATTTGGCCTGAAATGATCTGAATCTGAGAATTCGTATTTTGAGTTTCTTCACTTTTTTCAGAATTGCTCCTTAACCAAACCTCTACCAAATCGTCCCTTTTTTATCCAGAAATGACCTAATGCTTATATGTGATGGGTTTGGCAACTTATTGAGGCCCAATTGTGGCCAATTTGTGAAAATGCAATTTCAATATTTGCTCACTTTTTGCTTGCCATCCCACACGAAATTCTCACTGCACATGCTTATATTTTGCTTCAAATCAGTTGCACATGGCTTTGGTTAATCAAAGGGTCAAGAATTAGCCATTGTTTTTTATCCTATGGTAGATTTCCAACTTGTTACTTCAAGAGGAAGAAAACATGAAAATGGCTAATTTAAAAACCTCAAATCTCAAATGTGAAAATGGCAATGTCTTTGGAACATTATTTGCAATCAAAAAATGCACAAATTTGCCTTGAGAAAGTTCAAAATCATTTAAATCTCAATTTCTCATTTTAAGCCTCCTTTATGAAAAATTCAAATCCCAAATCTTCAATCCAAGCTCCAACCATGACAATAGATTATTTGGTAATGAAAATGGCCCTATTTGGAGCAAGTTTCATGTTGAAAAGATTTCCATTTGAAGTGTGCAAGTTGATGAAATGGACCTATAATTTTATGACCTGTAATCTTACTTTCCCAAAATACCCCTAACTTGTAAACCTCATAACTTGAGTTCTACAAATCAGATGAAAGACTTCTAGTACATTTTGGAAATATAAGATCAAGACCTACAACTTTCATGTTGGCCAAAAGTTTAGGAGAAACATCATTCTAGGTCAAAAATGGCTTGGACGTTGGTTGACTTTTGTTGACCAAAATCACATCCCTCTGATGATCTGTAACTTGTCTGGATCATTACTTGAGTTCTATAAATCCAATCAAGGACTTATAGTACTCAAACTAAAGCTAAGAATATGCTCTACAAGTTCCATGTTGGTAAAAAGTTGAGATGAAACTTGTATCTTGAGATAAGTGGTCTTGAAGTCAGGCACTAAATAGGGGATTTTACCCTGAGAACCCTAATTTAGTAACTTCTCACACACTTGATCCTTGATGAATTGAACTTGAAATGATATCTCATATATCCTAGCACAACACCCCATGACCATAGAGACTTTGAATTGAGTTTTAATCTCCTTCAATTTCACAGTTGACTGAAGGCTAACCAGATGAAACCCTAATTGCAACACCTTCAACTGTAACCTTTCATACTTAGCACAAACAATGGATGAGATCCACAATAACCTTCAAGGCACTCAATGAGCTCTCTCAACACTTCATATCCATAACCATGAATAATCAATCCTATGATGATCTTGAACTGGCCTCCAAGTTAGGAGCTGACCCACATACATCCATCCTTTCTTTCAAAGACCCTTGCCCACTTTCTGATGACTTGATGACCATCCAAACTTGAGTAACACCCCTTGCCTAGGCTCAACCCTCTGAGTAGACTCCTCTTGCTATGCATAAGCTCTTGATCCCCTGTTAAATGCAAAATGCTATGCAATGCAGATGCTAAAACAAAATGAAATGAAACACAAGCCAAGTTAAGAAAAGGTTGGGCAAATTTTGGGGTGCAACACTTGTCGACATCAATATAAGAAAAAGATGACAAACTGCTCACTAACATAGCCTGTTCTCCACCAACAACAACAATTTTTCCATTCTCGACACATTTCAACTTTTGGTGGAGTGTCGAAGTGACAACTCCGGCTTCATGAATCCAAGGGCGTCCAAGAAGACAAATGTAAGCAGGACTAATATCCATTACTTGAAACGTAATCTAAAATAAGCACAAACCTATCTTGATAGAGAGATCAACCTCTCCAATCACAGTCTTCCTCGATCCATCGAAGGCTCCCACAACGACCCCACTAAATCTCATAGGAGTAACTTGATAAGACAATCTGGATAAAGTAGATTTTGGCATTACATTTAATGATGACCCGATATCAACTAACACATTGGACAGAGAGTCCTCCTGGCAATTTATGGAAATATGGAGAGCTAAATTATGATTTTTTCCATGTTCAGCCAATTCTTCATCACAAAAGCTCAAATTATTACATGCAGTGATATTGACAATAATGCTATCAAACTGATTAATAGTCACATCATGATCTACATAAGCTTGTTCCAATATTTTCTGCAGAGATTCTCGATGAGCCTCAGAGCTCATTAGCAAGGATAGAACATAAATTCTTGACGAAGTATGCAAAAGTTGATCAACTACATTATATTCACTCTTTTTAATCAATTTCAGCAATTCATCATTATCTACTTTCTGGTTCACCTCACTCGATTAATCAAATTCAAAAGAAGTCTTCAACTGAGTTTGCTTACCCACAACATTTTCACTTGTCTTCGAGGGTACATTAGTAAATACTTGACCACTTCTGGTCACACGTCTTACATCTGCAATAGTCACAACTGAGGGATGAGAAGGAATGGGAACCTCTTTTCCATCCTCTAACATAGTAGCATTGTATTTGTAGGGAACAACTTTATCTGATTCATATGGTACTAGGCCAGGCAAATGAATGACCAAAGGTGTAACAACAGATTTCTGACTATTGTAAGAAATTACAACTCGCTCAGAGATGTTGAAACGTGGAACTATGACATTCACCTCATTCTCAACTTCATTTCTATTTGTAGTAACCTGAATCAAATACGGACCAATCATCTTTTGTAAATCCCTTTTTACAACCACACACCCACGGGGGTTCACGGAACAAATACAACAAGTGGCATAATCATGCTCAATATCATGGTATTCGCTCAAAGTAGCATGCATCTCAACAAGTGACCTCTGAATCCAACAAATATCAAAAATACGGTATGTACCATGACACCTATATACCATATTGACAGTCGTGTTACCATGCTTAGGCAATGGATTTGATTGTACATTAGGATTGGTGTCTTCAAAAGACAGAATACCACTTTTTACAAGCTTTGCCACTTCGTATTTCAAAGGATAACAATTTTCTATATCATTCCTAGGGGCGCCCTGATGAAATGCACAATAGGCCTCTGGCTTATACCACCATGGGATATATGTAGGAACAGCCAGCAGATCACGAGTATGAACCAAATTCTTCCTTATCAAAGCCAAAAAAGATTCAGCACATGGCATCGAAATAGGATCAAATTTTGCTTTCTTCTGCACACAACTTTACTGACTATTTTGATGTGTTTTCAGTTGGAAATATGGTCAATAATTTGAAGTAGTTTGAGCGGCAAAAGCGGCATTAATGATGGGTGTAACAGAAGCTACTTGTTATTGACTATGATGACCACTATTATTTATGACCCCGTGTCTTCTAGACCTTCTCTTGAGATATGGCATTCGTTTCTCCGTTCTTTTTCTTAGAAAAACCAGCACCAAACTTCTTCGCACTTCCAGAACTACCTTTTTTTGTCAGATGTCCCTCATGCGCAACTTCCTCTAATCTCATTCCCATATTAACCATCTCCGTAAAATCACTAGGAGCACTCGCAACCATCTTTTCATAGTAAAACGGACCCAAAGTCTTCAGGAAGATTTCGGTCATCTCTTTCTCTTCAAGCGGAGGGCTTATCTGAACTGCAGTCTCGCGCCATCTATGTGCGTACTCTTTAAAAATTTCTTTCTCTTTCTGAGACATCGCACCGAGTTGATCACGGTCTGGTGCCATATCCATATTGTATTTATCCTGTCGAATAAAAGCATATTTGAGGTCATTGAATGTCTTGATTTGGGAACAATCAAGTCCCATGTACCACTTCAGTGCAACACCGGTAAGACTATTTTGGAAATAATGGATCAGCAACTGATGGTTATCAGTATGGGTGGACATTTTTCTGACATACATGACCAAATGGATTTGTGGGCAAGTGTTCCCTTTATATTTCTCAAAATCTGAAACCTTGAACTTGGCAGGAATCTTCACATTTGGGACAAGAAAAAGCTCGTGAGCATTCTTTTCAAATAACTCTTTCCCTCTTAAAGCTCTAATTTCTTGCTACATCTCAACAAACTGATCTTGAAAATCATTTATACGATCATTCAAACTCTTGCTCGAAGTAGTGTGGAAAATTTACTCTCCAGCATAAGGCGTAGTGTGAACTACGGGCGGTGGCACAGGTACAGCAATATGAACAACTGGAATCTCAGCATTAGAAACAACATTAACCACAGGAGGTGGTACAGTCATAACAGCAGGAACTCTTGGACCTTCAAAAATAGGAGGTTGATATCCCTCTGGCACAAAATTGAAAGGCATGTCCCAAGGGAAACTAGGAGGCATCTGATGTTGAGAAGCGTTAACCGGGGCCACAGAAATGGGTGTTGATCTGATCTAAAATATCATAGTTCTCTATACAGGAGAAGGAGGAGGTAGTGGTGGCTGATTTTGAGCAGCCACCAAAGCTTACATCACAGTAGTGAGTCTTTCCACAATATCCTTCAAAATTATCACTTCCTCATGAAGCTCATGGTTCTCTTGTTGCAATTGATCTATCTTTTTCTTGAGATTAACTCGAGTGTTGTACTGGTGCAACAACTTGGCTGAAAGAAGACCCAAAGAAACATAAGACACCTGGAAAAGGCAAAACACAATGCACAAGATACGAATGCAAATGCAAATGTTTCATTTAGTTATCAAGGATCTTTAAAATATAAAGCAATTACAAACATCGTAAAGAAATAACACTTTCTGAAATACTGATAAACATATCATTTCGTTGAATATTGGAAAGAGTTACACTTGGAAGTACAAGTTAAAGAAGATCAAAATTCAATAAGAAAAAGCTAGACCCTAAGGATTATAAGGAGCATCTGATGACGATCCGAGCTGATACTTCCTTCAGAGTCTCTTAATCTCTTTTTCATAGTTGTCCTTCATGGCGGTCTTCTCTAACACGAGTTGATCCATAACACCTTTCCGTGCACCGGAAGTAGGAGGATATGATGATGAAGTAGTAGAGGAAAATAAATCCTCTCCATGTCTCTTCATAGCGCGTCGCTCAAGCAACTCAATCAAGTCATCTTTCTTCTACATCTACTTTTGCAACTCCGTCTTCTCCTTGTCAGAAGCATGAAACTTATTTTCCCACATCTCCTTCTCTTGGTTCATCAAATAATCTTGAAGAGTCTTCACATTATTAGAAGAAATGGGGAGTGGCATAACGACCATTATAGTCATGGGTTTCTCAAAAGGATAAGGCATTTTGAGCTCCTTAGCTCTCATCTTCACCCAAAGTGTATAAAGTTCCAAGGCAATGCAAACTTGTCTTCAAAGCTCTTATTTACCTATCCTATGAATCTTATTCCAAGCATGAGTCATTCTTCTCTTCAAACCAAGAGAGTCATCCCTTGAAAAAACAAACCCTTTGGAAGAATATTTTTAGGTTTATCCTTCAACATATAACCAAGCTATCGGCGAGCTAAACTCGGGTTGTAGTTAATTCCACCTTGTGTTCCAAGAAGAGGAACATTGGAGAATTCCCTACAATTATCAATAATCTGGGCATTCTCATAAACAGCAGAAGACCAAGTAATGTCAGCATGAGTAAGGGACATGATCCTCTAAGACCACCTTAAATAATTCTTGTTTTCCCTAAAAGCAAATGACTGTGGCAAGTGCAAAATAAACCACTTGTATAGAAGAGGTGTGCAATAAACAATGATATCGTTCCCCTTAGAAGTCCTATTATGAATGGAGAAATAGGTGTGACCAAGAAAATTCGGAACAGGGTTCTCAATCAAGAAAATCCTAATAGCGTTAACATCCACAAAGTTATCAACGTTTGGAAACAAGACTAGTCTGTAGATAAGTAAAGCAAATATAGCCTCAAACTCCAATGTGCTACCAACATTACCAAATAAAATGGCTTTTTCAATCAAGAACTTAGAAGTCAAACCTTTGATGCCTCACTTAACCATCAAATTAGCATATATATCATATTTCGTCAAATGGGTGGCTGCAGCAATATATTGGGGTTTAAGAACTTCTTCCAAACCAGTATAAGGAGCCTTATCAAAAACTAGTATACCCAACAGATAAGCATACTCCTCCAAGGTTGGCATGAGCTGATAATCAGGAAAAGTAAAGCATCGGTAGACAGGATCATAGAATTGCACAAGGGAGTTCAAAATTTTGTCTTCAATGTTGGTATAAAGAACAAATAGAAGTCTCCCATGATGAGATCTGAAGCCTGCATGATCAACTAACAAAGCACTAGCTTTCTCAAATTTGCAAGATCGGGAGCTCAAAAATCGTACTTTTGAGTGTTTTGATAACACAAAAACACACTGCGTATTTGACTCGGATTGCACATGTTTAATGTCGTTTAATTGTTATTTTCTTGCAATATGCTTGTATTTTGTCTTTTTTTCCAGGTACATTGCCTAATAAGAGCCTTCCGCAAAGAAATGGAGCAAAAAAAGCAAAAAATGGAGTTTCGGGGGAAAATTACACACACGACATTCCACATGGTGTTGGCCATGGGGGTAGCCATGATGTGTAGGGTTTCTCCCACATTCTAAACATTACTTGACCATGTCCACCACCTTTTTTACACATGGCGGACGCCATGTCTAGATGGCGGGCGCCATCTGTGTATTGGGTGGTTCGGTCAAGGACGGTTAGAGCATGATGCCATGACCGAAGATTTTTCCTCCCCACGGTTTTGGAAGAAGCTACATAACTTCCAAGGCATTGTTACACTATAAATAGGACCTAGATCTTTAGTTTTAGGCATCCAGTCTTAGTTCTCAGCATAGACATATATTCAGAGTTAAAGCGATAAATCGTCACATCGAAGGTTTATCGCACCATAATTGTAACTGAGGTTGGAGCATCATAGCATAAGAACTTTAATCTTGCCGTCATTTTACTCTCAAGTCAGATTTACTTTCCAGCATTGTACCAGATTCAAGTCTTCGATTTGGAGCAGGTTTTATTTTACTTGCACTTATTTATTTTCTACCTTGCTTTAATTTGTTTAATTTCCGCACAATTTACTTATCGCTTTTTATTTTAAAGATTTATTTTCTAAGAGTGAACTTAAGCGTGACACTTTTGTTCATACTTTTGGGAATCAATCACGCCTTTATCTTTCCGTGTGATTTAATTATTGTCCTTTATTTCCAAGATTTATTTTTTAAGAGTGAACTTAAGCGTGACATTTCTGTTCGTCTGAAAACTAATCACGCGTTTATTTTACCGCATGATTTACATATTGCTTTTATTTCCAAGATTCGTTTTCTGAACTGAATTTAAGGGTGACAGTTTCGTTCATTCGAAAACCAATCACGCATATTTTATTTCCCTAAATGATTTATTCTACAAGCAAATTATTAATTATGTTTAGCACCGTCATCTCCAGCTAAATCTGTTGTGCTGGGATGCGAGGACCTTCGTTTCGACGGTACTTCATATGTTGTATTTGTAGAAACACTTTAGGGGCTGTTTTGGATTTTAATGCAACTTTTCTAAACTTAAATTGATCGGCCATTACGTGAACGGGACCGTGTTTCTGTTTGTGTAATAACCGTGACTATGTCCGGTAAGATCGAAAGTCTTCTGGAATTTTAGATAAGAGTTGGTTAGTTTTTAATTCGTAAAAACAACGAAAGCTCTTTATTAATTAATTAGGAAATTTTGGTATTATTAGAAAGTGATTTTAAAACTATTTTCGGACGCGTTTATAGATTTAGGATCCGGTTGGCCGAGCATATATCGGAAACCTTTGATATTAAAGTTTCCAATCAAAAATACTTTTTAACTGAGTCTCAGAGGTAGTTATATAAAAAATAACTTGTTCACTTTAACGCAAGATGCGACCGGTGCAGCGTGAGCAGCTGGTATAGATTAAAGGTCAGGTCTGGTTCTGATTACGCTAACGCGACGGTTCCTTTTAATTAACTCTTTTTCAAGAAAGAAAATATTTCCCCATAAGTATTACTACTTAGACAATAGGAGTAATGTTTGATCGATGAGAATTACATTCCAGTATGCCTTTATTCTGAATTTAAATTCATTCCTTATTTTTTATTCTCTGTGTGCAAAATACTCTCTGTTTTCATTAGCTTTAGATAAACACTGTAACGATAGTAATCGATAGATTGACATTGGTCTCTGTGAGATCGACAATATTTTATATTACTCTGACGTACTTTGTATACTTGCGGATAGCACACATCATGTTTCTCCTTCCAATGTCCATAATCACAATATATGCGATGTTTGTAAAGGAAAATCTCTAAGATCCTTAAAAACTGACTAAAATAAAATTCCCATGAATGCATGGGTGCAACATGCAGCACCCACAAACAAGATCATACAAAGTACACCGGTTCAAAGGTTCGACACAAGCATGGGGCCAAAGGTAAGAACCAACCCATAATGGTATGTACCAAGGTTATATCGGCACCTGTAGAATAAGGTTCGAAAAAGTTCCCAGAGTCATAATTCTATCTTTTGGATATTATCGGCTTAAACAACTACTGTCGGCCAACAATATTCTCAAGAGAAACTCGTCTGAGTATGGTATCGCATAACAACTAATTCAAGTCTACACCTGAATAGCCACCACACCACGCCCTAATAAGGTCAAGATGGGTTAAAGGGTTCTAAGGTCCTCAGCTTCTCAGGCTCCCAGGTCAGAAAAAGTAATGCCAAATATGACTACTCGTATGACATCAGTAATCCCAAAGGGGCCTCCACTAAGCAGGGGATCTCAAGTCAGCTAAGTAAGGACTACTCCACATAAGTCGAAGAAGACTTTACCTCCCTCCTATCATAAGTGCACTCAAGTCCGTGTATAGGACTTATCTCACCATACAGATTACCAGGCACCTAAACAGAACAAGCAATAACAAACAAATCAAACAAATAAGCATAAAAAAATTAAAGTAGGCTAAACCTACTAGGAAGATCTCCAATAGAGTCGCCATGTTTCTGTAGCAGGGAAATTTGTGAGTGTAAGCTATTCATTTACTTAACTAAAAAATGCAAGAGTCATCACCGCACTTTTATTTTATCCAAAAAGGAAAGGAAAAAGAGCAGAAAACATCTAAAGAGTTCTAATATAAGAACAAATAAACAGAGACTGGGTAAGGGGGTTGGTTACGCGATGGAAAGGTGTTAGCATCCAAAACGTCTATAGTACTCTATAGGAGCCCTTTGAAATATCTATGTTTTTTTGGTTTGAAAATGTTTGTTTGAAATGAGATTGAGGAGATGAGAAGAGAATAATTTTTTAAAATTTTTGTGTTTGGAGAGACTTATCGCCTCATGCATACGTACCCACAAAGTGCAATATAGGATTCAAACCCCGTAGTTCGTGGTACAAATAACAAAAAATGGTTTGTTTTGATTGATTTTTAAATGTAAAGACAAGTTGTCATTTTAAGGAGAAAACTACGACTAGTTACCCACAAGTATAAGACAACATTTGCATCACCTAAAGATGGAGGATTTTGTTTGGATTAAAATCAACAAGTCTATCACTCAACATCTAAATAGAAAATGTAACATCTTAAATACTATGGGGAATAGGAGAACTACATGTCAATTATGAAAATGACTCATGTCTAAACTTTATGAAAAGTGTACAAAGACACAAAAAGTTTGAATGAGGTGAAGTGTTTTTTATATCTTTTTTTGAAATTGGTCAAAGTATGACTAACATTGATTGACATTTATTAAAGAAAAAAAGTTTGAATATCACTTGACAAAAGTCAAGTTTTTATTATGAAAGCGGTTGTAAGCTTAAAAACAAGAAAGTTTTTGAAAAAGGGAGGAGATTTTGAAAATTTAAGAAGGGGAGGAGATGAAGTGACCACCCTAGAAATCAAAATAAAAATTAGAGATAAGAAGGATCTAACCGAATTGTAGCATACTTCATAGCTAGAGAAATAAGAATTTCATTCGATTTGAAGCATAAGCAAATAAGCAAGTCAAAGAAAGGCAAAGATCCATAATATTCCAAGCATAGGGAAAGAGATCTAATTCTAAGTCCAAGGTTCCAAGGATAGTCCAAGAGGTTCAAGGTCTAAGTCCATCCATGAGCATAAACACAAAATTAAGAGTACCAAGTCTTTTAGAGGCCTAATCCTTTATTAGTGTTTTAAATAAGATATGGTCCAAGTTGACAAAAGAAACAAAAAGAGAATTAGCATAAACAGTAATATGATACGAAATGATAATAATGGAGCATAAAAATAAAAGAGAGATATGAAACGATAAGGAAACATAAACAAAATTAGTACAATGATATTGTTGTAAGTTAATGATTAGTTGTTAGAACAAATGATCAACGATGGTCAAATTATGCACTTAAGCCAAAGATAATGAAGACTCATTGGAAGATTGATAAAATCAAATCCTCCTAATAACAAGTTTCATAGGTAATGGACCTAAGACAAATAATCAACCATACTTGGACTTTCAAACATAAGTTTGAGCCACGAATGATCATTTTCTTATACGAGACAATTTAGCGCTATGTTAAGCAATTGTAATCGGGTTTATGTAGAAACTACGACTATCTGAGGCCGGTCAATAACAATGTTAGTGCTAATGCATGCTAGAGAAGTGATATGTATATCACTCTCTAAAAGCAATACCGCACAAAAAGAAAAGTGGTAACGATCTCATCTTCATCAAGAACTTAAAATAAGTTCCAATAATATTGAAGATTTTTATCGATCAAAAGAAAAAGGAGAAGGGGAAAGGGAAAGCCAAATTGAATTATAATTTCAAGGTCATTCCATCTTTAAGTTCATTCACTCATCTTGGTGGATGAAATCACTAAACATATCATTAACTCAAAGCACCTAAAATAAATTGAATAATCCACTTTAAAGATAGATTTGAATTAGTGAATGTTTACCCAACTTCGTCTACACCCTAAGTCCAATGAATTTAAAGAGGAATAAGACTTTTAAAAGTGTATTCCAAAGCAAAAAAGAAAAGGGAAATGGAAGAAGAAGAAGAAGAAGAAGAAGAAGAAGAAGAAGAAGAAGAAGAAAGAACCAAAACAGTCCCAAAACAAAGCCAAAATGGCAAAATAGACATTGTGTAATCGATTACCCACATGTAGGTAATCGATTACCATTGCTAAATCAGCAGCAAATCCATTTGAAAATCATGCAAAACTTGATCAATCATTTATTCAAACACCTCATGATCAAGGATGCAATTGAGCATGCAAATTCAAGTGAAATAAAAACAAACAACACCAATGGAACACAAAATGCAAGATCCAAATATCAAGCAACAAGAACAACAATGGTGGATCAAGAGATCACCACTTCAAATCTAAAAATTCTTCAAATCAACTCCATAAACCACACTCCAAAGCCTTGATCTATAGAAATTGATGATGAAAAAATGAATGGATGAAGGTTTAGCTCAAAGATTAGTAAGTTCTAATGATGAACTTACTAACTTTCAATGGAATAAATAGCTTTGGTGAATTTGGTAGTTGGAGAGGAAAAAAGAGTCAAGAAGAAAATTTACAAGGTGAATTTGTCTATCAAAAGCTTGTGAAATGAAAGAAATGAGACCTCTATTTATAGGATTTAGGCTTGGAAACTTTGGTGGTTTGGAATTTGTTTTGGAACCAAAATTAGGCTTGGAATTTGAATTTGGAGGCAAAATCAAGATCAAGTGGTGATTAGTGAAGGTGTATGGTGGGAATTAATTATGATGAGGTAGGGGAATTAAAATGAAGTGATCTAGAATATTCTCATGATAAAAATTTTGAATTTGGTTACAAAAATGCACAGGGTAATCGATTATCCTAATGCTGGTAACTGATTACCATGACAAAAATTATAAAAAAAATGCTTTTTGATGTGTTATTTTGGCTCTGACTTGATTCTTTTTGCTTGCCAAAGAAGGCATGGAAATAAACACATGAACCTTGGAGTCTCTTGAATAAAAGTCAATCCAATCTTGAAAAACTCTTAATCAGATGATTTTGAATTATTTGCATATCAACTTTGACTTTGTTCAAATGAAATTCATTCGAACTGAGGGACTAGTATTTGATATCCTTGATCCAAATTCTTCCTGAAAAAGTAAGTAAAGGAAAAACAATTTTTTTTGGATTTTAATTAATGGTTAGTAAACATGAACATAAAAAATATCAAACAAACAAGAAAATAAGGGTGCCCGATGATCTCTCAAGAATAAACACACGGAGGAAGGAAAGAAAAACAAAACTTGTGTTCTTGTTTGTGGAATGAGATGCAAAATGATATGTGGGATCTTAGGGGTAAAAATTAGGGTATTACAGTTATCATGAGGAGCATCCACATTGGGTCAAGAGCAACACACAAGTGAGAAAGATACCACATATTCATCCAAAACCTTAAGGTGATAGGTATATGGGTCCTCTCATTTATAAAGTGTTCAACCTCCACTTTTCTAAGTAATGTGGGACTTCCAACTCAAACTTGTACACAACAATCTCCCCCTTAAGTGTGATTCCATCTACTATTCTCCTCCTTAAGCGTAATCTTTTTCATCCACATACACTTGTATTGTCGTTACAGACACTACAACGGAACACGCGCCTAACTATCACTTTGTTAGGAAGGCTTTCGATACAAGGAGCCGATCATTTAACTGAACCATCGGCTCTAATACCACTGTTGGATCATAATGAGGAGCATCCACATTAGGTCAAGAACAACACACAAGTGAGAAAAACAACACATATTTATCCAAAATCTTAAGGTGATAAGTGTATGTATGGGTCATCTCATTTATGAAGTGCTCAACCTCCATTTTTCTAAGTAATGTGGGACTTTGAACTCTCACTTATACACAAAAATTAAATTCTATATTGTTATTGTTTTATTCATGATAATAATCATCCTATCACAAATACCAATCTCTCAAAAATGATATTATGTGATGGATACCTAGCTCCAATTGACCATATCTCTTTCTCTTCCTGTACACACTTGTATGTATTCCTCTGTTAATTGTATGCATTAGTATCAAAGTTTGTTTTTCTAATTTGTTTAGGCGTGTGTTGGATACTTATACATACATGATTTGAGTTTATTCTAATAATTATTGACATTGTTGGAGAAAATATTGAATGTTTTTATTGTTATATTAAAAATGAAAGGAGGTTTTATAATGTGTTCAAGAACCTAATATTATTTTGATTGTAATATCTAAGTTTTAAGGACTATTCTATTATTAATTTGGTTGTAATATTTAGTTTCAAAAATACACTTATAACATTATTAATTGTGATTTTGTGATAAATATTTATGATATTTAAAAACACAATAAAATAGTGTTTTTTAATTCTCTAATTATTATTTTAATTTTGTTTAATATAGTATATTTATCACACTATTAATATTATGAATTAAATAAGGTATGAAATTTTTAATACTAATTATATTATGTAGCTTTTATAATTTTGTGACTGAAATATGTTATCTCATAGATTTGTGAGGGAATAGATCCCTTGTAATTAGCGAGGTATTTATTATTCTCTCACTAACTAATGATGGAAATAAGTATTGAGATGATTTTCTTCTTGATATTTAATGATGGAATGGTACAATTAGTGACAGATATATTCTTTCCTATTTGTGACAGAATTTTAAATCCCTCGCAAATATTTTGCGACATTGGAATTAGATACAGATGTTATCATATCACAAAATCTGTCATTAAAGTGATTTTATGACGGAATTTGAGTGTATTAGTGACGAAAAACTATCCTCTCTAAATTTATTATATTTTAAACCGTGATAACTTACCGTGTCTATAATCTTTATCCATGTCTGTTTGTCTTTTAGGTCCTGTGATCCAACCGTTAGAATTGTGCTTTTAGTGACCCATTTCGTCCTAAGATAGCTTTGGGGAGTTTAACTTCTTGTTACTTCCATGATGTTGACATGTTGAGGCTCAGGTAATTTTTATTAGCAATTGCCATGGGTGCCAATATTCATGTATGAAACACAAGATGTGTAATTGATGTTTATGAAGTGATATTCAGTGTATTTCTCATACACTCCTTCTAAAAATATGGGTGTGTATATGAAAAGGCGTTATGATGTTTTTTTTAAAGCAATTGATTGAACACCGAGTATAAGGGGTACTCGAACCCTCACAACAACATTACAAAGTTCTCAAACACTCTACATGATTGTTTCACCAGACAGAGAACTATAAGTTAAAGGCGTAAATGCCTTACCAAGCCAAGACCGAGAAGAATATTGAATAGAACTAACTAGACCTTCTACAGTAAAACAAGATTAATTAAAAATTAAGTCATTACGATGAATCCAAATGTGCCACACAGTTGCAGCCCATATAACCATACCAAACGCTTTACCCGTCCTCTGCATGAAGTCGCTCTGGGCTGCTAAGAAAGATTCGTGACAGTTATTTCTCATGTGCAACCTAAAACCCAACCAGCAACCGATATGCTTCCAAACATAAACAACCATATGACAGTTAAAAAACTAAATGAATATTGTCTTTAAGATTCAGTCTGTAGAACACGCACCAAGGGTCATTGTCGACAAAAACATCTCAACGCTTCTCTAATTGATCTTTAGTCACAATGCGATTCAACATAAAACTCCAAACAAACACTTGGAATTTAGAAGTAATTCTTAACTTCAAAGTAGCATCCAGAACAAGCTGCACTTCTTGAGCCACGCCACCTGTTGAATATACCTGAGATAACAACTCATAACACCTATCTACCGTAAACCGACTGTCATCTGTCCCCGACCACTTGATGATGTCTTCAACACCTGGTAATAAGGAGAAATTCTATAACAAAAAAAGAGGAGTCTTGCTTCTCTAAAAAACTTCTTGTTCCGTCTTCGAAGTCAGAAAGAGAAGACTTCCATACACGACCTACTTCTGTTATCTCTAAAGCAGCAACAACTGATAAGTTAGGATTAATACAGTAAGAAAACAACCTAGGGTATAAAACCTTTAATGACTGGCCCTCCATCCAATTTCTACGCCAAAAAGAAAGTTTCCTGCCATCACCAATTTCACACTGCAAGTTATCCACAAAAATGTCATTTTAGACCTCTTTATCGAAAAAAATTGATGACAAATCTCTCCACCAAATTGAATTTAATTTCCTCCCAGCACTACTATTATAACTCAAAACTTCTGTTTCAATACACAAACTAGAATATCTATGCTCCAATAATCTTTTCCACGACGAACCGTTTTTCGAAAGTATACACCATTTCCATTTCATTAACAAAGCTTTGTCGAAAAGAGCTAAATCCTTCACCCTCAATCCACCATTAACCTTCGACTTACACACTGATTTCCAACTAACCCAATGTATCCTCGACCCACTATCCTTTCCTCCCCATAAAAAATTGCCTTGTAGACTAGCAATACTCTTCAAAACCTTTACTAGAGCCTTATAGAAGGATAAAGAATAAATTGGCAACGAATTAAGAACCAAATTAATAAGAAAAACTTGACCCCCTAAAGACAGACCTCTACCTTTCCACACTTCTAACCTCTTCCAAATGTCATCTAAAACATGAGCCCAAGATGATAATTTCCTAGGGTTATCCCCAACAACAATACCCGAGAAGAAAAAGGGTAACTTATCGATTTTATAGCAAAGAAAGTCCACCACAGCTTTAGAAAAACCTTCAGACAAGTTAACTCCATACAAGCTACTCTTATGGAAATTGACTTTCAATCCCATAACCAATTCGAACACCCGCAGAATACCCTTAATACTCCAAATATTCTTCCAACAACATTCTCCTAAGAACATCGTATCATAGGCAAACTGGACAATACTAAAACTCAACTCCTCATTAACTTTGAATCCTTTGAAATTCCCCATCTTGACCGCCTTTTTCGTAAGCATGATTAAGCCTTCGATAACAAGAAGAAAGAGGAACGGAGATAGAGGATCTCCCTGGCATAAACCTCTACTAACTACAAAATCCTTTGATGCGCTCCCGTTAATCAAAACTGAAGAAGTACTTCTGAAAACTATCACTTCCATCCAACTAGACCATTTCTCCCCAAAGTTCATTTTAGAAAGGAGGAACCTCATAAAGTCCTACGAAACACAATTGTAAGCTCTTTCGGAGTCGACATTTAAAGCCAAACATTCTCTCTTATCCCTTTTCGCGATATCCAATATTTCATTCACAAATAAAACCCCATCTGCTATACTTTTGTCAGTTAAGAAAGCTGACTGTTCAACAGAAATAAGCGATCCAATAACCTTCTTGATTCGGGAAGCCAATAATTTAGACAGAATTTTCTGCATACAGCTAACCAAACATATCGGCCTATAATTTGTAAGATATTGCGGGTTCTTCACCTTTGGAACTAAAGTCAAAAAAGAAGTTGTAACAAATTTCGTGAGCTTCGGATTATCGAATAAATCCTTAACAAACCTGAATGCATCATCCTTAACCGTATCCCAGCGTTCACGTAAAAAAACAAGGAAAACCATCTGAACCCGGGCTTTTACTTCCATTGATGTCCCACTCAGCTTCCTTGATTTCAAGATTAGTTAATTTTGACTCTAAGAAAGTACTTTCCAAATGAGAGAGGAAAGGAAAGTCCATCCCTTCAAGCCATGGTCTGTTAGTATTGGATTCAGAAAAATCACGATAAAAATGATCTCGAATAGCCGATTTAACATCCTCCACTTCCTCCTTCCTTTTTTCTGGTGTGTCAATAAAATAAATGTTGCTCCTTTTCTTACCTTTCATTACTCTATGGAAAAATTCAATATTGATATCTCCCTCTTTTAGCCACAACATCCTTGATTAATGATGTTAAATTCAGTATGTGTGTGAACATGTAGAAAGTGAGTGAGTAGAGTAAGTGATCATGTATAGATATGTATTTATTACTTGATGTTTTGTTGGAGATATACTTAATATATGTGTAGTACTTGCTCTTGCATATGATTATAAATATTTGATATCACATTTATGAACACTTTAAAGTATTTGAAATGAATTGAGCTGACTCAAAAATATTTCTAGAATTGATTTGATGATAAATTCACAGAATTTAATTCATGAACTAAACAAATCAAACTTGACTTGAAAATAAAGTTTGTTAAATAAATTAGTTGAATTTAATCTATACTCCGTCCCTTTTATATTATAATTAAAAAAAATTTTAATTCATTGAATAATTGATGTATATGATCTACATATAGACTAGATACATTAATTATTTGATGAATCTAAAAAATAAAATTTGTTTATAATATAGAACGGAAAAAGTATATAATTTAACTTGTTTGATTCATGAATCATTTTAATATTTTTATTCTCATATTCATATTATTAATACTTTTTTTAACTATTTTATATAATTTTAATTTTGTATAAAATAAAATAAATTCTTAGAAATAGGAATAAAGATGCTTTGAAAATTTTGTTGAACACTATGTAAATACTCTTTTTGATTCTATTTTTAAGAAAAAATTTAATTTTTATATATGTCGTCTATTTTTTGTTCACTAAACTTTATTTTTTTAAAAATTATAATAAATAAAAACAGAAATTTAAAACAATTTTATAATTGAGTAAATATTCACAAAAATGAGGCAGTCTTGCCCATATTGAGGAGTGAGGGAGAGGACTAATTATTTGCAAGTTAATGAAGTGACAAGGAAGTAGAAAATATCATGCTTGATTGATGTGATTACAAGTTTAAAAACAACACAATACAAGCAAGCAAAGGACCCACTAAGTTCATTGTGTGATAGTAGTGGTGTCACATTGGAAGGAAACAAGAAGAAAGGTTATAGAGAAGCACTTGATTTGCACTTTGAGATGGGAACAAGTCGGTAGGACTAGGACAAAATGAAAATAGAGATTTCCATTGTCTTACTGTGGATAACGTTTTCATGTCTTTCCAACCAATGGATATGTAAACATATAGATAGTGAACACCAAAATACATTGGTATGTAACTACTCTATTTAACTATGGATAAGCCTAACAATGCTATAGTAAAACAAAACTAACAATTGTCAAAATCTGAAATCATGATTTTGACAATTTGAAATTTGAAATCTAACCTATTTTTATATGACAAGTTTTTAAAACAATTATCGTGAAAAGAGTTATGATCAGATTTTGAATTTAAGAGTTTCAAATTTTATTAATAAATTTAGAAAAGTTTTTGGAATTAGTTTTATCAATATTTATGTCAAACAATTGCTTCATTCAATGCTTAAGAGATAAATAGTTTGCAATTTCTGCATCATGATTGTTGAAAGAGCACCTTAAAATCATATGGGTTTCCCTTTGAACAAGTTTTTTTTTTTTTTGCAATAACATTATGAGTTAACTTTCAAGTCACTAATAACTTAATAAATAGTATATAGAAATGTCAAATGAGTTTTATCCAAGAAGGCTCAATGTGATCCCTTTTATACATTTGTAGGCATTTTAAAGGATATAGATTACCATTTACATATCTTGGTCAAATGAGTTTATCAGCACTATTAGAATGAGGTAATTTCATATTCTAATACTTATAATGCAGGTTGAAAGGATGACTCAAACTTCAAGTGGAGTAACAACTAGTGTTTAAATACAAGTCAAC
This sequence comes from Lathyrus sativus, assembly GCA_963859935.3. Classification (NCBI taxonomy): domain Eukaryota; kingdom Viridiplantae; phylum Streptophyta; class Magnoliopsida; order Fabales; family Fabaceae; genus Lathyrus; species Lathyrus sativus. Next base: position 69,056,320 of record OZ012738.1, on the reverse strand, counting down.
TAGTGTTTAAATCATCTCATTTAGAAGAAGCTATAGCTCAATTCGTGTAGATGACCCAAAGTAATTTTAAGTCAATGAGCAAGCATCAAGAAATAATGAGCAAGAATCGTTATCTAGAAAGCATCGATCAAAAATCAAGAAATGCAAATTAAATAGTTATCGAGACAATTGGCATCTCAAATAAGTGGAGGTTTCAATGAAAATACTTTGGATAATCCTAAGAATGGGAGTTGCAATGTCATTGAGTTGAGAGACAAAGTAGTTTCCACAGTAACGGTCTTAAGAATGAGAAGGAAAATTGAGTTGAGGAAATAGTAATTGAGGGAGTAGTTAAAAAAGAGAAAATAAATAGAGGGAGAAAAAAGTGAGGAAAAAGAGGAAGACACTGGGAAAGGATACACACTAAGCAAACTAATTGATAGAAATACGCCTTTGAGAAGAACCAAAAAGAAAATTCTAAATGAACCAAATCTCAAGCTTCCTTATTTTGTGAAACCACCTTTTTCTATATCGAAGAATAATCAAAAGAAATAAATGGAATATGGTTAGCTTAAGAAGTTCATGGAGAATGTCAGCAAGCATCAAGTCAACATCCCTTGCGGTGAAGCTTTAGAAATAAATGGAATATGGTTAGCTTAAGAAGTTCATACCCCAAATTTGTCTTACTGTTGGCTCCTAATTTCCGACGCTAGTCGAGACCGGAGCTATCTTAGGTCAAAATTACCAATATCTGGTATGTGGGAGGGTTTCGACCCAAACAAGGAAAACTTCAAGTCGAAGAAAGATGGACCAAGGTGTCAAAAATCGCTAAGTGTTGGAAAACGCTCGACGAAAACCATGCTAAGGAAAACACGAAGACGGTTTTGCCAAGTTGGAGGGAACTACCAAATATTCAAAATTCAAATCAAGCAAAAGAGAACCTGTGAGCGGTTGGAGTAGCAAAGAAGCGCCAAAAGAGCATGTGTTAGCTCCTAAATTCGACGCCTCAGCTAGAAAGAAAGTGTCCAGAGAAAAAGGTTGGAGAATACCTTGAATGCAAGAAAATCGTTGAAAGGAGGAAGAAGCTAAGTCGAAGGACTCACCCCGAGGCCAAGGGTTCGACCGCCTGCCAATAACGAATGGTGCATCGAAGTATTTGAAATTTGAATGTTGGAGGGAACGGTTTTGCTTGTGGAAAATGGAGGGAGACACGTGTCACCTTATGAATAATGGATCCATGCATTTAAGACAAGCGGCGGAAGGAGATTATGGTGGAAGTTATTAGAGGTTATTTTTTGTTACTATAAATAGAGTGTCTTAGACACATCCAAAGTGTGTTGTAATTTACTATTATACAAGTTACTCTTGAAATTACTCCAAGTATCCGAGTGTAGAGAAAACGAGTATTGTAAGAGAATGTACGTGATGTAAACACACCATATTTTAAACTTAATGCAATTTATTTGTTTTTACTTTAAGTTTTACAAAGTCTTTTACTGCTTTTATTGTCCTTACCCTTTTCACTCTTTACCTGACTTCTCTTCCCCTTACGCAATTCTTTTCTCTTCACCCTCAAACTAAATTCACCTTTACCAACAAACTTTCTTCTCTTTTATTAGAAGCCTTATGTTACCTTCAAATTAACCCGTAGTCGAATAGATGTTCTTTTAGGATTCTGTTTATCCCAACCTTATTCGAGTGTGGAACTTGGATAAAGTTTTAAAACCAAAAAATAAATCTTTTAGCACATGTCCTAGGATCAATCTGATCGATCCTGTGAGTCACCAAAGTTAGATTTGGAAGATCAGCGGTTGTTTTCTGATTTTCAAGGCAAACAAAATGGCACGCCCAGTGGGACAGTGCTAGGAAATCTATTTTATAAAACTAAACTTATAAAAGATTCTACAGTCTTACTGGTCCTTTTTTCATAAGAAGGTACACTTTTATGTTACTGAGAAGTGGTAAAATTACCGCTATAAATGAAGAGACGCGATCAAGACGAAGCAGTAAGAACATGGCTACGGATACAAACCAGCCAGATAACTCCAACCAACAAGGAGACAGTTCCATCGAAGGAATAAAAGATGAGGAAGTTCCCCTTCCGATACCGTCAACCGGAGAACAAACGGTGCTTCCTGTGAGGCCAGTGCCGACACCTTCAGCACTTGGAGTGGGATCGACAGTGATAAGGCCTTATACTCAACCAGTGTTGGAGTACATTGGTCACCAGATGTTGAATCCTCAGATTGTGTTAGGGGGGAGTTCGACGTCCAGGCAGTTTGTGCCTCCTGGTTTTTCACAGTCACCTAGAAACCCCTCATATGGGATGCCCACTGCTATGATGCAAGGGCTCCAAAGTGCACCCCCTATATTTTCAAATCAGGCGATGGCTTCACCACTGCAAGGGTCGGGGTCAGGTGTGAACATGAGTCGAAACCCCCAGAGTTTAGGGTATTCGACACAAGGTCCCAATTTGACCAACACATCAGCTGCGTGTTTGAGACAGCAGATGGATGAAAGTAACCTACAGATGGTTCAGACTTTGTCACAAACCATGGGTGAAATATTTCAGCCATTAATCTAAAATACAACCCATTCCAACCAACAATTGGCGGTACAATTAACAAGATTGGCTGAATTCATGGGGGTACCTCCCTTAGCCAGAAATCAAGCTGCATTAGCGAACACCCCGTGAGATAACCTGGCGAATGTGATAGAGGTCGACGTAGGAAACCAAGGAAGGGTAGTCCCTCCGGTAGTCGAAGAGCTTAGGGAAGAGTCGTTGCAAAACCAACCCCATGGCTTGGGAGAACGAAATCCAGGAGTGGTGGTTGTGAATCGAAACCAAGATGCAGATAATGTAGTCCAGCGTGTTCGTCGAAACAACATAGCCGTAGACAATAATCTAGCGGCCATGGTCGAGGGAATTATGGCCATGAATGGGTTAAACACTGGTTTTACTAGGCCAAATTATACTTCACCTATAGTAGACTATATCCTTCAGGCAGAGTTACCCCCTAGGACGAAAGTACCTAAATTCACTAAGTTCTCAGGAGATACGACGGAATCCACCGTCGAACATGTGGCTCGTTACTTAGTTGAGGCTAGAGAGATGGCGAACGACGAAAGCCTTAGGCTAAGATACTTCCCAAGTTCTCTTACTGAGAACGCCTTCACCTGGTTCACGACGCTTCCCCCTAACACGATATGTAACTGGACCCAGTTAGAGCGTTTGTTTCATGAACAGTTCTATATGGGTCAGACTAAAATTAGCTTGAAGGAGCTAGCTAGTGTGAAGCGTAAATTCTCTGAACTGATAGAGGAGTACCTTAATAGGTTCCGCCTGCTCAAGGCCAGATGCTTCATGCAGGTCCCTGAACATGAGTTGGTCGAAATGGCCGCTGGTGGCCTCGACTACTCTATTAGGAAAAAGTTGGACACCCAGTATCTAAGGGACACGGCCCAATTAGCCGATCGGGTTCGGCAACTCGAAAGACTCAAAGACGAAAAGGCTAAATTTAATAAAAATAAAAAGATAACTTTTGTCGATTTCAATGATAACGTCGAAGGTCTGGGTGACGAGTCCATGAGTTTCGACGATGGTGAAGTGGATCTTGCTGAACTCACGCAAGGGCCACCTTACTTATGCAAAGTATTAGCTCCCCCACAAGGGAAGAGTTATGTTGAATCTGAAAAGAATGATAGGTTCCCAAAGAAATCATATACCTTTGACATCACAAAATATGATGAAATCTTCGATTTGTTAGTTAAGGATGGACAAATGATAGTGCCTCCTGGCGCCAAAATGCCATCCATAGAGCAAAGGAAAAAAAGAGGGTTTTGTAAATATCATAATTTCTTGGGTCATAAAACATCTCAATGTTTTCTTTTCAGGGACCTCGTTCAGAATGCGATCCAAGAGGGACGTCTAAAGTTCGGGGAGAAAGTTGGTGGCCAAATGAGGGTCGACTCAGATCATCTACAGACGGCAGACACAAACTACACAGAGCCAGTCGAGGCTAATATGATCGAAGTTGTCAGCGGTTACGACTTCTCAATCGAAGTAACAGAGGCTGCTGGCAATCCCATAGATGAAGCGGTGATGGCGAAAGTTACCATCAATTTCGGACAGGAGAGCTGTGTCGAAATGGAAGTTGATAGTTGTGACCAGAGGGGTGAAACTAAAGGCCCAAGCAATAGGAACAATCTGAGTTGGGAGATAGTGACGAAGGAAACAGCTGATGACTTCGTTAAGATCGATGAAGCTACCAAAGGCGTGGAGTTAAGTTTGAAAAAGCTTAACCTGGCCAAAGAAATTGAGATTAACATGGTTCAAATCACTCAGCATGAGGAGGTAGCGGATAGTGAGTCAAACTACCAGGAAACACACACGAGGGAAGCCTACCCAGAACAAGAGGAATCCATCATTTCTTTCCTTCATCGCTGCCAGCAAAAGGGTTATAGTGTAATGCTCTGTCCCCGATGCAGCGCCATATTCGACAAGAAGGCTGCACAAAAATTGGAGGGGACACGAAGGTTGAAGCAAGAAAGCGAAAGGCCAAGATTCGACCCCCGAAGAGGCCTCCAGCAGAGACCTGACCCTCGCATAAGGCCTCCGATGAACAAGTCCACTAGCTTCAAACCCAATGCTTAGGCCACTGATGGAAAGTGGACGAAGCCTAATGAGAACAAGCAGCAAGGGCAAAAGAGATGGAAGAATTTCGAAGTACAAAGGGGATCCTCGTTAAACTATCGAAAATAATTTCAGTCTTCGAAGGCTGCTCATATATCAGAAAATTACAAAGGGAAAAATCCCATGTCTCGATCCCAATGGAGACGTGACCAGAGAATAAGGAAGGCACATAGAGAAGGTGCACACAAAGACCAACCACACTCCAGCACCAATATTCCCACAAAGCAGGAAGGTCAAACGGAAGCTCTTGGGAAGGCACCTGTAGGAAGAAAGTTGTTTCCAACACGGATGGAAGAACAAATAAAGTCGGTTGACGATGAAATGACCGATAACTTCGATGAAGATTCTGATGGTACGTTGGATATTTTGGTCAGTATAGTGTCAGTGATGCCCAGGGAGTTCGACAGGGTTTCAGTAGTCGAGAACTCAGACGCCTATACGGACTGGGAAATAACAGCTCATAAGATGATGTGCTATTATGTGATGAACAACGGCTGCGTCGAGGAGCAAAATGCTTTCTTTGAACGGCCAACAGAGGCGATGAAAAACCATCTGAAGCCTCTTTATATCACAACACAAATAGAGAAGGTCCCAGTCAACAAAATATTGGTGGACTGCGGCACTACGGTGAACTTGATGCCGCATTTCATGCTGAATAAAATTGGGAAAAGTGAGACAGACACCAAGCCACACAACATGGTGTTATCAAATTATGAAGGGAAGATAGGTTCGACTATGAGGGTCATTCAGGTAAATGTCACGGTCGGAACCATCACCCGTCTGACTGTCTTCATGGTGGTAGAGACCACCGCCAATTATAATCTATTACTTGGAAGAGAATGGATCCACGGAGTGGGGGCAGTACCATCGTCGATGCATCAGAAGATTGCTATCTAGAGACCAGATGGTATTGTCGAAAACATCGAAGCGGATCAGGGATACTTTAAAGCACCTATAAATCAAATTAATAGAGGACAGTTTGACAAACATTTGGTCAGTATAGGGCCATGCGAACCTGCAGACTTCGACTTTACGCCTAATGACGAAGTGTATTGTTCATTGTATCTGCATCCCGTTGAAGGATTCCGATGGGACAAGAAGGTTCCAGGCGAAAGGTTACCATACCTTGGTGAACTTCCCGTAGACCCCACTGGCCGGGGAAGTGAGTTTGATGATGATGACTGAAGCCGCAGCGCTTCAAAAGATTTTGGCCTATGTGGCCGAGACTAAACTTCAAACGGCCTTGGAGGCTGCCAATAATAAAATGGCTGAAGAAGCCAATGAAAAATCCAACCAAGTAGGTCCAGTTGGGTATTTTGACCCTAAGATTCAATACGAGGGGCAAAGACACGACGCCATATACTAAGTATTCATTGACTTATAGACCGTTGAAAGCGGTCAAAGGACAAATAGTGGCAGACTTTATTGTCGACCATTCTATAAACGAAAATACCTTGAACTTTGTTGAACTAGAGCCTTGGAAGCTATATTTCGATGGGTCTAGTCACAAGAACAGGACAGGCATAGGTCTATTGATCATTTCGCCTGACAAAATTCCAACAAAATTCAAGTATAGGGTCGAGGGATTATGTTCTAATATGAGGCTGAATACGAAGCTTTGAACGTCAGACTTGAAATTTTGTTAGAATTAGGGGCAACCCGAGTCGAAATAATGGGAGATTCAGAGTTGGTTGTAAAACAGCTAACAAAGGAATATAAATGCGTCAAAGAAAATCTCATCATGTATTTCGTAATAGCTAACAGACTGCTCAAAAAGTTTGAATTCTATACCATTCGACATATACCGCGAATACACAATCAGATAGCCAACGACCTGGCGCAAGTTTCCTCAGGATACAGGGTCTCGAAGGAGAACTTACAGGAGGCAATTGAGGCCAGAGGCAAGGTGGTGTCCGTGGGCTTGAGACCATCAGACCTAGAGATCACGAAATTTGGTTACGCCGACGAGGAAACCTTTGAGATTTTTACAGTCGAGGGTTTGTCAGACAAAGACTGGAGGAGACCTCTGGTCGAATACCTTCAGAACCCTTCATCGACTACAGAGCGAAAGATAAGATACCAAGCATTAAGCTACGTCCTGTTGGGGAACGAGTTGTTTAAGAAAACTTCTGAGGGAGTTTTACTCAAATGCCTTAGTGAATCTGAAGCATACTTAGCATTGTCCTCAGTCCATGGTGGGACATGCGGAGCGCACCAAGAGGGCCATAAGATGAAATGGCTGCTATTTCTCCAGGGGATGTACTGGCCTACGATGCTGAAAGATTGCATTGCGTTTGCCAAAGGTTGTCAGGAATGCCAAATTTATGCTGGCATACAGCCTGTCCCAGCAAGCGAGTTGCATTCCATAGTCAAGCCATGGCCATTTAGAGGTTGGCCTTTAGACCTTATAGGAGAGATTCGACCAGCATCTTCCAAAAATCAGAAATACATTCTAGTAGGGATAGACTACTTTACCAAGTGGATCGAGGTTATACCTCTGCCAAAGGTAGACCAAGAAGATGTTACGAATTCATCTAGAAGTATATCATCTACAGGTTTGGCCTACCAGAGACAATAACGACAGATCAAGGGTCAGTATTTACGGGTAGGAAGATGCATGAGTTTGCTAAAGAAATGGGATTTAAACTCCTTACCTCATCACCTTACTATGCCCAAGCCAATGGCCAGGTCGAAGCGGCAAACAAAGTAATAATTGGCATGATAAAGAAACAGATTGGAAGTAAGCCTAGGAATTGGCATAAGACACTGGATCAAGTCCTATGGGCATGTCGAACATCCCCGAAGGAAGCAACCAACACTTCCCCCTATCGACTTACTTTCGGACATGACGCAGTGTTGCCATTCGAGATACACATACAGTTAGTAAGAATTCAAAGACATCATGAAATCCCTCGAGAGGTTTACTGGGACATGATGCTTGATGAGTTAGTTGATTTAGACAAAGAGAGAATAAAAGCTCTAGAACTCTTGAGAAGACAAAAGAGGAGAGTAGAAAAATCATATAACAAGAAGGTCAAAGCGAAGACTTTCCTGGTTGGAGATTTGGTATGGAGGGTAATCCTGCCTATGGATCGAAAGGTGAAATCCCTAGGTAAATGGTCCCCGAAGTGGGAAGGACCATTCCAGGTATCGAAGGTATTCTTCAATGGGGCATATGAAGTGACAGAGCTGAGCAAGGATGAGAGAGTATTAAAAGTGAATGGAAAATATCTAAAGAAGTATAAGCCTGCACTTCGAGAGGTGAAAATATCAACAGAGTAATTATAAAAGATAAAACGAAGCCATAAATTGTAATTTAAACATGCCAAAATGGCCCAATGTCTTACAAAAGAAATGGCTCGTAAAGGCCAGTATAATCTACTCTATTACAAAAGCCCAACAAATCAAAAAGGAAGATTCGCCTTCATCTTAAGGTAAGTCGATTTTTGAAGTTTGAGGCGGCTGTGGCATTGAGCTTTATCTGCCCTTAGCTGGGCAACTTCAGATTCTAAACGACGGGCTTCCTCAGCATAGGTGACGGCGTGTTCAAGCTCAGCTGTTAAGGAGGTATCGTCAAAAGAAGATAACTCAGTATTCCTTTTCTTAGCCTTCGCTACCTTACTACGGAGCTTTTTAATTTTCCGTTCCCAACAGGCGATGTTCGCCTCGTTAGTCAGAACCTCTTGTTTATTCTTTTCCTTGGTTTCTTCCAACTCAGCAATTTTCTCCTCAGAATCTACAACGGCGCTCCAAGCGGCAGCTTCGCTGCCAGCCTTCGTTTCAATCTCACCCTCAATCTGGGGCAGCAGTCGATAGTCTTTGTAAACTTGGTCGATCAGGGTATCAACCTCTCGAGTAACGCTTGCAGCCTCAGGAGTAAGGGATTTAATGTCCACTTTCTGAAAGAGAGCTTTAAGGGGAAGATGGCTGGCAGGGCCCATCTGCAGGAGGGTAAATAGATCCCCTTTGAAGATTTTTTGTTTGACCTTGTCGAGGGCACTGTCAGTTGGGGGCTTCGGGGTTTGCCCTTCAGAAGTCGAAGTGCTGAGCATACGGCTGGAAGAACGACTTCTCCTACTCAACAAGAGCCTGATATATTGTCGAGGGTTGGAAACCTTTAGCGCATCTAGTTCAGCGGGAGTCGGTTAAGTTTCGTTTGGGAAAGAGCTTGTTGGAATATCTTTTGGGATAGGAGGAACAGGAGTCCTTGCTGCTTCGACAGTTTCAGGTTCTTTGACAGAAGTATCCATAATTGGAGATTTTTTATCTTTGTTGTCCTTGATCTTATCAACATCCTCCTCCATGGCATCCCCGCTGCCTTTGTCATTAGATTGCCTGATCCTCAATGGCTTGACTACCTTCGACAGCTGTTTCATCCATAGCTACTGTCTCACCCAAAGGGGAGTTGGTCGTATCAGCCGGAGTTGTTTTCTCCTCTGAAGCATCGACCTCGTCGTCCACTGTGATAGGATCAGCCTGAGGATGGTCATCTTCATGATCAGACCCGTCAGTCTAAGACTGTTGGGTAGTAGTCTTTGCAGGAGATGGATGGGCTGTGAAAGAATCAGGTTTATTAATTTCGCCAAGTGAACTCACACCAGAACCCAAATCAGAAGTGGGATGATAGGTAGGCTCACCTTCAAGGAGTATAGTGACAGAGGAATCACGGTGGGATTAGATCTTGAAGTGCCAGCATCATCCTAGAAAAGGTAGACATTAGACAAAGATTCAACGCAAAGACCCAAGGAAAGGTGGATGAGTGACATACCTTGACAGTTTCGTCAGTAGGGCTCGAATTATCACTTTCCATATGGACAGCCGCTTGAAGCGAAGCATCCCCTACAGGAGCAGGAGTAGGTTCTGGAGAAGGATTGGTAGGTTGAGGTGTGTTGGTCACAACAGGAGTAGTAGGAGCAGGTGGAGCATCTGGAGTATCTACATCATGAATAAGCTTTCTTTTTCGTCTCACTTGAAGACTCTCACGAGGAGACTCGTCTTCATCATCAGAATCAAGAATAATTTGGGGAGAAGCCCTTTTCAATCTCCTTTGAGGAGTAGGTGGTTTTCGACTAGCCTGAAAAACAACATGAAATGGTGAGATCGAGTAAGGAGATCGAGATAGTAAAAGCTGCGGAAGGTTACCTTTTGACCTTCTTCCTTGACTTTAGTCCTGGTCGTTGGGGCAGCACGTTTTGGGGCAGCTGAAAAATATATGATACTTAAAATAGTTAGCAGCAATAAAGCTCAGAGAGGGAAGTCCAAATCGAAGGGGGATGAACCTTCAAGAATGTTGGATTCGATGCGAACATCTTCGATACTGACATGAAGGTGCCCTTTAAACATATCGAGTGTATGTTTAGTCGAAACCACCCGCTGTGCCTTGGGCTTAGACTGTTGTCGAAGAATTTTTATAGCATCCCCACAGATAAACCAATCTGGAAATGGAGGGGCAAGAGCCACGCCAAAACCAGCGGTTGGCAATCGAGGGATTTTTGGGGGAAAGAGTTTAAAGGCAACCTCATACCGTTTTTCACGAGGAACAGAAGAGGAAATCTTAAAACTATCCAGTTTCTTGGAAAAAATTTCTTTTAAGGTAACAGCAGCCTCGCAGATGGTTCGACTAACATCATCTGGTCGATAGGCAGTTTCAAAATATTTCTGGAAGGCTTGGATCTCTTTGATATGAGTGGACGTACCTTTCATGACCTTCTCCTTCACATCAATAAAAGCTTGGTCAATCAAGCGAGTAAAACCTGGAGCATCGAGAAATTCTGAAGCGTAATGCTTCGACCACCAGTCATAGAAATTTTGAGAACAAAAATAAGAGGGTTCAAAGTGAACAGGCGTGAGGTAGGACTTGTGAGCATGGCGTGCCAGTTGCGTCAAACAATCCAGAGGAGACAACACAATAAAAGGAAGGATGATGTGTGACTTCTTATCGTACAAACATTTGGGCAAGGTTTGAATTAACCCAAATTGTCTAGAAACCAAGTTAGGCTGATATACCAACAGGCTGGAGTGACCTTTTACGAGGTTTAACTTGTGGACCAGTAGGCGGGGAATGAGGAACCTCTCCCAGATCAGCTTCGACTCCTCCTCATGTTTCCTTAAGGGAGCGGGGAAGGGTCTAGTAAACCATTCTGGCCCACATTTTCGTTCTGCAAAAGGAGCCATGTTCGCGGTAAACTCATGCCGTTTTGTAAAAATATGAACGAAGCTAGACAAGTTGGATCGAAGGGAATGACCTTCCTCACTAGGAGTAAGTTGAGCCAGGCGAGGCCACTCGACTTCCCTCTCAGCAACTGTAGGCGAATGTTCATCAACTTCATCTTTGTTGGGGAGACTATGCTCGAACGTGGCATTAAGCCACAGCTGAAGAAGCCAGAAGGGGCCCGACAATAGCAAGTTTCCATGACTGTCAGGATCTTTCAGTTTACCTACACCTTCGCTTAAAGCTTCGTAGAGACTAGCCAGGATCATTTCACTGAGACAAATGCCTCTCTTCAGGTGCAGTTGGTTGGCCAGGACCAGATACTTTCTCGCCACCTTCAAAGATTTGGTACAAAATACACAGCGGGATAACCACATGGCCAAGAAGGCTATGTGTTCTTCATCCTCAACAGAGGTACTAGTTTTGTTGTGGTAGTGTTGGACAAAAGCTGTATAGGTGTGTTTAGTATTGGCAAAACCAATACTGTCATGACTATCGATCTCGGGATCATAAACAAGGCCATAGGGTTTTAGGCCTACAATGGCAGCTATGTCGAGCAAAGTGGGTGTCATCATCCCACAAGGAAGGTGAAAAGTGTTGTGTGTCCTATCCCAGAAGAATAAGGAGGAGGCCAACATGAGAGGGCAGTACGAAGGGCCTTCCTTCGACATCATAATCAGATCGTAAATCCCTGTTTCCTTCCATTCCAGGGCTTTTACCTTCTCTATTTTCGTCATCCAGTTAAGATAGAGTTCAGAATCTTTGAAATAGGGGGTGGCCCTAAACAATCTGGCCCCGTCTTGAAGATACTTAAAGTCCACATCAAAGAGGCTCAGGTTGTCAGGACCATCAGTGGAAGCCTTGTTGAAGTTTCTTTGCCCTAGGGGTTTAGTGGTTCTGTAAGAAGGGAAGAAATCTTTGATGGCAGAATAATCAAGACCGGGAGGGGGTAAAGGCCCAGCCATGGCTAAAGGCCTCCCTGCAACATTAACAGAGATGATTACCTGAGATTCGTAGATGTGTTGTTTTTCCTCCGTTAGGGGCTCACAGATGAATTGTTGATTTTTTACCACCTAAGGGCCGCTCAAATTAGCAAAGGGAGGAAGTACGGGTGCAGAAGTTTGTCCCTTAGGTTGCGCTTTCTTTTTCTGATGATCGGCCATTGTTGAAAGAAATAAGAGTTGGTTGGTTGAGAGCAGAGAATTAGAGAAAAAGCAAGAAAGTTATGGGAAGTTAGAGAAGTTGTAAAAAATGAAAACAACAAAGGAAACAACCTGTATACACAAAAGGGTTAGAAAAACGACAAAGTGCTCGTTATGCAGATGCTTCATGCAAATGCAAACGTGTGTTTGTGCGTTAGGGAGGTATCCCCCGATCCTAGTGCCTGAGTGCCAGTGCTGATAATAAGAAGTCCGAGTCCAGTCATGGAAATAACATCTCATATATAAAGAAAGCCCATCACGGCGGTATACAATGTCACTGAGTACAAGCAAAATCAACAGCATGACCTCGACCAACAAGCCTGGTGATGGTCAGCATACAACAATGATCAACACAAAAGGATTACAAATACAGTCAAGTACGGCCACGGGCTCAGAACTCTTCTAACGGATTCCTCGTTTCTGGATGATCAGGCCGAGTGAGCAACCCTTCGACGAGTAACTCCCTCCGCGTAATAGTGTATTGAAGTCCTTCAACTGAGTCCTCTAATGCTCCTTCGCCGAAACAATCTTCTAGCTTCCGCTTCTTGGATTCAAGCGTCAGTTTGCGCTCCTTCAAGCTAGCAAGAGCCTTGTTTAGCAGGCCTTCAGTGGCATACCTGCGGGCGGTTTCTTCATCAAACCTCTTCTCACTAGCTTTCACCTGGGCTTTCAATTTGGAGATCTGCTGCTTCAGTTTATCCTCCCGTTCCTTGCCGTTGGCTAGGGTGGCCTTCCAATGCTAATTAAACTTGGATATTCTCCGGTACGCTTCATCCAAGTGCTGCTTCTTAGTGGCCAGTACGTCATTGACAGCTTTGAAGTCCCGACCCAAGCGCTCACACTCAACCATCTGCTTAGTCAAATTCGTCCCTAACTGGTTCACCAGCTCTGTCTGCCTCTTGAAGGAATGGACGACTTCGCTTCTCTCGCTTCTGAGTTGAGACAATTCTTTCTCCAGCTCTTCATTTGCTTTCTTCAGCTCATCTCTCTCAGCTAACACCTGATTATGCTGCTGATTAGGCACGGTGGTAGGCTCTTCAATCCCTGGAGGGCTTTTTGGCTGGGCAGGTGGAAACGGCATCCCTATGATATCTGCTCTGGCTCTGATCCAGGTCACATATGGAGCGTAGGCTTGGCTATTACTTTTCCCCAGCAACGGCTTTCCCCACTTACATATACCATTCCAAGCGTGCTGAAGCTTAGATAACATATCCCCCTCTAGAAGACCAGTGAAGTATAGAGATTCCTGCACCTCTTCATCCTTCGGCGGAGCTCTCAAAGCATAAGCAAACTATCGGACCAACAAAGATGGATTATAATTGATACAACCCTTCCTGCCTATCAAAGGCACGTTCGGAAACCCACTGCAGCTGAAGATAATCTCAGTACCCAACCTATCTCTATCAAACCAGGAAATATCCTCCGTTGATAGACTCATCAAACGCTCAGACCACTCAGCTGTGGCCACAGACGAAGCAAAGGTGCCCTTCTTGGGTAGGTGACTATCGAGCCATCTATAGAGCAGGGGCACATAACACGAGATGTTCTTACCCCTTCTGTTCTCGTTTTCGTAGTGGACGGAATGATAGACATCTCCTATCAAGGTAGGGACTGGATTCCCTGATGCAAAGATGTGGAAGGCGTCGAAGTCTACAAAGTCGGGCATATTGGGGAACAGAATGATGCCATATATGCACAGAGCAAGAATGGCGTTGAACATGATCTAACATCCGTCTTTGGCGCACTGCTGAGCCTTTCCCACTAAGAACTGCAAGGAGAAATCGGGAACCCTGTTCCAACTAGACAAGACCAACTCGGAGGCATCCAAATGAAGTGAAGGAGCTAGACGAGCCAGATTAGGCTCAACATCCATATGAACAAAGGGCATCTGACTCTTGATAGGCACACCTAACAAATCAGCATACTCCTCTAGTGTAGGTGCGATAATAAAGTCCGGGAATGTAAAGCATCTCAAAGGAGGATCGTAGAACTGCAGCAAGGCGTGCAACCCATTCAACTCAAACACAGAGGGTTTACGAACCAGGCTGAGCAGTTTCCCATAAGACTTTCTGAATTCACCTCTCACAGAATCATCTGCCAAAGCAATCAAACCAGTCAGCTGAACAACATCAGGAGTGGGGAGCTTGTAGGCCACAGTCTTCCTTAGAGAACCCATAATAATAGAAGGCAAGAGAACCTGAACCGGAGGAAACGGTACCTGCAACACAGACACACGTTAATGAAATGCAAATGAGGATGCAAACAATGCAAAATGCAATCATGCAGCAGGAGATCAAGACAGCTGCATTGTTGAGGTGATGCAGGATATGTATCAACAAAACCACAATACTGCTCTGTCAAGAACAACCCTATCTCTGATGAGAAGAAAACCCTGATACCGGACCATAAATCTGCTCTGTCAAGAACACCCATATATCTGATGATGAGGAGAAACCCCTGATGTCAGACTATAACTCTGCTCTGTCAAGAACACACATACATCTGATAATAAAGACCTCTGATACAGGACCATAACTCTGCTCTATCAAGAACAAATACACCTCTGATGATGAGGACCTCTGATGCAGGATCATAACTCTGCTCTATCAAGAACAAATACACCTCTGATGATGAGATCCTCTGATACCAACAAAACTGATTCACTATCCAGAAAACCAGGTAGTCTGAAGGTTAAGGTTTCCTGCAATAAACCCAACCCTGCCCACAGGTATGGACCTATACTGACACAAGTTTGGCATCCTATGCGGTCATCAGCATCGCAGACATTCGAGAGGGGTGATACGATACCTAGAAGGTGTGGCATCACCGTCTCCTGAAGCGGCCTCACTCAGCTGAATTCCAAATGATCGGTCCCCAGAGTCGACAATCCTCCAAACCAACAACCCCTCAGGCCCAAAGGGCCGGAAAAGAAGTCAACCGGGAGAACCTCGTCTGAGCATGGATTTCATGAGACACTAGTGCCTGCAAAGCAAGCACGCGCCCACTAATTTCCATAACTAATGCTAAGTACGCTCAAGCCTGGGTCTGGCTTCTCACTCACCAGAATGCCCCTCCCACAACAGCACAGGTAATCATATCATACTGAGAATAAAGTGTGGGAAATAAAATACGATAAGTAAACACAACCCAACAAGTAATCATACAAGTGCTAGGATTGACTCTCGCAGGGGACGTTGGATCCCCAAACTGACTCGCATAAGGGACGTTGGATCCCAGGAAACTATCAAGTCCCCAGCAGAGTCGCCAACTGTCACTACCGCGAAAATAAGGTGCCGACAAAACAGAAGATTCACCACCTTTCGTTATTTATCCCTCAGAACGGGAAAGGAAACGATCGGAAAAAACCTGACGAAAAGGTATAAGACAAGGTCATCGCAACCATTGTCTAGGTTCGGGAGTCGGTTACGCAAGGGGAAGGTATTAGCACCCCTCAAGTCCATCGTACTCGATGGGATCCATGCTTGTTGTGTTTATCTGACGGGTTGGTTTTATCTATCTACCTATCAAGGCTGGCTTAAAAAGAAAAGAAAATGACTCGGCAAAGCGTCGCACTTTATGCCTACGTATTCTCATCAGAGAATGAGAAATCAGAGTCAACGTAGTTCGCCTAACTACGGGTTACAGGGAATGTGGCTCGCCAATACATTAGTATTGTGCCTACGTACTCTCAACAGGCATGAGAGATCAGAGCTTACGTAGTTCGGGATAATACGGATTACGGGAATTTAGATTCATCTGTTTTTTCGAGTAGGGTTAACAAACAGTTCCAGCAGTTTGGCGTACGCAGCTCGACCCTTGGAGACTTAAGCGTTACCGTTTGCGGTAGAACTGGGAGTTAACGACACTCTTTTCTTCAGAAAAGCTTCCTTTGAATTACGGGCCCACGGGGCAAAAAGGTTTGAAGTTTGTTTTCTGTCTTTTACGAAAGAACTGTTTCTTATGGATATTTGCAACTAATATCGCACTAGAGACTATGACCGGAGAGTGAATGCATCGCATGTCACCCAAAGGGTGCCATACTAAACATCCAGACTGTTGAAAAGAAACTCTCCAACAATCCTTTCTCAGATAGCTTAAGGCTCGTAACATACAACGTCAGTTAACCTTTATTACTGTATTTTGACTTGTTTTGAGATGAGAAGAGAGAACGAGTTCAACTAAGGGGAAGACTATCAAGTCCTAATGTTGTCATGCCAAGGATTCATCCTATGGTTGAAGTTTGAAACAGGGAACTCCTAGAAGTTATCATGCATAGGTTTCCACCTAAAGTTCTAGTCATCACTTCCTTACCAAAGGAAATGAGATTCCTAGGGGATCATGTCAATGATAAACAGAAACAGATAAAGCATCAGCTTAAACAGTAAACAGTAAACGACTGTAAAATGCATGCAATGCAAGTGAGGGAGGAAATGTGTGTGGGACATCAGCCTCCACAAGCTCATCTCAACCTCAAGCCAAATATGAATAACTGTAATCATACAAAGGAAATGAAATAAAATGCCATCAAGAAAATCACACAAGTCACAGCAATACAGTTGCACAACAAGCAAACAGACAGGTAAAAGAAAGCAGATCAACAGCTTCCACAACTTCACAGCAAAGCTCCTCTGACATCAGTTCAGTCATCAACCTGCAACTTCTCTTCAAGTCTTTCATCTTTAATAGCAAGAGTCAACTTGCTTCTTCAGGCTTCTAATACATCAAACATAAGTATCAACTTATCCTTCTTCTTCAAGCCTCAGCTCCAAAGTAAACCCCACCTTCAGGCTTCAATCCCACTAGCAGGCATCAACTTGTTCCTTCAGGCACTCCAGGCATTGAACTCACAAGTATCAACTTGCTTTCCAACCTCAAGATTCAGCTTCTTCATTCAATCTCCAATGGATTCCCTTCACAAGTATCAACTTGTTCTTCATCTTCTTCAAGCTTCAGCTCTTTCTCCAATCTCAGCTTGATCTTCTTCACACAAGTGTCAACCTGCTCTCCTGGATCTTCAAGCCTCAGCTTCAATGGTAGTCTTCAACCACAAAGAAGTAGCAACCTCTATCCTCTTCAAAGCTTCTAGCAAGGAATTCCATCCTCTATCAAGGGAGAAAGATTCATCTAACAAGAGCAAGGTTTGGATGATTGACAGCAGAGTGAAGACCAAAGGTCACCACTAGGCATCCTATCATCAGAGAAAGGGACCTTCAAAGGTTCTACCAACTTGTGAAGAACCACACATCCTACCAAAGGAGGGATGAGGCCTTTACAAGGGGACCTTACATCATAGGGAAGAATGGAAGTGATCAACACCTTCCATGTTTATGAAAGAAGAGAATCTATCTAGAAGCTCTGCCTGCAAACCCTAATCTTAACACCTAATCAACACTACACCAAAAGAAGGGAAGTCTTTACACCCAAGCTTCTTCAAGCACTCCATGGCAACCAAAGCTTGTCTTCAACATCAACCAAGAGCAAGCAAAGCAAAACCCTAATTTAAGGGAACTAAAGAAATCAATCTAATTGAATTAGAAAATTAGGATCACCTAAAACTTAGCACTAAAGTTAATCCTAACTAAAATACTAAAACCAATTGTAAAATCCTACAAAAATAACTATGGGACCCTAATTCAATCATGAATCTACCATACAAAATCCAGAGGTTGAATCATTCACTAAGTCCTAGAAATAAAACCTAAATCACAAGGTACTAAATATAAACCCTAAAAATAGAGCACCTAAAGTTTCAACTTAAAAATATATCCTAAATTCACCACAAAAATGTGAGAAAATTACTAGGGGAACATGCATATCTATGCTAGCTACATACAAAAAATCAAGGCAAGAATCATCACCAAATGCTCAAATAAAATTCATTAAAACAGGGTATCAACCATGGCCATTTTAATATCAATTAATATTCAAAAATGCAAATAAAAATAAAAAATGCATGAATTATTAATTTTTTTTATCTACAAAATTCTAGATTCAATCACGAATCAGGGGAAAAAATTTGGAATTAATTGAGTTAATCTTCTATTTTTTATGAATTAATCTCTAAGTCATATGAAATAAGGAAAAATAAAAGAAATTAAAAGAAATTAATAAACAAGCGTGGTAAATAGCAAACCAGTTTAGTTTATTTCAAAGAGTTGGGCCAAAGGGGGGTGTGGATATCACTCTGAGTCCTAAGCCCAAAACAATTCAATTAATGAAACGGTGCGTTTCATTTAGGAACTTCTCTTCAGAGTTGAAACGCAATCGTGGCCTTCCAATGCTTGCCTGAGTCAAAAGTTCAACACTCATCCAACGGCCATGGCTCATCGTCCCCATTTAAACTCAGTTTGGGGGGAAAACTCAGACGGTGGCCTGAACAGTGGCGCCACCGTCTTCTCCGGTGAGACAACCTCCATAGGTCATCAAAAATCACAAAACCAATCACTATCCCACTCCAAATTTGATGCTGATCACGAATCCAACCTCAGAATTTACTAATTCCTTCTACATTTCCAAACCCGATAGCATTTTTAGAATTCCTCCCAACCTTGATTTTCACAATTCCCTAAATTAAAGGTCTCAAGTTAATCCTCACTCTTCCCTGATCAATTTCCACCATCCAATCATGAATAATCCTTCAAGAATCGTGAGATATCATCCTCAACAGAAAATGGTCACATGCCTAATTTGTCTCTAATTCACCAATATGTGATCCTAAATCCAACTATAGGTTGCAAGGATCCTAACCACATGTGAATTGCTAAGTTTCTCCTCCTAAATCATGCATAAGGATGAAAGATACAAACCTAGTTTCAGAGAGGTAACAGAGGTGGTTTTTGCTCACTTCAACTGCCAAGATGATGCAGACACGTTCCAAATTCACTCTCCAAGCCTTTGCACACCTTGATTTGGCTTGATTCTCCCTTGAATTGAAAACCCGATTTCAACATGAACCTTCAAAATTTCAATGGCTCCTTCTCTTACCAGCTTCAATTCCTTCCAAAAAAAATGGCTGAGCTCACTCACTAGCTTATATAGAAGTGATTAGACTCATCTAGAAACTTCAGGATCCATCCAAGTGAGATTTTGGATTTTCAAAATCTCTTCAAAATATCACCCATGGCAACCACCATTCTGACTCCTTCTTGGCATGACTATGTGTGTAATCAAGTTCTCATGAGATATTGAATGAGTTTAGAGTGTTATATTCCTTGTTTACAAGCCAAAGGTATGAATTTGATTATGTTGCTTCATCATGAAGAAATGAAATGGAATGTTATTCAAATGACCTCAAATCAAAATTCTAACAATGCCATTGTTTCTAGAATCATTTTTCCAATCAATTTGACCTATAATTTTGTTTCATTTGGGCACAAAATGAACTATTTGAATTTTTTGCCATTAAATCCTTTTAATTCTTTCTTTTTTCAAAATTTCTTGAACCAAGTCTCTCCTTGAGCCAATTCAATGCCTCCTTGATGCATGGTAAAGGTTAAAACACCATTTTGAGCAACTTTCTAGTTGAACAAAATTTCATTTGTGACCCCTAAGTTGGTGAAAATGGCCTATGATCACAAATGACCTATAATCACCAAATGTCCAAAATACCCTTGACTTGTCAAAGCCATAACTTGAGTTCTACAAATCCTATCAAGGACTTATAGTACTCTATAGAAATATAAGAGGATAAGGAACAACATTCATGTTGACCAAAAGTTTATAGGAATCATCCTTCTAGGGCAAAAGTGTCATGCAAGTTGGGTAACTTTCAAGCTCCAAATTCACATGCCTCAGATGACTTGTAACTTGTCAAAGCCATAACTTGAGCTCTACAAATCCTATCAAGGACTTCTAGAACTCAAATTAAAGCTAGGATCATGCCCTACAACAATCATGTTAGGGGAAAGATGAGATGACAATCATATATTGAGCTAAATTTCCTTGAAGATGGGGGTCAAACTAGGGGATTTTACACTGTCAAGCCTTAGAAACCCTAGCTTGAAACTTATCAAACTCTTTAATCATGATGATTTAACCTTGGAATCATCCTTATAACATCTCAATGTATCAATCCATGATCACATGGCTCTTGAATTAGGTCTCAGCCTTCTTCAAATCCTCAGTTGACTTAGGGTTGACCCAGTCAAACCCTAGCTGCACCAATCATGGCTGAGGCTTCTTAGTCTTGCACAATGACCTGTCTAGGCCTCAAAGTGATCTTCAAAACTTCTCATGAGCTCTCTCAAGACCTCAAGTCCCTCTTCATGGCCTCAGAATCATCTGATGGCTCTCCACAACTCTCAAGTTGGGAGACCTACACTCTTGGGTTCAACCACTATCTCTGAGGGTCTTCTAACTTCTCTGACAAGGATATCAACCCTTGAACACTTGAATAACCTTCTTAGCTAGCTTCAATGTCTTGTGTAGCCCTTGATTGGTAATCATACCTCTTGATCTCCTGCATACATGTCAATGAAATGCAAATGATAATGCTAAAGTGAATGAAATGAAACATAAGCTAGGTAAAGAAATGTTGGGCAAATTTTGGGGTGCAACAGCTGCCCCTATTCAAATGGCTTGGACCTGACTAGGTAAGAAGCGAACGACTCTCAAACAATCAAGGTAAAAGACGATTGAATACCAACAAACCCGAAAATTTTCCAACTGCACAAGTACACGGTACTCTGATGGGAAAAATCTTCGGAAACTGAAATAATAGCTGCGCAGCAACTAGCTGGAGAAATACTGATCTGAATCTCCTTTAGGACAATTCTCTGATTTATCTGATATCCTTGCATCCTCAAATCATCAAGGGATCACCGATTACGTGGTAACAGGCGATTTGCCAACCACACAGGTAAATGATACTCTGATTGGTAGCAACATCTTCAAAACTGAGCATGACAGTTGCACGGCAACTCTGTTGGGGAATTGGTCACACGGTAACCGGTGAAGGGTCTAATCTCCGTCAAGATAGTCATCTGATTTTGCTGTAGATCTTCGTCCTCAAGTTATCAAGGGGTCACCGGTTACGCGATAACTGGTAGTGGATGATCGATTATGCCGTCAGGCATTCTGCGTCACTGCGGCAGAAGGATTCCTCGGGACTCATCAGGTCATTAGGAACTTTTTACAATATCTATAATTATTCCATTGGGCATTCAAAGAAATTTTCGGGCGTCAGCCGGACGTCGTCAGTAAGTCTGACATAGAATCTTCGGTAAATCATGAACCAAATAGGGATATCCAAACTTCTGCCATCAGGCACCCCGCATCAGCTGGGAGAACTGCTTTGACATCGCAGTTAGACTTCGTCGGTAAGTCTGGGGTTTTGGCACCGCTGCGGGACTTCAATCATCAAGTCTTCAAGGAAATTTCAACTTCTTTGTTTAAAACCTGCTGGGGATGACACATCTCCGCTGGGGATTCTGGAGAACTATCAAGTAACTCTGCTTCGGGGATCCAGAAATCATTCTGGATGAATCAACTCTGCTGAGGACTACAAGAATCATCTTGGACAAATAACTCTGCCAAGGAGTTCAAGAATCACCCTGAACCAATAACTCTGCTGGAGATTTCAGGAATCATCCTGAGCAAACACTCTACTGGGGACTCTAAGCATCCACTTGAGCAACCAACTCTGGTGAATTCACTGGGGATTTTAAGAATCATCTTAAACAATCAACTTCGCTGGGGCATTTAAGAATCATCTTGAGCAAACCATTCTGCGGAGGAACACCTGCAAAACAAGAACGGTCACGACCTAGCTCATGTTTCATATGCATATACTTGACCATGGCGTAATGCTCCACACGGTGGAAATGCTACGCGTTTAGGGTAAATGCTATGCAATCATGCAAAATGCTACGACCCCATCAGCAAAATAAATGCTGAAGGGAGAATCCTCCTGTCAAGGCGAAAGAACCACTCTGGTAGGGAGGAAGGAATCATCCTGCCGAGGAGAAGAAGTCACACCAATCTCGATTGGATTCCGCCTGGGGAGACAAACTTCAGTTGACTACTGCAGGGGAATAAAGCTCTCCAAGAACTTGGACTCACTCAACCGGGTATTCAAACCACAAACTGCTGAGGAAAACGATGTCAATCGCATAAATAGACTGTGCGGTCTTTGCAGCAAAACTTTCCTGGAGATAACGACTCCGGTGGGGCAATACAGCATCAGCTATTCAACACTCTACTAGGGAAAACCAATCATGGCCTGAACGGCTTCCAAGGACTCGGCTCTCGTGGGGATTTGCAGATTCGGCTGGGGGCAGAAAGAATCATCCTGTTTGCTGAGGAGAGTACGACTCTGTGAGGAATCTCAATTCCGCTGGAGACTTCAGTCTGAGCTATCGAGAGCTGAACATTTGTGAATAGTCTGCTACGAGAAACTGCACACTGACCCAGTGTTGGGGAATGAATACATACTTCAGTGCCTGACTCAGCTGGGGAGATGACGTTCCTGCCTAGGATACATCTGGTTGAGGGAGAGAATCTTCTCTGCTTGGGGAAACATACGACATATTGCCTGGAATATGCTATACCTGCAACAACACAAACAGACAGACTAGATACCCTTCTCAAAGGGACCTATCAAGGTTATCATCTTATGACAATGTTCAAGTAATTCATTGTTTCAACAATCAATGGCCTAGGCCAGTAAGTTTATGTATGCGCATTTTATCAAAAACATCGGCGTTCTTTTCCGCAGACAAAACAGATAAATGCTAAACAAGCAAACAGAATTGCTGAATAGTATACATTTTATTGATAACGAACCCCTGAATGGGCAAAAATGTTTTACAACAGATGCAAGCTCCTGGAATGAGGAAGCTGCGCAAATATAAAAACATAAATATACATCAGTATATACACAAATGTCGGCAATGCGACGTAGACAAACACCATGAGTTGATCCCTCTATGACCCACTCGACTTCGATACTTCTCCGACGCTTCAGCCTCAGAAGAGATTGATTCAGATAAACGGCCCTCAGGTCTTCCAAACCACTAAACAATGAAAGTCCGTATGCGGAACGCAGTCATTTACTTTTTCAAATCCCTAACTTTTGCCTAAATCGCCCTTCCGGGTTTTCGATTCACCGGGATACCCTTTTCTACCAAAATCGCCCTTCCGGGTTTTCGACTTTGCGGGTGTACATTCTTTTCTTTTATATCCCTAATTTTTGCCCGAACCTTTTTCCTTTTTTATGGTTCGCTGGGATGCCCCATTTTTGCCTGGATATTCTTTTTCTTTCCAGCGGGTCATTCTTTAAGCAAAGTATTTTTTAACTGCGTCCGCGTTCACCGGGGATGCAAAATCTTCGCCATCCATCATGGATAACAACAAGGCTCCTCCCGAGAAGACCTTGCTGATGACGTACAGACCTTCGTAATTGGGAGTCCACTTGCCCCGGTGATCGGAGTGTGGAGGAAGAATCTTCTTCAAGACGAGGTCACCCGTCTGAAAGCTTCTAGGACGCACCTTCTTGTCATAGGATTTCTTCATTCGGCTTTAGTACAGACGACCATATGCAATCGATGCTAACCTCTTCTCGTCCATCAAGCTGAGTTGGTTTAGTCGGTTCTTAATCCATTCTGCCTCATCGAGTTTCACATCAACCAAAACTCGTAAAGAAGGGATCTCAACTTCTAACGGTAGGACAACTTCCATACCGTACACCAGTGAGAAAGGAGTTGCCCCGGTTGACGTACATACCATCGTACGATAACCGTGCAATGCAAATGGCAGCATCTCGTGCCAATCCTTATAGGTCAGAACCATCTTCTGTACAATCTTCTTGATGTTTTTATTGGCCGCTTCAACAGCGTCGTTCATCTTTGGCCGGTAAGGAGATGAGTTGTGGTGTTCAATCTTGAAACTCTGGCACAACTCCTTCATCATCTTGTTATTCAAATTCGAACCATTATCAGTAATGATCCGCTCGGGAATTCCATAACGACAGATGATGTCCCTCTTTATGAATTTAGCCACCACTTGCTTGGTCACGTTAGCATACGAGGCTGCCTCCACCCACTTGGTGAAGTAGTCAATGGCTACTAGAATGAAGCGATGACCGTTAGATGCAGTGGGCTCGATCTTCCCTATCATGTCGATGCCCTACATGGAGAACAGCCACGGGGAGGACATGACATTTAACAGGCACGGACGCACATGAATCTTATCAGCATAGATCTGGCATTTATGACATCTCTTCGCGAATTTGAAGCAATCCGACTCCATCGTCAGCCAGTAATATCCTGCTCTCAGGATCTTTCTCGTCATAGCATGCCCGCCGGCGTGCGTACCAAATGTGCCTTCATGGACTTCTTCCATGAGCATACTCGTTTCTTTCTCATCTACATACCTGAGTAGCACGAGATCATGGTTTCTTTTATACAAAACTCCATCAGGATTGAGGTAAAAATTCCCAGACAGCCTCCTCAGAGTCTTCTTATCCTGGGTCGACGCTCCCTCAGGATACTCCCTAGTCACAAGGAAGGTCTGGATATCATGGAACCATGGCTTGCCGTCGGAGGCTTCCTCGATCGCAAAGACGAATGCAGGTCTATCCAGACGAGAAAGGACAATCCTTGGAGCTTCATTCCAAAAATTGACTTTATACATCGAAGCCAACGTGGCTAGGGCATCAACCATCTGATTCTTGGCCCTGGGCACATGATGGAGTTCCACTCGATCAAAGAACGGAAGTAGCCTTCTGGCATAGTTCATGTACGACACCAAATTTGATTGAGGAGTCTCCCACTCCCTTTTAATCTGGTTGATCACAAGTGCCGAGTCACCATATACATCTAAGTTCTTGATTCTCAAATCAATCGCTTCTTCTAGACCCATGATGCATGCTTCGTACTCCGCTTCGTTATTGGTGACCGGAAATGTCGGTCTAGCCGTAAACGGGATATGGGATCCGTGGGGAGTCATGATGATCGCTCCGATGCCACTTCTGTAATAATTGACCGCCCCGTCGAATATCAATTTCCATTGGGATTTCCTATCTGGCCCCTCGTCGGGCAACGGTTCATCGCAATCTTTCGCTTTAAGAAACATGATATCCTCATCAGGGAATTCAAATTTCATCGGCTGGTAATCTTTGATCGGCTGTTCGGCAAGGTATTCAGACAATACGCTTCCCTTGATAGCCTTCTGGGAAACGTACTGAATGTCATATTCCGTCAACACCATTTGCCATCTGGCAATCCTGCCCGAAAGCGCTTGTTTCTCGAAGACGTACTTGATCGGATCCATCTTCGAAATTAGCATGGTGGTGTGATTAAGCATGTACTGTCGTAAACGTTTGGCAGCCCAAGCTAGTGCACAACACGTTTTCTCCAGCATCGAGTAACGAGATTCACAATCTGTGAACTTTTTACTCAAATAATAGATGGCATGCTCCTTTCTGCCCGTCTCGTCATGCTGACCGAGAACACACCCCATACTATTCTCAAGAACTGTCAAGTACATGATTAAGGGTCTTCCGGCCACTGGGGGTATCAAGATCGGAGGTTCCTGTAGGTACTGTTTTATCTTATCAAATGCCTTCTGGCAATCCTCGTTCCAGATAATCGCCTGATTTTTCTTTAGTAGTTTGAACATCGGTTCACACGTGGCCGTGAGCTGAGAAATAAACCTTGCAATGTAGTTTATTCTGCCCAGGAAACCGCGAACTTCTTTTTCTGTTTTTGGCGCTGGCATTTCTTGTATGGCTTTTATCTTCGCAGGATCAACCTCAATGCCTCTTTCTCTCACGATAAACCCCAGTAGTTTTCCAGACCGTACTCCGAAAGTACACTTGTTAGGATTCAGCCTCAACCTGAACTTCCTAAGCCTCTCAAAAAGCTTCAGCAAATTGACCAGATGTCCTTCCTCCGTTTGGGACTTCGCAATCATGTCATCAACATAGACTTCAATCTCATGATGAATCATATCATGAAACAAAGTGACCATTGCTCGTTGGTAAGTGGCCCCTGCGTTCTTCAGCCCGAAAGGCATTACCTTGTAGCAGAAGGTTCCCTAGGGTGTAATAAACGTAGTTTTCTCCATGTCCTCCGGCGCCATCTTGATCTGATTGTAGCCAGAGAAGCCATCCATGAACGAAAATACGGAGAACTGAGCTGTATTGTCGACCAACACATCAATATGGGGGAGCGGGAAATCATCTTTAGGGCTCACCCTATTCAAATCCCGATAATCTACGCACATTCGCACCTTACCGTCCTTCTTCGGTACAGGCACTATGTTGGCGACCCACGGATGGTAAGTGGTGACCGCTAAGAAGCCAGCATCAAGCTGTTTCTGCACTTCTTCTTTGATTTTAACGACCATATCTGGTCGTGTCCTCCTAAGCTTCTGCTTAACGGGAGGACAATCTTCTCGCAGCGGCAAGTGATGGACCACGATGTCCGTATCAAGTCCGGGCATATCTTCGTATAACCAAGCAAAGACGTCGCTATACTCTCTTAGCATCTCGACCAATCTCTGCTTGACATCACTCTGCAGTGCAGCTTCTATCCTGACATTCCTGACCAGTTCTTCAGAACCCAGGTTCACAATCTCGATCTCTTCTTCGTGAGGCAGAATAACTTTCTCTTCTTGTTTCAACAAGCGGGCCAACTCTTCGGGAAGGTCTTCATCAATCTCTTCTTCGGCTTGGTAGATCGGGCAATCGAAGTCGAAGTGAGTCGTAGAAGGTCCAGAGTCGATGTCATCTGCTATGTGGATCCTGCAATAACAAGGGTTAAGCTTAAAACAAGGATATGCAGGTTAGCACAGACCCCATAAAACAAGGATATCCAGGTTAGCACAGACCCCATTGCCATTTTGTTGTTTTTCAAAACAAATATAAAACAGGAATAACAGAGATCACAACATTTGAATACGAAGAAAAACGCCTTTTGATTTATTGGTAAAATGCATGTACATAATCAAACAAGGCCCTGACAATAAAACCACTATGCCCCGGGTAGGACATAGGGTTGTACAATGATTGGAGAAAGTAAATCATTACTCTTTGCCTGTCACTTGGATGGTATCCTTGATGAACCAGTTGGTGAGGCTCTGGCCTGGTTCGCTTGGATGGATCCAAGAGTCTAGGTCGCAATCGCTGTCTTCGCCGTCTTCAGACACCGCGCTGACACTTTCAAATATCACCCCGCCACTGGTAAACTGGATTGGCCCTTTACCTCGCGACGCACTGTGAGAAGAGGAGGCTTCAGCTGCAGGAGAGTATCCTAACCCAAACTTGTCCTGTTTGTTAGGTATTTCTAGAACCTGCCCCCAGCCTGGGGTAGATCCGGCTTGAACAACGTCCCGGGCTTCCTTGAAGGAGGAGAGAGTCATCTCTGGTTTCTCAGTGATTACAGGGCCACGTTCTTGACTTTAACAGCTTCGAACGCCTGACATAGGGTTTCATGGATTTCTCCATCCATTTCAACATATTTGAAGGACGACAAATGGCTCACCATTATGTCTTCCTCGCCACACACGGTCACGATGATACCTCCGACATCATACTTGAGCTTCTGGTGCAACGTGGAGGTCACGGCGCCAGCAGAATGGATCCATGGCCGGCCTAGGAGACAACTGTAGGCAGGCATGATGTCCATGATGTAAAAGACCGCGTCGAAAATTTCTGGCCCAACTTGGATTGGTAGCGTCACCTCCCCAAAAACATGACACTTGGTTCCGTCGAAAGCCTTCACCACCAGATCACTGGGTGTGCAAATCAATCCTCGAGTATCTAACTTCATCAATGCTTTCTTCGGAAGAATATTGAGTGACGACCCCGTCTCCACCAACACATGAGAAATGATCGTTCCTCTACACTCTATCGAGATGTGCAGGGCGCTGTTGTGGTTTCTCCCCTTCGACGTCAGCTCCAGGTCAGTGAACCCTAACCCGTTTCCAGCATTCACGTAGGCTACGACCCCTTCCAAGTGATTGACCGATATTTCCTGCGGTACATACGTGGCATTCAAAACCTTTAACAGCGCGTTGCGATGTGCCTCAGAACACATCAACAAATTCAGAATGGAGATTTTCGAAGGTGTTTGATGAAGATGGTCAACGATCTTGTAGTCACTCTTCTTGATCAACCTCATGAACTCTTCAGCGTCTTTTACAAGTAATTCCTTCTCTGCCCCACGAGGGGTTTCCTCAACGACTTTACTCTTTCTCTTATCGTTTCCTTCAGCTTTGTCCGCTTTGTCCGCCATAATCTCAGGTGGAGCAAATACTCTTCCGCTGCGCGTGATTCCGCCAATTCCCACTAGGTTATCCACAGACCGCCTAGATGGTTCTAGTTCCAACTTCTGTTCGTTACAGTAAACGTCTGCCCCATAATGCCACGGGACAGCATTGGTGCTTTCAAAAGGTATCGGCCCAGCCTTGGTGATGGTAATCGTGGGCGGTTTGGGTGCAGAAATGGTGATCGTCCGGCGAGGGATGGTGATAGTAGCAACCTCATCATCTTGCTTCAGCATTGCCTCTCCAGATCTACTTTCGGGCCTTCGGCTAAACTGCAAGATTCCTTCGGTCATCAGACTCTGAATCCTCTCTATCAACTGTTCACATCCATCAGGACGAGTCGCACAGCCCATACATAGTTCTCCGCAGCCCGAATAGAAGCATCTCTTCATCAGCTTGGCTTTGACGAAGCTAAGCGGTCTCTTCAAATCCCTGACGTCAGTCAGTAGATCCAAATTCTCGTCTTCAATAACGGCATTCACCCCACCTCCCCTATGATTCGGCATAGGGTTCTTCGTGACATTTGGCACATTATCTGAAAAATTGATGATCTTAGCATCCACCATATCTTGCACCTTGTGCTTGAAGGCTTTGCAGTTTTCTATCGTGTGGCCTGGTGCCCCCGAGTGAAACTCACAGGTTGCATTCGCATCATAACCTGGCGGAGATGCCCCTGTCAAGGGAGCCAGGGTTCTCTTCTAGACTAACTGTAACTGAAGCAGAGTCTGTAACAGCTGAGCATAAGACATGGGCGGTGTTTCAAGGTGACGACTTGATAGAGGTGCCCTATTTTGATACTTTCTGTACCCTTGCTGATTCGGCTGCTGCTACTGCTGTGGCTGGGGTTGTTGGACTGCAGGGATGGTTATGCTGGCCACCTGCTGGTGAGGGCCCTTACCTTTCCTTCGAGCGTTGGACACGGCGCTCGTCTCTCCTTCCCGCCTTTTGCCACCATACGGTTTCTTTCCTCCTCCCGCTGAGGATAGATCACCTTGAATTTTCCCCAGTTTGATCCCATTTTCAACGTGCTCGCCGGTGATGATGAGATCTGAGAAGCTTCCAGACATACCGTTGACCAATTTCTCGTAATAAACCCCTGGGAGGATGGCTACAAACATCTCAACAAGCTCTCTTTCAACCATCGGCGGTTGAACTCTAGCTGCTAATTCACGCCACCTCTGGGCGTATTCCTTGAACCCTTCGTTGTTCCTCTGTGACAAATTCTGCAGTTGGACTCGGTTCGGAGCCAAGTCACTGTTATATTGGTAATGGTGCACGAATGCCTCAGCAAGTTCCTTCCACGTGCGCACACTGGTAGGCTCCAAACTCATGTACCATTCCAAGGATGGCCCGGACAAGCTATCCTGAAAGAAGTGCATCAGCAGCTTCTCGTCTTTAGAGTGAGCGGACATTTTCCGAAAGTATGATCTCAGGTGGACGCGAGGGCAAGTGGTGCCCTTGTACTTCTCAAAGTCGGGTACCTTGAACTTGGGAGGCACCTTGAAATCAGCAATCAATCCCAATTTGGACATGTCGACACCCATAGTGTTCAGGTTCTCGAAATTCCTCATTTTGTCCTCGAGTGCTTTAAACCTCAGACGTGCTTCAGCGGTCAGCTCTCCTTCAGCACCCTTCTGGGAGAACAAATCTTCCTGACGGTCTTCTAACCATGGCTGAGGCCCATACATATTTCCAACACCTGTGTTGCCGTTGCCCAGCCCAACATTGACATTAGCTTTAAAATTTTCGTTACCGACGCCAGTCGTATTACCATTTAGCCCCATGTTAGCGATCATGTTTCCGTTGGCACTACCGTTCCCCCCAGTCACGGGGACGCCATTCTGAGGAGTTTCAACAGGTGGAGGGGTTGGAACATTCCCATCATGGAGTACACAATTGCTGTCAACCCTTGAAATCAGAGGCTGGACCAATGTTTTGAGCTGGTCTTGGCCGTTGGCAACCACTTGCATGAGCTCCATGAAGCGGTCCATCCTCTCTCGGAGTTCTTGAACGTCAGTCTGCACTTGTTGCATTGCTCTAGCTTGATTTGCTCTGGTCGGATAGCGGTGGATTGGTCTTTGATCAATCCTGGAACAACCTGAAACAACCTGTATACACAAAAGGGTTAGAAAAACGACAAAGTGCTCGTTATACAGATGCTTCATGCAAATGCAAACGTGTGTCTGTGCGTTAGGGAGGTATCCCCCGATCCTAGTGCCTGAGTGTCAGTGCTGATAATAAGAAGTCCGAGTCTAGTCATGGAAATAACATCTCATATATAAAGAAAGCCCATCACGGCGGTATATAATGTCACTGAGTACAAGCAGAATCAACAGCATGACCTCGACCAACAAGCCTGGTGATGGTCAGCATACAACAATGATCAACACAAAAGGATTACAAATACAGTCAAGTACGGCCACGGGCTCGGAACTCTTCTAACGGATTCCTCGTTTCTGGATGATCAGGCCGAGTGAGCAACCCTTCGACGAGTAACTCCCTCCGCGTAATAGTGTATTGAAGTCCTTCAACTGAGTCCTCCCATGCTCCTTCACCGAAACAATATTCTAGCTTCCGCTTCTTGGATTCAAGCGTCAGTTTGCGCTCCTTCAGGCTAGCAAGAGCCTTGTTTAGCAGGTCTTCAGTGGCATACTTGCGGGCGGTTTCTTCATCAAACCTCTTCTCACTAGCTTTCACCTGGGCTTTCAATTTGGAGATCTGCTGCTTCAGTTTATCCTCCCATTCCTTGCCATTGGCTAGGGTGGCCTTCCAATGCTGATTAAACTTGGATATTCTCCGGTACGCTTCATCCAAGTGCTGCTTCTTAGTGGCCAGTACGTCATTGACAGCTTTGAAGTCCCGACCCAAGCGCTCACGCTCAGCCATATGCTTAGTCAAATCCGTCCCTAACTGGTTCACCAGCTCTGTCTGCCTCTTGAAGGAATGGACGACTTCGCTTCTCTCGCTTCTGAGTTGAGACAATTCTTTCTCCAGCTCTTCATTTACTTTCTTCAGCTCATCTCTCTCAGCTAACACCTGATTATGCTTCTGAATAGGCACGTTGGTAGGCTCTTAAATCCCTGGAGGGCTTTCTGGTTGGGCAGGTGGAAACGGCATCCCTATGATATCTGCTCTAGCTCTGATCCAGGTCACATACGGAGCGTAGGCTTGGCTATTACTTTTCCCCAGCAACGGCTTTCCCCGCTTACATATACCATTCTAAGCATGCTGAAGCTTAGATAACATATCCCCCTCTAGAAGACCAGTGAAGTACAGAGATTCCTGCACCTCTTCATCCTTCGGCAGAGCTCTCAAAGCATAAGCAAACTGTCGGACCAACAGAGATGGATTATAATTGATACAGCCCTTCCTGCCTATCAAAGGCACGTTTGGAAATCCACTGCAGCTGAAGATAATCTCAGTACCCAGCCTATCTCTATCAAACCAGGAAATATCCTCCGCTGATAGACTCATCAAACGCTCAGACCACTCAGCTGTGGCCACAGACGAAGCAAAGGGGACCTTCTTGGGTAGGTGACTATCGAGCCATCTATAGAGCAGGGGCACACAACACGAGATGTTCTTACCCCTTCTGTTCTCGTTTTCGTAGTGGACGGAATGATAGACATCTCCTATCAAGGTAGGGACTGGATTCCCTGATACAAAGATGTGGAAGGCGTCGAAGTCTACAAAGTCGGGCATATTGGGGAACAGAATGATGCCATATATGCACAGAGCAAGAATGGCGTTGAACACGATCCAACATCCGTCTTTGGCGCACTGCTGAGCCTTTCCCACTAAGAACTGTAAGGAGAAACCGGGAACCCTGTTCCAACTAGACAAGA
Organism: Lathyrus sativus; assembly: GCA_963859935.3. Classification (NCBI taxonomy): domain Eukaryota; kingdom Viridiplantae; phylum Streptophyta; class Magnoliopsida; order Fabales; family Fabaceae; genus Lathyrus; species Lathyrus sativus. The sequence continues at coordinate 69,024,124 of OZ012738.1, read as the reverse complement.
CCAACTCGGAGGCATCCAGATGAAGTGAAGGAGCTAGACTAGCCAGATTAGGCTCAACATCCATATGAACAAAGGGCATCTGACTCTTGATAGGCACACCTAACAAATCAGCATACTCCTCTAGTGTAGGTGCGATAATAAAGTCCGAGAAGGTAAAGCATCTCAAAGGAGGATCGTAGAACTGCAGCAAGGCGTGCAACCCATTCAACTCAAACACAGAGGGTTTACGAACCAGGATGAGCAGTTTCCCATAAGACTTTCTGAATTCACCTCTCACAGAATCATCTGCCAAAGCAATCAAACCAGTCAGCTGAACAACATCAGGAGTGGGGAGCTTGTAGGCACAGTCTTCCTTAGAGAACCCATAATAATAGAAGGCAAGAGAACCTGAACCACAGGAAACGGTACCTGCAACACAGACACACGTTAATGAAATGCAAATGAGGATGCAAACAATGCAAAATGCAATCATGCAGCAGGAGATCAGGACAGCTGCGCTGTTGAGGTGATGCAGGATCTGTATCAACAAAACCACAATACTGCTCTGTCAAGAACAACCCTATCTCTGATGAGAAGAAAACCCTGATACCGGACCATAAATCTGCTCTGTCAAGAACACCCATATATCTGATGATGAGGAGAAACCCCTGATGTCAGACTATAACTCTGCTCTGTCAAGAACACACATACATCTGATAATAAGGACCTCTGATACAGGACCATAACTCTGCTCTATTAAGAACAAATACACCTCTGATGATGAGGACCTCTAATGCAGGATCATAACTGTGCTCTATCAAGAACAAATACACCTCTGATGATGAGATCCTCTGATACCAACAAAACTGATTCACTATCCAGAAAACCAGGTAGTCTGAAGGTTAAGGTTTCCTGCAACAAACCCAACCCTGCTCACAGGTATGGACCTATACTGACACAAGTTTTGCATCCTATGCGGTCATCAGCATCACAGACATTCGAGAGGGGTGATACGATACCTAGAAGGTGTGGCATCACCGTCTCCTGAAGCGGCCTCACTCAGCTGAATTCCAAATGATCGGTCCCCAGAGTCGACAATCCTCCAAACCAACAACCCCTCAGGCCCAAAGGGCCGGAAAAGAAGTCAACCGGGAGAACCTCGTCTGAGCATGGATTTTATGAGACACTAGTGCCTGCAAAGCAAGCACGCGCCCACTAATTTCCACAATTAATGCTAAGTACGCTCAAGCCTGGGTCTGGCTTCTCACTCACCAGAATGCCCCTCCCACAACAGCACAGATAATCATATCATACTGAGAATAAAGTGCGGGAAATAAAATACGATAAGTAAACACAACCCAACAAGTAATCATACAAGTGCTAGGATTGACTCTCGCAGGGGACGTTGGATCCCCAAACTGACTCGCATAAGGGACGTTGGATCCCAGGAAACTATCAAGTCCCCAGCAGAGTCGCCAGCTGTCACTACCGCGAAAATAAGGTGCCGGCAAAATAGAAGAGTCGCCACCTTTCGTTATTTATCCCTCAGAACGGGAAAGGAAACGATCATAAAAAACCTGACGAAAAGGTAAAAGACAAGGTCATCGCAACCATTGTCTGGGTTCGGGAGTCGGTTACGCAAGGGGACGGTATTAACACCCCTCACGTCCATCGTACTCGATGGGATCCACGCTTGTTGTGTTTATCTGACGGGTTGGTTTTATCTATCTACCTATCAAGGCTGGCTTAAAAAGAAAAGAAAATGACTCGGCAAAGCGTCGAATTTATGCCTACGTATTCTCATCAGAGAATGAGAAATCAGAGTCAACGTAGTTCGCCTAACTACGGGTTACGGGGAATGTGGCTCGCCAATACATCAGTATTGTGCCTACGTACTCTCAACAGGCATGAGAGATCAGAGCTTACGTAGTTCGGGATAATACGGATTACGGGAATTTAGATTCATCTGTTTTTTCGAGTAGGGTTAACAAACAGTTCCAGCAGTTTGGCGTACGCAGCTCGACCCTTGAAGACTTAAGCGTTACCGTTTGCGGTAGAACTGGGAGTTAACGACACTCTTTTCTTCAGAAAAGCTTCCTTTGAATTACGGGCCCACGGGGCAAAAAGGTTTGAAGTTTGTTTTCTGTCTTTTACGAAAGAATTGTTTCTTATGGATATTTGCAACTAATATCGCACTAGAGACTATGACCTGAGAGTGAATGCATCGCATGTCACCCAAAGGGTGCCATACTAAACATCCAGACTGTTGAAAAGAAACTTTCCAACAATCCTTTCTCAGATAGCTTAAGGCTCGTAACGTACGACGTCAGTTAACCTTTATTACTGTATTTTGACTTGTATTGAGATGAGAAGAGAGAACGGGCTCAACTAAGGGGAAGACTATCAAGTCCTAATGTTGTCATGCCAAGGATTCATTCTATGGTTGAAGTTTGAAATAGGGAACTCCTAGAAGTTATCATGCATAGGTTTCAACCTAAAGTTATAGTCATCACTTCCTTACCAAAGGAAATGAGATTCCTAGGGGATCATGTCAATGATAAACAGAAACAGATAAAGCATCAGCTTAAACAGTAAACAGTAAACGACTGTAAAATGCATGCAATGCAAGTGAGGGAGGAAATGTGTGTGGGACATCAGCCTCCACAAGCTCATCTCAACCTCAAGCCAAATATGAATAACTGTAATCATACAGAGGAAATGAAATAAAATGCCATCAAGCAAATCACACAAGTCACAGCAATACAGTTGCACAACAAGCAAACAGACAGGTAAAAGAAAGCAGATCAACAGCTTCCACAACTTCACAGCAAAGCTCCTCTGACATCAGTTCAGTCCTCAACCTGCAACTGCTCTTCAAGTCTTTCATCTTTAATAGCAAGAGTCAACTTGCTTCTTCAGGCTTCTAATACATCAAACATAAGTATCAACTTATCCTTCTTCTTCAAGCCTCAGCTCCAAAGTAAACCCCACCTTCAGGCTTCAATCCCACTAGCAGGCATCAACTTGTTCCTTCAGGCACTCCAGGCATTGAACTCACAAGTATCAACTTGCTTTCCAACCTCAAGCTTCAGCTTCTTCATTCAATCTCCAATGGATTCCCTTCACAATTATCAACTTGTTCTTCATCTTCTTCAAGCTTCAGCTCTTTCTCCAACCTCAGCTTGATCTTCTTCACACAAGTGTCAACCTGCTCTCCTGGATTTTCAAGCCTCAACTTCAATGGAAGTCTTCAACCACAAAGAAGTAGCAACCTCTATCCTCTTTAAAGCTTCTAGCAAGGAATTCCATCCTCTAGCAAGGGAGAAAGATTCATCTAGCAAGAGCAAGGTTTGGATGATTGACAGCAGAGTGAAGACCAAAGGTTACCACTAGGCATCCTATCATCAGAGAAAGGGACCCTCAAAGGTTATACCAAATTTTGAAGAGCCACACATCCTACCAAAGGAGGTATGAGGCCTTTACAAGGGGACCTTACATCATAGGGAAGAATGGAAGTGATCAACACCTTCCATGTTTATGAAAGAAGAGAATCTATCTAGAAGATTTGCCTGCAAACCCTAATCTTAAACATCAACCAAGAGCAAGCAAAGCAAAACCCTAATTTAAGGGAACTAAAGAAATCAATCTAATTGAATTAGCAAATTAGGATCACCTAAAACTTAGCACTAAAGTTAATCCTAACTAAAATACTAAAACCAATTGTAAAATCCTACAAAAATAACTATAAGACCCTAATTCAATCATCAATCTACCATACAAAATCCAGAGGTTGAATCATTCACTAAGTCCTAGAAATAAAACCTAAATCACAAGGTACTAAATATAAACCCTAAAAATAGAGCACCTAAAGTTTCAACTTAAAACTATATCCTAACTTCACCACAAAAATGTGAGAAAATTACTAGGGGAACATGCATATCTATGCTAGCTACACACAAAAAATCAAGGCAAGAATCATCACCAAATGCTCAAACAAAATTCATTAAAACAGGGTATCAACCATGGCCATTTTAATATCAATTAATATTCAAAAATGCAAATGAAAATAAAAAATGCATGAATTATTAATATTTTTTATCTGCAAAATTTTAGATTCAATCATGAATCAGGGGGAAAATTTTGGAATTAATTGAGTTAATCTTCTATTTTTTATGAATTAATCTCTAAGTCATATGAAATAAGGAAAAATAAAAGAAATTAAAAGAAATTAATAAACAAGCGTGGTAAATAGCAAACCAGTTTAGTTTATTTCAAAGAGTTGGGCCAAAGGGGGGTGTGGATATCACTCTGAGTCCTAAGCCCAAAACAATTCAATTAATGAAACGGTGCGTTTCATTTAGGAACTTCTCTTCAGAGTTGAAACGCAATCGTGGCCTTCCAATGCTTGCCTGAGTCAAAAGTCCAACACTCATCAAACGGCCATGGCTCATCGTCTCCATTTGAACTCAGTTTGGGGGGAAAACTCAGACGGTGGCCTGAACAGTGGCGCCACCGTCTTCTCCGGTGAGACAACCTCCACAGGTCATCAAAAATCACAAAACCAATCACTATCCCACTCCAAATTTGATGCTGATCACGAATCCAACCTCAGAATTTACTAATTCCTTCTACATTTCCAAACCCGATAGCATTTTTAGAATTCCTCCCAACCTTGATTTTCACCATTCCCTAAATTAAAGGTCTCAAGTTAATCCTCACTCTTCACTGATCAATTTCCACCATCCAATCATGAATAATCCTTCAAGAATCGTGAGATATCATCCCTAAAAGAAAATGGTCACATGCCTAATTTGTCTCTAATTCACCAATATGTGATCCTAAATCCAACTACAGGTTGCAAGGATCCTAACCACATGAGAATTGCTAAGTTTCTCCTCCTAAATCATGCATAAGGATGAAAGATACAAACCTGGTTTCAGAGAGGTAACAGAGGTGGTTTTTGCTCACTTCAACTGCCAAGATGATGCAGACACGTTCCAAATTCACTCTCCAAGCCTTTGCACACCTTGATTTGGCTTGATTCTCCCTTGAATTGAAAACCCGATTTCAACTTGAACCTTCAAAATTTCAATGGCTCCTTCTCTTACCAGCTTCAATTCCTTCCAAAAAAATGGCTGAGTTCACTCACTAGCTTATATAGAAGTGATTAGACTCATCTAGAAACTTCAGGATCCATCCAAGTGAGATTTTGGATTTTCAAAATCTCCTCAAAATATCACCCATGGCAACCACCATTCTGACTCCTTCTTGGCATGACTATGTGTGTAATCAAGTTCTCATGAGATATTGAATGAGTTTAGAGTGTTATTTTCCTTGTTTACAAGCCAAAGGTATGAATTTGATTATGTTGCTTCATCATGAAGAAATGAAATGGAATGTTATTCAAATGACCTCAAATCAAAATTCTAACATTGCCATTGTTTCTAGAATCATTTTTCCAATCAATTTGACCTATAATTTTGTTTCATTTGGGCACAAAATGAATTTTTTGAATTTTTTGCCATTAAATCCTTTTAGTTCTTTCTTTTTTCAAAATTTCTTGAACCAAGTCTCTCCTTGAGCCAATTAAATGCCTCCTTGATGCATGGTCAAGGTTAAAACACCATTTTGAGCAACTTTCTAGTTGAACAAAATTTCATTTGTGACCCCTATAATCTCCAAATGTCCAAAATACCCTTGACTTGTCAAAGCCATAACTAGAGTTCTACAAATCCTATCAAGGACTTCTAGTACTCTATAGAAATCTAAGAGGATAAGGAACAACATTCATGTTGACCAAAAGTAATAGGAATCATCCTTCTAGGGCAAAAGTGTCATGCAAGTTGGGTAACTTTCAAGCTCCAAATTCACATGCCTCAGATGACTTGTAACTTGTCAAAGCCATAACTTGAGCTCTACAAATCCTATCAAGGACTTATAGCACTCAAATTAAATCTAGGATCATGCCCTACAACAATCATGTTAGGGGAAAGATGATATGACAATCATATATTGTGCTAAGTTGCCTTGAAGATGGGGGTCAAACTAGGGGATTTTACACTGTCAAGCCTTAGAAACCCTAGCTTGAAACTTATCAAACTATTCAATCATGATGATTTAACCTTGGAATCATCCTTATAACATCTCAATGTATCAATCCATGATCACATGGCTCTTGAATTAGGTCTCTGCCTTCTTCAAATCCTTAGTTTACTTAGGGTTGACCCAGTCAATCCCTAACTGCACCAATCATGGCTGAGGCTTCTTAGTCTTGCACAATGACTTGTCTAGGCCTCAAAGTGATCTTCAACACTTCTCATGAGCTCTCTCAAGACCTCAAGTCCCTCTTCATGGCCTCAGAATCATCTGATGGCTCTCCACAACTCTCAAGTTGGGAGACCTACACTCTTAGGTTCAACCACTATCTCTGAGGGTCTTCTAACTTCTCTAACAAGGATATCAACCCTTGAACACTTGAATAACCTTCTTAGCTAGCTTCAAAGTCTTGTGTAGCCCTTGATTGGTAATCATACCTCTTGATCTCCTGCATACATGTCAATGAAATGCAAATGATAATGCTAAAGTGAATGAAATGAAACATAAGCTAGGTAAAGAAATGTTGGGCAAATTTTGTGGTGCAACAACCCGTAGTCGAATAGATGTTCTTTTAGGATTCTGTTTATTCCAACCTTATTCGAGTGTGGAACTTGGATAAAGTCTTAAAACCAAAAAATAAATCTTTTAGCACATGTCCTAGGATCAATCTGATCGATCCTGTGAGTCACCAAAGTTAGATTTGGAAGATCAGCAATTGTTTTCCGATTTTCAAGGGAAATAGCATGTTAAGAAGTCTCAACCGCCATGTGTTGCACCCCAAAATTTGCCCAGCATTTCTTTACCTAGCTTGTGTTTTATTTCATTCACATTAGCATTAGCATTTGCATTTCATTGATATGTGTGCAGGAGATCAAGAGGTATGATTACCAATCAAGGGCTACACAAGAGTTTGAAGATAGCTAAGAAAATCATCCAAGTGTTCAAGGGTTGACATCCTTGTCAGGAAAAGTTAAAAGATCCCCAGAGAGAGTGGTTGAAACCAAGGTTGTGTGCCTCCTAACTTGAGAGTTGTGGGAGCTCCTCAGATGATTCTGAAGCCAGGAATGTGGACTTGAAGCCTTGAGAGAGCTCATGAGATGTCTTGAAAGCCATCATGAGGCCTAGATAGGTCATTGTGCAAGAATAAGGAGACTCAGCCATGAGTGGTGCAATTAGGGTTTGACTGGGTCAACCCTAGGTCAACTGATGATTTGGAGAGGGTTGAGACCTAATTCAAGAGCCATGTGATCATGGATTGATGCATTGAGATGCTATGAGGATGATTCCAAGGTAAACTCATCATGATTGAAGAGTTTGAGAAGTTTCAAGCTAGGGTTTCTAAGGCTTGACAATGTAAAATCCCCTAGTTTGACCCCTATCTTCAAGGCAGTTTAGCTCAGGATGTGATGGTCATCTCATCTTGCCCTCAACATGAATGTTGTAGAGCATGAGCTTAGCTTTAATTTGATTACTAGAAGTCCTTGATAGGATTTGTAGAACTCAAGTTATGACTTTGACAAGTTACAGGTCATCTGAGGTATATGAATTTGGGGGCTTGAAAGTTACCCGACTTGCATCAAACGTTTTCCCAAGAAGGATAACTCCTATGGATTTTTGGTCAACATGAATGTTGTTCCTTATCCTCTTAGATTTCTAGAGAGTACTAGAAGTCCTTGATAGGATTTGTAGAACTCAAGTTATGGCTTTGACTAGTCAAGGGTATTTTGGTCATTTGGAGATTACAGGTCACGTCAAGCATAAGGCCATAACTCCTATTTCCAAGCTTCAAATGGAAAAATGTTAAACATAAAACTTGTTCAAAATGATGTTTTAAGGCTAGTAAGGAGGTCATGAGATGTTGGAGATGCTTGTAGCTCAAAGTTTCAAAAATGACCTAAAATAAGGGTATAAGTTAAATGAACCAAAGTTGGAAATTGATATTTTCAACCTACACATCCAAACCAAGGCATGTAATATATCATTTTGACTCTAGAAAACATTTTAAGAACATTGGTTTAGCCACATTTTTGAGTTGAGGCTTACTTTATGGACTTGCTTTGAAAAGTGATGACTTGCATATTAAATAACATGTGCAAAACATAGAATCAAGGCATGAGCAAAGCCCTTTGCAAGCTAAACACTTTGAAAATGTCACTAGGGGAGAAATTGGAAGTTAATGAGGTTGGTTTCAAGCTGCAAACAGAGCTATGCATAACATGATATGTGATTGAAAATCTCATGACATGAGAAGTGGAAACTCTCATTAGAAGGATCTAGAGGGTTCTAGATCACTCATACATCATCTATATATTGAGTAGAGGTGATCCAATGCAAGGGTTGGTGATGATTGAAGGAGAGAGCATAGATTGAGATTGAGATTTCTTGGCTTGCAATTGGATTCGGTTTCACCAAATTCTTCACTTTCCATCCATTTTCTTGATTGAAACTTCTTCCATGGATGCTAGGGATTGAATCCAGATCATAATCCAAGAGAATTCGTGGCTGAATCGTGTATGAGCAAGTGAATTTTTCCACCTGCAACTCACCATCGGGTTTCAAGATTTAGGAGCTTTCAACCGGTTCTTTTGCATACAGAATCAAGGAAAGGTTCCATTGATCGTGTCTGGAAGATTGGAGAGCTTGAATTGAAGGTTTAGTGCATCTGTTCATCCAAGATTTTCAGGTTAGTAACTTTCTTCCTCTAGCATGAATTAGGTAGAATCAAGATGAATTAAGGTGTTAGATGCATTGTAGAACGGTGTAGGATGGATTTCAGACCATTAATTTGAGAATTAGTGACCAATTTAGGGTATTACCATTTTCGGTTGAGAATTGGATATGGTGAATCTTGAGGATTTAGGTTGAATTAAGGGCATGAATGAGTTCGTGAGGGAATTTGGGATAAGTTTCATGTATTGACCATTTGCAATGGAGGATCCTAGAGAGAATTAGGGTTGAGGAAGATGACCGGAGCACCACCGGTGGTGGACGAAGCTGGGCGCGAAGTTCAGAGGTTCAAAAGGTAGGAGATGACTCTGGGACCATCAGATCTTGGTTTGACTTGGACTATGACCCTCATCCAACGGCCACGTTTTAATCTCAAGTTATGAAGGAATTCTGATTATGAAACGCTGCGTTTCATTTAATCAGTGGTTTTAGGCTTAGTGAAATACCTGATATCCACACCCCCCAGCGAGCCCAATCCATTATTTGAACTGATTCTGGTTACTATCTGCACCATGGTTTTATTATTTTAATTGGATTTTCATTATTTTTTTCATTTTGTTCATGGTTCTTGAAAAATTCATATAAAATTGAAAATTAATCCAATTAATCCCATTATTTTTTGCATTTTACTCATGATTGAGTCTAGTATTTTTTAGATAAAAAATATTTTCATTTCATGTATTTTCTGATTTAATGGGAATTTTACATTTTAATTGATATTAAAGTGGTTATGTTTGATACATAATTTTGTGGAATTTTGTGTGATCATGTGGTGATGATTTTGGTCCTAATTTTTTGTGTGTGATTAGGTTAGACATGTATGATCCCATAGCATTTTTATCACATTTTTGTGATGAAAATAGGTGTGCTTTCTAGATTGATATTTAGGTGCTTCCTTTTAGGGTTTAGGTTTTGTACCTTATGGTATAGAATTTATTTCTAGGTCTTATTTAATGATTTGATCTCTGGAATTAATGTGGTAGAGGCATAATTGACCTAGGTTCCCATAGATATTTTTGTAGGATTTTACAATTGGTTTTGGTATTTTAGTTAGGACTAACTTTAGTACTAGGTTTTAGGTGATCCTAACTTACTAATTCAACTAGTTTAGTCCCCTTAGATTAGGGTTTTTGCTTGGTTTGCCTTTGGTTGAAATTAAAGACAAGTTGAAGACAAGGTGAAGTTGCTTGAAGTTGCTTGAAGTTGCTGGGAGCTTGGATTTGCGTGTGCCTGAAGGTGTCTGATGAAGATTTAGGAGGTAGAAGACCTAGGGAGAGCCTTAGAACTAGAATGATTTCTTTCACAAACATGGAAAGCATCTTGTGCTTCCATTCCTCCCAATGACTAAAAGTCCTTCTAAGATATTCACATCCCTCCTTTGAAGGGATGAGTGGCTTTATCTGGGAAGTAGAACTTTGAGGGAACCAGACTCTCATAGTGATGAACCCTTACAGGCTTCCTTTGGTTGTCAGTAAGCTGTTTATCATTTCCACTCATTCTGTTAAATCAATTGTCTTCTGGTTTGAATATCTTGAAGGATGTTGGGCTTGAGTTTGAAGAGAAAAGCTTCATTGAAGAGTGTGGGAGAGGATGATTCCTTGAGCATTGCCATTGCAGCTGAAGCTGAAGAGCAAGAAGAATAAGTTGATACTTGAAGACCCAATGGGGATTGAATGAAGAGCTGAGGCTTGAGAAAAGAATTGAAGGATGAAGTTGACACTTCTATGTGACTGAAGATTACCCTGAGAAGCTGAAGCTTGAAGATGAAGAGGAAAGCTAGTTGATACTGGTGAGGCAAAGAGAGCTGAAGCTGGAAGACTAAGTTGATACTTATGAAGAGGATTCAATTGAGATTGAGTGAAGAGCTGAGGCTTGAAGAATAAAGGATAAGTTGACACTTGCATTGATGCACTGAAAGCCTGAGGGAATCAAGTTGATACTTGTAGCTAAGAGTGAAGCCTGAAGGTAGAGTTGACTGAAGAGCTGAAGCTTGGGGAAGAAAGAACAAGTGGATACTTATGTTTGGTGGGTTGAAACCTGGAGAAGCAGGTTGATACTTGTTATTGAAGTTGATAGCCTTGAAGGGTGATTGAAGTCTAAAGACTGGATTGCTGTTAGAAGAGCTGAAGCTTGGAATTGAAAGAGGGGTTGATCTGCTTTCTCTCTTGTCTGTTTTCTTTTCTGTGCTGATGTGCCTTGTTTGACTTGCTTGATGCATTAGAATAAGTTCATATCTAGACTGATTTTAATCTAGGAGCATGATTGCACTAGAGGTTGAGTTGCTCCCTCTGCTTGTATTTTTACTATATGGCTTTGCTTGCGGGTATTCGGTAGAGCCTAGCTCCCTTGCCCATGTGGTTTATTTTGCTTGATAGCATGTTATGTCCTCTGTATGATTGCAGTTTACTTTATTTTGCTTCATAGCATTTTATTTCCTCTGTATGATTACTGTTATTCATATCTGGCTTGAGGTCGAGATGAGCTTGTGGAGGCTGACACCCCACACACCTTTCCTCCCTCACTTGCATTGCATGCGTTTTACAGTCGTTTACTGTATTACTGTTTACTGTTTAAGCTGATGCTTTATCTGTTTCTGTTTATTATTGACATGATCCCTTAGGACTCTCATTTCCTTTGATAAGGAAGTGATGATAGAACTTTAGGTTGAAACCTATGCATGATAACTTCTAGGAGTCCCCTGTTTCAAACATCAACTATAGGATGAATCCTTGGCATGACAACATTAGGACTTGATAGTCTCCCCGTAGTTGAGCCTGTTCTCTTCTCATCTCAAAACAGCTTAAGATACAGTAATCATGAATGATTTTTTTCGTACGTTACGAGCCTTAAGCTATCGGAGAAAGGATTGTTGGAGAGTTTCTTTTCAACAGTCTGGATGTTTAGTATGGCACCCTTTGGGCGACATGCGACGCATTCACTCTCAGGTCATAGTCTTTAGTGCGATTGAAATTGCAAACACAATAAAAAACACTTCTTCCGTAAAAGACAGAAAACAAACTTCAAACCTTTTTGCCCCGTGGACCCATAAGTCAAAGGAAACCTTTTCTGAAGAAAAGAGTGTCGTTAACTCCTAGTTCTACCGCAAACAGGCTTTGTCCCTAACTGCTGGAACTGTTTGTTAACCCTACTCGATAAAACAGATGAATCTGAATCCCCGTAATCCGTAGTATCCCGAACTACGTAAGCTCTGATCTCTCATACCTGTTGAGAGTATGTAGGCACAATACTGATGTATTGGCGAGCCACCTTCCCCGTAACCCGTAGTTAGTCGAACTACGTTGACTCTGATTTCTCATTCTCTGATGAGAATACGTAGGCATAAAGCGCGACGCTTTGCCGAGTCAGTTTTGTTTTCTTTTTAAGCCAGCCTTGATAGGTAGATAGATAAACCAACTCGTCCAGTAAACACAACAAGCATGGATCCCGTCGAGTACGACGGACGTGAGGGGTGCTAATACCATCCCCTTGCGTAATCGACTCCCGAACCCAGACAATGGTTGCGACGACGTTGTCTTATACCTTTTTCGTCAGGTTTTTCCGATCGTTTCCTTTCCCGTTCTGAGGGATAAATAACAAAAGGTGGCGACTCTTCTGTTTTGCCGGCACCTTATTTTCGCGGAAGCGACAGCTGGCGACTCTGTTGGGGATCGAACCCAGAATCTCTGGTTCTCTGGTTCCCTATGCGAGTCAATCCTAGTGCTTATATGATTACTTGTTTGGTTGTGTTTATTTATCGCATCTTTATTTCCCACATTTTATTTTTAGTATGATATGATTATCTATGCTGCCGTGGGAGGGGCATTCTGATGAGTGAGAAGCCAGACCCAGGCTTGAGTGAACATAGCATTAGTTGTGGAAATTAGTGGGCGTGTGCTTGCTTGGCAGGCACTAGTGTCTCATGAAATCCACGCTCAGACGAGGTCCTCCCGGTTGACTTCTTTTTCAACCCTTTGGGTTGAGGGGGTTGTTGGTTTGGAGGATTGTCGACTCTGGGGACCGATCATTTGGAATTCAGCCGAGTGAGGCCGCTTCATGAGCTGGTGATGCCACACCTTCTGGGTATCGTATCGCCCCTCTTGAATGTCTGTGACGCTGATGACCGCATAGGATGCCGAACTTGAGTCAGTTTAGGTCCATACCTGTGAGCAGGGTTGGGTTTATTGCAGGAAACCTTAACCTTCAAACTTCCTGGTTTTCTTGATAGTGAATCAGTTTTGTTGGTACCAGAGGTTCTCATCATCAGATATATGATTGTTCTTGACAGAGCAGAGTTATGGTCCTGTATCAGATGACCTTATCTTCAGATGTGTATTTGTTCTTAACAGAGCAGGTTTATGATTGGGATCTGAGGATCTCATTATCTGATGTGTATTTGTTCTTGACAGAGCAGGTTTATGATTGGGATCAGAGGTTCTCATTTTCAGATGTTTGTTCTTGCTAGAGCAGAGTTTTGCTCCTGTATCAGAGGTCCTTATCATCAGATGTTTGTTCTTGATAGAGAAGAGTTTTGTTACTGTATCAGAGGTCCTTATTATCAGATGTTTGTTCTTGACAGAGCAGATTTATGGTCTTATGTGTGTATGTTCTTGACAGAGCAGATTTGTGGTCCGATACCAAGACTTTCTTCTTATCAGATATAGTGGTTGTTCTTGACAGAGCAGTATCGTGGTTTTGTTGATACAGAATCTCCACAGCACAATTGTCTTGATCTCCTGCTGCATGATTGCATTTTACATTGCTTTTCATACCCATTTGCATTTCATTAATGTGTGTCTGCGTTGCAGGTACCGTTTTCCCCGATCCAGGATTTCTTGCCTCCTATTGTATTGTTATGGGTTCTCTGAGGAAGACCGTGGCTTACAAGCTCCCTGCCCCTGATGTGGTTCAGCTGACCGGTTTGATTGCTTTGGCAGATGATTCTGTGAGAGATGAATTCAGAAAGTCTTACGACAAATTGCTCAGTTTGGTTCGTAAACCTTCTGCGTTCGAGTTGAATGGGTTGCACGCCCTGCTGCAGTTCTACGATCCTCCGTTGAGATGCTTTACTTTCTAGGATTTTGTTCTCGCACCCACACTAGAGGAATATGCTGATTTGTTAGGTGTACCCATCAAGAGGCAGATGCCTTTTGTTCATATGGATGCTGAGCCTAATCTGGCTAGTCTAGCTCCGTCACTTCATCTGGATGCCTCCGAGTTGGTATTGTCTAGTTGGAACAAGGTTCCCGGTTTCTCCTTGCAGTTGTTAGTGGGAAAGGCTCATCAGTGCGCCAAGAACGGATGTTGGGTCGTGTTCAACGCCATTCTCGCTCTGTGCATATATGGCATCATTTTGTTCCCCAATATGCCCGACTTTGTGGACTTCGACGCCTTCCACATCTTTGCATCAGGGAATCCAGTCCCTACCTTGATAGGAGATGTCTACCATTCCATCCACTACAAAAACGAGAACAGAAGGGGCAAGAATGTCTCATGCTGTGTACCCCTGCTCTATAGATGGCTTGATAGTCATCTACCCAAGAGGGGTCCCTTTGCTTCGTCTGCAGCCACAGCTGAGTGGTCTGAGCGCTTGATGAGTCTATCAGCGGAGGATATTGACTGGTTTGACAGAGATAGGTTGGGTACCGAGATTATCTTCAGCTGCAGTGGGTTTCTGAATGTGCCTTTGATAGGCAGGAAGGGTTGTATAAATTATAATCTGTCTTTGCTGGTCCGACAGTTCGCTTATGCTTTGAGAGCTCCGCTGAAGGATGAAGAGGTGCAGGAATCTCTGTACCTCACTGGTCTTCTAGAGGGGGACATGTTATCTAAGCTTCAGCATGCTTGGAATGGTATCAGTAAGCGGGGAAAGCCTTTGCTGGGGAAAAGCAATAGTCAAGCCTACGCTCCATATGTGACTTGGATCAGAGCCAGAGCAGATGCTATAGGGATGCCGTTTCCTCCTGCAAAGCCAGAAAGCCCTCCGGTGATCGAAGAGCCTACCACTGTGCCTATTCAGCAGCATAATCGGGTGTTAGTTGAGAGAGATGAATTGAAGAGGGCAAATGAAGAATTGGAGAAAGAATTGGCTCAGCTCCGAAGCGAGAGAAGCGAGGCCGTTCATTCCTTCAAGAGGCAGACAGAGCTGGTGAACCAGTTGGGGACAGATCTGACTAAGCAGATAGCTGAGCGCGAGCGCTTGGGTCGAGACTTCAAAGCTGTCAACGATGTACTGGCCACGAAGAAGCAACACTTGGACGAAGCGTATCGGAGGATATCCGAGTTCAATCAGCACTGGAAGGCCACCCTAGCCAACAGGAAAGAGCGGGAGGATAAGCTGATGCAACAGATCTCCAAGCTGAAAACCCAGGTAAAGGCTAGTGAGAAGAGGTTTGACGAAGAAACCGCTCGCAGATATGCCGCTGAAGGCCAGCTCAACAAAGCTCTTGCTAACCTGAAGGAGCGCAAACTGACGTTTGAATCCAAGAAACGGAAGCTAGAAGATTGTTTCGGCGAAGGAGCATGGGAAGATTCGGTCGAAGGTCTTCAATATACCATTATGCAGAGGGAGTTACTCGTCGAAGGGTTGCTCACTCGGCCTGATCATTCAGAAACGAAGAGGTTGTTAGAAGAGTTTCACACCCGTGGCCGTGCTTGACTATTTGTATTCCTTTTGTTTGATCATCGTTGTATGCTGGCCATCACCAGGCTTGTTGGTTGAGGTCATGCTATTGATTCATCTTGTATTCACTGATGTGGTGTACTGCCTTGATGGGCTTTCTTCATATATATGAGATGTTATTTCCATGACTGGACTCGGACTTCTTATTATCAGCACTGGCACTCAGGCACTAGGATCGGGGAAAATCTCCCTAACGCACAGACACCCGTTTGCATTTGGATGAAGCATTTGCATAACGAGCACTTTGTCGTTTTTTCCTAACCCTTTTGTGTTTTCAGGTTGTTTCAGGTTGTGCCAGGATTGATCAGAGACCTATCCACCGCTATCCGACCAGAGCAAATCAAACCAGAATCCTGGAGCAAGTGCAAACTGATGTTCAGGAACTCTACGAAAGAATGGATCCCTTCATGGAGCTCATGCAAGCAGTCGCCAATGGCCAGGATCAGCTCAGAACTTTGGTTCAGCCTCTGATTTCAAGGGTCGATAGCAATGGCGTACTCCATGGTGGGACCGTACCTATTCCTCCACCTGTGGAAACTCCTTAGAATGGCGTCCCCGTGACCGAGGGGAATGGCAGTGCCAACGGCAATGTGATAGCTAACATGGGACTCAATGGCAATACGACGGGTGTCGGTAATGGGAGTCTTGAAGCTAACGTCAATGTTGGACTGGGCAACGGCAATGCAGGTGTCGGGAATCTGTTTGGGCCTCAGCCGTGGTTAGAAGATCGTCAGGACGATGTGTTCTCTCAGAGAGGTGCTGAAGGGGAACTGACTGCTGAAGCACGTCTAAGGTTCAAGGCACTCGAGGATAAGATGAGAAATATCAAGAACCAGAACACCCTGGGTGTTGATATGTCCAAGTTGGGACTGATTGCTGATTTCAAGGTGCCTCCCAAGTTCAACGTACCTGACTTTGAAAAGTACAAGGGCACCACTTGCCCTCGCGTCCACCTGAGATCATATTACCGGAAAATGTCAGCTCATTCTGATGACGAGAAGTTGCTGATGCACTTCTTTCAGGATAGTCTGTCCGAACCCTCCCTGGAATGGTACATGAGTCTGGAACCTACCAGTGTGCGCACGTGGAAGGACCTTTCTGAAGAATTCGTGCACCACTACCAATACAATAGCGACTTGGCCCCGAACCGAGTCCAACTACAGAATCTGTCGCAAAGGAACAACGAAGGGTTCAAGGAATACGCCCAGCGGTGGCGTGAGTTGGCAGCTAGGGTTCAGCCGCCGATGGTTGAACGTGAGCTTGTGCAAATGTTCGTAGCCACCCTCCCAGGGGTTTATTATGAGAAATTGGTCAGGGGTATGTCCGGAACCTTCTCAGATCTCATTATCACGGGTGAGCACATCGAAAACGGGATCAAACTGGGGAAAATTCAAGGTGATTTGTCCTCAGCTGGAGGAGGCGGAAAGAAACCTTATGGTGGTAAAAGACGGGAAGGAGAAACGAGCGTCGTGACCAACGCTCGAAGGAAGGGTAAAGGCCCTCACCAACAGGTGGCCAGCATAACTATTCCAGCAGTTCAGCAGCCACAGCAGCAGCAACCGAATCAACAAGGGTACAGAAAGTATCAGAATAGGGCACCTCTGTTGAGCCATCACCTCGAGACTCCGCCCATGTCGTACGCTCAACTATTGCAGACTCTGCTCCAACTACAGTTGATCCAGAAGAGAACCCTGGCTCCCTTGACAGGGGCACCTCCGCCAGGTTATGACGCGAATGCAACTTGTGAGTTTCACTCAGGGGCACTAGGCCACACAATAGAGAATTGCAAAGCCTTCAAGCACAAGGTACAGGACATGGTGGACGCTAAGATCATCAACTTCTCGGATAATGTGCCAAACGTCACGAAGAACCCTATGCCGAATCACAGGGGAGTGGAGTAAACGCAATTATTGAAGACGAGAGTTCGGATTTGTTAACTGACGTCAGAGATCTGAAGACGCCGCTTAACTTCGTTAAAGCTAAGCTGATGAAAAGAGGTTTCTTTCCAGGTTGTGGAGAGCTATGTATGGGCTGCGCGACAAGTCCTGATGGATGTGAACAGTTGATAGAGGGGATCCAAAATCTGATGACTGAAGGGATTTTACAGTTTAGCCGGAGGGCCGAATGTGGATCGGGAGAGATAATGCTGAAGCAAGATGACGAGGTTGCCACCATCACCATCCCTCGCCAGACGATAACTATTTCTGCACCCAGGCCATCCACAATTACCATCACCAAAGCTGGGCCGATACCGTTTGAAAGCACTAATGCTGTCCCATGGCATTACGGGGCGGAAGTCTACTGCAACGGACAGAAGTTGGAACTAGAACTGGTTGGGTCGTCTGTGGAGAACCTTACGGGAATTAGCGGAATCACTCGCAACGGAAGAGTGTTTGCACCACCAGAGGTCGTGGCAGACAAAGCGGACAGAGCTGATGCAACTGATAAAGGGAAGAGTAAAGTCGTCGAAGAGATCCCTCGTGGGGTAGAAAAAGACTTACTCGTTAAAGACGCCGAGGAATTTATGAGGTTGATCTCCATCAGACACCCTCAAAGATTTCCATCCTGAATTTGTTGTTGTGTTCTGAAGCACACCGCAACGCGCTGCTGAAGGTGTTGAACGCCGCATATGTACCGCAGGAAATATCGGTAAACCAGCTGGAAGAGGTCGTAGCCCACGTGAATGCTGGAAATGGGTTAGGGTTCACTGACCTAGAGCTGACGCTGAAGGGGAGGAACGACAATAGCGCCCTGCACATCTCGATAGAGTGTAGGGGAACGATTATGTCTCACGTGTTGGTGGACACGGGGTCGTCACTCAATGTTCTTCCGAAGAAGGCATTAATGAAGTTAGATACTCACGGAGTGATTTGCACACCCAGTGATCTGGTTGTGAAGGCGTTCGATAGAACCAAACGCCATGTTTTCGGGGAGGTGACCCTGCCAATCCATGTCGGGCCGGAAACATTCAACGCAGTCTTTTACATTATGGACATCATGCCTGCCTACAGCTGTCTCTTGGGCCGGCCGTGGATCCATGCTGCTGGAGCCGTGACCTCCACGTTGCACCAGAAACTCAAGTATGCTGTCGGAGGTAGCATCGTGACTGTGTGTGGCGAGGAAGACATAATGGTGAGCCATTTGTCGTCCTTCAAGTATGTTGAGATGGATGGGGAAATCCACGAAACCCTATGCCAAGCGCTCAAAGCTGTTAAAGTCAAGGACGTAGCGCCTGCAATCACTGAAAATCCAGAGATGACTCTCTCTTCCTTCAAGGAAGCCCGAGCCGTTGTTCAGGCCGGAGCTACCCCAGGCTGGGGACGAATTTTGGAGATACCTAACAAGCAAGACAAGTTTGGGTTGGGATATTCTCCTGGAGCTGAAGCCTCCTCTTCTGGCAGTGCGTCGCGAGGTAAAGGGTCGATCCAGTTTACCAGTGGCGGGGTGATATTTGAAAGCGTCAACACAGTGTCTGAAGACAGCGGAGACAACGAATGCGACTTAGACTCTTGGATCCAGCCAAGCAAGCCAGGCGAGAGCCTCAACAATTGGTCCGTCAAGGATATCATCCAGATTGCAAGCGAAGAGTAATGATTTACTTTTTCCAATCATTGTACAACCCTATGTCCTACCCGGGGCATAGTGGTTTTATTGTCAGGGCCTTGTTTGATTATGTACATGCATTTTATCAATAAATCAAAAGGCGTTTTTCTTCGTATTCAAATATTGTGATCTCTGTTATTCCTATTTTATATTTGTTTTGAAAAACAATAAAATGGCAATAGGGTTTGTGCTAACCTGCATATTCTTGTCTTAAGCTTAACCCTTGTTATTGCAGGATCCACATAGCAGATGACATCGACTCTGGACCTTCTACGAATCACTTCGACTTCGATTGCCCGATCTATCAAGCCGAAGAAGAGATTGATGAAGACGAAGACCTTCCCGAAGAGTTGGCCCGCTTGTTGAAACAAGAAGAGAAAGTTATTCTGCCTCATGAAGAGGAGATCGAGATTGTGAATCTGGGTTCTGAAGAACTTGTCAGGAACGTCAGGATAGGGGCTGCATTGCAGAGTGATGTCAAGCAGAGATTAGTCGAGATGCTGAGAGAGTATAGTGACGTCTTTGCTTGGTCATACGAGGATATGCCCGGACTTGACACTGACATCGTGGTCCATCACTTGCCGCTGCGAGAAGATTGTCCTCCCGTTAAACAGAAGCTTAGGAGGACGCGACCATATATGGCCGTTAAGATCAAAGAAGAAGTGCAGAAACAGCTTGATGCTGGCTTCTTAGCGGTTACTACTTACCCTCCGTGGGTCGCCAACATAGTGCCTGTACCGAAGAAGGACGGTAAGGTACGCATGTGCGTCGATTATCGGGATTTGAATAGGGCGAGCCTTAAAGATGATTTCCCGCTGCCTCATATTGATGTGTTGGTCGACAATACAGCTCAGTTCTCCGTGTTTTCGTTCAAGGATGGCTTCTCCGGTTACAATTAGATCAAGATGGCGCCGGAGGACATGGAGAAAACTACGTTTATCACTCCCTGGGGAACATTTTGCTACAAGGTAATGCCTTTTGGTCTAAAGAACGCAGGGGCCACTTACCAACGAGCAATGGTTACTTTGTTTCATGATATGATTCATCATGAGATTGAAGTCTATGTTGATGACATGATTGCGAAGTCCCAAACGGAGGAGGGACATCTGGTCAATTTGCTGAAGCTTTTTGAGAGGCTTAGGAAGTTCAGGTTGAGGCTGAATCCTAACAAGTGTACTTTCGGAGTAAGGTCTGGAAGGTTACCGGGGTTTATCGTGAGTGAAAGAGGCATCGAGGTTGATCCTGCGAAGATTAAAGCGATCCAAGAAATGCCAGTGCCAAAAACAGAAAAAGAAGTCTGTGGTTTCTTGGGCAGAATAAACTACATTGCAAGGTTTATCTCTCAGCTCACGGCCACGTGTGAACCGATGTTCAAACTGCTAAAGAAAGATCAGGCGATTATCTGGAACAAGGAATGCCAGAAGGCATTTGACAAGATAAAATAGTATCTGCAGGAGCCTCCGATATTGATACCCCCAGTGGCCGGAAGACCATTAATCATGTACTTGACAGTTCTTGAGAATAGTATGGGGTGTGTTCTCGGTCAGCACGACGAGACGGGCAGAAAGGAGCATGCCATTTACTACTTGAGTAAAAAGTTCACAGACTGTTAATCTCGTTACTCGATGCTGGAGAAAACGTGTTGTGCACTAGCCTGGGCTGCCAAACGTTTACGACAATACATGCTCAATCACACGACCATGCTAATTTCGAAGATGGATCCGATCAAGTACGTCTTCGAGAAGCAAGCGCTTTCGGGCAGGATTTCCAGATGGCAAATGGTGTTGACGGAATATGACATTCAGTACGTTTCCCAGAAGGCCATCAAGGGCAGCGTATTGTCTGAGTACCTTGCCGAACAGCCGATCCAGGACTATCAGCCGATGAAATTTGAATTCCCTGATGAGGATATCATGTTTCTCAAAGCAAAGGATTACGATGAACTGTTGCCCGACGAGGGGCCAGATAGGAAATCCCAGTGGAAATTGATATTTGATGGGGCGTTTAACTCTTATGGAAGTGGCATTGGGGCAATCATCACGACTCCCCACGGATCCCACATCCCGTTCACTGCGAGACTGACGTTTCCGGTCACCAATAACGAAGCGGAGTACGAAGCATGCATCATGGGTCTAGAAGAAGCAATTGATTTGAGAATCAAGAACCTAGATGTATATGGTGACTCGGCGCTTGTGATCAACCAGATTAAAGGGGAGTGGGAGACTCGTCAATCGAATTTGGTGTCGTACTGTCGCTACTGCGAAAATCGGCGCCGACTGACAAAAGAGTCGCCACCGTGCGTTATTTATCCCACAGGAGGGAAAGGAAACTCTCGAAGTAAACCTCGCAAAAACGGGGAAAGGTATGGTCATCGCAACCAAAACCTGGGTTTGGGATTCGGTTACGCAAGGGGAAGGTATTAGCACCCCTCACGTCCGTCGTACTCGACGGGATCCACGCTTGCTTGGGTTGCCTAAAGGATGAAAAACAATCTATCTACGACTGCTAAATCTAAACGGAAGGGAATTGACTCGATAGAGCGTCGCATTCTATGCCTACGTATTCTCAAGAGAGAAAGTCAGAGTCAACGTAGTTTGGGACTACGGGGAAATTGGCTCGCCAAGACATCGCGTCTTGTGCCTACGTACTTCCAAACTGCATGGAAGATCAGAGCTTACGTAGTTCAGACTAACTACGGCTAACTGGGCGCTCTCATGCAGCAGTGAGAAATTCAACTGGTTTTAAAGGTACGGGAACCTATGGAAAAACTACGGTCTGGTCTCAAATGCACTCGGGCAGGAGAGAAAAAGGGTTACAATCAGTCGTCAACGGGAAATTCTCGATCACACAGCAGCGAGAGAACAGAAAGTCAGTTGTTAGTGTGTTCGCTAGGATATCGCATTCTATGCCTACATATCCTCGTCTGGTACGAGGAATCAGAGCAGCTGTAGTTCGGCTACTTCGGGACCACAGCTCAAATCTCATTTTATTAACATTCTGAAAAATGGTTACAATGGGTGAATACTGAAAACAAATCTCCTAGGAAATACTATCCTATCCTATCCTGAAAAAATCAAATGAAAAAGTCCCCTAACAAGTGGACTTCTAAGCTATCTCTAAAAGGGTAAAATATCTCTATGAAAAAAAATACACTATAAAAAATATTAAGTCTACTTTAATATTTTTTCTCTTTTTCTCAATGTTTCTTTTTCAAAGTTCTTTTTTTCAAAATACTTTTCCATATATTTTTTCATATTCTTTTCTATATATTTTTCTCCACTATTTTTCCTTTTCAAAATATTTTTCATATATTTTCTTTTTTTCTATTCTCTTTCAATATTTCTTTTTTTTTTTTATATATTCTTTTTCCATTTTTTTCAATATCTTTTCTTTTGATATTTTTTCAATATTTTCTTTTTCTTCTTTATTTTTTATTCCTAAACAAAATAAAGAAAAAAAATACAAAGGGGAGGGGTAAAACTGCTACAGGGGGTAAGCAGAAACAAAAAAAAATCAAAAAAAAGGGCTCAGCCCATAAGCAGCTCACAACAAAAAAACAGAAACCCAGGGAGGGGGGTGTACGGATGCGAATCAGGGTGTATGCTAGCAGCAACGATCACGTGGGCTCAGGCCCAGAGTCCGGCAAAAAACACACGGAGGGGGTGTGGATCCAAAAAGACGTAGTTGGGCCTGAGGCCCACGACCTTCCCAGCCTACCTTCCTCCTCACTCTCTCAACTTCCTCTCTGAAAACCCTAATCCCTATCTTCATCCTCACCGCCGCCGTCATCTTCCATCCTCCCCATCTCTGAGACCTCCTTCTCTCCAATCTATCTCCATCTCACTCTCTCAAACTTTCACCCTTGTTTCCTAACTTCGTTCACCCAAACACCACTAGCGATCTGGGAAATGTTCTGGAAGAATCTTGAAGTAATGGCGAAGGGAAGTCGTGTTCGAAGCTTGTTGAACGTATCTGAAGATTTCTGGAGATGAAGTCGTTCGCTGAGGTTCTTGAAGGATCCACATGCACGAAGTTGCTTGATGGACTTACAAGATCGGATGGAATTGATGAACGATGTTGAACGCTTTGGAAAATGCATGAAGATCTGGAGGATTTGTGATGTTTGTTGAAGTTTGTAGTTGGAAAATGAAGATTTCGCATCTGTTTGTTGAAACGAAGAACTTCTGGAAAACGGTCTTGTTGAAGATTGAGTTTCTGAAAAACGTTCTGGGGAAATGCTTGATGAAGTGATGAAGATTCTTGCTACAACTTGTTTTCGGGGACTGTTCTTGAAGACGGTTGAGCATTGTTGTTGATGTTCTTCTGGAGATGGAAGACATCCTGGAGAGATCACGAAGAAGATCGATGAACGTTCGTATCTTGAATGATGCTTATAGATGAATCTTTCTGGGGTGGATGTTCTTGCGTGGAGATCTGGGAGTTTTCTGGAGATTTGATCTTGAGGAGGAACACGATAATGATGATGAAGTTGGTAGTTTCTGGAAAAATCACGGCAGTTGTGTTGAATGGATCAGAGGAGGAAGATGAATGTTGAGAGAAGAAGGATGAAGTTCTGGGTTTTTTTGCATTTCCGGTGACCGGTACGGTGGCCGGAAGGAGTTACAGTCGCCGGCGATGAACGGTTAGGGTGGTCGGACGAGATCAGGTGCGGTGGTCACCGGACTTTGCATGTAGTCCGGTGAGGGAGGAGGTGGTGCCACGTGGTGAGGTGAGTGGAGGGTGAGTTGCTGCATGCAGGACGCGTGGAGTGTGCGTGGCATGGAGAGAGAGAATCTGAGAGTGATGTGGCGTGTGTGGAACGAATAACGTGGGGTCCTCTCCTTTGCAACACGTGGAGCTGAGACTATATAGGGCTGAGAATTTTTCTGGAATATTCTGGACTATGCTGAAGTGAATTGGGCTTTGTGGACCTGCGAACTTGGGATTCTGAACTGGATATTGCCTGATTGAGGCCCAAATGAAAATGGCAATGAACCTCCAAAAAAAACTGCATTAAACGGTTAGAAAACAAAAATGGGATTAACAGTTACCACTAATTAAAATTGTTAGTCTATCCTAATTAAATCAAACTCTAATTGACCTCTAAACAAAATTAACACTCTAATCTATTTAATATTCTAACCAAATCTAAAAAGATTAAAACTATTAAAACTATATTTTCCTATTAATATTCTATTAAAATCTATAAAAAAAACAACTATATTATTTCTATATTAATTAAAATCTATTAAAAATATTAAAAACCTATTAATATTCTATATCTAAAAAAATATATTCAAAATTCAATTAATATTCTAAAAGAGAAATCTATTAATATTCTATATTAATCTAAAAATGATTAAAAAATCTAATAAAACCATAATAATGGCCAATTAAATCTAGAAAAATCACAACAATTCCCGAGGGAACAACAATAGCATCGAACGGTAAATAACACTGCGAGAGCACACCAAAATAGCCGGTAAAAATCAACGGACACCGAAATATCCCTAAAAACAACGATTCTATCTATCTAAACTGATTAAAAACATCTAAGACTCGAGACGAGAGCTGTGATCCCGATAAAATCAAAACGAATGAAAAATGCACCGTATGCGATATGCAGATGCGAATGCGGTCATGCGTCGAAACATAGGACCAGATACGGGACCCGGTTGGTCAAATTTTAGGGTGCAACAGCTGCCCCTATTCAAGCAGCTTGGACCTGAATGGTTGAAGAGCGCCCAGCCTTTAATTATTCAAAGGTAGAAGATGGTTGAATACAAATGGAACCCTGAAATTTGCCAACCGCAGAAATAAACTGCACTACTGCTTGAATAACAACATCTGCTGACTGGATCTGGTTGTTACGGCAACAACCACCCAATCATCTGATAAAACCACGGACCTTGACCGACCACCTCTGTTGGGGTGACTTGGAAATGTCGGAACCTGAGTGTTCAACGAGCACAAAATTTGAATCTTTCTACGCAATTTGCCGGAGTCTGAGCCCTCAACGCAATAACAGGATCACACCAAAAATGAATATCTATCGGAGTCGGGATGCTCAACGTAATAACTGGGACCAAAATGCTTGACAAACTATAGGAGCCCGGATACTTAAGGTAAACAACAATCGGAGCCACAAACTCAACGAACAACCATTATCGGAGTCGGAACACTCAACTAACAAACATCATTAATAATCAGAGTCGGAAAACTCAACGAACAAACATCGGAGCCGGAAAACTCAACGAACAACCATCATCGGAGTCGGAGAACTCAACGAACAAACATCATCAATTATCGGAGTCGGAACACTCAACGAACAACCATCATCGGAGTCGGAGAACTCAACGAACAAACATCATCAATTATCGGAGTCGGAACACTCAACGAACAACCGGAGCCAGCACGCTCAACGTCACATCTATCGGAGCCAGCAAACTCAACGAATAACCGTTAATCATCGGAGTCAGAACACTCAACGAACAAACATCATCGGATTCGGGGAACTCAACGAACAAACATCATCAATTATCGGAGTCGGAACACTCAACGAACAAACATCGGAGCCGGAAAACTCAACGAACAACCGGAGCCAGCACGCTCAACGTCACATCTATCGGAGCCAGCAAACTCAACGAACAACCGTCAATCATCGGAGTCAGAACACTCAACGAATAAACATCGGAGCCGGAAAACTCAATGAACAAACATCATCAATTATCGGAGTCGGAACACTCAACGAACAACCGTCAATCATCAATTATCGGAGTCGGAACACTCAACGAACAAACATCGGAGCCGGAAAACTCAACGAACAACCATTATCGGAGTCGGGGAACTCAACGAACAAACATCATTAATAATCGGAGTCGGCACACTCAACGTCACCTCTATCGGAGCCATCAAACTCAACGAACAACCGTCAATCATCGGAGTCAGAACACTCAACGAACAAACATCGGAGCCGGAAAACTCAATGAACAACCATCATCGGAGTCGGAGAACTCAACGAACAAACATCATCAATTATCGGAGTCGGAACACTCAACGAACAAACATTGGAGCCGGAAGACTCAACGAACAACCGTCAATCATCGGAGTCAGAACACTCAACGAACAAACATCGGAGCCGGAAAACTCAATGAACAACCATCATCGGAGTCGGAGAACTCAACGAACAAACATCATCAATTATCGGAGTCGGAACACTCAACGAACAACCATCATCGGAGTCAGAGAACTCAACGAACCAACATCGGAGCCGGAAAACTCAACGAACAACTGTCAATCATCGGAGTCAGAACACTCAACGAACAAACATCATCGGAGTCGGGGAACTCAACGAACAAACATCATTAATAATCGGAGTCGGAACACTCAACGAAACATCGGAGCCGGAAAACTCAACGAACAACCATCATCGGAGTCGGGGAACTCAACGAACAACCATCGGAGCCGGAAAACTCAACGAAACAACCGGAGCCAGCATGCTCAACGTCACATCTATCGGAGCCAGCAAACTCAACGAACAACCGTCAATCATCGGAGTCAGAACACTCAACAAACAAACATCATCAATTATCGGAGTCGGAACACTCAACGAACAACCATCATCGGAGTCGGAGAACTCAACGAACAAACATCGGAGCCGGAAAACTCAACGAACAACCGTCAATCATCGGAGTCAGAACACTCAACGAACAAACATCGGAGCCGGAAAACTCAACGAACAACCATCATCGGAGTCGGGGAACTCAACGAACAAGCATCATCGATTATCGGAGTCGGAACACTCAACGAACAAACATCATCAATTATCGGAGTCGGAACACTCAACGAACAAACATCGGAGCCGGAAAACTCAACGAACAACCGTCATCGGAGTCGGGGAACTCAACGAACAACCGTCAATCATCGGAGTCAGAACACTCAATGAACAACCATTATCGGAGTCGGGGAACTCAACGAACAAACATCATCAATTATCGAAGTCGGCACATTCAACGAACAAACAACATCAATTATCGGAGTCAGAACACTCAACGAACAAACATCGGAGCCGGAAAACTCAACGAACAAACATCATCGGTTATCGGAGTCGGAACACTCAACGAACAAACATCGGAGCCGAAAAACTCAACGAACAACCGTCAATCATCGGAGTCAGAACACTCAACGAACAAACATCATCAATTATCGGAGTCGGAACACTCAACGAACAACCATCATCAATTATCGGAGTCAGAGAACTCAACGAACAAACATCATCAATTATCGGAGTCGGAACACTCAACGAACAACCATCGGAGCCGGAAAACTCAACGAACAAGCATCATCGATTATCGGAGTCGGAACACTCAACGAACAAACATCGGAGACGGAAAACTCAACGAACAACCGGAGCCAGCACGCTCAACGTCACATCTATCGGAGCCAGCAAACTCAACGAAACAACCGGATCGTAGCATAGTCTACTGGGGATACTCTGGAAAATGACCGCCTAACACCTGTATCGATACCAAGTGACCACTTCTGAAATTTGATTTTATGAAAGCCACGTGCCAATGCACAACAAACTTGAAGAAAACATCCCGCTGACCGGGTACAACAACGCCTCAATTGGCAACTCTATGAGGGATATAATAAACTGAACTATATCACACGTCTCCTGGTGAGACCTCGATTGTCTAGTAACATCTGAGCTTTAGAACTCCATACTCTTATTGAGAACCAAACCTGAAAGCAAAAGGTCAATCAACCTGATCGATGCTTCAAAATGCATATGTTTGGCAATGGCGTAATGCTCCATACAGTATGGAAATGCTACGCGTTTTTGTTCGGTGGATGCAAATATGACACTATATGCCGATGCGAATATGACACTATATGCCGATGCAAATATGACACTATATGCCGATGCAAATGCAGGCTCGAGCTGCTGGGAAAAGCTCTGACGAGCTTGCTTCATCAATTCTGCCGTTGAGGACGAACACCACCGTACTGGGAAATGGACGGGTATCACAAAGTATTATGGCAAAATAAATGCCCGAACATACAAACAACTCTGCTGGGGAGAGCTTTAACCTTTGATTTCCAATGGGAGGAAAGAACCACACTTGCTGGGAAGAGAGAACTCCGCTGGGGGGAAACGACTCTCTTGGGGAAACTATAACTGACTCCGCTGGGGGAGAATAAAGGACCCTACAGGGAAAGGTGAACTGTCTGAATACAGCTCACAAATATTAATCTTCTGCGGCTAAACCACTCTTCTTGAGATAAGGAATCCTTCTGGGGGACACCACACCGTCTGAATACAGCCTTCAATCTTGGAATCGCCAATTCTGCCAAGGATAAACGATTTTGCTAGAGAATGCCCTTTGAATAAGCTGCGACTAGCTGGGGAATTTGATCCTTCTTCAGCGAGGAACATTGTCATCGTTGAAGCGCGACCTGCATGGAGATTCACTTCACATAACGATCAAGTCTTTCCGTTACGAGTTTCTGGCCAAGGCTCTTCAATCTCTGTACCCTGACGGTTAGATCTGAATTGTTTCTGCACGTCAAACCCCAAAAGAGTGTCCCAACAACATCTTTTGTTTTTTTTAGGGTGTTCTGCCTCGGTCTTGTGATAATCTTTTGCCCCTAATCGACTGATTCGTGGAGTAATGCCCCTAGCCGCGAGAGATTTGCCGAATCTCGACCTAATTGCCCCTGATTCTGAGATGGCTGACTTTACTGGGGGATAAACGAGCGCGCCAAGTATGGTTGGACCTCTGTACATCCGTGGTGGGTCATACACGCCTGATGCTGGACAATATCCGGTCTAAATTCATGACTCCTAGTAGAAGGGTCACGATTTCCTGCAATTTGTCTCAAACTGGAATATTGGCTGAATCTACTCAATTAGCTCTGAGTAACGCTGATGACATTGAGAAGAACAATTCTTTCGCCTCTGTTATGCCCCGGCCTGCAGGAACCTCTGTGGGATAGTCTAAAAATCTGTACCCTGACGGTTTGATATGAACTGCCCCAACATTCTGAACTTCCGCGAGATACTTCGAATCAAATAAAGAATAATCCCTGCACTCTTGGGATGGCATGCCCCTGTCTATAATGACTTTGCCTCAATCTGGTTCTTGGTAAAACCCACTCTGAACCGAAAGCACCTTGCTAAAATACGACCTTGCGATGGCTCACCCCGGTGTTTGCACGACAAAAGGACTCCCTCAATTCAACAACTATCAACATAGTGACTTGCCCCTGGACGAGCGTTGAGCGACTTAACCCGCCCTGATCCAACATAGCATTCTGGATAACTGCCCCTGATTGGCTCTCGAGAAGATTCGCTTCTGATCAACCTCTGCCCCCATAATCAACTGATGCTTCGGGACTTTTCCTCAGACTAATTGATTCCGAACTCTCTGGAAGTCAATGCCCCAGATTCACAGGGTTTCACAACATTCACCATTCTGATCCAGACTGTTGAATTATTCAATCCTGTTTGATTATTCCCTCTTGGAATTTCTTTCCTGTCAACTACTAACCTGCAAGTAAAAATCGTCTGTTCACGAATGGTAATTTTAATGCAATGTTTATGCAAATTTTGAAAGTTTTGTGCTGTCACTCATTTATGTGTCATGATTGTGAGTGACGAATGAACCAAAGTTCAAACGTAGTGCTTATGTGATCAGTGAAAAATACAACAAGGATATGACTAGCAAATCAAGAGGGAGTCAGGTTACTCAACCTTACCGTAATGCGCTTTCAGAATAAGCCTTGTCTCAATTAGGTCTTTTAAGGGTTGTATCGTGGTCGGGTTCACGGTTCGTGAAACAAAGGATATTTGGCTCAAATTTTGATTTGTACCCACCCCTTCTACGTGATGACCTCCGATCCTAAAGTTCAGTTAGCCTGGCACAAGCGCTCGCCTCTTCGAGAGGTATGTTTAATGGTAAGGACCATGGCTAAGGAAAACTCACAAGGTTTTCGGAGGGACAGTTACTCCTTTTTCGTTTTCGGTGTCTGGATACACGACTTTGTGACTTGCTGGGGATCTATTTTTTCTATCCCTTCTTTTCGTTCTTGTGATTCCCTAATTTTTGCCTGGACTGACTCCTTTTGAGTTCTTTTCGATTTTTTCGTTTGAAGTCCAGCGAGATGCCCTAATTTTTGCCTAAGTATTAGCCTTCCAGCTTTTTCTTTTTCTTTTTACTTAGCGGGCTTTCTTTTTCTCCTTTTTTCCTTGGAACAAAGTCATGTGACACTGGCTGTCTTGATTGCTCCGAAAGGATTGTAACTGCCTTACTCCTGATTGGTGAGGTTTAACCATTGTGGTTGGCAATGTGCGACCTCTTGAGAGGTATAAACTGATTGGTCCTCGAAAGATAACACTCCTCTGTAAGACTTGAATGCTCGGTCAAGCTAACTGACAACTACCCTGCCCCGGGTTAAGATGTGAGGGTTTAAAAGTCTGAAAAAACTTCTACTTCCTGGCTCGAAGTGGTTAACAAGGGATTCTCTTCCTTATCTCTCCGGTGTTTAGGGGATTTGAAACAATGCCTTGTACGTCATCGGTACGGTCTTATCTGAAAGCATACGATCATCGGTTATGAATTTATTTCGTCATCCTCCCTCCAACCTTTGCTAGTCACAGTGATAAAGTGGAGTAAATAAAATGCAATTGTCAATGCAATGCAGTAAATGAGCGACAGCGACATGATTAATTCAGAAAATGCATAGTCACTTTATCAATATTACCATTCGAAAACAATCAATATTTACAGCAAGTAGTAACTAACAGAAAAGAAACTACAAATGCAAATGATATGAAGTCCGAGGACTGCCAATGCTGAGGGTGCCTGCCTGTCTGGGTCACTAGCTTTTGCTGGGGAATACCTTCCGAGTCTATGAACTTAGACAGCTGAGCGGTTGGTATGAACAAACAGAAACCCTTCTCGAAAGGAAATGCAATCCTGGTCGATCAACTGCTGTACCTTCGCCTGAAATGCTTTACAATCTTCCGTTGCATGCCCTGGAGAGCCACCATGGTAACCACATTGAACTTGGGGATTGTACCCAGGAGGGTAAGGTTCTGGCACGGGCTTGAGAGCTTTCGGCTCCACCAAATAACTCTGGACCAACTGTGGCAAAAGCTGACTGTACAGCACAGGAACTGGGTGAGAAGGAGCTTTCCTTCGTTCCAAGTTGCTACAAGGTCGATTCTTATTCTGATGTTGAGTCTGATAACCTCGGTCACGAGTTCGCTGATTTGCAAGGGAAGCGACATAAGACTCCTGATATGGTGCCCTAGGCACGGTTGTCTGTTCAGAATAACAAGACACAGAAGATACTGACCGCTGAGAAGACGAAGAACCAACAAAATTCACTGATTCGCTTCGAGGATATTCAACCTTTGGCATAACTGCATTGATCACAGCTCCTTCTTCATTCTGATAGTCATAAAGAGATTCAGCTTCACTAGCCTGACTGTTTGACGTAACTCCAAGCATTCTTTCAAGGTACGGACTCTCCAGGGAGTGTACAAACATGCTCATTAACTCTCGTCTTGAAGCGGTGGTTGCACTCTAACAGCAAATTCTCTCCATCTCTGAGCATATCTCCGCATAGGTTCATTGTTCTCTTGAGACAATCCTTGCAACTGCATGCGACTAGGAGCCATATACAGGTTGTAATCGTACTGCTTAAGGAAATTTCTGGATAAATCCACCCATGATCGAATCTGATTATTCTTTAACCGCACATACCACCTCAAAGATGCCTCAGTCAGACTATACTGAAAGCAATGGATCATCAATTTGTCATCTCGCACAAGCGAAGTCATTCTTCGACAGAACATCATCAAATGCAGCTTCGGACAGCTATCTCCCATGTACTTTTCAACTTCTGGCACTTTGAACTTGTAAGGCAACACCAGGTCAGGAACCAAACACATGTCTGCAGCATTCAGGTTAACAGCATATTTGACTTCCAAAGCTTTCATTCCCTCTTCCAACGCTCGGAGTTTTCTATCCGTCTCAAGAGCTCTCGGATCTTCGGTCCTGGCTATTGGAATATATCTTTGGTAATTCATCACAGGGAAACCAACACCTTGATTGTTAACAGGAGGAGGACGTTCATTTCGGGTAACAAACTGCTCATGTCGATCTTGGTTCTCACCAGAAGGTTGTACAACTTGGTTTGCAGTAACGTTGTTCACTTGCGGGAAGTCTTCCATGGAATCATACAGAGGGTTAGACATCATAGTGAACCCCGTCAAGGTATTAGGGGACTGGAGATTGCCTTCAGACATAGCCACCAATAATCTTCAGCTGGCTTCAATGCTTGATTCTGCTCAAATCTACTCAACCCCTAGGTCAGTCTTCTGACACTCAACAGCTGCTCAGCCCAAACTTCGGGTAATCACCTTCAGGAAACAAAGGCTGGATCAGAGCTCTGGCTAACTGGAGGATGATATGCAATATGATGCAACACTGATATGCACATGATATGCAAGATGCAACAAACAACGGGACCACAACCCCCACACAAATCTGAATACTGCTGCGCTGCTGACGGAGTACGTTCTCTCTAAAGAGAAGACCAAAATAACGAGTAGGTTGGAAGTCAAGGTTTCCTGCACAATAACCCCCCCCCCCCCCCCCACTCACAGGTATGGACCTATATCTGACAAGGTACGACATCCTATGCGGTTGTCAGCGTCACAGACTTTCAAAACTGACGATACGATTCCCAGAAGGAGTGGCATCATCAAGTCTTGAAGAGGCCTCACTTAGCTAACTTCCAAATGATCGGTTCCCAGAGTCGACAATCCAACTAACCAGCAACCCGAGCCACCCAAAGGGTGGGACAAGAGGCCAACCAGAAGAACCTCGTCTGAGTGTAGATTTCGCGGGACACTAGGACATGCAAAGCATGTGCGCGCCCACTAATCTCTACTCTAAGTCTAAGGTGCACTCAAGCCCAGGTCCGGCTTCTCACTCAATCATAGAACACCCGTCACACCCCAACAGCAACAGATAATATCAATAAATAAACACCAATAGACAAGCAAACAAGCGCTAGGATTGACTCTCTTAGGGGACGTTGGATTTCACATGCATGGGGAACTATCGCAGTCCTTAGCAGCCAGGGGACGTTGGATCCCCAGCAGAGTCGCCAGCTGTCGCTACTGCGAAAATCGGCGCCGGCTGACAGAAGAGTCGCCACCGTGCGTTATTTATCCCACAGGAGGGAAAGGAAACGCTCGAAGTAAACCTCGCAAAAACGGGGAAAGGTATGGTCATCGCAACCAAAACCTGGGTTCGGGAGTCGGTTACGCAAGGGGAAGGTATTAGCACCCCTCACGTCCGTCGTACTCGACGGGATCCACGCTTGCTTGGGTTGCCTAAAGGATGCAAAACAATCTATCTACGGCTGCTAAATCTAAACTGAAGGGAATTGACTCGATAGAGCGTCGCACTCTATGCCTACGTATTCTCAAGAGAGAAAGTCAGAGTCAACGTAGTTCGGGACTACGGGGAAATTGGCTCGCCAAGACATCGCGTCTTGTGCCTACGTACTTCCACACTGCATGGAAGATCAGAGCTTACGTAGTTCAGACTAACTACGGCTAACTGGGCGCTCTCATGCAGCAGTGAGAAATTCAACTGGTTTTAAAGGTACGGGAACCTATGGAAAAACTACGGTCTGGTCTCAAATGCACTCGGGCAGGAGAGAAAAAGGGTTACAATCAGTTGTCAGCGGGAAATTCTCGATCACACAGCAGCGAGAGAACAGAAAGTCAGTTGTTAGTGTGATCGCTAGGATATCGCATCCTATGCCTACATATCCTCGTCTGGTACGAGGAATCAGAGCAGCTGTAGTTCGGCTACTTCGGGACCACAACTCAAATCTCATTTTATTAACATTCTGAAAAATGGTTACAATGGGTGAATACTGAAAACAAATCTCCTAGGAAATACTATCCTATCCTATCCTGAAAAAATCAAATGAAAAAGTCCCCTAACAAGTGGACTTCTAAGCTATCTCTAAAAGGGTAAAATATCTCTATGAAAAAAAATACACTATAAAAAATATTAAGTCTACTTTAATATTTTTTCTCTTTTTCTCAATGTTTCTTTTTCAAAGTTCTTTTTTTCAAAATACTTTTCCATATATTTTTTCATATTCTTTTCTATATATTTTTCTCCACTGTTTTTCCTTTTCAAAATATTTTTCATATATTTTCTTTTTTTCTATTCTCTTTCAATATTTCTTTTTTTTTTGATATATTCTTTTTCCATTTTTTTCAATATCTTTTCTTTTGATATTTTTTCAATATTTTCTTTTTCTTCTTTATTTTTTATTCCTAAACAAAATAAAGAAAAAAAAATACAAAGGGGAGGGGTAAAACTGCTACAGGGGGTAAGCAGAAACAAAAAAAAAATCAAAAAAAAGGGCCCAGCCCATAAGCAGCTCACAACAAAAAAACAGAAACCCAGGGAGGGGGGTGTACGGATGCGAATCAGGGTGTATGCTAGCAGCAACGATCACGTGGGCTAAGGCCCAGAGTCCAGCAAAAAATACACGGAGGGGGTGTGGATCCAAAAAGACGTAGTTGGGCCTGAGGCCCACGACCTTCCCAGCCTACCTTCCTCCTCACTCTCTCAACTTCCTCTCTGAAAACCCTAATCCCTATCTTCATCCTCACCGCCGCCGTCATCTTCCATCCTCCCCATCTCTGAGACCTCCTTCTCTCCAATCTATCTCCATCTCACTCTCTCAAACTTTCACCCTCGTTTCCCAACTTCGTTCACCCAAACACCACTAGCGATCTGGGAAATGTTCTAGAAGAATCTTGAAGTAATGGCGAAGGGAAGTCGTGTTCGAAGCTTGTTGAACGTATCTGAAGATTTCTGGAGATGAAGTCGTTCGCTGAGGTTCTTGAAGGATCCACATGCACGAAGTTGCTTGATGGACTTACAAGATCGGATGGAATTGATGAACGATGTTGAACGCTTTGGAAAATGCATGAAGATCTGGAGGATTTGTGATGTTTGTTGAAGTTTGTAGTTGGAAAATGAAGATTCCGCATCTGTTTGTTGAAACGAAGAACTTCTGGAAAACGGTCTTGTTGAAGATTGAGTTTCTGAAAAACGTTCTGGGGAAATGCTTGATGAAGTGATGAAGATTCTTGCTGCAACTTGTTTCCGGGGACTGTTCTTGAAGACAGTTGAGCATTGTTGTTGATGTTCTTCTGGAGATGGAAGACATCCTGGAGAGATCACGAAGAAGATCGATGAACGTTCGTATCTTGAATGATGCTTATAGATGAATCTTTCTGGGGTGGATGTTCTTGCGTGAAGATCTGGGAGTTTTCTGGAGATTTGATCTTGAGGAGGAACACGATGATGATGATGAAGTTGGTAGTTTATGGAAAAATCACGGCGGTTGTGTTGAATGGATCAGAGGAGGAAGATGAATGTTGAGAGAAGAAGGATGAAGTTCTGGGTTTTTTTTGCATTTCCGGTGACCGGTACGGTGGCCGGAAGGAGTTACAGTCGCCGGCGATGAACGGTTAGGGTGGTCGGACGGGATCAGGTGCGGTGGTCACCGGACTTTGCATGTAGTCCGGTGAGGGAGGAGGTGGTGCCACGTGGTGAGGTGAGTGGAGGGTGAGTTGCTGCATGCAGGACGCGTGGAGTGTGCGTGGCATGGAGAGAGAGAATCTGAGAGTGATGTGGCGTGTGTGGAACGAATAACGTGGGGTCCTCTCCTTTGCAACACGTGGAGCTGAGACTATATAGGGCTGAGAATTTTTCTGGAATATTCTGGACTATGCTGAAGTGAATTGGGCTTTGTGGACCTGCGAACTTGGGATTCTGAACTGGATATTGCCTGATTGAGGCCCAAACGAAAATGGCAATGAACCTCCAAAAAAGAACTGCATTAAACGGTTAGAAAACAAAAATGGGATTAACAGTTACCACTAATTAAAATTGTTAGTCTATCCTAATTAAATCAAACTCTAATTGACCTCTAAACAAAATTAACACTCTAATCTATTTAATATTCTAACCAAATCTAAAAAGATTAAAACTATTAAAACTATATTTTCCTATTAATATTCTATTAAAATCTATAAAAAAAACAACTATATTATTTCTATATTAATTAAAATCTATTAAAAATATTAAAAACCTATTAATATTCTATATCTAAAAAAATATATTCAAAATTCAATTAATATTCTAAAAGAGAAATCTATTAATATTCTATATTAATCTAAAAATGATTAAAAAATCTAATAAAACCCTAATAATGGCCAATTAAATCCAGAAAAATCACAACAATTCCCGAAGGAACAACAATAGCATCGAACGGCAAATAACACTGCGAGAGCACACCAAAATAGCCGGTAAAAATCAACGGACACCGAAATATCCCTAAAAACAACGATTCTATCTATCTAAACTGATTAAAAACACCTGAGACTCGAGACGAGAGCTGTGATCCCGATAAAATCAAAACGAATGAAAAATGCACCGTATGCGATATGCAGATGCGAATGCGGTCATGCGTCGAAACATAGGACCAGATACGGGACCCGGTTGGTCAAATTTTAGGGTGCAACACGTACATGAACTATGCCAGAAGGCTACTTCCGTTCTTTGATCGAGTAGAACTCCATCATGTGCCCAGGGCCGAGAATCAGATGGCTGATGCCTTAGCCACGTTGGCTTCGATGTATAAAGTCAATTTTTGGAACGAAGCTCCAAGAATTGTTCTTTCTCGTCTTGATAGACCTGCATTCGTCTTTGCAATTGAGGAAGCCTCCGACGGCAAGCCATGGTTCCACGATATCCAGACCTTCCTTATGACTAAGGATTATCCCGCGGGAGCGTCAACCCAGGATAAGAAGACTCTGAGGAGGCTGTCTAGAAATTTTTATCTCAACCCTGATGGAGTTTTGTATAAAAGAAATCACGATCTCGTGCTACTCAGATGTGTAGATGAGAAAGATGCGAGTATGCTCATGGAAGAAGTCCATGAAGGCACATTTGGTACGCACGCCGGCGGGCATGCTATGACGAGAAAGATCCTGAGAGCAGGATACTACTGGCTGACGATGGAGTCAGATTGCTTTAAATTCGCGAAGAGATGTCATATATGCCAGATTTATGCCGATAAGATTCATGTACCGCCGTGCCCGTTGAATGTCATGTCCTCCTCGTGGCCGTTCTCCATGTGGGGCATTGACATGATAGGCAAGATCGAGCCCACTGCATCTAACGGTCATCGCTTCATTCTAGTAGCCATTGACTACTTCACCAAGTGGGTGGAGGCAGCCTCATATGCCAATGTGACCAAGCAGGTGGTGGCTAAATTCATAAAGAGGGATATCATCTGTCGTAACGGAATTCCCGAGCAGATCATTACTGATAATGGTTCGAATTTGAATAACAAGATGATGAAGGAGCTGTGCCAGAGTTTCAAGATTGAACACCGCAACTCATCTCCTTACCGGCCGAAGATGAATGACGCCGTTGAAGCGGCCAATAAGAACATTAAGAAGATTGTATAGAAGATGGTTGTGACCTATAAGGATTGGCACGAGATGTTGCCATTCGCACTGCACGGTTATCGTACGATGGTATGTACGTCAACCGGGGCAACTCCTTTCTCCTTGGTGTACGTATGGAAGTTGTCCTACCGTTAGAAGTGGAGATCTCTTCTTTGCGAGTTTTGGTTGACGTGAAACTCAACGAGGCAGAATGGATTAAGAACCGACTAAACCAACTCAGCCTGATGGACGAGAAGAGGTTGGCATCGATTGCATATGGTCGTCTGTACCAAAGCCGAATGAAGAAAGCTTATGATAAGAAGGTGCGTCCTAGAAGCTTTCAGACGAGTGATCTCGTCCTGAAGAAGATTCTTCCTCCACACTCCGATCACCGGGGAAAGTGGACTCCCAATTACGAAGGTCCGTACGTCGTCAGCAAGGTCTTCTCGGGAGGAGCTTTGTTGTTATCCATGATGGATGGCGAAGATTTTGCATCCCCGGTGAACGCGGACGCAGTTAAAAAATACTTTGCTTAAAAATGACCCGCTGGAAAGAAAAAGAATATCCATGCAAAAATGGGGCATCCCGGCGAACCATAAAAAAGGAAAAAGGTTCGGGCAAAAATTAGGGACATAAATTGAAAAAATGTACACCCGCAAAGTCGAAAACCCAGATGGGCGACTTTGGCAAAAAAGGGTATCCCAGTGAGTCGAAAACCCAGAAGGGCGATTCAGGCAAAAGTTAGGGATTTGAAAAAGCAAATGACTGTGTTCCGCGCGTGGACTTTCATTGTTTAGTGGTTTGGAAGACCTGAGGGTCGTTCATCTGAATCAATTTCTTCTGAAGTTGAAGCCTCGGAGAAGTATCGAAGTCGAGTAGGTCATAGAGGGATCAACTCATGGTGTTCGTCTATGCCTCGTTGCCGACATTTGTATATACTGATGTATATTTATGTTTTAATTTTACGCGGCTTCCTCATTCCAGGAGCTTGCATCTGTTGTAAAACATTTTTACCCATTCAGGGGTTCGTTATCAATAAAATGTATACTATTCAACAATTATGTTTGTTTGTTTAGCATTTATTTGTTTTGTTTACGAAAAAGAACGCCGATGTTTTCGATAAAATGCGCATACATAAACTTACTAGCCTAGGCCACTGATTGTTGAAACAATGAATTACTTGAACATTGTCACAAGATGATAACCTTGATAGGTCCCTTTGAGAAGGGTATCTCGTCTGTTTGTTTGTGTTGTTACAGGTGTAGCATATACATGACAGTGCTTCGTGCGCATCCCCAAGCAGGATGATTCCTCCTTCTCCAGCAAAGTTCAGCAGCCTCTCCCCGCAGAGTCCGAGCTTGAGATCATCAAGCATTGATATGTCTCCCCAGGCAGAGAAGATCCTCTCCCCAGTCAAATACATCCTGAAGGAATGTCATCTCCCCAGCTGAGTCAGGCGCCGAAGCGTGTGCTCATCCCCCAGCACCGGGTCACAAGTGCAGGTCTCGTGGGAGACTATTCACTGAAGTGTGCAGTAATTGATAGTTCCAGGCTGAAGTCTCCGGCAGAATTGAGATTCCCCACAGAGTCGTACTCTCCCCAGTAAGCAGGATGATTTCTTCTTCCCCAGCCGAGTTGGCAGTTCCCCAAGAGAGCCGAGTCCTTGGAAAGCAGTTCAGACCATGATTGGTTTTCCCCAGTAGAATGTTGAATAGCTGACGCTGTGTTTCCCCACCGAAGTCGTTACCTCCAGGAAGGCTTGGCCGCGAATGTCGTTTATTTCCGCGATTGACATCGCTTTCCTCAGCAGGTCCAAGGTCTCGTAGAGCTTCGTTCCCCTGCAGCAGTCGACTGAAGTTCATTTCCCCAGGCGGAGTCCAATTGAGATTGGCGTGACCTCTTCTCCTCGGCAGGATGAGTCCTTCCTCCACCAGAGTGGTTCTTTCTCCTTGACAGGAGGATCCTCCCTTCAGCATTTATTTTGCTGATGGGATCGTAGCATTTTGCATGATTGCATAACATTTTGCATGATTGCATAGCATTTCCACCGTGTGGAACATTGCGCCATTGTCAAAGCATATGCATATGAAACATGAGCTAGGTCGTTACCGTTCTTGTTTTGCAGGTGTTCCTCCGCAGAATGGTTTGCTCAAGATGATTCTTGAATTCCCCAGCAAAGTTGTGTGCGTAAGATGATTCTTAAAATCCCCGGTGAAGTCGCCAGAGTTGGTTGCTCAAATTGATGCTTAGAATTCCCGGCAGAGTGTTTGCTCAGGATGATTCCTGAAATCTCCAGCAGAGTTATTGGTCCAGGATGGCTCTTGAAGTCCCCAACGAAGTTATTTGTTCAAGATGATTCTTGATTTCCTCAGCAGAGATGATTCATCCAGAATGATTTCTGAAGCCCCGAAGCAGAGTTACTTGATAGTTCTCCAGAATCCCCAGCGGAGATGCATCATCCCCAGCAGGTTTCCGAACAGTAAAGTTGAATCTTCCCTTGAAGACTTGATGATTGAAGTCCAACCGTATTGACGAAGCAGTTCTCTCAGCCGAAGCAGAGTGCCTAATGGCAGAAGTTTGGATATCCCCAATTGGTTCATGATTGACCGAGAATTCTATTCCCGACTTGCTGACGAAGTCCGACTGATGCTCGAAAGTTTCTTTGAACGCCCGATGGCATGATTAACTTGATTGTTGACCTGATGAGTCCCAAGGAATCTTGATGCCTGACGGCATGATCGACCATGTATTACTGGTTACCGTGTGACCGATTCCCCAGCTAGTTGACGTGCAGCTATTATTTCAGTTTCCAAAGATTTGTCCCCATCAGAGTACCGTGTACTTGTGCAGTTGGAAAATTTCCGGGTTTATTGGTATTCAACTGTCTCGTACCTTGATTGGTTGAGAGCCGTTCGCTTCTCACCCAGTCAGGTTCAAGCCGTTTGAATAGGGGCAGCTGTTGCACCCCAAAATTTGCCCAGCATTTCTTTACCTAGCTTGTGTTTCATTTCATTCACATTAGCATTAGCATTTGCATTTCATTGACATGTGTGCAGGAGATCAAGAGGTATGATTACCAATCAAGGGCTACACAAGATTTTGAAGCTAGCTAATAAGGTCATCCAAGTGTTCAAGGGTTGACATCCTTGTCAGAAAAGTTAAAAGATCCCCAGAGAGAGTGGTTGAAACCATGGTTGTGTGCCTCCTAACTTGAGAGTTGTGGGAGCTCCTCAGATGATTCTGAAGCCAAGAATTTTGACTTGAAGCCTTGAGAGAGCTCATTAAATGTCTTGAAATCCATCATGAGGCCTAGATAGGTCATTGTGCAAGAATAAGGAGACTCAGCCATGAGTGGTGCAATTAGGGTTTGACTGGGTCAACCCTAGGTCAACTGATGATTTGGAGAGGGTTGAGACCTAATTCAAGAGCCATGTGATTATGGCTTGATGCATTGAGATTCTATGAGGATGATTCCAAGGTAAACTCATCATGATTGAAGAGTTTGAGAAGTTTCAAGCTAGGGTTTCTAAGGCTTGACAGTGTAAAATCCCCTAGTTTGACCCCTATCTTCAAGGCAGTTTAGATCAGGATGTGATGGTCATCTCATCTTGCCCTCAACATAAATGTTGTAGATCATGAGCTTATCTTTAATTTGAGTACTATAAGTCCTTGATAGGATTTGTAGAACTCAAGTTATGACTTTGACAAGTTACAGGTCATCTGAGGTATATGAATTTGGGGACTTGAAAGTTACCCAACTTGCATCAAACGTTTGCCCAAGAAGGATGATTCCTA
Organism: Lathyrus sativus; assembly: GCA_963859935.3. NCBI lineage: Eukaryota > Viridiplantae > Streptophyta > Magnoliopsida > Fabales > Fabaceae > Lathyrus > Lathyrus sativus. The sequence continues at coordinate 68,982,674 of OZ012738.1, read as the reverse complement.
TGGACTTTTGATCAACATGAATGTTGTTACTTATCCTCTTAGATTTCTAGAGAGTACTAGAAGTCCTTGGTAGGATTTGTAGAACTCAAGTTATGGCTTTGACAAGTCAAGGGTATTTTGGGAATTTGGAGATTACAGGTCACTTCAAGCATAAGGCCATAACTCCTATTTCCAAGCTTCAAATGGAAAAATGTTCAACATCAAACTTGTTCAAAATGATGTTTTAAGGCTAGAAAAGAGGTCATGAGATGTTGGAAATGCTTGTAGCTCAAAGTTGCAAAAATGACCTAAAATAAGGGTATAAGTTAAATGAACCAAAGTTGGAAATTGATATTTTCAACCTACACATCCAAACCAAGGCATGTAATATATCATTTTGACTCTAGAAAACATTTTAAGAACATTGGTTTAGCCACATTTTTGAGTTGAGGCTTAATTTGTGGACTTGCTTTGAAAAGTGATGACTTGCATATTAAGTAACATGTGCAAAACATAGAATCAAGGCATGAGCAAAGCCTTTTGCAAGCTAAACACTTTCAAAATGTCAATAGGGAAGAAATTGGAAGTGAATGAGGTTGGTTTCAAGCTACAAACAGAGTTATGCATATCATGATATGTGATTGAAAATCTCATGACATGAGAAGTGAAAACTCTCATTAGAAGGATCTAGAGGGTTCTAGATCACTCATACATCATCTATATATTGAGTAGAGGTGATCCAATGCAAGGGTTGGTGATGATTGAAGGAGAGAGCATAGATTGAGATTGAGATTTCTTGGCTTGCAATTGGATTCAGTTTCACCAAATTCTTCACTTTCCATCCATTTTCTTGATTGAAACTTCTTCCATGGATGCTAGGGATTGAATCCAGATCATAATCCAAGAGAATTCGTGGATGAATCGTGTATGAGCAAGTGAATTTTTCCACCTGTAACTCACCATCGGGTTTCAATATTTAGGAGCTTTCAACCGGTTCTTTTGCATACAGAAGTAAGGAAAGGTTCCATTGATCGTGTCTGGTAGACTGGAGAGCTTGAATTGAAGGTTTAGTGCATCTGTTCATCCAAGATTTTCAGGTTAGTAACTTTCTTCCTCTAGCATGAATTAGGTAGAATCAAGATGAATTAAGGTGTTAGATGCATTGTAGAACGGTGTAGGATGGATTTCAGACCATTAATTTGAGAATTAGTGACCAATTTAGGGTATTACCATTTTCGGTTGAGAATTGGATATGGTGAATCTTGAGGATTTAGGTTGAATTAAGGGCATGAATGAGTTCGTGAGGGAATTTGGGATAAGTTTCATGTATTGACCATTTGCAATGGAGGATCCTAGAGAGAATTAGGGTTGAGGAAGATGACCGGAGCACCACCGGTGGTGGCCGGAGCTGGGCGCGAAGTTCAGAGGTTCAAAAGGTAGGAGATGACTCTGGGACCATCAGATCTTGGTTTGACTTGGACTATGACCCTCATCCAACGGCCACGTTTTAATCTCAAGTTGTGAAGGAATTCTGATTATGAAACGCTGCGTTTCATTTAATCAGTGGTTTTAGGCTTAGTGAAATTTCTGATATCCACACCCCCCAGCGAGCCCAATCCATTATTTGAACTGATTCTGGTTACTATCTGGACCATGGTTTTATTATTTTAATTGGATTTTCATTATTTTTTTTTCATTTTGTTCATGGTTCTTGAAAAATTCATATAAAATTGAAAATTAATCCAATTAATCCCATTCTTTTTGCATTTTACTCATGATTGAGTCTATTATTTTTTAGATAAAAAATATTTTCATTTCATGTATTTTCTGATTTAATGGGAATTTTACATTTTAATTGATATTAAAGTGGTTATGTTTGATACATAATTTTGTGGAATTTTATGTGATCATGTGGTGATGATTTTGGTCCTAATTTTTTGTGTGATTAGGTTAGACATGTATGATCCCATAGCATTTTTCTCACATTTTTGTGATGAAAATAGGTGTGCTTTCTAGATTGATATTTAGGTGCTTCCTTTTAGGGTTTAGGTTTAGTACCTTATGGTATAGAATTTATTTCTAGGTCTTATTTGATGATTTGATCTCTGGAATTAATGTGGTAGAGACATGATTGACCTAGGTTCCCATAGATATTTTTGTAGGATTTTACAATTGGTTTTGGTATTTTAGTTAGGACTAACTTTAGTACTAGGTTTTAGGTGATCCTAACTTACTAATTCAACTAGTTTAGTCCCCTTAGATTAGGGTTTTTGATTGGTTTGCCTTTGGTTGAGATTGAAGACAAGTTGAAGACAAGGTGAAGTTGCTTGAAGTTGCTGGGAGCTTGGATTTGCTTGTGTCTGAAGGTGTCTGATGAAGATTTAGGAGGTAGGAGACCTAGGGAGAGCTTTAGAACTAGAATGATTTCTTTCACAATTATGGAAAGCATCTTGTGCTTCCATTCCTCCCAATGACTAAAAGTCCTTCTAAGATATTCACATCCCTCCTTTGGAGGGATGAGTGGCTTTATCTGGGAAGTAGAACTTTGAGGGAACCAGTCTCTCATAGTGATGAACCCTTACAGGCTTCCTTTGGTTGTCAGTAAGCTGTTTATCATTTCCACTCATTCTGTTAAATCAATTGTCTTCTGGTTTGAATATCTTGAAGGATGTTGGGCTTGAGTTTGAAGAGAAGAGCTTCATTGAAGAGTGTGGGAGAGGATGATTCCTTGAGCATTGCCATTGCAGCTGAAGCTGAAGAGAAAGAAGAACAAGTTGATACTTGAAGACCCAATGGGGATTGAATGAAGAGCTGAGGCTTGAGAAAAGAATTGAAGGATGAAGTTGACACTTCTATGTGACTGAAGATTACCCTGAGAAGCTGAAGCTTGGAGATGAAGAGGAAAGCTAGTTGATACTGGTGAGGCAAAGAGAGCTGAAGCTGGAAGACTAAGTTGATACTTATGAAGAGGATTCAATTGAGATTGAGTGAAGAGCTGAGGCTTGAAGAATAAAGGATAAGTTGACACTTGCATTGATGCACTGAAAGCCTGAGGGAATCAAGTTGATACTTGTAGCTAAGAGTGAAGCCTGAAGGTAGAGTTGACTGAAGAGCTGAAGCTTGGGGAAGAAAGAACAAGTTGATACTTATGTCTGGTGGGTTGAAACCTGGAGAAGCAGGTTGATACATGTTATTGAAGTTGATAGCCTTGAAGGGTGATTGAAGTCTGAAGACTGGATTGCTGTTAGAAGAGCTGAAGCTTGGAATTGAAAAAGGGGTTGATCTGCTTTCTCTCTTGTCTGTTTTCTTTTCTGTGCTGATGTGACTTGTTTAACTTGCTTGGTGCATTATAATAAGTTCATATCTAGACTGATTTTAATCTAGGAGCATGATTGCACTAGAGGTTGAGTTGCTCCCTCTGCTTGTATTTTTACTGTATGGCTTTGCTTGCGGGTATTCGGTAGAGCCTAGCTCCCTTGCCCATGTGGTTTATTTTGCTTGATAGCATGTTATGTCCTCTGTATGATTGCAGTTTACTTTATTTTGCTTGATAGCATTTTATTTCCTCTGTATGATTACTGTTATTCATATCTGGCTTGAGGTCGAGATGAGCTTGTGGAGGCTGACACCCCACACACCTTTCCTCCCTCACTTGCATTGCATGCGTTTTACAGTCGTTTACTGTATTACTGTTTACTGTTTAAGATGATGCTTTATCTGTTTCTGTTTATCATTGAGATGATCCCTTAGGACTCTCATTTCCTTTGGTAAGGAAGTGATGATAGAACTTTAGGTTGAAACCTATGCATGATAACTTCTAGGAGTTCCCTGTTTCAAACATCAACTATAGGATGAATCCTTGGCATGACAACATTAGGACTTGATAGTCTTCCCGTAGTTGAGCCTGTTCTCTTCTCATCTCAAAACAGCTTAAGATACAGTAATCATGAATAATTTTTTTCGTACGTTACGAGCCTTAAGCAATCGGAGAAAGGATTGTTGGAGAGTTTCTTTTCAAAAGTCTGGATGTTTAATATGGCACCCTTTGGGCGACATGCGACGCATTCACTCTCAGGTCATAGTCTTTAGTGCGATTGTGTTGCACCCTAAAATTTGCTCAACCTTTTCCAATTGGTTTATGTTTCACTTGCATTAGCATTTGCATATAGAGTCATGTACATAGTCTAATCATCTGCATAGCATGGCATAGCAAGTCATCCAACAAGGGGCCAAGCATTATTCTCATCCCTATGAGCCTATCAAGAGGTTATTATTCAAATTCAATCTTATCTAAGTCATCAGAAAGAATTGGAAAGCTAAAGAATTGGAAAACATTTTTTCCAATCAAAATGACCTATAATTTCACCCCATTTGGCCAAATTATGAAAAATCTCAATTTTAGGTCATTTTTCATTCATTAAATCCACCAATTTTGAAACCTTGAGCTATGAGCCTTTCCAATCTTTCATGGTCACTTTTCTAGACTCAAAATGTCATTTGGAGAAAGTTTGATGTTGTGAAGTTTTCCATTTGAAGCTTCCTTGTATGAGTTTTGGGCATAGGCTTGAAATGACCTGTAATTCTCAGATGACCAAAATAAGAGGAGTTTCTAATTTGAATGCTAAGAGGAAATCAAGACAAATCAAGGAGAAGAGGAGTTTCTAAATTAGGGTTTCTGTGTAAAATCCCCTAGTTTAGGTCAAATTTCCAAGCCAGATAAGTCAAAGTGCAAGCTTCAAATGGATCCTTGGCCAACATGAAACTTGTAGAGGATCTCAAGACCTTTAATTTGAGTGGTGGAAGACATCTAGGAGATTTACAGAACTCAAGTTATGGTCCTTGCAAGTTACAGGTCATTTGAGGTATCTGAAATTTTGTCTGTGAAAGTTACTTGTCTTCCAAGCAACTTTTACCCCTCAAGGAGATTTCAAATGAATTTCTGGTCAACATAGGAGTTGTTCCTCATTGTCTTAGCTTTCTAGAATGGTATGGTATGCCGTAATATGATTTGTGGAACTCTACTTATGGTCTTGGAAAGCAAAGGGTATTTTGGTCATCTGAGAATTACAGGTCATTTCAAGCCTATGCCCAAAACTCATACAAGGAAGCTTCAAATGGAAAACTTCACAACATCAAACTTTCTCCAAATGACATTTTGAGTCTAGAAAAGTGACCATGAAAGATTGGAAAGGCTCATAGCTCAAGGTTTCAAAATTGGTGGATTTAATGAATGAAAAATGACCTAAAATTGAGATTTTTCATAATTTGGCCAAATGGGGTGAAATTATAGGTCATTTTGATTGGAAAAAATGTTTTAAGAACATTGGAAAAAGTAGAATTTTGAGTTTGGTTCAAGATTTGAGAGATATGCATGGTTACTTACAAATGAAGTTACATAATCCAAATCCAAGGGAAAGTGTGCATGGGAAGGTTCTACAAACTTCTAGGGCTTTCTATTCTCATCTATATATTGAATGAAGTAACTCCATGCCATGGCTGGTGAATCATTGTGATCAAAACACAAGTTATACACAATTCTTCCATTTTTGCAAAACCTCTCAAACTTCATCAAATCTCCATCAATTTCCACATTTCTTGATTGGATCATCATCAACATCATTCATAGATCACAATTCACACAAGAATTTGGCTGAATTGAAGAGAAATCGTGCCATACAACTTCATCATCCAAGGTGCAAGAACTTTGGGATTGCTGAATTCAAGAGGATTGAACAAGAATCTTTGCATACAGAATCAAGATTTGAGTGTGTGGATCAAGTTCAGACCATTGCAAGCATCAGATTCAGAGAATTCCATAGCTGTTTTCACCATTTACACCAGGTTAGTTTCCTCTTCGAATTGCATGATTTAGTTAGGATTATAGAGAATTGTTAGCATAGAACTGTTAGGATAGGTTAGAGGATTGATTTCACAAAGTTTGGAGAAGTTTCATGGAGGTTATCAATGGTGTACCAAAACTGTTAGAGCTTATAACATCAAGTATATTGCACTATAATCTTGCATATATGGCTTAGAATGATCAGTGTGAAGTGTAGATTAGGTTAGGATAAGATTTGGAAAGAATTGAAGAGGTCGATATCAGGTGATAATGGTGGAGTCAGCATGTTCAACCTATCGGGTTTGTTTCTTGAGTGAGTTTTAGAGGAAGATAATGGTATGGCTGTGTAGAGGGGAAGAAGTAGATCACTTTTGGTCTTGGAATCGTGTGAATTCATGGAGAGTTGAAGGAGAACAGAATGCTGGAAAACTCGTGCATGGTGATGAAGTTTCAGAAACCCTAGGGTTTCTAAGGTTGAAGACGACCTTTGGGCCACACAATCATGATTTTGACCTTGACTTGGTTCTGGATCCAATGGCTGTGGTTTAAGGTCCAAAACGAAGGGAAATTCCAAGGGCAATACGCACCGTTTCATTTATTATTTCAGACTGGGCTCAAATATTGTTTGCTAATCCCACCCCCAAGCATGAGGCCCAATGTGATTTGAACTAAAAATCTTGCTTTTTACACCGTTCAGGTTTTTTTAATTTTTGTTAAGTTTTCTGACTTGCTGGGCCCAGACGCGCTTGCTATGCGTGCCCCCCAGTCTGGGCCCATCCTTTATTTTAACTGCATTTTATTATTTTCTGCACCCCATTCTCAATTAATTCCATTTTATCTTTTCTCAATTCATCTCATTTCTTTAAAAACTCATAAAAAATTGGAAAATGCATGATTTTGATTGGTTCTTTTTGCATATTATTCATAATTTTGTTAAGAAAAATATCACACAAAAAAATTAATATTTCATTTTATTTTCATATTTTTGGCATATTTTTCTTTTAAATAGGTGTAAATAATGTTTAGTTTGATACATGAATTTGTTAATTTTGGTTTGATTAAATGCTTTAACATTTTTAATCCATTCTTTTTAGGTTGAGTTGATTAGACCTTTATCTTGTATATCCAATTTAGTTCATATTTTTAGGACTTAATTTTTAGGTGTTTTGTTTAGGTGTGATTAGCATGATCAAAACTAGGGTTTAGGAGACAACATAGGAGAATTAAATCATTTCCCTTAGGAGTTGTAGATTGAATCTTTGGGGTATGGGAATATAGGGATTATGGGTAGTTACTAGATCCCTTAGAAAATATTAGGATTCCCCTACTGCTATTAGTATACTGTCTGTATTTGTTTGACTGTGTGGTGTGCCCTCTCTAGGGTTATTTCATTTGTCTGTGTGGGGCATTGGGTTTGCTTGGGGATTGGGAGAGCTGAAGACTTGTGATGATGAAGACCATTGGAGATCAAGAGATTGAAGACCAACTTCCAGAGTTGATGAGGAGCATCCTTTGCTGGCAGCTGTTGAGGAGCATAGGGTTTAGGAGCTAGGCAGAGCTCTAGAGTAGAAAGCTTGTTTCACAAACATGGAAGGCCTTGTCTGCCCCCATTCTTTCTCTATGATTCAAAGTCTCTTTCAAATATCCACCTCCTTCCTTTGGAAGGATCAGTGAATATATTTGAAAGATAGAACTTTTGAGAGAAAATTGTCTGTATAATGTTAACAGTTAATGAGCCACCCTTGGTGGGCAGTTTACTGTTTAACATTCATTCCCTCTTGTTGACTGATGTTGAGACTTGAAGAAAAGCCTTTGTAGATTGAAGATTGATGACAAAGACCTTGCTTGAAGGCTGTGGAGATGGAGATTGATGCTTGCTGAAGCTTGTAGCTGATTGATGATGACTTGAAGACAGATGTTGATGCAGAGCTGCTGTGGCTGTTTATTTTTGCTGTATTATTTCTTGATGTATTGTTTGGTTTTCCCTGACTGTATTGTTTGCTGCTTAACCTGTTGGGTTGAAAGTGAATTCTGTTCACTTTTGCCTATTGTTTTCTAGGTTCGAGGTTGAGTGGGACTCCCTTGCCTAGCTTGTATTGCTGCATCCATGCATTTTACTGCTTTATTGTATATATGTTATTGTTTCTGTTTCCGTCTATTCCCTTAGGATCTCTGTTTCTCTCTGTGCAAGAGAGGAGCATGATAGACATTAGGTCTTAACCCATGCATGATAACATTAGGATAGTTTGATTCCCTTTTCAACCGTAGGGTAGAGTTCTGTCTCTTCTTTCTCAAAACAAACAGAAAAACACAATAAATATTTCAAACACAATAAAAGACACTTCTTCCGTAAAAGAATGTGAACTCATCAAAACGTCATTTTTGTCCGCTTGGACTGTTAATCAGAAAACCCTTTTTCAGAAGGAATAAAAACAATCAAGACAGACTTGTGTCGTACGTGGCCCGAACTACGTTTGCTCTGATCTTTCATGCTGTATGAAAGTACGTAGGCATAGGATGCGATATCCTAGCGAGCAACCTTCCCCTCCTTTCCCGTAGGTAGGCGAACTACATTGACTATGATTTCTCGTTTCAGACGGGAATACGTAGGCATAAAGTGCGATACTTTGCCGAGTCATTTTATTTTCTTTTAACCCCGACCTGTAGAGTAGATAGAATAATAATCCATACCCGAAAACAAGCGTGGATCCCGTCGAGTACGACGGACGTGAGGGGTGCTAATACCTTCCCCTTGCGTAACCGACTCCCAAATCCAGGTTTTGGTTGCGATGACCATACCTTTCCCCGTTTTGTGGTAGGTTTACCTCGAGCGTTTCCTTTCCCTCCTGTGGGATAAATAACGCACGGTGGCGACTCTTCTGTTCAGCCGGCGCCGATTTTTGCAGTAGCGACAGCTGGCGACTCTGCTGGGGATCCAACGTCCCCTGGCTGCTAAGGACTGCGACAGTTCCTTATGCATTTGGGGATCCAACGTCCCTTAAGAGAGTCAATCCTAGCGCTTGTTTTCCCGTCGAGGATTTTGTATGGATTTATAGTTTCTGTCATTTACTTTCAGCATTATATTATTGATTATTATTGCTGTATTGGGGTGTGACGGGTGTTCTATGATTGAGAGATAAGTCGGACCTGGGCTTGAGTGCACCTAGAATTAGAGTAGAAATTAGTGGGCGCGTGCCGGCTTTTCTTGCATTAGTGTCTCATGAAATCTAAACTCGGACGAGGTTCTTCTGGTTGACTTCTTTTTCTACCCTTTGGGTCGAAGGGGTTGTTGGTTAGCTGAATTGTCGACTCCGGGAACCGATCATTTGGAAGTTGGCTAAGTGAGGCCTCTTCAGGATTTGATGATGCCACTCCTTCTGGGAATCGTATCACCAACCCTGAAATTCTGTGACGCCGACGACCGCATAGGATGCCATACCATTGTCAGTTACTAGGACACCTACCTGTGAGAGGGGTTGGGCATGCAGGTAACTTGACTTCCAGATTACCGGTTTTTTTTTCTTGATTGAGATTCAGTGATATGTGAAGGCAGCTTTACAGGGTCTGTTGAAGACCAGGTTCGAGCATTGTTTTGGTTTGCTGACACCAGGTTCAAGCAGTGTTATGGGTCTGACTAAGACCAGTATGGTGGATTCTTCTCAGCCAGGGGCACTTGGTCCCTTGTGTGTGCATTTTGCATTTTTGCATGACTGTTTGCATTTGCATTTCATTTTGCATATTCATCCTCATCCGGAACAGGGAGCTTACCCATTTTTGTCCGCTTCATCAGTTGATTTCCCGACATTCGCATTGGACTTGAGTTAGCATTGGGATAGATCATGGCTTCAGGAGAGCAGAACTTGGTTGTTACTCGGGAGGAGTTCGAATTGTTGAAGCACCAGGTGAGTCAGATCAGGGAAGCCATCACAATCTTGACTACAATCTTGATGAGGCTCCTAGTCGCATGCAGTTGCAAGAAATGTCTCAAAGGAACGATGAACCTTTCAGGAAGTATGTTCAGAGATGGAGAGAATTTGCTGCCAGAGTGAAGCCGCCGCTCCTAGACCGAGAGTTAATGAGCATGTTTGTACACTCCCTGGAGAGCCCGTACCTCGAAAGAATGCTTGGAGTTACGTCAAACAGTCAGGCTAGTGAAGCTGAATCTCTTTATGACTATCAGAATGAAGAAGGAGCTGTGATCCATGCAATTATGTCAGATGTTGGATATCCTCGAGATGGAATGGTGAAATCTGTTGGATCAGTATCTCCTGTGGCTTGTTACGCTGAACAGACCACTGTGTCTGGGGCACCCTATTAGGAACGTTATGTCGCTCCTCATGCTAATCAGCGAACTCGTGGCCGAGGTTATCAGAATCAGCGTCAGAATCAGAATCGACCTCGCAACAATTTGGAACGAAGGAAAGCTCCTTCTCACCCAGTGCCTATGCCGTATAGCCAGCTGCTACCATCTGTGATCCAGAGTTCTTTGGTGGAACCTAAATCTCTTAAGCCAGTTCCAGAACCTTACCCTCCTGGGTACAATCCCTGCGTTCAGTGTGGCTACCATGGTGGCTCCCCCGGACATTCGACGGAAGATTGCAAAGCTTTTCAGGCAAAAGCACAACAGTTGATCGACCAAGAGTACATTTCCTTTCCAGAAGGAGTTTTGTTTGTTCATGCCAACCTCTCAGCTGTCTAAGCTCGTAGATTCGGAGGGTCCTTTTCAAGAAGCCAGTGGTCCAGACGGGCATACATCCTCAGCATTGGCAGTCCTCGGACTTTTTATCATTTGCATTTGTAGTTTCTTTTCTGTTAGTTACTACTTGCTGTTAAACATTGTATGTTTCGAATGCTAATATTGATAAAGTGATTATGCATTTTTCTGAATTAATCATGTCGTTGTCGCTCATTTATTGCATTGCATTGACAATTGCATTTTATTTACTCCACTTTATCACTGTGATTAGCAAAGATTGGAGGGAGGATGACGAAATAAACTCATAACCGATGATCGTATGCTTTCAGATAAAACCTTGTCGATGACGTACAAGGCATTGTTTCAAATCCCCAAACACTGGAGATATAAGGAGTTAGTCCCTTGTTAACCATTTCGAGCCAGGAAGTAGAAGTTTTTTCGGACTTTTAAACCCTCACATCTTAACCCGGGGCAGGGTAGTTGTCAGTTAGCTTGACCGAGTGTTCAAGTCTTACAGAGGAGTGTTGCCTTTCGAGGACCAAACAGTTTATACCTCTCGAGGGGTCGCGTCTCGTCAACCACAATGGTTAAACCTCACCAATCAGGAGTGAGACAGTTACCATCCTTTCGGAGCAATCAAGACAATCTGTGTCACACGACTTTGTTCCAAGAAAAAAAAAAGAAAAAAGAAAGCCCGATAAGTAAAAAAAAAAAAAAAAAAAGCTGGAAAGCTAATACTTAGGCAAAAATTAGGGCATCCCGCTGGACTTCAAAAGAAAAATCAAAAAGAACTCAAAAGGAGTCAGTCCAGGCAAAAATTAGGGAATCAAAAGAACGAAAAAGAAAGGATATCAAAAGAAAAATCCTCGAACAAGGACAAGGTCGTATGGATGTAGACACCGAAAACGAAAAGGAGTAACTGTTACTCCGAAACCTTGTGAGTTCCTTAGCCATGGTCCTTACCATTCAACATACCTCTCGAAGAGGCGAGCGCTCGAGCCACGTTAACTGAACATTAGGATCGGAGATCATCACGAAGAAGGGGTGGGCATAAATCATAATTTGAGCCAAATATCCTTTGTTTCACGAACCGTGAACCCGACCACGATACAACCCTTAAAAGACCTAATTGAGGCAGGGTTTATTTTGAAAGCGCATTACGATAAGGTTGAGTAACCCGAATCCTTCTTGATTTGCTAATCATATCCTTGCTGTATTTTTCACCGATCACGTAAGCACTACGTTTGAATTTTGGTTCATTCGTCACTCACAATCATGACATGTAAATGAGTGACAGCACAAGGTTTTTTTCAAAATCTGCATGAACACTGCATTAAAATTACCATTCGGGATTAAACAATTTTACTTGCAGGTTAGTAGTTGACAGGAAAGAAATTCCAACAAGGAATAATCGAACAGGACTGAATAATTCAGCAGTCTGGATCAGAATGGTGAATGTTGTGAAACCCTGTAAATCTGGGGCATTGACTTCCAGTGAGTTCGAAATCAATTAGTCTGAGGAAAAGTCCCGAAACATCAGTTGATTTTGGGGCAGTTTACTTGAGAAGCAGTTGATCAGAAGCGAATCTTCTCGAGAGCCAATCAGGGGCAGTTATCCAGAATGCTATGTTTGATCAGGGCAGGTTAAGTCGCTCAACGCTCGTTCAGGGGCAAGTCACGATGTTGATAGTTGTTGAATTAAGGGAAACACCGGGGTAAGCCACCGCAAGGTCGTATTGTAGCAAGGTGCTTTCGGTTCAGAGTGGGTTTTTCCAAGAACCAGATTAAGGCAAAGTCATTGCAGACAGGGGCATGTCATCCTAAGAGTGCAGGGATTATTCTTTATTCGAGAGGCGTTCGATTCGAAGTATCTCGCGGAAGTTCAGAATACTGGGGCAGTTCATATTAAACCGCCAGGGTACAGATTTTCAGACTATCCCACAGAGGTTCCTGCAGGCCGGGGCATAACAGAGGCGAAAGAACTGTTCTTCTACAACAGCGTTACTCAGAGCTACTTAAGCAGATTCAGCCAATATTCAAGTTTGAGACGAATGGCGGGAAATCGTGACCCTTCTACTAGAAGCCGTGAATTTAGACCGGATATTGTCCAGCATCAGGCGTGTATGACCCACCACGGATGTACAGAAGTCCAACCATACTTGGCACGTTCGTTTATCCCCAGTAAAGTCGTACATTCGAGAATCAGTTCATCTGGGGCAATTAGGTCGAGATTTGGCAAATCTCTCGCCGCTATGGGCACCACTCCACGAATCAGTCGATCAGGGGCAGATCACCCTAAAAACAAAAGATGTTGTTGAGACATTCTTTTGGGGTTTGACGTACAGAAACAGTTCAGATCTAACCGTCAGGGTACAGAGATCGAAGAGTCCTAACCAGAAGCTCGTAACGAAAAGACTTGATCGTTATGTGAAGTGAATCTCCACGCAGGTCGCGTTTCCAAGATAACATTGTTCCTTACTGAAGAAGGATCGAATTCCCCAGCTAGTCGCAGCTTAGCCGAAGGACATTCTCCAGTAGAGTCGTCTACTCTTCCCAGCAGAGATTCCCTTCCACAGTAGGGTCCTTTATTCTCCCCCAGCGGAGTCAGTTATAGTTTCCCCAAGAGAGTCGTTTCCCCCCAGCGGAGTTCTCTCTTCCCAGCAAGTGTGGTTCTTTCCTCCCATTGGAAATCAAAGGATAAAGCTCTCCCCAGCAGAGTTGTTTGTATGTCCGGGCATTTATTTTGCCGGAATACTTTGTGATACCCATCCATTTCCCAGCATGGTGGTGTTTGTCCTCAACGGCATAATTGGTGAAGCAAGCTCGTCAGAGCTTTTCCCAGCAGCTCGAGCCTGCATTTGCATCGGCATATAGTGTCATATTTGCATCGGCATATAGTGTCATATTTGCATCGGCATATAGTGCCATATTTGCATCTACCAAAAAAAAAACGCGTAGCATTTCCATACTGTATGGAGCATTGCGCCATTGCCAAACATATGCATTTTGAAGCATCGATCAGGTTGGTTGACCTTTTGCTTTCAGGTGTGGTTCTCAATAGGAGTATGGAGTTCTAAAGCTCAGATGTTACTAGACAATCAAGGTCTCGCCAGGAGACGTGTGATGTAGTTCAGTTTATTATATCCCCCACAGAGTTGCCAATTGAGGCGTTGTTGTACCCGGTCAGCGGGATGTTTTCTTCAAGTTTGTTGTGCATTGGCACATGGCTTTCATAAAATCAAATTTCAGAAGTGGTCACTTGGTATCGATACAGGTGTTGGGAGGTTATTTTCCAGAGTATCCCCAGTAGACTATGCTACGATATGGTTGTTCGTTGAGTTTTCCGGCTCCGATGTTTGTTCGTTGAGTGTTCTGACTCCGATGATTGACGGTTGTTCGTTGAGTTTGCTGGCTCCGATAGATGTGACGTTGAGCGTGCTGGCTCCGGTTGTTTCGTTGAGTTTGCTGGCTCCGATAGATGTTCGTTGAGTGTTCTGACTCCGATGATTGACGGTTGTTCGTTGAGTTTGCTGGCTCCGATAGATGTGACGTTGAGCGTACTGGCTCCGGTTGTTTCGTTGAGTTTGCTGGCTCCGATAGATGTGACGTTGAGCGTGCTGGCTCCGGTTGTTTCGTTGAGTTTGCTGGCTCCGATAGATGTTCGTTGAGTGTTCTGACTCCGATGATTGACGGTTGTTCGTTGAGTTTGCTGGCTCCGATAGATGTGACGTTGAGCGTGCTGGCTCCGGTTGTTTCGTTGAGTTTTCCGGCTCCGATAGATGTGACGTTGAGCGTGCTGGCTCCGGTTGTTTCGTTGAGTTTGCTGGCTCCGATAGATGTTCGTTGAGTGTTCTGACTCCGATGATTGACGGTTGTTCGTTGAGTTTGCTGGCTCCGATAGATGTGACGTTGAGCGTGCTGGCTCCGGTTGTTCGTTGAGTTTTCCGGCTCCGATGTTTGTTCGTTGAGTGTTCCGACTCCGATAATTGATGATGGTTGTTCGTTGAGTTTTCCGGCTCCGATGTTTGTTCGTTGAGTGTTCCGACTCCGATAATTGATGATGTTTGTTCGTTGAGTGTTCCGACTCCGATAATTGATGATGTTTGTTCGTTGATTTCTCCGACTCCGATGGTGGTTGTTCGTCGAGTGTTCCGACTCCGATAATTGATGATGTTTGTTCGTTGAGTTCTCCGGCTCCGATGTTTGTTCGTTGAGTGTTCCGACTCCAATAATCGATGATGGTTGTTCGTTGAGTTTTCCGGCTCTGATGTTTATTCGTTGAGTGTTCCGACTCCGATAATTGATGATGTTTGTTCGTTGAGTTCTCCGACTCAGATGATGGTTGTTTGTTGAGTGTTCTGATTCCGATGATTAACGGTTGTTCGTTGAGTTTGCTGGCTCCGATAGAGGCGACGTTGAGCGTGTTAGCTCCGGTTCTTCGTTGAGTGTTCCGGCTCCGATGTTTTTGTTGAGTTTTCCGACTCCGATTATTAATGATGTTTGTTAGTTGAGTGTTCCGACTCCGATAATGGTTGTTCGTTGAGTTTGTGGCTCCGATTGTTGTTTACGTTAAGTATCCGGGCTCCTATAGTTTATCAAGCATTTTGGTCCCAGTTATTACGTTGAGCATCCCGACTCCGATAGATATTCATTTTTTGGTGTGATCCTGTTATTGCGTTGAGGGCTCAGACTCCGGCCAATTGCGTAGAAAGATTCAAATTTTGTGCTCGTTGAACACTCAGGTTCCGACATTTCCAAGTCACCCCAACAGAGGTGGTCGGTCAAGGTCCGTGGTTTTATCAAATGATTGGGTGGTTGTTGCTGTAATAACCAAGATTCGGTTCTTTGGAGTGTTTTTTCCCAAGCAGTGGTGTTGTTTACTTTTGTACAGTTTATTTTTGCAGTTGGAAAATTTCCGGGTTTCATTAGTATTCAACCGTCTCGTACCTCGATTGTCTGAAGGCTGCGCTCTTCACCCAGTCGGGTCCAAGCCGCTTGAATAGGGGCAACTGTTGCACCCTAAAATTTGCTCAACCTTTTCCAATTGGTTTATGTTTCAATTGCATTAGCATTTGCATATAGAGTCATGTACACAGTCTAATCATCTGCATAACATGGCATAGCAAGTCATCCAACAAGGGGCCAAGCATTATTCTCATCCCTATGAGCCTATCAAGAGGTTATTATTCAAATTCAATCTTATCCAAGTCATCAGAAAGAATTGGAAAGCTAAAGAAGTCTGTGGATCAAGCAGTGCATCTATCTCCTATCTGAGGGTATCTGAAGATCATCAGAGTAGTTGTGAGCTGTGAATTGAGCATGGAGAGTATGTAGACATCATGGAAGACTTAGGAAGTCATTTGGAGAAGGAAGCAAGTCATTGATATGAGCACAAGAGTTGCAGTTGAAGACAGTCAACTAGGGTTTCATCTGGGTCAACCCTAGGTCAACTCTAGGTCAATTGATTGATTGAAAGGCATTAAGGGCTATTGGAGAGATGTGGGGTTCATCATTTGGAATGTGGATAAGGATATGGTGATATGCTAAGAGGAAATCAAGAGAAATCAAGGAGAAGAGGAGTTTCTAAATTAGGGTTTCTGTGTAAAATCCCCTAGTTTAGGTCAAATTTCCAAGCCAGATAAGTCAAAGTGCAAGCTTCAAATGGATCCTTGGCCAACATGAAACTTGTAGAGGATCTCAATACCTTTAATTTGAGTGGTGGAAGACATCAAGGAGATTTACAGAACTCAAGTTATAGTCCTTGCAAGTTACAGGTCATCTGAGGTATCTGAAATTTTGTCTGTGAAAGTTACTTGTCTTCCAAGCAACTTTTACCCCTCAAGGAGATTTCAAATGAATTTCTGTTCAACATAAGAGTTGTTCCTAATTGGCTTAGCTTTCTAGAATGGTATGGTATGCCTTCATATGATTTGTGGAACTCTACTTATGGTCTTGGCAAGCAAAGGGTATTTTGGTCATCTGAGAATTACAGGTCATTTCAAGCCTATGCCCAAAACTCATACAAGGAAGCTTCAAATGGAAAACTTCACAACATCAAACTTGCTCCAAATGACATTTTGAGTCTAGAAAAGTGACCATGAAAGATTGGAAAGGCTCATAGCTCAAGGTTTCAAAATTGGTGGATTTAATGAATGAAAAATGACCTAAAATTGAGATTTTTCATAATTTGGCCAAATGGGGTGAAATTATAGGTCATTTTGATTGGAAAAAATGTTTTAAGAACATTGGTAAAAGTAGAATTTTGAGTTTGGTTCAAGATTTGAGAGATATGCATGGTTACTTACAAATGAAGTTACATAATCCAAATCCAAGGGAAAGTGTGCATGGGAAGGTTCTACAAACTTCTAGGGCTTTCCATTCTCATCTATATATTGAATGAAGTAACTCCATGCCATGGTTGGTGAATCATTGTGATCAAAACACAAGTTATACACAATTCTTCCATTTTTGCAAAACCTCTCAAACTTCATCAAATCTCCATCAATTTCCACATTTCTTGATTGGATCATCATCAACATCATTCATAGATCACAATTCACACAAGAATTTGGCTGAATTGAATAGAAATCGTGCCATACAACTTCATCATCCAAGGTGCAAGAACTTTGGGATTGCTGAATTCAAGAGGATTGAACAAGAATCTTTGCATACAGAATCAAGATTTGAGTGTGTGGATCAAGTTCAGACCATTGCAAGCATCAGATTCAGAGAATTCCATAGCTGTTTTCACCATTTACACCAGGTTAGTTTCCTCTTCGAATTGCATGATTTAGTTAGGATCATAGAGAATTGTTAGCATAGAACTGTTAGGATAAGTTAGAGGATTGATTTCACAAAGTTTGGAGAAGTTTCATGGAGGTTATCAATGGTGTACCAAAACTGTTAGAGCTTATAACATCAAGGATATTGCACTATAATCTTGCATATATGGCTTAGAATGATTAGTGTGAAGTGTAGATTAGGTTAGGATAAGATTTGGAAAGAATTGAAGAGGTCGATATCAGGTGATAATGGTGGAGTCAGCATGTTCAACCTATCGGGTTTGTTTCTTGAGTGAGTTTTAGAGGAAGATAATGGTATGGCTGTGTAGAGGGGAAGAAGTAGATCACTTTTGGTCTTGGAATCGTGTGAATTCATGGAGAGTTGAAGGAGAACAGAATGCTGGAAAACTCGTGCATGGTGATGAAGTTTCAGAAACCCTAGGGTTTCTAAGGTTGAAGACGACCTTTGGGCCACACGATCATGATTTTGACCTTGACTTGGTTCTGGATCCAATGGCTGTGGTTTAAGGTCCAAAACGGAGGGAAATTCCAAGGGCAATACGCACCGTTTCATTTATTATTTCAGACTGGGCTCAAATGTTGTTTGCTAATCCCACCCCCAAGCATGAGGCCCAATGTGATTTGAACTAAAAATCTTGCTTTTTACACCGTTCAGGTTTTTTTTAATTTTTGTTAAGTTTTCTGACTTGCTGGACCCAGACGCGCTTGCTATGCGCCCCCCCCCCAGTCTGGGCCCATCCTTTATTTTAACTGCATTTTATTATTTTCTGCACCCCATTCTCAATTAATTCCATTTTATCTTTTCTCAATTCATCTCATTTCTTTAAAAAATCATAAAAAATTGGAAAATGCATGATTTTGATTGGTTCTTTTTGCATATTATTCATAATTTTGTTAAGAAAAATATCACACAAAAAAATTAATATTTCATTTTATTTTCATATTTTTGGCATATTTTTCTTTTAAATAGGTGTAAATAATGTTTAGTTTGATACATGAATTTGTTAATTTTGGTTTGATTAAATGCTTTAACATTTTTAATCCATTCTTTTTAGGTTGAGTTGCTTAGACCTTTATCTTGTATATCCAATTTAGTTCATATTTTTAGGACTTAATTTTTAGGTGTTTTGTTTAGGTGTGATTAGCATGATCAAAACTAGGGTTTAGGAGACAACATAGGAGAATTAAATCATTTCCCTTAGGAGTTGTAGATTGAATCTTTGGGGTATGGGAATATAGGGATTATGGGTAGTTACTAGATCCCTTAGAAAATATTAGGATTCCCCTACTGCTATTAGTATACTGTCTGTATTTGTTTGACTGTGTGGTGTGCCCTCTCTAGGGTTATTTCATTTGTCTGTGTGGGGCATTGGGTTTGCTTGGGGATTGGGAGAGCTGAAGACTTGTGATGATGAAGACCATTGGAGATCAAGAGATTGAAGACCAACTTCCAGAGTTGATGAGGAGCATCCTTTGCTGGCAGCTGTTGAGGAGCATATGGTTTAGGAGCTAGGCAGAGCTCTAGAGTAGAAAGCTTGTTTCACAAACATGGAAGGCCTTGTCTGCCCCCATTCTTTCTCTATGATTCAAAGTCTCTTTCAAATATCCACCTCCTTCCTTTGGAAGGATCAGTGAATATATTTGAAAGATAGAACTTTTGAGAGAAAATTGTCTGTATAATGTTAACAGTTAATGAGCCACCCTTGGTGGGCAGTTTATTGTTTAACATTCATTCCCTCTTGTTGACTGATGTTGAGACTTGAAGAAAAGCCTTTGTAGATTGAAGATTGATGACAAAGACCTTGCTTGAAGGCTGTGGAGATGGAGATTGATGCTTGCTGAAGCTTGTAGCTGATTGATGATGACTTGAAGACAGATGTTGATGCAGAGCTGCTGTGGCTGTTTATTTTTGCTGTATTATTTCTTGATGTATTGTTTGGTTTTCCCTGACTGTATTGTTTGCTGCTTAACCTGTTGGGTTGAAAGTGAATTCTGTTCACTTTTGCCTATTGTTTTCTAGGTTCGAGGTTGAGTGGGACTCCCTTGCCTCGCTTGTATTGCTGCATCCATGCATTTTACTGCTTTATTGTATATATGCTATTGTTTCTGTTTCCGTCTATTCCCTTAGGATCTCTGTTTCTCTCTGTGCAAGAGAGGAGCATGATAGACATTAGGTCTTAACCCATGCATGATAACATTAGGATAGTTTGATTCCCTTTTCAACCGTAGGGTAGAGTTCTGTCTCTTCTTTCTCAAAACAAACAGAAAAACACAATAAATATTTCAAACACAATAAAAGACACTTCTTCCGTAAAAGAATGTGAACTCATCAAAACGTCATTTTTGTCCGCTTGGACTGTTAATCAGAAAACCCTTTTTTCAGAAGGAATAAAAACAATCAAGACAGACTTGTGTCGTACGTGGCCCGAACTACGTTTGCTCTGATCTTTCATGCTGTATGAAAGTACGTAGGCATAGGATGCGATATCCTAGCGAGCAACCTTCCCCTCCTTTCCCGTAGGTAGGCGAACTACGTTGACTCTGATTTCTCGTTTTAGACGGGAATACGTAGGCATAAAGTGCGATACTTTGCCGAGTCATTTTCTTTTCTTTTAACCCCTGACCTGTAGAGTAGATAGAATAACAATCCATACCCGAAAACAAGCGTGGATCCCGTCGAGTACGACGGACGTGAGGGGTGCTAATACCTTCCCCTTGCGTAACCGACTCCCGAATCCAGGTTTTGGTTGCGATGACCATACCTTTCCCCGTTTTGCGGTAGGTTTACCTCGAGCGTTTCCTTTCCCTCCTGTGGGATAAATAACGCACGGTGGCGACTCTTCTGTTCAGTCGGCGCCGATTTTCGCAGTAGCGACAGATTGAAATTGCAAACACAATAAAAAACACTTCTTCCGTAAAAGACAGAAAACAAACTTCAAACCTTTTTGCCCCGTGGGCCCATAAGTCAAAGGAAAGCTTTTCTGAAGAAAAGAGTGTCGTTAACTCCTAGTTCTACCGCAAACAGGCTTTGTCCGTAACTGCTGGAACTGTTTGTTAACCCTACTCGATAAAACAGATGAATCTGAATCCCCGTAATCCGTAGTATCCCGAACTACGTAAGCTCTGATCTCTCATACCTGTTGAGAGTACGTAGGCACAATACTGATGTATTGGCGAGCCACCTTCCCCGTAACCCGTAGTTAGTCGAACTACGTTGACTCTGATTTCTCATTCTCTGATGAGAATACGTAGGCATAAAGCGCGACGCTTTGCCGAGTCAGTTTTGTTTTCTTTTTAAGCCAGCCTTGATAGGTAGATAGATAAACCAACTCGTCCAGTAAACACAACAAGCGTGGATCCCGTCGAGTACGACGGATGTGAGGGGTGCTAATACCTTCCCCTTGCGTAACCGACTCCCGAACCCAGACAATGGTTGCGACGACCTTGTCTTATACCTTTTTCGTCAGGTTTTTCCGATCGTTTCCTTTCCTGTTCTGAGGGATAAATAACGAAAGGTGGCGACTCTTCTGTTTTGCCGGCACCTTATTTTCGAGGAAGCGACACCGTGTAGTAGTTATTCTATAGCACTATAAATAGGTGTTAATTTTATGTAATAGGGGTGTTCACTCATTTTGTACTAGTTCATACAACTCAGAGTACCCGCGTGCAGAGAAACGAGTTAACGAGAATGTACGTGATACAACACCAAATCCTTTCTTATCAATGCAATTTATCTTTACAACTTACTTGCCATTTTTAAACTTTCAGTTTTACATTTAAATTGCTCTTTACAATTCTGCTGCACATTTACTTTTCAAAGATCCCCTAGTCAAACGTGGAGTTCTGATTAGAGTTATTTTCCAAGCAATTTACTTACTTGTATTTTTATCTTCAAAAGTAAGTTATTTCTCAAAGGAATTACAGTCGAACGTGGAGTTTGGTGGTAGTGTCTTCGCCTTTACATTACAGTTGTTATTTTAAAGTTGTTTACTTTCAACTTTACTTTTCAAAGCTTCTACCTCATTGCACTTTAGATTCTTGCCTTTACTTTTGACGCATTACTTGATTTTTTTTCTTATTTATTGTCTTTAACTCTTAAAGGATTTCGCTTTTCTAAGAGGTGGTCCGGTCGAAAGTAGAATTTAACTTAAAATCCCTTACTTACTTAGCACATGTTCTAGTATTTAGTATGATCGATCCTGCGAGTTAGTCAATTTTAGCTCAAATTGATAGACTAGCGGTTGTTTACCAAAATTCACAGTAAACAAATTGGCACACCCGGTGGGACCCAATGCTAAACAATTTTGAGTTTTTGGTGAATACTTCATTGTATGTTATTAAAGAGTGGAAAGTTAGCCACAACACACAAAGAAGTACCCAAAAAGAGATACACTAAAAGAATGGCCACAAGTGCTAATCAACAAGTTGATCTTCAAGGAAGCATTTCAAATGTTCAGTCAAGTATGGGGTCTCAGAATTCACCATACCCAGTCTCCTCGACAGGAGGACAGACACCACCACCTATGGTTAGGTCTGAACAAATGCAGCCTATCACTAGTCCAGGATCAACGTGTATACGAACATGCACCCAACCTGTGTTGGAATATATAGGACCTCAAACTCCTAATTCTCCCACACCTCCGGGAAGTTCCGTATACAGACAAATTCCTCCTCCAGGATTTTCACAACCATTGTTAAGGAATCAACCATATGGTATGCCTACAGCAATAATGCAGAGTTTGCAAAATGCTCCACCTATATTTTCAAAAAACGTGGCGTCTTCACCAACACAAGGATCTGGGTCAGGTGGTCGAAATAGCCAAAGTTTAGGTGTTGGTTATTCTGTGCAAGTGCCCAGTCTTCTAACTACGTCGATAAACTGTTTAAGGCAACAAATGGATGAAATTAATATGCAAATGGTGCACACACTGTCTTAGACCATGGGGGAAATCTTCCAACCCTTAACTCATAATACCACTCAAACTAATCAATAGGTGGCGACACAATTAGCCCGTATGGCTGATTTTTTGGGAGTACCAGCATGTGAGCAAAGACCAGCAGTCGTCGAAAACATTCCACGATATCAGCAACAGAATGTTCACGAGGAAAATATAGAGGGTCAAAGGATCGACGAACCGTTTAGAGTCGAACCTAGAAGAAATTAGGTACTAGTTCATATAGAAGAAAGACCAGAAGTGGTCATGGTGAACAGGAATCAGAATATTGACTAAGTACTTAGACAGGTTCGACGTCATGATATAGCAGAAGAGAGTAACCTTATAGCAATGGTCGAAAGGATAATGACCAGAAATGGTGCAAACTTTGGCTTTACCAGGCCAAATTATACTTCACCTATAGTGGATTATATTTTGCAGGCTGAATTACCTCCAAGGACGAAAATCCCAAAATTTAGTAAGTTTGCAGGAGACACTACTGAGTCAACCGTTGAACACGTGGCTAGATATATGATCGAAGCAGGAGAGATAACGGGAGACGAAAGTCTAAGGATCAAATAAGTTCTCTCACAAAGAACGCCTTTACTTGGTTTAATACGTTACCTCCTAACTCAGTTTATAATTGGGCCCAGTTGGAACAGTTATTTCATGAACAGTTCTACATGGGACAAACCAAGATTAGTTTGAAAGAATTGGCTAGTATAAAATATAAAGTTATGGAGACAATCGACGACTACTTGAATAGGTTTCGACTTCTCAAAGCCAGATGCTTTACCTAAGTACCAGAACACGAATTGGTCGAAATGGCTGCAGGGGGTCTAGATTATTCCATTAGGAAAAAATTAGATACACAATATCTAAGAGATATGGCACAGCTGGCGGACCGAGTTCTCCGCTTGGAAATGTTGAAAGAAGAGAAGGCTAGGTTTATTAAGAGAAAGAAAGTAGCTTTCGTCGAATGTAACGAAGATGTCGAAAACATGTGTGATGAAATACTTTATTTCGACGAAAATGAGGTAGACGTCGCTGAACTAAAGCGAGGTCCACCTTATGCCTGTAAAGTTTTAGCTCCTTCAAATGGGAAAAATCCCACTGAGTCTAATGATAAGTTTCCTGAAAGAACATATACTTTTGACGTTACTAAGTGTGACAAAATCTTTGACTTGTTAGTTAAGGATGGACAAATAATAGTACCTGCTGGTGCTAAAGTACCTCCTTTAGAACAAATAAAGAAAAGAGGTTTTTGTAAGTACCATAATTTCTTGGGTCATAAGACTTCTCAATGTTTTCTTTTCAGGGATTTGGTGCAGAACGCCATTCAAAAAGGAAGGCTGAAGTTTGGAGACAAAGGAAAGACTCAAATGAAAACTGATTCTGATCCATTGCAAAATGTGGAAGCCAACTACACAAAACCTGAAGTTCAAATGGTCGAAGCCATTGAAAAGTCTCCTATCAACATGGTAGGACTTACTAAGAACGTTTCCCTAACAACTGAAACGACCAAGGTGACTGAAGGCTGTGATAGTGCTGAAGGAGTTAAGGATAATAATTCGATGCTGGTGACCAAAAAGACCGCTGAAGAATTCATTCAATTCAACAACACTACTGAAGAATTAGACGTGGTAGGAGGAGTATTGGGACGAAACACCGCTGAGGGTGTCAATGTAGTCAAAGTTGGCGAGGAGTCTGATACTAGTAGTGATATTGTCAGTACCAACGAAGCGGTAGGCAGAAATGTTCCCAAAACACAAATGGTCAAGAAGATGGAGCGCATGCTGATGATAGGAGAAATGACTGAAGTGGACGATTGTTTATTGGAAAATTGGATATGCTTGGCAGCAGAACGATATTGGAAGAATTCTCCTGACGTCGAGAGTTTTAATGTCAAAGATCTAAGTTCAGTTGAGAATTCTAAGGATGGTGAAAACTTAGAAACTCATTTGTCCAAAATGAAGCTTGAAGATGATGTCAACATCAACATGGTTGAGATTAACAACCAAAAAATTAAGGAATTAGTTGGAGTGGAAAGGACAGAAGAACCTAACAGGGTGGCATACCCTGAACAAGAAGAAAACATTGTTGAATTTTTCTACCGTTGTCAGAAAAGTGGATCAGGAGTGATGCTATGCCCCAGATGCAGTGCTATTTTTGACGAGAAGGCTGCTCGGGAGTTAGAGGAGGTTAAGAAAACCAATGAAGGCTGGGGGTAGAAAAAGAGTCAAGGCCCCAGAAACTTGGATCCCAAGAAACCCTCAGTAGGGGTAAAAAATCCAACAAAACACAGTACATTTAAGCGGGTGAATAAGGTACGTGCAGGAAAATGGGTCAAACCTGTCGAAGGACAGGGACGTAAAAAGTGGAGGAAGTTTGATGCAGAAAGAGGCTCTTCGTTTGAGTACCTCAAAGAGAACCATACTACTAACAAGTCAGCATATGTTTCTGCAAATTACAAAGGGAAGAATCCTATGACCAGATCTCAATGGCGAAGGGAGCAACGCAGACGAAAAACTGCTAGGGAAGCCCAGGATGTAAAGCAAGGGGAGTTCAGTAAGAACAATGGCAATCAAGGCACTGAGAAAATGCCTGTAGAGAGGAGGTTGTTTGGGGATCAGAACAATGAGCCAGTTGGTCTAGTCGAAGATGATGAGAATATGACTGACAATTTTGACAGTGAGTCCACTGCCTCTTTGGACATTATAGTGAACATAGTGTCTGTCATGCCCAGAGAATTCAACCAGGTTACAGAAGTAGAAGACATAGACCAGAATGCTGAATTAGAAATGATGGCACACAAACCTGTGTGCTATTATATAATGAACAGTGGGTGCGTCGAGGAGAAAAATGCTTTCTTTGAGCGCCCTATAGAGGAAATGAAGAATCAATTAAAACCTCTTTACATCACTGGAAAAGTAGAAAATATGTCCATCAATAAAATATTGGTAGATTGTGGTGCGACGGTGAACTTGATGCCTCGATCGTTATTAAGTAAGATTGGGAAATGTGATGACGATACAAAACCCCACAACATGGTTCTATCAAACTATGAAGAAAAAATAGGCTCGACTTTAGGAGTAATCCAAGTTAACCTTATAGTGGGGACAATTACAAGACGTACTGTTTTCATGGTTGTCGAAACCAAAGCTAATTATAACTTGGTTTTAGGAAGAGAATGGATTCACGGTGTAGGTGTTGTGTCGTCTTCAATGCACCAGAGGATTGTTATTTGGTGGCCAGGCGGAATTGTTGAAAACATTGAAGCTGATCAAGGATATTTCAAAATCCCTGTTAATTATGTCGACGGGAATCAGTTTGATAAACATCTGGCGAATATTGCTCCATGACCTCCAGCAAGGTTTAAATTTACCCCAAATGAGACAACATTCCATTCATTATACCTACATCTTGTCGAAGGCTTCAGATGGGATAGTGAAATTCCAGGAGAAAGCCTATCACTCATAGCAGGGTCTTTAGTAGATCCTACTGGGTGGGGAGAAGGATTCAGTGATCATGGCTGAATACGAAGCATTGAAGAGAATTTAGGCCTATGTGGCTGAAATTAAACTACAAACGGCTCTAGAAGCTGTTAATAATCACATGGCTGACGAAGCCATTTGCGAGCCTCATCAAGAATGTCCTAGAGAGGATTTCGACGGAATAAACCCAGATGGAGGCCGAGCTCAACAGCTGAACACCATCTATGACGACGAACCTTTGGGGTTCGAAATGGATCCACTAGCAAACCCTGTTAAGATGCTAGTGCTACACCCCAAAATTTGCTCAACCTTTTCTTGCCTGATTTATGTTTCATTGCATTTCATTTGCATAGTTACATCATGTACATAGTCCAATCATTTGCATATCATAGCATAGAATGCATCCAACAAGGGATCAAGGGTGTCTATCAAGATAAGAGCCTAGCAAGGTGTGTTATCCAAGATGAGAAGTCATCCAGGCCATCAAGAAATGATTTGAAGTTTTGAGAAGTTTGAGTGCCTACATGTGAGTTTTGCTCCTATCCTGAGAAATATTGAGAATCCTCAGTGGGATGAGAAGCATGGAATGTGAATTTGAGGTGTGTATGGATCTCATGGAGTGCCTAGAGGGCCATATTGAAGCTGAGGCAAGTCATTGATTCAAGTATGAGAGCCACAGTTGAGGGCAGACAACTAGGGTTTCATCTGGGTCAATCCTAGGTCAATTGTGCAAATTGGAGAGTATCAAAGCCTACTTTGAGGTCATGGGATTCATGGATTGGTATGTTGATACATGTGTGGTGTTGTTCCAAGGTTAAGCAAAGAAAGATCAAGAATGTGGGAAGTTGCTAAATTAGGGTTTTAGTGTAACATCCCATGTTTAGTGCCTAACTTCAAAGCCACATAAGTCAAAATACAAGATTCAAATGGATCTTTGGCCAATATGAAACTTGTAGAGCATCTCAATACCTTTAATTTGAGTACTATAAGTCTTCAAGAATATTTTTAGAACTCAAGTTATGGTTCTTGCAAGTTACAGGTCATCAGAGGACACTGAAACTTATCTGTGAAAGTCACTTGACTTCCAAGCAACTTTTGCCCTTCAAGGAGTTTTCAAATGGATTCTTGGCCAACATAAGAGTTGTAGATCTTGATCTTATATTTCCATATAGTACTAGAAGTCCTCAAGGGTATTTATAGAACTCAAGTTATGATCTTGGCAATCCAGGGGTATTTTGGGTATTGGTAATTATAGGTCATTCTCAAGCATGGGTCTAAATCTCCAACTTAGAGGCCTCAAATGGAAAATTGTTAAACTAGAAAGTTGCTCAAAATAGGGTTTTAACCTTGACCATGCATCAAGGAGGCTTTGAATTGGCTCATAGGAGAAGTTGGCTTGAAATGGTTTTTAAATGAAGAAATTAAAGTCATTTAAAAGGCAAAATTGTGATTTCTTGATTTTGTGGCCAAACAAGTCCATGTTACATACCAATTTGATCAGAAAACATGTTTTGGAAAAGATGGCAATACCAATTTTTGGATTTGAGGTCATTTGCATGTGGTTCCTCTTTGTTACTTATGGTGGAAGCAACATATCAATCCATTGCCTTTGGATCAAAAACAAGGGATATACCATTTCAATTCATTTCTAAATGTCCTAAGGTGAGAATTTCAGGTGAAATTGGAAGCTGAAACAGAGCAAGGGATGACTTTGGCATGTGAAATTTTCAAAGGAGATGAGAAATTGAATTTCTCATTCAGTTAGTTACATAAGGTTCTAGAAGTTTCTAATCACTTCTATATGTGGTATGCAACTGATCCAGATCAATTTTTGGGCTTGCATTGGAGAGAATCGAGAGAGAGCATTTGAAAATTTCACTATTGCATCAAGAATCGGTTTTGAGGATTGAGGAGAATTCAATGCAAATTGACCATTGGAGTAGCTTGGGAAGTGATTCTGCAAAAGATTGGAGGTTGATTCAAGCAAAATCTCCATATGTTCATCATTTCAAACCAGGTCTGCAACTTCTTTCTTTTAGCTTAATTCATAGGGAGATGCATAGAAATTGATGTGTGTTAGGTTATGGATGAGGCTAGGGTGGATTTCAGTCCAAGAATTGGGCAATTAGAGACCAAATTAGTGTGATGCCATTTTCTGTTGAAGCTCATATCTCCTTGTTCTTGAAGTTTTAATGGTGGATGAATGGTGAGAATTAATCAGGGAAGCTTGTAGTTCATGCTAGGATCTTTAATTTTAAGAATTGAGTTGATCAAGATTGGGTGATTTTTCTGCAACTTCTATCGGGTTTTGAGTTAGGGCTAGAATCAATGGAAATGGAGGTCATATTCATGATCAGGATGAAATTTCAGGTGGAATAGGATATCTAGTTGCAAGGATTGATGAGGTTTTGGGATGTCTTCACCGGAGAAGATGGTGGCGCCAAGCTCAGGCCACCGTCTGAGCATTTCCCCCTCAGTTTCAAATATTTGGGGACGATGAACCAAAACCCTAGGATCTTCGTTTGACCCTTGACTGAAGCTTGATCCAATGGCCACGAGTGAATGGAATTTCTGAAGAGAATTGAGAGGGAGACCAAAACGCTCCGTTTCATTTAAAACTTGTTGGTTGGGCTGAGTTGATTAATTGCTATGTGCACCCTACCTTAAGCCCAAGTTGGATTTTGAACTGAAAACCATTGCTATTCAGCACACACTTTTTTCCATTTCCATTTGATTTTCTGATTTTCTTTTAATTTCGCTTGGGCCTAATGAGAACTTGATAAGTGCACCCCCTGTTGGGCCCAGTCTGGAGAAACAACATGATTCATTTGCTATATGCAACGCGCTTTTATTATTTTCCATCATATTTTCCTTTAATTTACATTTTTCACATAGTTTAGAAATAAGTCTATAATAAATAGGAAAATTAATCTTTTTAATCCCAGTTTTTTTCCTTGACTCCTTAGAATGTGTAGAATTTAATAGGATTAAAATTTCTTTAATTCATGCATTTTATATTTCATTTGCATTTTTGTATTTTTAATGGCTTTTTATTTTGATATGTTTGGTATGCCATTTTGCTGATTTTATTGTGGATGATTGGTGATGAATTTTGAGTTGATTCTTTTTGGGCTAGATAGATTGGATATGCATGTACCCATAGTAATTTTCTCATATTTTTGTGATAAAAATTTAGGCTAGTTTGAACATTGAACATTAGGTGGTTTAGAATTAGGGTTTTAGGATAGTACCCTTAGGTTTAGGGCATAGTTTTAAGTCCAAATGAATGGTTAACCCCCTGGTTTTTGTATGGAGTGATTCTTAAGAGGTTTAGGAACCCTTAGTAATTTTTGTAGGATTTTATAATCCCTTTTGGTATTTTAAGTAGAATTAGTTTTAAGACTAACTTCTAGGTGTTTCTGATGAACTAATTTGGCTAGTTTGCTTCAATAGTTCCCCTTAGATTAGGGTGGTGTTGCTTTTGAGCTTGGATGATCATGAAGACCAATTGAAGGTGCTTTGGAGAGCTTGAATGAGCTTGGAGTTGAAGATTTCTCATATGTTGGAGTGCTTGTCAGGAGTTTAGGGAAACTAGGGTTTTAGGAAGAGCATCAGAGTAGTTTTGTTTGTTTCTTCAAACATGGAGCATATTGTTTGCCTCTATTCTATTCAATGACATAAAGTCCTCCTTGGGAAGCTCCATATCTCCTTAGGAGGGATGAGTGGTATGCCTAAGTGAGTAGAACTTTGAGGATACCTTCCATTTGCAATGTTAAGTGCTTAGTGATTTCCTTTGGTTGTCATTAAGTCTCTTAACATTATAACCTGATCTTGTTGAATGATTCTCCCTTGGTGGTGCTTGTTGAAGCTTGGTAAAGAGAAAGTTTTGTGCTTGTTGAAGCTTGGTAAAGGAAAAGTTGAGGTAGCTTTTAGAAGCTAGGGTTTTGTTTGCTTGTTGAAGCTAGGAGCTTGTTGAGGTCAAGAGCTGGTTGAAGCTGTTTACTGGCTGGGGTTTGAGCTTGTTTAAGCCGGTAGCTTGTTGAAGTTTGGTGTCTATTGAAGATTGAAAGTTTATTGAAGCTTGAAGATAGGAGTTATTCATGAAGATGAAGGTTGTTGCTGTCAACTTTTTGCTGGTTAATCATTTGTTGCTGTCAGAGCTGCTGGTTGCTGTAGGAGATTGGTGATACTGCTTGGGCTGCCTTCTTTGCTGTGGCTTTTGTCTTCTGTATTGTTTGGTGGTTTGTATAGATTTACCCTAGGTTTGAGGTGGAGCTTGTCTCCTCTTGCCTATTGTCTTCTCTCTTGCCTCTCTTATATTGCTACATTGCATGCATTTTACTGTATTTGCTTGCTTTCTTTTCTGTTTATCCCCTAGGATCTCTGATTTCCTCTGTGCAGGAGGGAATTATGACAGACATTAGGATTCTTATCCATGCATGACAACATTAGGTTAGTTTTATTCCTTTTCAACCACTAGGTTTTTTAGAGCTTCTTTCTCTTCTTATCTCAAACAATTCAAAAATACAGTAATAAGGTTATTTGACGTCGTACGTTACGAGCCTTAAGCTATTTGAGAAAAGGTTGCTAGAGGGTCACTCTTCAGTAATCTGACTGCTTAGTATGGTACCCTTAGGGTGACATGCGATGTAGTCACTCTCAAATCATAGTCTCTAGTGCGTCAAAGATTGCAAACAAACTAAAAAAACACTTCTTTCGTAAAAGATTCAAAACAAACATCACAGTGTCATTTTCGTCCGCTTGGACTCTGAATCAAGAAAAACCCTTTTTGAAGGTAATAAAAAACAGTAAAGACAAGCTTGTGTCTTCCGTAGCCCGAACTACGTTTTCTCTGATCTTTCATGCTATATGAAAGTACGTAGGCATAGGATGCGATATCCTAGCGAGCAACCTTCCCCTCCTTTCCAGTAGGTAGGCGAACTACGTTGACTCTGGTTTCTCGTTTTAGACGGGAATACGTAGGCATAAAGTGCGATACTTTGCCGAGTCATTTTATTTTCTTTTTAACCCAGACCTGTAGAGTAGATAGAATAACAATCCGTAATAGAAAACAAGCGTGGATCCCGTCGAGTACGATGGACGTGAGGGGTGCTAATACTTTCCCCTTGCGTAACCGACTCCCGAATCCAAGATTTGGTTGCGATGACCATTCCTTTCCCTCTTTGCGTTAGGTTTACTCTGAGCGTTTCCTTTCCCTCTTGTGGGATAAATAACGCACGGTGGCGACTCTTCTGTCATAGCCGACGCCGATTTTCGTAGTAGAGACAACTGGCGACTCTGTTGGGGACTCCAACGGTTCCCTATGCGAGTCAGTCCTAGCGCTTGTTTTCCCGTCTGGGGTTTTGTATGTATTTACCTTTCTGCCTTTACTTTCAGTACTATATTATTGTTGTTGTGCTGGGTAGAGGGTTAGATTGAGAGATAAGCCGGACATGGGCTTGAGTTTGCACATAGACTTAGAAGTAGAGAGTAGTGGTTAGCCTGCTTGCTTAGCTCGCACCAGCTAACCGCGAAATCTACGCTCGGACAAGATTCTCTTTGATACTTCTTGCCTGGCCCTTAGGGCTCGACAAGTTGTTTGACCCGAGGATTGTCGACTCTGGGGACCTATCATTTGGGATTGAACTAAGTGAGGCCGCTTCAAGGGATGATGATGCCACACCTTCTGGGTATCGTATCATCGCTCTTGAAAGTCTGTGACGTTGAACCCACATAGGATGTCGTACCTCGTCTGCGAGTTAAGTACATACCTGTGAGGGGTAGCTAGGTCTGTTTGCAGGAAACCTTTGACCTCAGAGTACCTGGTTTATCTCTGTCAGTGAGATGTGGTTACAGGGTTCATTTGAGTGGTTGGTTTGGTTTGAGATGAAAATTTGATGGTTCTCAGGCTTCAGTACAAAGCAGCACAGTTCATCAGCATTGCCCTTGATCTCCTGTTTGCATATGCATGTGCATTTTCATGTTGGCATTTCATTAACGTGTATTTATGTTGCAGGTGTGATCATTCCCCTCTGATTCTAGTGTATCTTCTAGCCAGACATGGAGTCCATGAAAAGGACAGTTGCTTACCGGTTGCATTCGCCAGATATCAGTTCCTTGCTGGGATTAGTTGCTCTAGCAGATGAGAGGGTGAGGGCTGAGTTCAGAGTATCTTATGGGAGATTGCTTAGTTTGTTGTACAGGCCTTCAGCATTTGAGACGATTGGGGTGTATACTTTGATGCAGTTTTATGAGCCTCAGCTGAGATGCTTCCTGTTCCCCGACTATATTCTGGCACCCACTTTGGAGGAGTATTCTGCTATGTTGGGAGTTCCTGTGTTAGACCAGATGCCTTTTATACATGTTGATGTTGAGCCTGAGTTGGCTACACTTGCTAAGATTGTCAGTTTGGACGTCCCTGAGTTTCCTGGAGGACTGGTCAAGCTGAACGGAGCCTATGGTTTTCACCTGTCTGTCCTGGTTGAGAAGGCTACACAGTGCGCGAAGAGTGGATGTTGGGTTGCCTTCAGTGCCATTCTGGCTGTCTGCATCTATGGGACTATCTTGTTTCCTAACGTACCAGATTTTGTTGACTCAGATCCCTTCTTGATTCTTGCCTCGAAGAATCCAGTTCCTACTCTCTTGGGCGATGTTTATCATTCTATTCACTATAAGAATGAGAAACGTCGTGGCAAGAATGTTTCCTGCTGTCTTCCCGTCTTGTACAGGTGGTTCCAGGGACATCTTCCGAAGACAGGGCCTTTTGTTGATGCTGCTGATACGTTGGATTGGTCTTCCCGGTTGATGGGGTTGTCTGCTGAGAACATCATTTGGTTTGATCGAAACATGCTTGGCACTGATATTATATATAGTTGCAGTGGCTTTCCGAATGTCCCTTTGATTGGACGGAAAGGCTGTATCAACTATAACCCTTCTCTGTTGGTGAGACAGTTTGGTTATGCCCTGAGAGATGCTCCTATTGAGGTTGAGATACAGGAATCTCTGTATCTCACGGGCTCAGTAGACGAGGCTATTTTGATCAGGTTGAGACGTGCATGGGCCAACATCCATAGAAGAGGGAAAGCTTTGCTTGGTAAGAGCAACAACAAAGCTTATGATCCCTATTTGGCTTGGATCCATGAGAGAGCCAGGATTTCCTCGATGCCATATCCTGCTGTGGAACCTCTGTATCTTCCAGTGATTGAGGCACCTACTTCGGTAGAGATTGAGAAGTATAACAAATTGTTGGCTGAAAATGAAGAATTGAAGAAAGCCAATGATGAGTTAGAGAAAGAGATCTTCCAGTTGCGTCATGAGAAGAATGAAGCTACCTTCACTGTGAAGGAACATATTGAGTTGATTAATAGGTTGGGTTCAGATTTGACTGAAGAGACCAACAAGAGGGAAAAGGTGGGAGTAGCCTTGAACGGTGTTAGCAAGGTGCTTGCTTCCAAGAAGGAACTCTTAAACAAAGCTTATTCCCGACTCGGCAAGTGGGAAACATTATGGAATACCACGCTTACCAAGCAGAAGGAGCGTGAAGATGAGCTGAAGCTGCAGATTTCCATGCTAGAGGCGCAAATTAGAGCCCAGGATGCAAAGATTGCTGAAGAGACATCACTTAGGAGCACTGTTGATCTTAGAGTAAGTGACCTTGGCAAGGAGCTGAGAGGTTATGAATTGAAGGCCGGCTTCAAGAGATGCAGACTCGACGAGTGTTTTGGCGAAGGAACCTGCAAGGACGACGCCAAAAAGCTGAGATCCACTGCTGAGCGACATGCATTACTGATACAAGAGCTAATCTCCAGACTGGGTCATTCGAAGACGTTGAGGATATTAGAAGATGTCAGAGCGCACCATTTGGCCTGAGTTATCTTTGCCTTGCTTTTGTTATCTGTACTTGTATTTTGACCATCGCCAGGCTTGTTGGTCGGGGTCTCTTCAGTTGTATTCAGTTGTACTCTTGTACTCTGCCTCTTGGCATTTGTTTATGTATGAGGGTTTTCGGATTCCTTGCTTGCTTGATAGGGACTCCATTGTCGCGATGGCCTTCTCTCTGAAACTAGAATCGGGGGGAATATAACCTGTAGCATATGTATACATTTGCATCTGCATCCTCATATTGCATGACCGGTATTTTTGAATCTGTATCTAATTTCCTGCATCTCACAGGTTTTTCAGGATTGACGACCAGAGAGTCCACCGTTACTCAACCAGAAACAACTACAAGAAGATAATGGATCAAGTTCAGGTCGAGATGCAGGAAATCCGCGAGAAGTTGACTCTGTTCATGCAAGCTATGGAGAGCATGGCCAAGGGCCAGGAGAATCTTCAGACCTTGGTGCAGCCGCTGCTGACGCGGGCAAACAGAAATGGCAATACTGACCACATTTCTGTTGAAACTCCTCGCCGGGAGGATGAGATACTGGCAGTTGTTACTCCACCTGTTGTGACTGTCAACGGAAACACTGGTACTGGTGCAGGTGCTGGCGCTGGTAATGGTAACACTGGAAATGGTGGTGATGGGCATGTTGTTAATAACAAAGGCAACACTGTGGATGTCGATCAAGGATTCATTGAGAATGTTGGCTTTGGAAACAATGGGTATGGCAATGTCAATCAGGACGGCAACTTCGGGTTCAACAATTAAGACTTCGGTAATGACGGTTACGGTAACAATCAGGGGTATGGCTACGGTAATGGTGGATTCGGTAATGTGAATAACAACGGCGCTGGAGCATTTCCTTTCAACAATGGTTTTGGACCCGTTGGGGTCAATCTAGGGTTCGGCAACCGAGGACAGGGTCCTGTGTTCAATCAGCAAGGATTTGGCCGTAACATGGGTTACGATGGGTATGGCAATGACTGGAAGGTGGATCACCAGGACGACGCTTTTTCGGGAAGAGGTATGGGACCTGAGGGCCCCATTGACCCTGTTCAGAGGATCAGAATGTTAGAAGAGTGTTGCACCCCAAAATTTGCCCAACATTTCTTTACCTAGCTTATGTTTCATTTCATTCACATTAGCATTATCATTTGCACTTCATTGACATGTATGCAGAAGATCAAGAGGTATGATTACCAATTAAGAGCTATACAAGACTATGAAACTAGCTAAGAAGGTTATTCAGATGTTCAAGGGTTGATATCCTTGTCAGAGAAGTTAAAAGATCCTCAGAGAGAGTGATTGAAGCCAAGAGGGTGTGTCTCCTAACTTGAGAGTTGTGGGAAGCCATCAGATGATTCTGAGGCCATGAAGATGGACTTGAGGTCTTGAAAGAGCTCATGATAAGTTTTGAAGCTCACTTTGAGGCCTAGACAGGTCATTGTGCAAGAATAAGAGGGCTCAGCCATGAGTGGTGCAGCTAGGGTTTGACTGGGTCAACCCTAAGTCAATTGATGATTTGAACAAGGTTGAGACCTAACCCAAGATCCATATGATCATGGATTGATACATTGAGATGTTATAAGGATGATTCCAAGGTTAACTCATCATGATTGAAGAGTTTGAGAGGTTTCAAGCTAGGGTTTCTAAGGCTTGACAGTGTAAAATCCCCTAGTTTGACCCCTATCTTCAAGGCAATTTAGCTCAATATGTGATTGTCATCTCATCTTACCCATAACATGAATGTTGTATAGCATGATCTTAGCTTTAATTTGAGTGCTAGAAGTCCTTGATAGGATTTGTAGAACTCAAGTTATGACTTTGACAAGTTACAGGTCATCTGAGGCATGTGAATTTGGAGCTTGAAAGTTGTCCAACTTTCATGAAACGTTTGCCCTAGAAGGATGATTCCTATTAACTTTTGGTCAACATGAATGTTGTTCCTTATCCTCTTATCTTTCTAGATAGTACTAGAAGTCCTTGATAGGATTTGTAGAACTCAAGTTATGGCTTTGACAAGTCAAGGGTATTTTGGTCATTTGGAGATTATAGGTCATCTCAATCATAAGGCCATAACTCATATTTGCAAGCTTCAAATGGGAAAATGTTCAACATAAAACTTGTTCAAAATGATGTTTTAAGGCTAGCTAAGAGGTCATGAGAGGTTGGAATTGCTTGTAGCTCAAAATCACAAAAATGGCCTAAAATAAGGGTGAATTTCAAATGAACCAAAGGTGGAAATTGGGATTTTTGATCTACATGTCCAAACCAAGCCATATGACATACCATTTTGATTGTAAAACATATTTTAAGAACTTTGGTATTGCCACAGTTTTGACTTGAGGGTTAATTTGGGGACTTGCTTTGAAAAGTGATTACTTGCATCTTAAGTAACAATTGCCAAACCAATATTCAAGGCATAACCAAGGCTCCTTTCAATCCAAGCACATCCAAAATACCATTAGGAGAGAAATTGGAAGAGAATGAGGGTGAATACAAGCTGCCAACATGAGCTGTTATGAACACACCATGAGATTGAACTTTCCATGACATGAGATATTGAATTTCTCATTAGAGTGATCTAGAACTTTCTAGATCATCCATACATGTTCTATATATGATTTAGAAGTGGCTCAGAGTGAAGGTTGGTGATAATTGAGAGAGGCGAGTGAGATTGCATTGTGAAATTTCTCATTGCAAATCAAAATCGGTTACAAGGTTTGAAGCCATTTCAATCCAAGATTTTGATCTCAGAAGCTTGCTCTAGCATTGGTGGATGATTCCAGATGGAGAAGTGAACAAGATTGGTGAAGAATCGTGTGATAGCCATTGAAATTTTTCATCTGCAACTCAGAATTGGTTTCAAGAATCCAGAGCATTTCAAATCTTTTCATTGCATACAGAAGCTTGGTTAGAGGCTAGTGAAGGATTCTGCAAGCTCTTGAAGGTTGATTTGAAGATTCAACCACTCTGTTTGCTCAATTCTACCAGGTATGTAGTTCTTGTTCTATGGCTTAAATTAAGTAGAATTAAGAGGAATTGTTATGGTGGATGCATTGTAGAATGGTGTAGGAAGATTTCTGGATCATAAATTGGGAGATTAGTGACCAATTAGGGTTGTTGGAATTTTCGGTTGAGATTGTTATTCTTGGATTTTTGAACTGTTAGCATGATTAAAGGGCATAGGAAGATTCCTTGTGAAAATTGGGGTAAGATTCATGTAGAGACCATTTGGAATGGAGGCCTGTGGAGAGAGTTAGGGTTGGAAGTGATGACCGGAGAACCACCGGCGGTGGCCATGGCTGTGCGCGAGTTTCAGAGATTCAAAAGGTTGAAGACAAACTTAGAGCCATTGGATGGGGCTGAGACCTTTGACCAGATGAAGATCCAACGGCCACGTATTGATTTGAGTTTGTGAAGGACTCTGAATAATGTGAAACGCAGCGTTTCACTTAAGTGTTGGTTTTGGGCTCAATCAGTAGTTGATAACCACACCCCCCTTATAGTGCCCTGCACATCTTGATAGAGTGTAGGGGAATGGTTATGTCTCACATGTTGGTGGACACAGGGTCGTCACTCAATGTCCTTCCGAAGAAAGCATTGATGAAGTTAGATACTCGAGGATTGATCTGCACACCCAGTGATCTGGTTGTGAAAGCGTTCGATGGAACCAAACGTCAAGTTTTCGGGGAGGTGACCCTGCCAATCCAAGTTGGGCCGGAAACTTTCGATGCAGTCTTCTACATTATGGACATCATGCCTGCCTACAACTGTCTCTTAGGCCGGCCATGGATCCATTCGGCTGGCGCCATGACCTCCACGTTGCACCAGAAGCTCAAGTACGCTGTCGGAGGAAGCATTGTGACTGTATGTGGCGAGGAAGACATAATGGTGAGCCATTTGTCGTCCTTCAAATATGTTGAGATGGATGGGGAAATCCACGAAACCCTATGTCAAGCGTTCGGAGCTGTTAAAGTCAAGAGCGTAGCTCCTGCCATCACTGAGAAACCAGAGATGACTCTCTCTTCCTTCAAGGAAGCCTGGGCCGTTGTTCAAGCCGGATATACCCCAGGCTGGGGGCGAATTCTAGAGATGCCTAACAAGCAAGAAAAGTTTGGGTTGGGATACTCTCCTGCGGCTGAAGCCTCCTCCTCTTCTAGCAGTGCGTCGCGAGGTAAAGAGCCAATCCAATTTACCAGTGGCAGGGTGATATTTGAAAGTGTCAACGCAGTGTCTGAAGATGGCGAAGACAGTGACTGCAATCTGGACTCTTGGATCCAGCCAAGCAAACCAGGCGAGAGCCTCAACAACTAGTCCGTCAGGGATACCATCCAAGTGACAGGCAAAGAGATCCACATAGCAGATGACATCGACTCTGGACCTTCTACGACTCACTTCGACTTCGATTCCCGATCCATCAAGCCGAAGAAGAGATTGACGAAGACGAAGACCTTCCCGAGGAGTTGGCCCGCTTGTTGAAACAAGAAGAGAAAGTTATTCTGCCTCACGAAGAAGAAATTGAGATTGTGAATCTGGGTTCTGAAGAACTTGCCAGGAACGTCAGGATAGGAGCCACATTGCAGAGTGATGTCAAGCATAGATTGGTCGAGATGCTAAGAGAGTATAGTGACGTCTTTGCTTGGTCATACGAAGATATGCCCGGACTGGATACTGACATCGTGGTCCACCACTTGCCGCTGCGAGAAGATTGTCCTCCCGTTAAGCAGAAGCTTAGGAGGACGCGACCAGATATGGCCGTTAAGATCAAAGAGGAAGTGCAAAAGTAGCTTGATGCTGGCTTCTTAGCAGTCACCACTTACCCTCCGTGGGTCGCCAACATAGTACCTGTGCCGAAGAAAGACGGTAAGGTGCGAATGTGCGTCGATTATCGAGATTTGAATAGGGCGAGCCCTAAAGATGATTTCCCGCTCCCCCATATTGATGTGTTGGTCGACAATACAGCCCAATTCTCCGTATTTTCGTTCATGGATGGCTTCTCCGGCTACAATCAGATCAAGATGGCGCCAGAGGACATGGAGAAAACTACGTTTATTACACCTTGGGGAACGTTTTGCTACAAGGTAATGCCTTTCGGTCTGAAGAACGCAGGGGCCACTTACCAACGAGCAATGGTCACTTTGTTTCATGATATGATTCATCATGAGATTGAAGTCTATGTTGATGACATGATTGCGAAGTCCCAAACGGAGGAAGGACATCTGGTCAATTTGCTGAAGCTTTTTGAGAGGCTTAGGAAGTTCAGGTTGAGGCTGAATCCTAACAAGTGTACTTTCGGAGTACGGTCTGGAAAACTACTGGGGTTTATCGTGAGCGAAAGAGGCATCGAGGTTGATCCTGCGAAGATAAAAGCAATACAAGAAATGCCATCGCCAAAAACCGAAAAAGAAGTTTGTGGCTTCCTGGGCAGAATAAACTACATTGCAAGGTTTATTTCTTAGCTCACGGCCACGTGTGAACCGATGTTCAAACTACTAAAGAAAGATCAGGCGATCATCTGGAACAAGGATTGCCAGAAGGCATTCGACAAGATAAAATAGTACCTGTAGGAACCTCCGATCTTGATTCCCCCAGTGGCCGAAAGACCCTTAATCATGTACTTGACAGTTCTGGAGAATAGTATGGGGTGTGTTCTCGGTCAGCATGACGAGACGGGCAGAAAGGAACATGCCATTTATTATTTGAGTAAAAAGTTCACAGAATGTGAATCTCGTTACTCGATGCTGGAGAAGACGTGTTGTGCACTAGCCTGGGCTGCCAACCGTTTACGACAGTACATGCTCAACCACACCACCATGCTAATTTCGAAGATGGATCCGATCAAGTACGTCTTCGAGAAGCAAGCGCTTTCGGGCAGGATTTCCAGATGGCAAATGGTGTTGACGGAATATGACATTCAGTACGTTTCCCAAAAGGCCATTAAGGGAAGCGTATTGTCGGAATACCTGGACGAACAGCCGATCGAAGATTATCAGCCGATGAAATTCTAATTCCCTGATGTTTCTCAAAGCAAAGGATTGCGATGAACCGTTGCCCGACGAGGGGCCAGATAGGAAATCCCAGTGGAAATTGATATTCGAAGGGGTGGTTAATTCTTATGGAAGTGGCATAGGGGCGATCATCACGACTCCCCACGGATCCCATATCTCGTTCACTGCGAGACTGACGTTTCCAGTCACCAATAATGAAGCGGAGTACGAAGCATGCATCATGGGTCTAGAAGAGGCAATTGATTTGAGAATCAAGAACCTAGATGTATATGGTGATTCGGCGCTTGTGATCAACCAGATTAAAGGGGAGTGGGAGACTCGTCAATCGAATTTGGTGTTGTACATGAATTATGCCAGAAGGCTGCTTCCGTTCTTTGATCGAGTGGAACTCCATCATGTGCCCAGAGCTGAAAATCAGATGGCTGATGCCTTAGCCACGTTGGCTTCGATGTATAAAGTCAATTTTTGGAATGAAGCTCCAAGAACTGTCCTTTCTCGTCTTGATAGACCTGCATTCGTCTTTGCGATCGAGGAAGCCTCCGATGGCAAGCCAGGTTTCATGATATTCAGACCTTCCTTATGACTAAGGAGTATCCTGCGGGAGCGTCAACCCAGGATAAGAAGACTCTGAGGAGGCTATCTGGAAATTTTTATCTCAATCCTGATGGAGTTTTGTATAAAAGAAACCACGATCTCGTGCTACTCAGATGTGTAGATGAGAAAGAAGCGAGTATGCTCATGGAAGAAGTCCATGAAGGCACATTTGGTACACACGCCGGCGGGCATGCTATGACGAGAAAGATCCTGAGAGCAGGATACTACTGGCTAACGATGGAATCAGATTGCTTTAAATTCATGAAGAGATGTCATAAATGCTAGATTTATGCTGATAAGATTCATGTGTCGCCGTGCCTGTTAAATGTCATGTCCTCTTCGTGGTCGTTCTCCATGTGGGGCATCGACATGATAGGCAAGATCGAGCCCACTGCATCTAACGGTCATCGCTTCATTCTAGTAGCCATCGACTACTTCACCAAGTGGGTGGAGGCAGCCTCGTACGCTAATGTGACCAAGCAGGTGGTGGCTAAGTTCCTAAAGAGGGACATCATCTGTCATTACGGAATTCCCGAGCGGATCATTACTGATAATGGTTCGAATTTTAATAACAAGATGATGAAGGAGCTGTGCCAGAGTTTCAAGATTGAACACCAAAACTCATCTCCTTACCGGCCGAAGATGAATGGCGCCGTTGAAGCGGCCAATAAGAACATCAAGAAGATTGTTCAGAAGATGGTTGTGACCTACAAGGATTGGCACGAGATGTTGCCATTTGCACTGCACGGTTATCGTACCATAGTACGTACATCAACTGGGGCAACTCCTTTCTCCTTGGTGTACGGTATGGAAGCTGTCCTACCATTAGAAGTGGAGATCCCTTCTTTGCGAGTTTTGGTTGACGTGAAACTCGATGAGGCAGAATGGATTAAGAACCGACTAAACCAACTCAGCCTGATGGACGAGAAGAGGTTAGCATCGATTGCATATGGTCGTCTGTACAAAGTCGAATGAAGAAAGCTTATGATAAGAAGGTGCGTCCTAGAAGCTTTCAGACAGGTGATCTCGTCCTGAAGAAGATTCCTCCTCCATACTCCGATCACCGGGGAAGTGGACTCCCAATTACGAAGGTCCGTACGTCGTCAGAAAGGTCTTCTCGGGAGGATCCTTGTTGTTATCCACGATGGATGGTGAAGATTTTGCGTCCCCGGTGAACGCGGACGCAGTTAAAAAATACTTTGCTTAAAAAATGACCCGCTGGAAAGAAAAAGAGTATCCAGGCAAAAATAGGGCATCCCAGCGAACCATAAAAAAGGAAAAAGGTTCGGGCAAAAATTAGGGATATAAAAGAAAAGAATGTACACCCGCAAAGTCGAAAACCTGGAAGGGCGACTTTGGAAAAAAAGGGTATCCCGGTGAATCGAAAACCCGAAAGGGCGATTCAGGAAAAAGTTAGGGATCTGAAAAAGCAAACGACTGCGTTCCGCGTGTGGACTGTATTTGTTTAGTGATTTGGAGGACCTGAGGGCCGTTTATCTGAGTCAATCTCTTCTGAAGCTGAAGCGTCGGAGAGGTATCGAAGTCGAGTGAGTCATAGAGGGATCAACTCATGGTGTTCGTCTACGCCTCATTGCCGACATTTGTGTATATACTGATGTATATTTATGTTTTTATATTTGCGTGGCTTCCTCATTCCAGGAGCTTGCATCTGTTGTAAAACATTTTTACCCATTCAGGGGTTCGTTATCAATAAAATGCATACTATTCAGCAATTCTGTTTGTTTGTTTAGCATTTATCTATTTTGTTTGCGAAAAAGAACGCCGATGTTTTTGATAAAATGCGCATACATAAACTTACTGGCCTAGGCCATTGATTGTTGAAACAATGAATTACTTGAACATTGTCACAAGATGATAACCTTGATAGGTCCCTTTGAGAAGGGTATCTTGTCTATTTGTTTGTGTTGTTGCAGGTGTAGCATACTCCAGGCAGTACGCCGTATGCGCCCCCAAGCTGGATGATTCCTCCTCCTCCAGCAAGGTTCAGCAGCACCTCCCCATGGAGTCTGAACATGAGATCAAAAGCATTGAGATGTTTCCCCAAGCAGAGAAGATTCTCTCCCCAATCAGATGCATCCTGAAGGATCGTCGCTTCCCTAGCTGAGTCATACAATGAAGTGTGCGGCACTCGAAAGTTCCAGACTGAAGTCTCCAGCGGAATTGAAATTCCCCACAGAGTTGTATTCTCCCCGGCATGCAGGATGATTCCTACGTCCCCAGCCGAGTCTGCAATTCCCCAAGAGAGCCGAGTCCTTGGAAGCCGTGGGGGCCATGATCGGTTTTCCCTAGTAGAATGTTTAGTAGCTGATGTTGTAGTTCCCCACCGGAGTCGTTATCTCCAGGAAAGTTTTGCCGCGAAGGTTGTGCAGTTTATTTCTGTGACTGACATCGTTTTCCTCAATAGCTTGTGGTTTGAATACCTAGATGAGCAAGTTCAGGTTCTTGTAGAACTTCGTTCCCCTACAGCAGTCAACTGAAGTTTGTTTCCTCAGGCGGAATCCAATTGAGATTGGTGTAACTTCTTCTCCTTGGCAGGATGAGTCCTTCCTCCACCAGAGTGGTTCTTTCTCCTTGACAGGAGGCTTTTTCCTTCAGCATTTATTTTGCTGATAGGGTCGTAGCATTTCGCATGATTGCATAGCATTTACCCTAAATGCGTAGCATTTCCACCGTGTAGAGCATTGCGTCATTGTCGATCATATGCATATGAAACATGAGCTAGGTTGTTACCGTTCTTGTTTTGCAGGTGTTCCCCGGCATGGTGTTTGCTCAAGATGATTCCTGAAATCTCGGAAGAGTTAAGTGGCTCAAGATGACTCTTGAATTCCCCAGCAAAGTCGTTCACCCAAGATGATTCTTGAACTCCCCATCGAAGTTATTGCTTAAGATGATTCTTAAAATCCCAAGGAAGTCGCCAGAGAGGTTTGCTCAGGATGATTCCTGAAATCTCCAGCAGAGTTATTGGTTCAGGATGATTCTTGAAGTCTCCGGCGGGGTTATTTGTCCAAGATGATTCTTGAAGTCCTCAGCAGAGTTGATTCATCCAGAATGATTTCCGGATCCCCGAAGCAGAGTTACTTGATAGTTCTCCAGAGTCCCCAGCGGAGATGTGTCATCCCCAGCAGGTTTGAACAGAGAAGTTGAGACTTCCCTTGAAGACTTGATGATTGAAGTCTGGAAGTAGTGCCAAAACCCATGACTTACTGATGAAGTCCAAGGTCGAAGCAGTCCTCCCCGCTGACGCGGAAGGCCTGGCGGCAATGGCTTAGACATCCCCAATTGGTTCATGATTGACCGAGAATTCTATTCCTGACTTACTGACGAAGTTTGGCTGACGCCAAAAAAGAGAAAAAAAAACTTCTTTGAGTGCCCGATGGCATGATCAACTTGATCGTTGATCTGATGAGTTCCGAGGAATCCTGATGCCTGACGGCATGATCGACTGTGTATCACCGGTTACCGTGTGACCAATTCCCCAGCAAGTTGTCGCGCAACTGGCATGCTCAGTTTTGGAGATGTTCCTACCAATCAGAGTATCGGTTACCTGTGCGTGGTTGGTAAGTCACCCGTTACTGTGTAACCAGTGATCCCTCGATGATTTGAGGATACAATGATATCAGATAAATCAGAGAATCAGCCTGACGGAGGTTTAGATCAGCATTTCTCCAGCTAGTTGTCGGGCAGTTATCATTTCAGTTTCTGAAGAGATTTGTCCCCATCAGATACCGTGTACTTGTGCAGTTGGCAAATTTCCGGGTTTATTGGTATTCAACCGTCTTTTACCTTGATTGTTTGAGATCCGTTCGCTTCTCACCCAGTCAGGTCCAAGCCGTTTGAATAGGGGCAGCTGTTGCACCCCAAAATTTGCCCAACATTCTTTACCTAGCTTATGTTTCATTTCATTCACATTAGCATTATCATTTGCACTTCATTGACATGTATGCAGGAGATCAAGAGGTATGATTACCAATTAAGAGCTATACAAGACTATGAAGCTAGCTAA
The DNA here is from genome assembly GCA_963859935.3 of Lathyrus sativus. NCBI lineage: Eukaryota > Viridiplantae > Streptophyta > Magnoliopsida > Fabales > Fabaceae > Lathyrus > Lathyrus sativus. The sequence goes on along the minus strand of OZ012738.1, from coordinate 68,938,418 downwards.
GAAGGTTATTCAGATGTTCAAGGGTTGATATCCTTGTCAGAGAAGTTAAAAGATCCTCAGAGAGAGTGATTGAAGCCAAGAGGGTGTGTCTCCTAACTTGAGATTTGTGGGAAGCCATCAGATGATTCTGAGGCCATGAAGATGGACTTGAGGTCTTGAAAGAGCTCATGAGAAGTGTTGAAGGTCACTTTGAGGCCTAGACAGGTCATTGTGCAAGAATAAGAGGGCTCAGCCATGAGTGGTGCAGCTAGGGTTTGACTGGGTCAACCCTAAGTCAACTGATGATTTGAACAAGGTTGAGACCTAACCCAAGAGCCATATGATCCTGGATTGATACATTGAGATGTTATAAGGATGATTCCAAGGTTAACTCATCATGATTGAAGAGTTTGAGAGGTTTCAAGCTAGGGTTTCTAAGGCTTGACAGTGTAAAATCCCCTAGTTTGACCCCTATCTTCAAGGCAATTTAGATCAAGATGTGATTGTCAAATCATCTTTCCCCCAACATGAATGTTGTAGAGCATGATCTTAGCTTTAATTTGAGTGCTATAAGTCCTTGATAGGATTTGTAGAACTCAAGTTATGACTCTAACAAGTTACAGGTCATCTGAGGCATGTGAATTTGGAGCTTGAAAGTTGTCCAACTTGCACGAAACCTTTGCCCTAGAAGGATGATTCCTATGAACTTTTTGTCAACATGAATGTTGTTCCTTATCCTCTTAGATTTCTATAGAGTACTAGAAGTCCTTGATAGTATTTGTAGAACTCAATTTATGGCTTTGACAAGTCAAGGGTATTTTGGTCATTTGGAGATTATAGGTCATTTCAATCATAAGGCCATAACTCCTATTTGCAAGCTTCAAATGGGAAAATGTTCAACATCAAACTTGTTCAAAATGATGTTTTAAGGCTAGCCAAGAGGTCATGAGAGGTTGGAATTTCTTGTAGCTCAAAATCACAAAAATGGCCTAAAATAAGGGTGAATTTCAAATGAACCAAAGATGGAAATTGGGATTTTTGATCTACATGTCCAAACCAAGCCATATGACATACCATTTTGATTGTAGAACATATTTTAAGAACATTGGTATTGCGACAGTTTTGACTTGAGGGTTAATTTGGGGACTTGCTTTGAAAAGTGATTACTTGCATCTTAAGTAACAACTGCCAAACCAATATTCAAGGCATAACCAAGGCTCCTTTCAATCCAAGCACATCCAAAATACCATTAGGAGAGAAATTAGAAGAGAATGAGGGTGAATACAAGCTGCCAACATGAGCTGTTATGAACACACCATGAGATTGAACTTTCCATGACATGAGATATTGAATTTCTCATTAGAGTGATCTAGAACTTTCTAGATCATCCATACATGTTCTATATATGATTTAGAAGTGGTTCAGAGTGAAGGTTGGTGATAATTGAGAGAGGCGAGTGAGATTGCATTGTGAAATTTCTCATTGCAAATCAAAATCGGTTACAAGGTTTGAAGCCATTTCAATCCAAGATTTTGATCTCAGAAGCTTGCTCTAGCATTGGTGGATGATTCCAGATGGAGAAGTGAACAAGATTGGTGAAGAATCGTGTGATAGCCATTGAAATTTTTCATCTGCAACTCAGAATTGGTTTCAAGAATCCAGAGCATTTCAAATCTTTTCATTGCATACAGAAGCTTGGTTAGAGGCTAGTGAAGGATTCTGCAAGCTCTTGAAGGTTGATTTGAAGATTCAACCACTCTGTTTGCTCAATTCTACCAGGTATGCAGTTCTTGTTCTATGGCTTAAATTAAGTAGAATTAAGAGGAATTGTTATGGTGGATGCATTGTAGAATGGTGTAGGAAGATTTCTGGATCATAAATTGGGAGATTAGTGACCAATTAGGGTTGTTGGAATTTTCGGTTGAGATTGTTATTCTTGGATTCTTGAACTGTTAGCATGATTAAAGGGCATATGAAGATTCCTTGTGAAAATTGGGGTAAGATTCATGTAGAGACCATTTGGAATGGAGGCCTGTGGAGAGAGTTAGGGTTGGAAGTGATGACCGGAGAACCACCGGCGGTGGCCATGGCTGCATGCGAGTTTCAGAGATTCAAAAGGTTGAAGACAACCTTAGAGCCATTGGATGGGGATGAGACCTTTGACCAGATGAAGATCCAACAGCCACGTATTGATTTGAGTTTGTGAAGGACTCTGAATAATGTGAAACGCATCGTTTCACTTAAGTGGTGGTTTTGTGCTCAGTCAGTAGTTGATAACCACACCCCCCCTTATGGCCCAGTTTGGATATTGAACTGATTTCTTATGCTATTTACACCGTGCGCTTATCTTTTTTCTTTTGATTTTCATTTTATTTTTCATTTCATTCATGGTTATTGATTAATTCATAAAAAATGGAAAAATAACTCAATCAATCCCATTCTTTTTGCCATGGATTCATGATTGGATCTAGTATTTTTTAGATAAAAAATATTAATACTCCATGCATTTTCTGATTTTATGGGCATTTTTACATTTTAATTGACATTAAAATAATCATGGTTGATGTTTGATTTTGTTGAATTTTGTTTGATCATGTGATGATGATTTTGGCCTTGATTTTTTGTGTGTAGCTAGCATAGATATGCATGATCCCCCTAGATTTTTATCACATTTTTGTGATGGAATTAGGAGGTAGTTTTAGGTTGAAACTTTAAGAGCTCCATTTTTAGGGTTTATGGTTGATACCTTGTGGTTTAGATTTTATTTTTAGAACTTGGTGGATGATTCAACCTCTGATTTTTGTATGGTAGATTCATGATTGAATTAGGACCCCTTAGGAATTTTTATAGGAATTTACAATGTACTTTACTATTTTTGTTTGATTTTAGTTTAGATGCTAACTTTGGATGATTCTAATGCACTAATTCAACTAGAATGACTTCTTTAGTTCCCTTAGATTAGGGTTTTGCTTTGCTTGCTCTTGGTTGATGTTGAAGACAAGCTTGGGCTACCATGGATTGCTTGAAGAAGCCTGAATGTGAGGATCTTCCCTTCTTTTGGTGTAGTGTTGATTAGGTGTTAAGATTAGGGTTTGTAGGCAGAGCTTCTAAATAGATTCTCTTCCTTCATAAACATGGAAGATGTTGATCACTTCCATTCTTCTCTATGATGTAAGGTCCCCTTGTAAAGGCCTCATCCCTCCTTTGGTAGGATGTGTGGCTCTTTACAAGTTGGTAGAACCTTTGAGGGTCCCTTTCTCTGATGATAGGATGCTTAGTGGTGACCTTTGGTCTTCACTCTATTGTCAATCATCCAAACTTTGCTCTTGTTAGATGAATCTTTCTCCCTTGCCAAAGGATGGAGTTCCTTGTTAGAAGATTGAAGATTCTAGGAGTTGATACTTCCTTGTGTTTGAAGACTACCCTTGGAGCTGAAGCTTGAAGATTAAGAGGAACAAGTTGACACTTGTGGGAAGAAGATCAAGCTGAGATTGAAGAAAGAGCTGAAGCTTGAAGAAGAAGAAGAACAATTTGACACTTGTGAAGAAGATCAAATTGAAATTGGGGAAAGAGCTGAGGCTTGAAGTTGAAGAACAGGTTGATACTTGTGTAGGATGCATTGAGTGCCTAAAGGAGCCAAGTTGATACTTGATATTAGGAGTGAAGCCTGAAGGTGGAATTGACTGGAGAGCTGAAGCTTGAAGTTGAAGTAGAGGGAATAAGTTGATACTTATGTTTGATGTGTTGGAAGCTTGAAGAAGCAAGTGCCCACTTGCTATTGAAGATGATAATCTTGAAGGAGTTGTTGAAGTCTGAAGAATGGAATGCTGTCAGGAGGTTGCTTTGCTGTGAAGCTGTGGAAGCTGTTGATCTGTTTCCTTTCTTGTCTGTTTGCTTGCTGTGCAACTGTGTTGGTGTGACTTGTTTGATTTGCTTGATGCATTAGAATAAGTTCATGTTTAGACTGATTTAAGTTAGCGGCATGATTGCACTAGAGGTTAAGTTGCTCCCTCTGCTTGTATTTTTACTGTATGGCTTTGCTTGCGGGTATTCGGTAGAGCCTAGCTCCCTTGCCTATGTGGTTTGTGTTTGCTTGATGGCATTTTACTTCTTCTGTTAGATAACAGTTACTGTGTTTGCTTGATGGCATGTTATTTCTTCCTGTATGATTGCAGTTATTCATACTTGGCTTGAGGTTGAGATGAGCTTGTGGAGGCTGATGCCCCACACACATTTCCTCCCTCACTTGCATTGCATGCATTTTACTGTATATCTGTTTACTATTTAAGCTGATGCTTTATCTGTTTCTGTTTATCATTGACATGATCCCTTAGGAATCTCACTTCCTTTGATAAGGAAGTGATGATTAGAAATTTAGGTTGAAACCTATGCATGATAACTTCTAGGAGTTCCCTGTTTCAAACCTCAACCATAGGATGAATCCTTGGCATGACAACATTAGGACTTGATAGTCTCCCCTTAGTTGAGCCTGTTCTCTCTTCTCATCTCAAAAACAAATTAAAATACAATAATAAAGGTTAACTGACGTCGTACGTTACGAGCCTTAAGCTATCTGAGAAAGGATTGTTGGAGAGTTTCTTTTCAACAGTCTGGATGTTTAGTATGGTACCCTTTGGGTGACATGCGACGCGTTCACTCTCAGGTCATAGTCTTTAGTGTGATATTTGTTGCAAACATATATAAAAAACAGTTCTTCCGTAAAAGACAGAAAACAAACTTCAAACCTTTTTGCCCCGTGGGCCCATAATTCAGAGGGAACTTTTCTGAAGAAAAGAGTGTCGTTAACTCTCAGTTCTACCGTAAACGGTAACGCCTAAGTCTCCAAGGGTCGAGTTGCGTACGCCAAACTGCTGGAACTATTTGTTAACCCTACTCGATAAAACAGATGAATCTGAACCCCCGTAATCCGTATTATCCCGAACTACGTAAGCTCTGATCTCTCATGCCTGTTGAGAGTACGTAGGCACAATACTGACGTATTGGCGAGCCACCTTCCCCGTAACCCGTAGTTAGTCGAACTACGTTGACTCTGATTTCTCATTCTCTGATGAGAATACGTAGGCATAAAGTGCGACGCTTTGCCGAGTCATTTTCTTTTCTTTTCAGACCAGCCTTGATAGGTAGATAGATAAAACCAACCCGTCATATAAACACAACGAGTGTGGATCCCATCGAGTACGATGGACGTGAGGGGTGCTAATACCTTCCCGTTGCGTAACCGACTCCCGAACCCAGACAACGGTTGCGACGACCTTGTCTTATACCTTTTCGTCAGGTTTTTCCGATCGTTTCCTTTCCCGTCCTGAGGGATAAATAACGAAAGGTGGCGACTCTTCTATTTTGCCGGCACCTTATTTTCACGGAAGCGACAAAGAGCAGATGAAAGGTGTGGTTGATCAAAACTCCGCTGGGTTAGATATGACTACTATGGGGTTGGTACCAGGGCTGAGGGTGCCATTAAAATTCAAGGCTCCAACATTCGACAAATACAAAGGGGATACCGGCCTAAAGGTCCATGTACGTTCTTATTATAGAAGGATGTCTGCATATTCCAATGATGAAAGGATGCTCATGCATTTCTTTCAGGACAGCTTATCGGGACCATCTTTGGAATGGTACATGGGGCTGGAGCTCACTCAGATTAGAAGCTGGAAGCAGTTGGCTGATGCTTTCGTTATGCATTACAAATATAACAGCGATTTGGCACCAAACAGAGTTCAGTTGCAGAATTTGTCGCAGAAAAGTGGTGAAAGTTTCAAAGAGTACGCGCAGCAGTGGCGCGATATGGCAGCTCGGGTGCACCCTCCTTTGGTTGAAAGGGAGATGAATGACATGTTTGTGGGGACATTTACAGGAATGTACTATGACAAGTTACTCAATGTTTCGATGGGTAGATTCTCCGATATGATCCTTATGGGAGAAAGGATCGAGAATGGAATTAAAATTGGGAAGATTCAGGCAGGTGAATCTACTTCAGCTGGGGGTGCGAGAAAGGCGTTCGGTGGAAGACGACAAGGTGATACAAGCGTTGTATTTGGTGGCAGAGGCTAGGGCAGAGGTAGAAATCAGTATAGTCAACCTCAACAAATAGCCAGTGTTACTATTCCAATTCCTCAACAACAACCGCAGCAGCAGCAAAGGCAGAATCAGGGTCAGAGAAGGTTTCAGAATGCAAAGCCGAAGAGAGTATTCGATAAGCCTCCGTCGACATATGCAGAGCTTCTTCAGACATTGCTGGGGATGAATTTGGTTGAGAAAAGAACTTTGGAACCGCCTACAGGACCGGTACTTCCTTATGGGTACGACGCTAATAAGCATTGCGAATTCCATTCCGGGGCACCCGGACATGACGTAGAATCTTGCCATACCTTCAAGCATAAAGTTCAAGACTTGTTGGACAGTAAAGCCATCAACTTTGGCCAGGTGGGGCCCAACATTGTACAACAGCCTATGCCTAATCATGGGGCAAATGCTATCTTGACAGAAGAAAATTTGAACTTGGTGATGGATGTTAATGAACTGAAGACACCATTGAGTGAGGTGAAAAGCAGGTTGCTTAGAGGGGGAGTATTTCCTGGTTGTGATGAATACTGTTTAGAGTGTTGGACCCAGCTGGAGGGTTGTACTGATTTAAAACAGGGCATTCAGGCCATGATCGACGAAGGGACCTTGCAATTTGATCGAACTGCGGTTGAGAAGCCTGTGGAGGCGTTATGTGACGAGAAGAATGATATTGCAACAGTCACGATTCCGAGGAAGACTATAACGATAATGGTGTCCGCCCAGCGGCCAACTATTACGATTACCAAGGCAGGGCCTGTTCCCTCTGAAAGTACGAAAGTTGTCCCGTGGACATATGGATTAGAATCATATTGCAATGGGGAAAAGATTGTGATGAATAGCCAGCCAGTTGGGGCTGTTGATAATGTCGTTGGAACGGGGGGCATGACCCGTAGCGGAAGAATCTTTACCTCACCTGAAATAGAAACAGAGAGGTTGGCCAAAGGCAAAGCCAAAGTAAATGAAAGCGGGCCTACTCAGTCGAAAGAAAAGGATACGTCGCTCAAGGACATAGAGGAGTTCATGAGACTGATTCGTAAAAGCGGCTACAAAATTGTTGAACACCTACAGCAGACGTTGTCAAAGATTTCTATCTTGTCATTGTTTTTATGTTCCGAGGCCCACCGGAACGCCTTGCTAAATATTCTGGATACGTCATTTGTGCCTCAAGAAGTTTTTGTAAATCAGTTAGAGGGGGTAATGGCACATGTCAATGCTGGACATAGCATGGGTTTCACATATTTTGACCTAACACCCAAGGGTCGAGAGCACAACATGGCCTTGCATATATCAGTGAAATGTCGGGGCACCGTAATGTCGCACGTATTGGTGGATACTGGATCGTCGTTGAACATATTGCCAAAGAAAGCCATGATGAAATTGGACATACGGGGAATTATTTACACGCCCAGTGATTTGGTTGTGAGGGCGTTTGACGGAACGAAAAGATCAGTGTTTGGGTCAATAACATTACTGCTTCAGGTGGGGCCGGAGATTTTTGATACCGAATTCTACATCATGGATATCCATCCAGCTTATAGATGTCTTCTTGGGCGCCCATGGATCCATGCTGCAGGGGCCGTAACGTCCACATTGCATCAGAAGTTGAAGTATATGGTAGGTGATAGTGTTTTTACCGTTTGCGGGGAGGAGGATATTTTGGTCAGTCACCTGGCATCATTCAGATATGTGGAGGTCGACGGAGAAATACACGAGACACCTTGTCAAGCCTTTAAAGGGTTGCGAATTGAAGACAAAGCTCGGGGTTCCAGCAAAGTATCAGATATGGCAGTGTCATCCTACAAAGAGGCTCAGGCTTTAGTGCAGACTGGTGAGACTAAAGGCTGGGGGCAGGTACTGGAGATTCCCGTGAAGAATGATAAGTTTGGGCTAGGGTATCGACCGACATCGTCAGCGTCATCTTCAGGAGCGCCCAGGTTCAAGGGACCGGTCACGATTACGCCAAACGGGGTGTGCTTTGAGACTATCAATGCTATTTCTGATGCTGAGGACGGGGATAGCGACTGCGATATGGACGCGTGGATCAAGCCGAGCATGCCAGGACAAAGTCTCTGCAACTGGTCCATCCGGGAAATTGTACCAGTGACTTTTAAACAGTAATGATTTATTTTATCAATTGTTGAATAATCCTATGTCCTACCCGGGGCATAGTGATGTTACGTTAGGGCTACTTGATTATGTGTATTGCACTGTTTAATCATGAAATAAAGGCGTTTTTCATATTCAAATATTGTGATCCCTGTCTTTCTTGTTTTTCTTTAACAATAAATGGCAACGTGGTTATTTGCTTTGTTTGTGTGTTGAAGCGTTTAACCATTTCCTTTGCAGGACTAATATTTCAGATGACATCTCCTACGAACCGCCTATGACTCGTTTCAACTTCGAGCGCCCAGTATTCCAGGCAGAGGAAGGGATTGTTGAGGATAGCGACTTGCCAGAGGAGCTGACTCGTTTGTTGAAACAGGAAGAGAGAATCATTCTGCCTCATCAGGAGGAAATTGAGATTATCAACTTGGGGTCGGAAGAAGTTGTGAGAAATATGCTTATAGGGGTTGCGCTGCAGCGCGACATCAAGCAAAGGCTGATTGAGATACTGCGAGATTATAGTGATATATTTGTTTGGTCGTAGGAGGATATGCCTGGGTTGGACACGGACATGGTTGTGCACCGTCTGCCGTTGCGAGAGGAATGTCCGCCTGTTAAGCAGAAACTCAGGAGAACCAGACCAGACATGGCTGTGAAGATCAAAGAGGAAGTTCAAAAATAGTGGGATGCTGGTTTCCTAGCCGTTACAACTTATCCGTCATGGGTCGCTAATATAGTACCAGTGCCGAAGAAAGACGGTAAAGTGCGGATGTGTGTAGACTACCGTGATCTGAATAGGGCGAGCCCGAAAGACGACTTTCCACTTCCTCACATTGATGTGCTGGTTGATAACACTGCTCAGTTCTCCGTATTCTCCTTCATGGACGGCTTCTCAGGCTATAATCAGATCAAAATGGCGCCAGAAGACATGGAGAAGACTACCTTCATTACTCCCTGGGGAACATTTTGCTACAAAGTGATGCCCTTCAGATTGAAGAACATTGGGGCAACATATCAACGTGCTATGACGACTCTCTTTCATGACATGATGCACAAAGAGATCGAGGTTTATGTTGATGATATGATTGCCAAATCCCACACAGAGGAGGAGCATTTGGTTAATCTGCTGAAACTGTTCAAAAGACTGAGGAAGTTCAGGTTGAGACTGAACCCTAACAAGTGCACCTTTGGGGTGAGATCGGGTAAACTTCTGGGGTTTATTGTGAGCGAAAAAGGAATAGAGGTTGATCCTGCAAAGATAAAAGCTATACAAGAAATGTCGACGCCTAAAACAGAAAAAGAAGTGCGTGGGTTTTTAGGGAGGTTGAACTACATCGCTCGGTTCATATCTTACCTAACTGCGACATGCGAGCCTTTATTCAAGTTGTTGAAAAAGGATCAGGTGTTGACCTGGAATGAAAATTGTCAAAAGGCGTTCGACAAGATAAAAGAATACTTGTAGGAACCTCCTGTTTTGATACCCCCAGTGGCCGGGAGACCTTTGATTATGTATTTGACGGTTCTTGAGGAAAGTATGGGTTGTGTTCTCGGTCAACACGACGAGATCAGACGCAAAGAGCATGCAATTTATTATTTGAGTAAGAAGTTTACCGACTGTGATTCCAGATATTCAATGCTCGAGAAGACGTGTTGCACGCTAGCCTGGGCCACCAAACGTTTGAGGCAATACATGCTGAATCATACAACCCTGCTAATTTCAAAGATGGATCCCATCAAATACGTGTTTGAGAAGCAAGCACTCTCCGGAAGAATTGCCCGATGGCAGATGGTATTAACAGAATACGATATCCAATATGTCTTGCAAAAGGCTATTAAAGGTAGCGTTCTGTCAGAGTACCTTGCGGAGCAGCCTGTTGAGGACTACCAGTCGATGAGGTTTGATTTTCCTGACGAGGATATCATGTACCTGAAAATGAAAGATTGTGAAGAACCGTTGTTGGACGAAGGACCAGGGTTGGGTTCCAAATGGCAGTTGATACTTGACGGAGCTGTGAATTCCTATGGTAGCGGAATAGGCGCAATTATCACCACTCCTCAGGGGTCGCACATCCCATTTACTGCCCGATTGACTTTTCCCGTTACCAATAATGAGGCTGAATATGAGGCTTGCATCATGGTTCTGGAAGAAGCTATTGATTTGCGAATCAAGAACCTGGATGTGTACGGAGACTCAGATCTAGTGGTGAATCAAATTAAAGGAGAATGGGAGACCCGTCAGCCCAATTTGATACCATATATGAATTATGCAAGGAGATTGTTGCCTTTCTTTGACAAGGTGGAATTGCATCACGTGCCACGAGCAGAAAATCAAATGGCTGACGCCCTGGCGACATTGTCTTCAATGTATAAAGTTAATTTCTGGAACGAGGCTCCCCGGATTGTTATCTCTCGGCTCGATAGGCCTGCCTTCATATTCGCCATTGACGAGGCTCCCGATGGTAAACCCTGGTACTTTGACATCCAGAATTTCCTGAAGAACAAGGAGTATCCGGCTAGGGCATCCAGTCGAGATCAGAAGACTCTCAGGAGATTGGCTGGCAATTTCTATTTGAATCCGGATGGTGTTTTGTACAAAAGAAACCACGACTTGGTGTTGTTGCGGTGTGTGGATGACAAAGAGGCTAAGTTGCTCATGGAAGAAATCCACGAAGGCACATTTGGCACGCATGCCGGCGAACATGAAATGACGAGAAAGTTATTAAGAGCAGGGTACTACTGGCTGACTATGGAAACAGATTGTTTCAAGTTTGCAAAGAGGTGTCATAAATGCCAGATTTATACGGACAAAATCCATGTGCCTCCGAGCCCTCTGAATGTGATGTCATCACCGTGGCTTTTCTCGACGTGGGGGATTGATATGATTGGCAAGATTGAGCCTACGGCATCAAACGGACACCGGTACATTTTGGTGGCAACCGATTACTTTACCAAATGGGTGGAAGCAGCATCATATGCCAATGTCACCAAACAAGTGGTAGCCAAATTTATCAAACGAGATATTATCTGCAGGTATGGAATCCATGAGCGGATTATCATCGACAACGGTTCAAATTTGAATAATAAAATGATGAAAGAGCTGTGTCAGAATTTTAAGATTGAGCATCACAACTCTTCTCCTTACCGGCCCAAGATGAATGGCGCTGTTGAGGCGGCCAATAAGAACATAAAGAAGATTGTTCAGAAGATGGTTGTGACGTATAAGGACTGGCACGAGATGCTACCTTTCGCTTTGCACGGTTATCGTACGACGGTACGCACATCAACCGGGGCAACCCCTTTCTCATTGGTATACGGGATGGAGGCGGTGTTACCGTTGGAAGTTGAGATTCCTTCCCTGAGGGTTTTACGTGATGTCCAACTTGACGAGGCAGAATGGGTTAAAGATAGACTGAATCAGCTCAGTTTAATGGATGAGAAGAGACTGGCTTCTTTAGCCTACGGTCGGTTATATCAGAGTCGGATGAAGAAAGCTTTCGAAAAGAAGGTATGCCCTCGAAGCTTTCAGACGGGCGATCTTGTTTTGAAAAAGATTCTCCCACCACAAACAGATCACAGGGGCAAGTGGACTCCTAATTACGAAGGTCCCTACGTTGTCCGAAAAGTCTTCTCTAGAGGAGCCTTGTTACTATCCACCATGGATGGTGAAGACTTTAAGTCTCCTGTGAATTCGGACGCAATTAAAAAATACTTTGCTTGAAAGTGACCCGCTGGACAGTAAAAAGAGAGTCCAGGCAAAAATGGGGCATCACGGCGAACCATAAAAAATGAATAAAAGGTTCGGGGAAAAATTAGGGATAAAATTGAAAAGATGTACACCCGCGAAGTCGAAAACCTGAAAAGGTCGACTTCGGCAAAAAAGGGTATCCCGGTGAATTGAAAACCCGCCAAGGGCGGTTCACGCAGAAGTTAGGGATTGAAAAAGGAAATGACTACGGTCCGGATTTGATACGGCATTGCTTAGTGGTTTGGGAGTACCTGGGGCCGTCTATCCAAAAACAATCTCTTCCGAAGATCGAGTACCGGGAAAGCGCAGAGTCAGGCGAGTCATAGGAGGATCAGCTCATGGTGTTTGTCTGTGCCACGTTGCCAACATGTATACAAATATTGTTTTGTATTTTATTTATGCTTCTTGTGCATATATGTATTTATGTGTGTGCATAACTTCCTCTTTTCGGGAGTTACATCCAGTGTACAAAACTTTGCCCATTCAGAGGCCCATTATCAATAAAACATGTTATTCAGTACTTGATGCTTGTCCTTTACTGTTTTGATTGTGAAAGACGCTGATGTTTTTGATAAACTTGCACTTACATAATCTTGCTGGCCCTTGCCAATAATTGCTAAAACTTCGAATTGACTGAAGTAATGTCACGGATGCTAACCCGGATAGATTCTGTTGTGTAGGCCTGTTTTGTCTCGTTTGTGTTTTGCAGGGTTCTTACCTTTGGAGCAAACGGTCAGGAATCGTATTCTCCAGTCAAGGTCGCTTGACGTAAGGCCTGACTCCAGTTGATGGCATTCCTCAGCTAGCCGCAGCTTATCCCCGAGAGTTGAAATGACATTTATCCTTTCCCGAAGGAGGGAATTATTTTCCCCAGGAGAGTGTCCTCATGGAAAGTCGTCCATAGGACGCCAGCAAGTCAAAATCAATATCCCCTGCAGAGGTTGCGCTCCTCAGCGAATCGAAGATGTGCACTTTCAATCTCCAGCATGGGAGATTCCCGCAATAGTTAACCAAGTGGTTGGATCGAAAGGTTTATATCTGCGAAGGATGGTTTTCTTGCTCCCCACAGGTCGTCATGCCATTGACAGGATGTTGATCCTCAGTAGAGTCCGAGGTTCCAAGATTGTAAACCGTGCCTAGACAGTGTGCTTTGCCCAGAAGTGTCACTTCTTTCCCAGCTAAGTTTGTTCACCAGCAGGGTGTTTGTTCTTTCCTCCCAGCGGAAATTGATGTTTAGTCTCTCCCCGACAGAGTTGGTTGTATCTCTGACGTTCATTTCGCCAGGATATTTTGTGATATTTTTTCTCCCCAGTGGAGTTGGCATTATCCTCAGCATTCATGTTGTTGAAACATCATTATCAGAGTGGTCCCGGCAGCTTGAGCCTGCATTTGCATTTGCATATATCGTCATATTCGCATCTACTCAAACGTGTAGCATTTCTGTGCCGTGCAGAGCATTACGCCATTTTCAAACATACGCATTTTGAAACATAAATCAGGTTGGTTAACCTTTTGCTTTCAGGTGTGTTTTCTTAGCAGGTGTATGGAGTTCTAGCTCAGATCTATGACCAAACATTCGAGGTCTCGCCGTGAGACGTGTGATGATACGGTTCATCTCTCTATTTTTCCCCACAAGAGTTAATTGGTTAAGTTTCTCTTTGTCCCCGAGCAGAGTTATTTGTTTAAATTTCTCTTGTTTTCCCCGCCAGAGTTGCGTGTTGAAGTTTCTCTTATCCGGCCAGCGGATTATTTTCTTCAAATTTGTTGTTACGTCAACGTCAAAGGGTTTCATGAATCAGCATTTCAGAGGCTGCCGCCGGTTATCAGAACAGGCGTCCGGCAGTTTGGTTTCCAAATATCCCCCGTGGAGTCCTCCTCAAAGTCGCTGTCACGTCAGTGCTAAAAGGTTGGTGGGTCGGGACCAATGGAGTTAGCTACTGCAGAGATAAGCGGAGAAACTGTATTCAGAGTAGCTTCCCGTATGAACAGACGGATGTGTGTTCCTACTGGTTGACAGAAGTATTTCCCCGGAGATCGTCAAAATTTTATTGCCTATGTTGATAGGAGTTCCTCGTGTTGGCGAGATATGAGTCCTGACGTGGACAATTTATTCCTGTATTGACGGGATTTCTTCGTGCTAGCAAAGTGGGTGTCCTAACGTGGACAAATTTATTTCCTCGGGTTGACGAGGTGTGCTAGTCCTAACAGGGACATATTCAATTTCTCCGTATTGATGGAATGTGAAGTCCTGACATGGACAAAATTGATTACTCTTTGTGGACCATTTATCCCCAGCAGATATCTTCCTTCGTATCAGCAAAATGTGTGTCCTGACGTGGACAAATTTATCTTTCTTCGTGTTGACAAGATGCGCGAGTCCTGACGTGGACAAATTTATCTTTCTTCGTGTTGACGATGCGTGAGTCCTGACGTGGACAAGTTTTATTTCCTCAGCGGGTCGAAGATGCGCGAGTCCTGACGTGGACGAATTTATATTTCTTCGGGTCGACGAAACGGTGTCCTGAAGTGGACAATTTACTCCCATGCTGATAGGGTTTTCTTCTCAAGACGAGATGTGAGTCCTAACGTGGACATTATATTCCTAACATGGACAGTTTATTCCTAATTTGGATATTATATTCCTAACATGGACATTATATTCCTAACGTGGACATTATATTTCTAACGTGGACAGTTTATTCCTAACGTGGACATTATATTCCTAACGTGGACATTATATTCCTAACTTGGACATTATATTCCTAACGTGGACAATTTATTCCTAACGTGGACAGTGAGTCCTAACGTGGATATTATATTCCTAACGTGGACATTATATTCCTAACGTGGACAGTTTATTTCTAACGTGGACATTATATTCCTAACGTGGACAGTTTTTTCCTAACGTGGACAGTGTACTCCTAACGTGGACATTTTATTCCTAACATGGACGAGTTATTCCTATGTTGATAGGATCCTCTCGTGATGACGAAATGCAGACAAGTCATCCCCAGCGAAGTCGTCGGGATATTTCCGTGTTGACGACAGGTGGGGTCCTGACGTGGACAAGGTTATGATGGGATTTCTTCGTGTTGATGAAACAAGCGTCCTAACATGGACAAAGTTTTATTCCTGTGTTGTTGAGATTTCTTCGGGTCGACGAAATGTGAGTCCTGACGTGGACAGATTTGTACTTATTCGTGATTTGAAGAAATTCGGGTCCATATGTGGACGAGGTTACTCCTGTGACGACAGAATCTCTATTCGTGTTGACGAATTTGTTTCTCTTCTTGTGTTGACAAGGTTGGTCTAGTTGTGGACGGAGGTGTTTTGCAAAAGTTGTTCGGTACCTGTGGCGTTACATAGGTGGTGGAAGTTGAAATCAGAATTATTATCAGATGTTGGATCAGTTGTTGCCGTAACAACCAGACTCAGTTGGTGGATGTCGTTCCCCAAGCAGTACAGTTTATTTCTACGGTTGGCAAATTTCCGGGTTTCTTGGTATTCAACTGTCTCATACCTCGATTTTTTGAAGGCCGTTTGCTCTTCACCCAGTCGGGTCCAAGCCGTTTGAATAGGGGCAGCTGTTACACCCCAAAATTTGCTCAACCTTTTCTTGCCTGATTTATGTTTCATTGCATTTCATTTGCAAAGTTACAGCATGTACATAGTCCAATCATTTGCATATCATAGAATATAATGCATCCAACAAGGGATCAAGGGTTTCTATCAAGAGAAGAGCCTAGCAAGGTGTGTTATCCAAGATGAGAAGTCATCCAGGCCATCAAGAAATGATTTGAAGTTTTGAGAAGTTTGAGTGCCTACATGTGAGTTTTGCTCCTATCCTGAGAAATATTGAGAATCCTCAGTGGGATGAGAAGCATGGAATGTGAATTTGAGGTGTGTATGGATCTCATGGAGTGCCTAGAGGGCCATATTGAAGCTGAGGCAAGTCATTGATTCAAGTATGAGAGCCACAGTTGAGGGCAGTCAACTAGGGTTTCATTTGGGTCAATCCTAGGTCAATTGTGCAAATTGGAGAGCATCAAAGCCTACTTTGAGGTCATGGGATTCATGGATTGGTATGTTGATACATGTGTGGTGTTGTGCCAAGGTTAAGCAAAGAAAGATCAAGAATGTGGGAAGTTGCTAAATTAGGGTTTTAGTGTAAAATCTCCTATTTAGTGCCTAACTTCAAAGCCACATAAGTCAAAATACAAGTTTCAAATGGATCTTTGGCCAACATGAAACTTGTAGATCATCTCAATACCTTTAATTTTAGTACTAGAAGTCTTCAAGAAGATTTTTAGAAATCAAGTTATGGTTCTTGCAAGTTACAGGTCATCAGAGGACACTGAAATTTATCTGTGAAAGTCACTTGACTTCCAAGCAACTTTTTCCCTTCAAGGAATTTTCAAATGGATTCTTGGCCAACATAAGAGTTGTAGATCTTGATCTTAGATTTCCATAGAGTACTAGAAGTCCTCAAGGGGATTTATAGAACTCAAGTTATGATCTTGGCAATCCAGGGGTATTTTGGGTATTGGTGATTATAGGTCATTCTCAAGCATGGGTCTAAATCTCCAACTTAGAGGCCTCAAATGGAAAATTGTTCAACTAGAAAGTTGCTCAAAATAGGGTTTTAACCTTAACCATGCATCAAGGAGGCTTTGAATTGGCTCATAGGAGAAGTTGGCTTGAAATGGTTTTTAAATGAAGAAATTAAAGTCATTTAAAAGGCAAAATTGTGATTTCTTGATTTTGTGGCCAAACAAGTCCATGTTACATACCAATTTGATCAGAAAACATGTTTTGGAAAGGATAGCAATACCATTTTTTGGATTTGAGGTCATTTGCATGTGGTTCCTCTTTGTTACTTATGGTTGAAGCAACATATCAATCCATTGCCTTTGGATCAAAAACAAGGGATATACCATTTCAATTCATTTCTAAATGTCCTAAGGTGAGAATTTCAGGTGAAATTGGAAGCTGAAACAGAGCAAGGGATGACTTTGGCATGTGAAATTTTCAAAGGAGATGAGAAATTGAATTTCTCATTCAGTTAGTTACATAAGGTTCTAGAAGTTTCTAATCACTTCTATATATGGTATGCAACTGATCCAGATCAATTTTTGGGCTTGCATTGGAGAGAATCGAGAGAGAGCATTTGAAAATTTCACCATTGCATCAAGAATCGGTTTTGAGGATTGAGGAGAATTCAGTGCAAATTGACCATTGGAGTAGCTTGGGAAGTGATTCTTGAGTGATTCTGCAAAAGATTGGAGGTTGATTCAAGCAAAATCTCCATATGTTCATCATTTCAAACTAGGTCTGCAACTTATTTCTTTTAGCTTAATTCATAGGGAGATGCATAGAAATTGATGTGTGGTTAGGTTATGGATGAGACTAGGGTGGATTTCAGTCCAAGAATTGGGCAATTAGAGACCAAATTAGTGTGATGCCATTTTCTGTTGAAGCTTATATCTCCTTGTTCTTGAAGTTTTAATGGTGGATGAATGGTGAAAATTGATCAGGGAAGCTTGTAGTTCATGCTAGGATCTTTAATTTTAAGAATTGAGTTGATCAAGATTGGGTGATTTTTCTGCAACTTCTATCGGGTTTTGAGTTAGGGCTAGAATCAATGGAAATGGAGGTCATATTCATGATCAGGATGAAATTTCAAGTGGAATAGGATATCTAGTTGCAAGGATTGATGAGGTTTTGGGAAGTCTTCACCGGAGAAGACGGTGGCGCCAAGCTCAGGCCACCGTCTGAGCATTTCCCCCTCAGTTTCAAATATTTGGGGACGATGAACCAAAACCCTAGGATCTTCGTTTGACCCTTGACTGAAGCTTGATCCAATGGCCACGAGTGAATGGAATTTCTGAAGAGAATTGAGAGGGAGACCAAAACGCTCCGTTTAATTTAAAACTTGTTGGTTGGGCTGAGTTGATTAATTGCTATGTGCACCCTACCTTAAGCCCAAGTTGGATTTTGAACTGAAAACCATTGCTATTCAGCACACACTTTTTTCCATTTCCATTTGATTTTCTGATTTTCTTTTAATTTTGCTTGGGCCTAATGAGAACTTGATAAGTGCACCCCCTGTTGGGCCCAGTCTGGAGAAACAACATGATTCATTTGCTATTTGCAACGCGCTTTTATTATTTTCCATCATATTTTCTTTTAATTTACATTTTTCACATAGTTTAGAAATAAGTCCATAATAAATAGGAAAATTAATCTTTTTAATCCCAGTTTTTTTTCCTTGACTCCTTAGAATGTGTAGAATTTAATAGGATTAAAATTTCTTTAATTAATTCATTTTATATTTCATTTTCATTTTTGTATTTTTAATGGCTTTTTATTTTGATATGTTTGGTATGCCATTTTGCTGATTTTATTGTGGATGATTGGTGATGAATTTTGAGTTGATTATTTTTGGGCTAGATAGCTTAGATATGCATGTACCCATAGTAATTTTCTCATATTTTTGTGAGAAAAATTTAGGCTAGTTTGAACATTGAACATTAGGTGGTTTAGAATTAGGGTTTTAGGATAGTACCATTAGGTTTAGGGCATAGTTTTAAGTCCAAATGAATGGTTAACCCCCTGGTTTTTGTATGGAGTGATTCTTAAGAGTTTTAGGAACCCTTAGTAATTTTTGTAGGATTTTATAATCCCTTTTGGTATTTTAAGTAGAATTAGTTTTAAGACTAACTTCTAGGTGTTTCTGATGAACTAATTTGGCTAGTTTGCTTCAATAGTTCCCCTTAGATTAGGGTGGTGTTGCTTTTGAGATTGGATGATCATGAAGACCAATTGAAGGTGCTTTGGAGAGCTTGAATGAGCTTGGAGTTGAGGATTTCTCATCTGTTGGAGTGCTTGTCAGGAGTTTAGGGAAACTATGGTTTTAGGAAGAGCATCAGAGTAGTTTTATTTGTTTCTTCAAACATGGAGCATATTGTTTGCCTCTATTCTATTCAATGACATAAAATCCTCCTTGGGAAACTCCATCTCTCCTTAGGAGGGATAAGTGGTATGCCTAAGTGAGTAGAACTTTGAGGATACCTTCCATTTGCAATGTTAAGTGCTTAGTGATTTCCTTTGGTTGTCATTAAGTCTCTTAACATTATAACCTGATCTTGTTGAATGATTCTCCCTTGGTGGTGCTTGTTGAAGCTTGGTAAAGAGAAAGTTTTGTGCTTGTTGAAGCTTGGTAAAGGAAAATTTGAGGTAGCTTGTGGAAGCTAGGGTTTTGTTTGCTTGTTGAAGCTAGGAGCTTGTTGAGGTCAAGAGCTGGTTGAAGTTGTTTACTGGCTGGGGTTTGAGCTTGTTTAAGCTGGTAGCTTGTTGAAGTTTGGTGTCTATTGAAGATTGAAAGTTTATTGAAGCTTGAATATAGGAGTTATTCATAAAGATGAAGGTTGTTGCTGTCAACTTTTTACTGGTTAATCATCTGTTGCTGTCAGAGTTGCTGGTTGTTGTAGGAGATTGGCGCTACTGCTTGGGCTGCCTTCTTTGCTGTGGCTTTTGTCTTTTGTATTGTTTGGTGGTTTGTATAGCTTGCCCCTAGGTTTGAGGTGGAGCTTGTCTCCTCTTGCCTATTGTCTTCTCCCTTGCCTCTCTTATATTGCTACATTGCATGCATTTTACTGTATTTGCTTGCTTTCTTTTCTGTTTATCCCCTAGGATCTCTGATTTCCTCTGTGCAGGAGGGAATTATGACAGACATTAGGATTCTTATCCATGCATGACAACATTAGGTTAGTTTTATTCCTTTTCAACCACTAGGTTTTTTAGAGCTTCTTTCTCTTCTTATCTCAAACAATTCAAAAATACAGTAATAAGGTTGATCGACGTCGTACGTTACGAGCCTTAAGCTATTTGAGAAAAGGTTGTTGGAGGGTCACTCTTCAGTAATCTAACTGCTTAGTATGGTACCCTTAGGGTGACATGCGACGTAGTCACTCTCAAATCATAGTCTCTAGTGCGTCAGAGATTGCAAACAAACTAAAAAAACACTTCTTTCGTAAAAGATTCAAAACAAACATCACAGTGTCATTTTCGTCCGCTTGGACTCTTAATCAAGAAAAACCCTTTTTGAAGGTAATAAAAAACAGTCAAGACAAGCTTGTGTCTTCCGTAGCCCGAACTACGTTTGCTCTGATCTTTCATGCTGTATGAAAGTACGTAGGCATAGGATGCGATATCCTAGAGAGAAACCTTCCCCTCCTTTCCAGTAGGTAGGCGAACTACGTTGACTCTGATTTCTCGTTTCAGACGGGAATATGTAGGCATAAAGTGCGATACTTTGCCGAGTCATTTTCTTTTCTTTTTAACCCAGACCTGTAGAGTAGATAGAATAACAATCCGTACTAGAAAACAAGCGTGGATCCCGTCGAGTACGACGGACGTGAGGGGTGCTAATACCTTCCCCTTGCGTAACCGACTCCCGAATCCAGGATTTGGTTGCGATGACCATTCCTTTCCCTCTTTGCGTTAGGTTTACTCTGAGCGTTTCCTTTCCCTCTTGTGGGATAAATAACGCACGGTGGCGACTCTTCTGTCATAGCCAGCGCCGATTTTCGCAGTAGCGACAGCTAGCACAAGACCCTTTTATAAGAAATTGATCTTAATGAAGGAACACTCAAAAGGCCGACATATATCAGCGCCAAGATAGATCCCTAACTCAAAATCAAAGTGGTCCAGTTATTGAAAAAGTTCAAAGACTGTTTCTCTTGGGACTACGATGTAATACATGGCTTAAGCAGAGAGTTGGTCGAACATAAACTACCCCTGACACTTGGGAGAAAACCTGTCAAGCAAGGTCCAAGACGGTTTGCCCTAGAAATATTGTCAAAGATTAAAGAAAAGGTCGAAATACTACTTCGTTGCAAATTCATTCGCACAGCAAGGTATGTCGAATGGTTGGCTAATATAGTGCCTGTTATTAAGAAGAATGGGTCTTTAAGAGTGTGCATAGATTTTAAAGATCTAAATGTTGCTACTCCTAAAGACGAATATTCAATGCCGGTGGCAGAAATGTTAGTGGATTATGCGGCAGGACGCGAGTATCTTAGCATGTTAGATGGGTATTCTAGATACAACCAAATATTCATTACTGAAGAAGATATTCCAAAAACTTCTTTTAGATGTCTTGGGGATTTAGGCACTTACGAGTGGGTAGTGATGCCTTTTGGTCTAAAAAATGCTGGTGCCACTTACCAAAGGGCCATGAATTCTATTTTCCATGATTTTATAGAAACTTTCATGCAAATTTATATTGATGATATTGTCATAAAGTCTATTTCTGGACAAGATCATCTTGAACATCTACGACGTTCATTTCTCAGGATGAGAAAATTTGATCTCAAGATGAATCCTCTTAAGTGTGATTTTTGTGTACAGGCAGGAGACTTCTTAGACTTTGTGGTCCACAAGAAAGGGATCGAAATCAATCAAAATAAAACCAAAGCCATAATGGAAGCGAAAGCGCCATCGACCAAGAAGGAGTTGCAGTCATTATTGGGAAAAATTAACTTCTTAAGAAGGTTCATCTCCAACCTAAGTGGCAAGACACAAGCTTTTTCACTGTTGCTTCATTTCAACAAAGATAATTTCGAGTGGGGGAAATTACAACAAGGAGCTTTCGACAAGATCAAGGAGTACTTGAGTCACCCGCCAATTTTATCTCCACCATGTAGAAATAAAAGTATGAGGTTATATATAGCCGCATCGGATAAAATCTTAGGGAGCATGTTGGCTCAAGAGGATGAGAATGGAGTCGAAAGAGCCATTTATTATCTAAGTAGAGTTTTAAATGATGCAGAAACTAGATACAATATGATTGAAAATTTGTGTTTATGTTTGTATTTCTCTTGTACTAAATTGAAGCAATATATAAAGCCTGTTGATGTGTATGTTTTGTCTCATTTTGATGTCATAAAACATATGTTATTAAACCTATATTGCATAGTCGAATTGGCAAATGGGCTTTACCCTTAACTGAATATTCGTTAACTTAGCAGCCTTTAAAGGCTATGAAAGGCCAGATCGTGGCTGACTTTTTAGTCGACCATTTTATCAACGAAACTAATTTAAATTATGTTGAAATAAGGTCCTGAAAGTTGTACTTTGATGGATCAATCCATAAGAATGGAACAGGAGTAGGTATATTGATTATTTCTCATAAGAAAATTCCAACAAAATTTAAGTTCAGGATCGAAGGTCCATGTTCTAACAATGAGGCTGAATATGTGTTGCACCCCAAAATTTGCTCAACATCTTTTACCTGGTTTATGTTTCATTGCATTATCATTTGCATAGTTCTATAATTTTCATATCATGGCATATCATTCATCCAACAGGGGATCAAGTGTGATTATTATCAAGAGAAGCCTACCAAGAAGTCTTATCCAAGCTTGAGAAGTCATCCAAGTCATCAGGAGGTGGTGGGAGGTCTTGATCAGCTGAGGACCATCAATGGGATGTGAAGCATGAGGTGTGAATATGAGATGTGTATAGAGCTCATGGAGTGCCTAGAGAGCCATGTTGGAGCTAAATCAAGTCATTGTGTCAAATGCAAGAGCCACAGTTGAAGTGCAGACAATTAGGGTTTCATCTGGATCAACCTTATGTCAATTATGCAATTGAAGAGTATCAAGGCCCACTTTGAGGTCATGGAGTTCATGAAATGATGTGATAAAACATTTGTGGTGTTGTGCCAAGATCAAATCAAGAAGAATCAAGAATGTGGGAAGTTGCTAAATTAGGTTTTCAGTGCAAATTACCATGTTTAGTGCCTAACTTCAAAACCACATAAGTCAAGATACAAGTTTCAAATGGATCTTTAGACAACATGAAACTTGTAGAGAATATCAATACCTTTAATTTTAGTACTAGAAGTCCTCAAGGGGATTTATAGAACTCAAGTTATGGTCCAAACAAGTTACAGGTCCTCAGATGATTCTGAAATTTGTCTGTGAAAATCATATGACTTCAAGGCTATTTTTTACCTAGAAGGAAGTTTCACCTGAACTTTTGGCCAACATGAAAGTTGTTCCTCATGATCTTAGCTTTTTAAATTGTACCAGAAGTCCTCCATCTGATTTGTAGAACTCAAGTTATGAGGTTTACAAGTCAGGGGTATTTTGGGAAAGTGAGATTATAGGTCATTTTCAATCATAGGTCCATATCTCAAACTTGCAAGCTTCAAATGGAAATTTGTTCAACATGGAACTTGCTTAAAATGATGTTTTGAGTGCAACCAAGTGGTCATGAGAATTTTTTTTGGCTCATATCAAAAAGTCATTTGAAATGGCTTGAAAATGAAGGAAATTCAAATATGGAAAGGAGGGAAAAATGTGATTTTGTGCTAGATGCCTCAAACCAAGAAAGTGGATACATTTTCCGATTGGAAATCACATTTCAAACACTTTGGTTTTAACAGAATTTTGAGTTTAGTTCAAGTTTTGGAAGTTGCCATGTGGTTGCTTCACTTGTAAGTAACATTGCAAAATCAATGCACAAGGCAATTCAGACCAACCTTGCCATTCAAACTCATTCTAAATGACATGTGCAAGGTGTGAGAACCTTCTGGAACAAGGAAAGCTTGCAAAGCACGACTGATACATTGCCTTTGAATCAAAAAACCAGAAAACTCAAACCACTGTTTTGGGCTTCAATTTGGATCCAAAAGCCCATGAAACTCTTCTATATATTCATTAGAACCAATTCAAGCCAAATTGAGGTGTGCAATCTCTTCCTTGTGGATCATTGAAAGTTTCTGGAGCTTTTTGAAGCAAGCCACGAGTTCTAACTACATCTATTTCAAGATCTATACCAGGTTAGCATCTCTCAAAATTCAGCATGATTTAGCATAATTTAGATAGCTTTAGACTTGTGGTTAGGATCTAGACATGATATAGATCGTTTTAGGCTTGATTTGGACTCAATTGGTGATGTTTGAAGATGACATAGCAGATTTGTTTGGACTTGAATCTCTTGATTCATGAGGTTTTGTAGCAAGTTGTTTAGATCAGGATGATCAGTGCAACATGAGTAGGATTTCTATGTATTTATTTTAGCATTTTGTGAGAGTTGATTTGGATGAAATCTCTGAACATTGCTTCGTGTTTGCTTACCTATTGAGAGTTAGATCATTTTGATTAAAGATTTGGAATCTACGTTGAAAACTGAGTGGAATTGGTGTAGAGATTGTTATTTTTGGTTGCCTGAACCTGGACCCTCGCCGGAGAAGACAACCGGAGTCTTCTCCGGCCACCATGAACCACCATCCCTGATTTCCACCTGGCCTGCCTGAACTTTGGAGAAGATGAGTCCCTAGCCATCAGATCTTGCTTTTGACCTTGACTAGACCACAGATCCAGTGGCCACGACTTAAAGTTTTTGTTGACTTCTGAGGATCAAAACGCAGGCGTTTCACTTAATGCGCTGGCAAGCTCTAGTGCATTGGATCAGCTGACTGGTCTCCTCATCTTGTGGTTGTGTTTTATTCTGAGTTTTTTTATTTCTTTTATTCATTTTGTTTTATTTTAAATGCTTTATTGATTCAAAAAAATCATAATTGATCCAAAAATTATTTTAAAAATATCCCCATGATCTTGAGAAAATTTGTGATTTTCTGAAATCAATAAAATGCATTTTCATGCATTTTTCAATTTAATTTGATTTTTCTTATTTTGTTTAATTCTTTTAATTTTGCATATTTGACCATCTATTTTGCTGAATTTTGTTCTTCCAATTGGTGATGAGTTTGGCTTTGATTTTTTAGTATGTTTTAGGGTAGATATTCATGTTCCCCTAGCATTTTTATTAGAATTTTAGAACAATATTAGGTTCTGTTTTAGGTATTGAGATTAGGACCCTCCCAAAATTGTGGATCCCCTTGACCTATCTCAATGTAGGAATTGTTTAGATAACTTAGAAGGTGATTTAGGCTTCAATCGTTTTACACTAGGTTGTTTAAACATGTATGTTCCCCTAGGAATTTTATTAGAATTTTACAACTTGGTTTTGTATTTTAGTTGTATTTTGCAAGTGGCTTGTCTTTGTGGTTTCCTCTCTTGAGTGCTTTGGATTGTTTGGTTTGGTTGGATGCTTTGGAGTGGGTTTAAGCTTGAGTTCTTTTTGGTGGAGCTTCTTGATTCATTGAAGATGCTTGGGATTGAAGATTGGAGCTTGGAGTTGAAGGCTTTTCCTCTTGTGGAGCTTTTTTTAGGAGCTTAGGAAATTAGGGTTTTAGGAAGTGCCTTAGACCTAGTTTTGATTATTTCTTCAAACATGGAGTGCATTGTTTGCTTCCATTCTATCCAATGACATAAAGTCCTCCTTGGGAAGCTCCATCTATCCTTAGGAGGGATGAGTGGTATGCCCAAGTGAGTAGAACTTTGAGGATACCTTTCATTTGCAATGTTGAGTTCTTAGTGATTTCCTTTGGTTGTCATTAAGTTCCTTAACATTATAACTTGATTTTGATGATTAATCCTCCTCTTAGAGTATGCTTGTTGGAGCTTGAAGATTGATGAAGCTTGAAGGTAGAAGCTTGCTTGAAGATGAAGTCTTGCTGTCAACTTTGCTGTCAAAGCAACTGTAGCTGTTTAGGGCTTGCTACTGTTGTTGCTGTTTGCTGTAGGAGTTGGGTGTTGCTGCTTGGGGCTGCCTCCTCTGTATCTTTTGTTTTTCTGTATGGTCTGTTTGCTTGTGTTGATTACCTCTAGGTTTGAGGTGGAGCTTGTCTCCTCTTGCCTGTTGTCTTCTCCCTTGCCTCTCTTATATTGATGTATTGCATGCATTTTACTGTTTACTGTATTTGCTTGTTTTCTTTTGCTGTTTATCCCCTAGGATCTCTGATTTCCTCTGTGCAAGAGGGAATTATGACAGACATTAGGTTTTGACCCATGCATGATAATATTAGGCTAGTTTCCCCTTCAACCATAGGTTTTTAGAGCGTCTTTCTCTTCTCATCTCAAAACAATTCAAAAACACAGTAATAAGGATAATGCGTGTTGTACGTTACGAGCCTTATGCTATTTGAGAAAAGGTTGTTGGAGGGTCACTCTTCAGTAATCTGGCTGCTTGGTATGGTACCCTTAGGGTGACATGCGACGTAGTCACTCTCAGATCACAAGTCTTTAGTGCAGTACAAGTTGCAAACAGACTAAAAAACAGTTCTTTCGTAAAAAAAAACTGAAAACAAATTTCAAATGTCATTTTTGTCCGCTTGAACCCTTAATCAGGAAAACCCTTTTTAGAAGGAGATAAAAAACTGTTAGACAAGCTCGTGTCTTCCGTAGCCCGAACTACGTTTGCTCTGATCTTTCATGTCGTATGAAATTACGTAGGCACGAGATGCGATATCTCGGCGAGCAACCTTCCCCCATAACCCGTAGTTAGGCGAACTACGTTGACTCTGATTTCTCGTTCCAGACGAGAATACGTAGGCATAAGTGTGATACTTTGCCGAGTCATTTTCTTTTCTTTTTAACCCAGACCTTTAGAGTAGATAGAATAACACACCCTTAGATAGAAAACAAGCGTGGATCCCGTCGAGTACGACAGAATGAGGGGTGCTAATACCTTCCCCTTGCGTAACCGACTCCCGAATCCAGGATTTGGTTGCGATGACCATTCCTTTCCCTCTTTGCGTTAGGTTTACTCTGAGTGTTTCCTTTCCCTCTTGTGGGATAAATAACGCACGGTGGCGACTCTTCTGTCATAGCCGGCTCCGATTTTCGCAATAGCAACAGCTGGCGACTCTGCTGGGGACTCCAACAATTCCCTATGCGAGTCAATCCTAGCGCTTGTTTTCCCGTCTGGGGTTTTGTATGTATTTACCTTTCTGCCTTTACTTTCAGTGTTCTATTATAGTTGTTGTGCTGGGAAGAGGGTTAGATTGAGAGATAAGTCGGACCTGGGCTTGAGTTTGCACATAGACTTAGAAGTAGAGAGTAGTGGTTAGTCTGCTTGCTTAGCTCGCACCAGCTAGCCGCGAAATCTGCGCTCGAACGAGATTCTCTTTGATGCTTCTTGCCTGGCCCTTAGGGCTCGACAAGTTGTCTGACCCGAGGATTGTCGACTCTGGGGACCTATCAATTGGGATTCAGCTAAGTGAGGCCGCTTCAAGGGATGATGATGCCACACCTTCTGGGTATCATATTATCGCTCTTGAAAGTTTGTGACGTTGAACCCGCATAGGATGTCGTACCTCGTCTGCGAGTTAAGTACATACCTGTGAGGGGTAGCTAGGTCTGTTTGCAGGAAACCTTTGACCTCAAAGTACATGGTTTATCTCTGTCAGTGAGATGTGGTTACAGGGTTCTTTTGAGTGGTTGGTTTGGTTTGAGGCGAAAATTTGATGGTTCTCAGGCTTCAGTACAGAGCAGCACAGTTCATCAGCATTGCACTTGATCTCCTGTTTGCATATGCATGTGCATTTTCATGTTTGCATTTCATTAACGTGTATTTATGTTGCAGGTGTGATCATTCCTCTCTGATTCTAGTGTATCTTCTGGCTAGACATGGAGTCCATGAAGAGGACAGTTGCTTACCGGTTGCATTCGCCAGATATCAGTTCCTTGCTGGGATTAGTTGCTTTAACAGATGAGAGAGTGAGGGCTGAGTTCAGAGTATATTATGGGAGATTGCTTAGTTTGTGTACAGGCCTTCAGCATTTGAGACGACTGGGGTGTATACTTTGATGCAGTTTTATGAGCCTCAGCTGAGATGCTTCCTGTTCCCCGACTATATTCTGGCACCCACTTTAGAGGAGTATTCTGTTATGTTGGGAGTTCATGTGTTGGACCAGACGCCCTTTATACATGTTGATGCTGAGCCTGAGTTGGCTACACTTGCTGAGATTGTCAGTTTAGACGCTTCTGAGTTCCCTGGAGGTTTGGTCAGGCTGAACGGAGCTTATGGTTTTCACCTGTTTGTCCTGGTTGAGAAGGCTACACAGTGCGCGAAGAGTGGATGTTGGGTTGCCTTCAGTGCCATTCTAGCTGTCTGCGTCTATGGGATTGTCTTGTTTCCCAATGTACCAGATTTTGTTGACTCAGATGCCTTCTTGATTCTTGCCTCGAAGAATCCAGTTCCTACTCTCTTGGGCGATGTTTATCATTCTATTCATTATAAGAATGAGAAACATCGTGGCAAGAATGTTTCTTGCTGTCTTCCTCTCTTGTACAAGTGGTTCCAGGGGCATCTTCCGAAGACAGGACCTTTTGTTGATGTTGTTGATACTTTGGATTGGTCTTCCCGGTTGATGGGGCTGTCTGCGGAGAATATCATTTGGTTTGATCGGAGTATGCTTGGCACTGATATTGTATATAGTTGCAGCGGCTTTCCGAATGTCCCTTTGATTGGACGGAAAGGCTGTATTAACTATAACCCTTCTCTGCTAGTGAGACAGTTTGGTTATGCCTTGAGAGATGCTCCTATTAAGATTAAGATACAGGAATCTCTGTATCTTACGGGCTTATTAGACGAGGTTGTTTTGATCAGGTTGAGACATGCATGGGCTAACATCCATAGGAGAGGGAAAGCTTTACTTGGTAAGAGCAACAACAAAGCTTATGATCCTTATTTGGCTTGGATCCACGAGAGAGCTAGTATTTCCTTGATGCCATATCCTGTTGTGGAACCTTTGTATCTTCCAGTGATTGAGGCACCTACTTCGGTAGAGATTGAGAAGTATAACAAATTGTTGGCTGAAAACGAAGAATTGAAAAAAGCCAATGATGAGTTAGAGAAAGAGATCTTCGAGTTGTGTCATGAGAAGAATAAATCTACCTTCACGGTGAAGGAACAAACTGAGTTGATTAATAGGTTGGGTTCAGATTTGACTGAAGAGACCAACAAGAGGGAAAAAGTGGGAGTAGCCTTGAACGGTGTTAGCAAGGTGCTTGCTTCCAAGAAGGAACTCTTAAACAAAGCTTATTCCTGACTCGGCAAGTGGGAAACATTGTGGAATACCATGCTTACCAAGCGGAAGGAGCGTGAAGATGAGCTGAAGCTGCAGATTGCCACGCTAGAGGCGCAGATTAGAGCCCAGGATGCGAAGATTGCTGAAGAGACATCACTTAGGAGCGCTATTGAGCTTAGAGTAAGTGACCTTGGCAAGGAGCTGAGAGGTTGTGAATTGAAGGTCGGCTTCAAGAGATGCAGACTCGACGAGTGTTTTGGCGAAGGAACCTGCAAGGACGACGCCAAAAAGCTGAGATCCACTGTTGAGCGACATGCATTACTGATACAGGAGCTAATCTCCAGACTAGGTCATTCGGAGACGTTGAGGATATTGGAAGATGTCAGAGCGCGCCATTTGGCCTGATTTATCTTTGCTTTGCTTTTGTTATCTGACCATCACCAGACTTGTTGGTCGAGGTCTTTTCAGCTGTATTCAGTTGCATTCTTGTACTTTGCCTCTTGGCATTTGTTTATGTGTAAGGTTTTTCTGATTCCTTGCTTGCTTGATTGGGACTCCATTGTCGTGATGGCCTTCTCTCTAAAACTAGAATCGGGGGGGAATATAACCTGTGGCATACTTATACATCTGCATCTGCATACTCATATTGCCTGACCGGTATCTTTTTGAATTTGTATCTTATTTCCTGCATCTCACAGGTTTCAGGATTGACAACCCGAGAACGCATCGTTATTCTACCAGGAACAACTGCAAGAGAATCATGGATCAAGTTTAAGTCGAGATGCAGGAAATTCGTGAGAAGTTGGCATTTATCATGCAAGCAATGGAAACTGTGGTCAAGGGCCAGGAGAATCTCCAGACTCTGGTGCAACCGCTGCTGGTGTGGGCGAATGGAAATATTGATTATCACTCTGTTGGAACTCCTCGCAGGGAGGATGGGATACCTACAGTGGTCGTTCCCACAAGTGGTGGAGTTGGTGCCGGTGATGGAAATGGCAATGGAAATACTGGCACTGGTGCTGGTAATGGTCACACTGGTATTGGTAATACTGGTACTGGAAACACTGGAAATGGTAATGGGAATGTTGTTAACGATACTGGCAATGCTGGAGATGCTAATAAAGGGTTCGGTGACAACACTGGTTTTGGAAACAATAACCAAGGGTTTGGCATTGGTAATCATGATGGGAATTTTGGTTTCAACAATCAAGGCTTTGGCTACGATGGCTATGGTAACAACAATCAAGGGTATGGATACGGTGATGTTGGCTTTGGTAACATGAACAACAACGGTGCTGGGATGGTGCCTTTCAACACCGGTTATAGACTAGGTGGGGTCAATCTAGGATTCGGTAACAGAGGACGGGATTCTATTTTCAATCAACAGGGATATGGCCGTAACGCTGGTTACGAGGGATATGGCAATGAGAATCTGAACTGGGGCGAGGATCGCCAGGAAGACGCTTTCTCCGGACAAGGCATGGGATTTGAAAGGCCTAATGATAATGATAGGAGGTTCAAGATGCTGGAAGAGCATATCAAAGGGATAGCCAATCAGAACTCTGCTGGGTTAGATATGACTACCATGGGACTAGTGCCTGGGCTGAGGGTGCCTTTGAAATTCAAAGCTCCAACATTTGACAAGTATAAGGGGGATACATTCCCTAGAGTTCATGTACGTTCTTATTATAGAAGAACGTCTGCATACTCTGACGATGAGAAGATGCTTATGCATTTCTTTCAAGACAGTTTATCGGGACCATCGTTGGAATGGTACATGGGACTGGAGCCCACCCAAATTAGAAGCTGGAAAGAACTGGCTGATGCATTTGTTAAACATTACCAATATAATAGTGACTTAGCGCCAAACAGAGTCCAGCTGCAGACTGTCTCAGAAAAATGGTGAGAGCTTCAAGGAGTATGCGCAGTGCTGGCGTGATATTGCGGCTAGGGTGCATCCCCCTTTGGTTGAAAGAGAGTTGATTGATATGTTTATTGGAACATTCTCTGGAATGTATTACGACAAATTGCTTAATGTCTCGATGGGTAGTTTCTCCGACATGATTCTCGTGGGAGAACGGATTAAAAACGGAATTAAGATTGGGAAGATTCAGGCGGGTAAATCCACCTCAGCTGGAGGTGCAAGGAAAGCCTTTGGTGGAAAGAGACAAGGCGACGCCAGTGCGGTATATGGTGGTCGAGGTCGTGGAAGAGGTAGAAATCTGTATCAGCCACAGCAAGTTGCCAATGTCACTATCCCGATACCTCAGCAAAAACAACAACAACAACAATAACAACGGCAACAACAGCCGCAGCAACAGAGAATGCACCCTGCTCAGCGTAGAATTCAAGAGGGTAGGCCAAAGAGAGTATTTGAAGCACCTCCTTCAACTTATGCTGAACTGCTTCAAACGCTGTTGGGTTTGAATCTGGTTGAAAAGAGAACGATGGCCCCGTTGACGGGCACTCCTCCATTTGGTTTTGACGCTGGTAAACATTGTGATTTTCATTCCGGGGCGCCCGGACATGATATTGAAGGTTGCCATGCTTTCAAACATAAGGTTCAAGATTTGCTTGATAGTAAGGCCATTAACTTTGGTCAGGATGGTCCCAATATTGTACAACAACCCATGCCGAATCATGGAGTGAATGTTATCCTAATGGAAGAGAATTTGAACTTGGTTATGGATGTGAATGAAGTAAAGACACTGTTGAGTTGTGTTAAAAGCAGATTGTTGAAAGGGGGTGTATTCCCCGGATGTGACGAATATTGTCTGGATTGCTGGACCCAACCAGAGGGTTGCGTTGATTTGAAAAGAGGTATCCAAGCCATGATGAATGAGGGGATTTTGAAATTTAATCGGACTGCTGTTGAGAAGCCTGTTGAGATATTGTTTGAGAAGCAGGATGAGATTGCAACGGTTACGATCCCAAGGAAGACTATTACGATATCGGCGCCCGCCAAGCGGCCGACTATCACAATAACAAAAGCAGGACCTGTTCCTTTTGAGAGTACAAAAGCTGTTCCATGGACATATGGGTTAGAAGCGTACTGTAATGGAGAAAAGATTGAGGTGAGTAGCCGGCCGGCAGGGGCAGTTGATAATGTTGTTGGAACGGGAGGCATGACCCGTAGTGGATGAATCTTCACCACACCTAAAGTTGAAGCAGAGAGAATTGCTAAAGGCAAGGCCAAGGTGAATGAAAGTGGACCATCCCGGTTGAAAGAGAAAGACACGTCGCTCAAGGATGTAGAAGATTTCATGAGGCTAATTCGCAAGAGTGATTATAAGATTGTTGAGCACTTACAACAGACACCCTCATAAATTTCAATCTTATCTTTGTTGCTTTGTTCTGAGGCTCATCGAAATGCTTTGTTGAAGATATTAGACACGTCATTTATACCTCAGGAGGGTTCTGTCAACCAGCTAGAGAGGGTACTGGCGCATGTCAATGCTGGACATAGTTTGGGTTTCACTGACTTTGATCTAACACCCAGAGGCCGAGAGCATAATATGGCTTTGCACATATCGGTGGAATGCCCGAGGCACCGTAATGTCGCACGTTCTTGTGGATACCGGATCATCTCTGAATGTATTGCCTAAGAAGGCTATGATGAAGTTAGATATCCGGGGAATTATTGGCACGCCAAGTGACTTGGTTGTGAGGGCGTTTGATGGAACGAGAAGGTCGGTGTTTGGATCGATAATGCTGCCGTTGCAGGTCGGGCCGGAAATATTTGACACTGAATTTTATATCATGGATATTCATCCAGCTTATAGCTGTTTACTTGGGCGTCCATGGATACATTCTGCAGGGGCTGTGACGTCCACGCTGCATCGGAAGCTTAAGTTTGAAGCTGGTGGTGGCATCGTTACTATTTGTGGGGAAGAGGACATCTTGGTCAGTCATCTCTCATCATTCAAGTACGTTGAAGTGGATGGAGAAATCCACGAAACGACCTGCCAAGCCTTCGAAGGGTTGTAAATCAAAGACAAGTCCAGTGTTCCCAACAAAGGGCCAGAGGTTGTTGTGGCTTCGTACAAGGACGCTCAAGCGTTGGTTCAGACTGGTGAGACCAAGGGTTGGGGTCAAGTGCTGGAAATTCCTGTCAAGATGGACAAGTTTGGTTTGGGGTATCGCCCTACATCGTCACCTTCCGCATCAGGCGCGCCCAAGTTCAAAGGACCGGTGGTGATTACTCCAAAGGGAGTCTGCTTTGAGACGGTTAATGCTGTTTCCGACTCTGAAGACGGAGATAGTGATTGCGACATGGACGCGTGGATCAAGCCTAGCGTGCCAGGACAAAGTCTCTGCAACTGGTCCATCCGGGAAATTGTCCCAGTGACTACAAAACAGTAATGATTTGTTTTATTGATTATTATATAATCTTGTGTCCTACCCAGGGCATAGTGATTTTGTTTTAGGGTCACCTGCTTATGTGTATGCACTGTTTAATCATTGAATAAAGGCGTTTTTCTCATACAAATTTTGTGTTCCCTGTTTTTCTTGTTTTTATTTTAACAATAAATGGCAACGTGGTTATGAGCTTTGTTTGCACTCATTTGAAGCATTTAACCATTTCCTTTGCAGGATTCATATTTCAGATGACACCGAACACGAACTTCCTATGACTCGCTTTGACTTCGAGCATCCGGTACTTTAAGCTGAGGAAGAGATTGTTGAGGATAGCGACTTGCCAGAGGAGCTGACTCGACTGTTGAAACAGGAAGAAAGAATCATTCTGCCTCATCAGGAAGAGATTGAGATTATCAATGTGGGGTCCGAGGTAGTTGTCAGGAACATCCGGATAGGGGCGGCGCTGCAAAGCGACATCAAGCAAGGTTTGATTAAGATGTTGCAAGAGTACAGTGATATTTTTGCTTGGTCGTACGAGGATATGCCAGGATTGGATACTGACATGGTTGTTCATCGTCTACCATTGCGAGAAGAATGTCCGCCTGTTAAGCAGAAACTCAGAAGAACCAGACCAGATATGTCTGTGAAGATTAAGGAGGAAGTTCAGAAACAGTGGGATGCTGGTTTCCTTGCTGTTACAACTTATCCCTCATGGTCGCCAATATAGTACAGGTACCAAAGAAAGACGGTAAGGTGCGGATGTGCGTAGACTATCGTGATTTGAATAGGGCAAGCCCAAAGGACGACTTTCCTCTTCCTCATATCGATGTGTTGGTCGATAACACTGCTCAATTCTCCGTGTTCTCCTTCATGGATGGTTTCTCGGGCTATAATCAGATACAAATGGCGCCAGAAGACATGGAGAAAACAACCTTCATTACCCCATGGGGAACATTTTGCTACAAAGTGATACCCTTTGGTTTGAAGAACGCTGGGGCAACATACCAACGTGCTATGATGACGCTCTTTCATGACATGATGCATAAAGAGATCGAGGTTTATGTTGACGATATGATTGCCAAATCCCAGACGGAGGACGAGCATTTGGTTAATCTGCTGAAATTGTTCAAGAGGCTTAGGAAATTCAGGCTAAGGCTGAATCCTAACAAGTGCACCTTCGGGGTGAAATCCGGTAAACTATTGGGGTTTATTGTGAGCGAAAAAGGAATTGAGGTTGATCCTGCTAAGATAAAAGCAATACAAGAAATGCCAACGCCTAAAACAGAAAAAGAAGTGCGTGGGTTTTTAGGGAGGTTGAACTACATTGCTCGGTTCATATCTCACCTAACCGCTACATGCGAGCCATTATTCAAATTGTTGAAAAAGAATCAGGCTGTGACCTGGAACGAAGATTGTCAAAGGGCGTTTGAAAAAATAAAAGAATATTTGCAGGAACCTCCAATATTGATACCCCTAGTAGCCGGGAGACCATTGCTTATGTATTTGACGGTTCTTGAAAAAAGTATGGGTTGTGTTCTCGGTCAGCATGACGAGACTGGACGTAAAGAGCATGCGATTTACTACTTGAGTAAAAAGTTCACAGAGTGTGAGTCCCGTTACTCAATGCTCGAAAAAACGTGTTGTGCGCTAGCCTGGGCTGCCAAACGTTTGAGACAGTACATGTTAAACCATACAACCATGCTAATTTCAAAGATGGATCCGATCAAATACGTATTTGAAAAGCAAGCACTCTCCGGGAGGATTGCTCGATGGCAGATGGTGCTGACAGAATATGATATTCAATATGTTTCTCAAAAGGCTATCAAAGGTAGTGTTATGTCAGAGTACCTAACGGAGCAGCCAATTGAAGATTATCAACCAATGAGGTTTGATTTTCTTGACGAGGATATCATGTACTTGAAAATGAAAGATTGTGATGAGTCGTTGCCGGATGAAGGTCTAGAGTTGGCTTCCAAATGGCAATTGATATTTGATGGCGCTGTTAACTCCTACGGTAGTGGAATAGGTGCAATTATCACTACTCCTCAAGGGACGCACATTCCCTTTACTGCCAGATTGACCTTTCCAGTTACCAATAATGAGGCTGAATATGAGGCGTGCATCATGGGTCTTGAGGAGGCTATTGATTTGAGAATCAAATATCTTGATGTATATGGGGACTCTGCTCTAGTGGTCAACCAGATTAAAGGAGAATGGGAGACGCGGCAGCCCAATCTGATACCCTATATGAATTATGCAAGGAGATTGTTGCCTTTCTTTGACAAAGTAGAATTGCATCACGTGCCACGAGCAGAAAATCAGATGGCCGACGCTCTCGCGACGTTGTCTTCAATGTATAAAGTTAACTTCTGGAATGAGGCTCCCAGGATTGTTATCTTTCGGCTTGATAGGCTCGCCTTCATATTCGCTATTGAGGAAGCATCCGATGGCAAACCGTGGTATTTCGATATCCAGAATTTCCTGAAGAACCAAGAGTATCCGGCTGGGGCGTCCGGTCGAGATCAGAAGACTCTTAGGAGATTGGCTGGCAATTTTTATTTGAATCCGGATGGCGTCCTGTACAAGGGAAACCACGACTTGGTGTTGTTGCGATGTGTGGACGAGAAATAGGCTAAGTTGCTCATGGAAGAGATCCATGAAGGTACATTTGGTACGCATGCTGGTGGACGTGCAATGACGAGAAAACTGTTGCGGGCAGGTTACTATTGGCTAACGATGGAAACAGATTGTTTCATGTTTGCAAAGCGGTGTCATAAATGTCAAATTTATGCGGACAAAATTCATGTGCCTCCGAGCCCTCTGAATGTTATGTCATCACCATGGCCGTTCTCGATGTGGGGAATTGATATGATTGGCAAGATTGAGCCCACGGCATCAAACGGACACCGGTTCATTTTGGTAGCTATTGATTACTTCACCAAATGGGTGGAAGCAGAGTCATATGCTAATGTCACCAAACAAGTGGTAGCCAGATTTATCAAAAGAGATATTATCTGCAGATATGGAATCCCAGAGCGGATTATCACTGACAACGGTTCGAACTTGAATAACAAGATGATGAAAGAGCTGTGTCAGAATTTCAAGATCGAGCATCACAACTCTTCTCCTTATCGGCCCAAGATGAATGGCGTTGTCGAAGCGGCCAATAAGAACATAAAGAAGATTGTTCAAAAGATGGTTGTGACTTACAAGGACTGGCATGAGATGTTGCCTTTCGCTTTGCACGGTTATCGTACGACGGTACGCACGTCAACCGGGGCAACCCCTTTCTCATTGAGATTCCTTCTTTGAGGGTTTTACGCGATGTCCAACTTGATGAGGAAGAATGGGTAAAAGATAGACTGAACCAACTCAGTTTAATGGATGAAAAGAGACTGGCTTCTCTCGCATATGGTCGGTTGTATTAGAGCCGGATGAAGAAAGCTTACGATAAGAAGGTATGCCCCCGAAGCTTTCAGACGGGCGATCTTGTGTTGAAAAAGATTTTCCCACCACAATCGGATCACAGGGGCAAATGGACTCCCAACTACGAGGGTCCATATG
Source organism: Lathyrus sativus (assembly GCA_963859935.3). Lineage (NCBI taxonomy): Eukaryota > Viridiplantae > Streptophyta > Magnoliopsida > Fabales > Fabaceae > Lathyrus > Lathyrus sativus. Next base: position 68,901,639 of record OZ012738.1, on the reverse strand, counting down.
TCGTCAGAAAGGTTTTCTCTGGAGGAGCCTTGTTGTTATCCACCATGGATGGTGAGGACTTTACGTCTCCTGTGAACTCGGACGCAGTTAAAAAATACTTTGCTTAAAGAGACCCGCTGGACAGAAGAAAGAGGGTCTAGGCAAAAATGGGGCATCCCGGCGAACCATAAAAAAGGGAATAAAAGGTTCGGACAAAATTTAGGGATAAATTGAAAAGATGTACACCTGCGAAGTCGAAAACCTGAAAAGGGAGACTTCGGCAAAAAGGGGTATCCCAGTGAATTGAAAACCCGCAAAGGGCGATTCACGCAAAAGTTAGAGATTTAAAAAGCAAATGATTGCGGTCCGAGTTTGATACTGCATTGCTTAGTGGTTTGGGAATACCTGAGGGTCGTTCATCTAAAACAATCTCTTCCGAAGATCGAGTACCTAGAAAGCGCCAGAGTCGGGCGAGTCATAGGAGAATCAGCTCATGGTGTTTGTCTGTACCACGTTGCCGACATGTATATCAAATTTGTTTTGTATCTTTCTTTGTGCTTCTTGTGCATATATTGTATTTTGCTTGTGCGTAACTTCCTCTTTTCAGGAGTTACATCCAGTGTACAAAGCTTTGCCTATTTACAGGCCCATTCAATAAAGCATGTTTTCAGTACTTGATGCTTGTTCTTTACTGTTTTGTTTGTGAAAAACGCCGATGTTTTTAATGAACTTGCACTTGCATAAACTTGCTGGCCCTTGCCAATAATTGCTAAAACTTCGAATTGACTGAATAAAAGTCACGGATATTAACTCGGATAGATTTTGTTGTGTAGATTTGTTTTGTCTCGTTTGTGTTTTGTAGGGTCCTTACCTTTGAAGCAAACGGTCAGGAATTGTATTCCCCAGCCAAAGTCTCTTGACGTAGGACCTGACTTCAGTTAATGTCATTCCTTAGCAAGTCGTATCTTATCCCCAGAGAGTGGAGACGGCGCTTATTCCTACCAGATGTGGAATTGTCCTCCCCGAGAGAGTATCACCAGGAATGTCGCCTGAAGAGTATCCTCATGGAAGTGGTCCATAGGATATCCCCAGCAGGTCAAAATCAATATCCCCGGCAGAGGACGCCTCCCCAGAGGATGGTTATTCCTTTCCCCGCAGGTTGTCATTCTTTCGTCAGGATGATTATCCTCAGCAGAGTTTGTAGCTCTGAGTTTGTAGACTGTGTTCCGACAGTATAGTTCTTTCCCCATAAGGGTCGCACCTTTCCCCAGCAGGGTTTGTGTTTCCTTCCTAAATGTCTGATATCTCCCAAGCAGAGTTGGTTGTTGTTTCTGGCATTTATTTTGCTGGAATACTTTGTGATACCCGTTCATCCCCAGCGGAGTTGGTTTTGTTCTTAGCCATTTCATACCAGAGTGTTTCTCAGCAGTTTGAGCCTGCATTAGCATTTGCATATATCATCATATTTGCATCTACCCACACGCGTAGCATTTCCATGTCAAATAGAGCATTACGCCATTGTCAAACATACGCATTTTGAAACATAAGTCAGGTTGGTTAACCTTCTGTGTTCAAGTGTTGTTTTCCCTGCAGGTGGAGGGAGCTCCTACTCAAATTAATTACCAGATAAGCAAGGTCTCGGCGTAGGACGTGTAATGATAATGTTTGTCTTATTCACTACAGAGTCGCTTGGATTAGTTTCTCTTACCCTTCCAACGGAGTATTTCTTCAAAATTGTTGTTATGATAGTATCAAAAGATTTCGTGAATCATTTTTTTGGAAGTTACCGCCTATGTCGAAGAAGGTGTCTGGCAGTTTGGGTTCAGAGAATCCCTAGTAGAGTCCTTTTCAGATTTGCTGCCATGTCCACGCTAAAAATTTGAAGATCGGACCAGTATTTTGTTACCCATTTGATTGATGGAGTTAGCTACTGCAAAGATAGGCAGAGAAGTTGTATCCAGATTTATTTTCCCGTAGTGATGACGGAGTTATTTTTCCTGTATCGGACAAAGTTATTTTCCTGTATCGGGCAGAGTTATTTCCCGTAGTGGTGACGGAGTTATTTTTCCTGTTATTGGCAGATTCGTTTCCCGTAGTGGTAACGGAGTTATTTTTCCTGTTATTTGGCAGAGTTATTTCCCGTAGTGGTGACGGAGTTATTTTCCCGTAGTGATGACGGATTTATTTCTCCTGTATCGGACAGAGTTATTTTCCTATATCGGGCAGAGTTATTTCCCGTAGTGGTGACGGAGTTATTTTTCCTGTTATTGGCAGAGTCGTTTCCTGTAGTGGTGACGGAGTTATTTTTCCTGTTATTTGGCAGAGTTATTTCCCATAGTGGTGACGGAGTTATTTTCCCGTAGTGGTGATGGAGTTATTTTCCTGTATTTGGCAGAGTTATTTCCCGTAGTGGTGACGGAGTTATTTTTCCGTAGTGGTGACGGAGTTATTTTCCTGTATTTGGCAGAGTTATTTCCTGTAGTGGTGACAGAGTTATTTTCCTGTATTTGGCAGAGTTATTTCCCGTAGTGGTGACGAAGTTATTTTCCTGTATTATTGGTGGAGTTAGTTCCTGTGTTGTTGGCAGAGTTATTTCTTATTTGTTGATAAAACTATCTCCTCAGTGGAAATCGCCAAAGTTATTCCCTGTGTTGTTGGCAGAGTTGTTTCCCCAGTAAAGGCGTCAGAAAAGATTGTATTCTTTTAACAGAGATATTCATACCCATTTGAGTGATGGAGTCATGTGATTAGAAAAAGATATTGTGATTAGATAGAGAAGTTGTGTTTAAGGATAAGCTGTTGTAAATAGACAGAGACGCTGTATATAGTGAGTTGCCAGAATCAAGTACTGCTATGATAGGCAGAGAAGTTGTATTTTTGTATTGACAAACCCCATAGCAAAGATGGAGTATAATTTGGTGGATTTTGTTCTGCAAATAGTTTGTGCAGTTCGTGTCTGCAGTTGGCAAATTTTCGAGTTTCTTGGTATTCAACCGTCTTTTACCTCGATTGTTTGAAGGTCTTTCTCTCTTCACCCAGTCGGGTCCAAGTCGTTTGAATAGGGGCAGTTGTTGCACCCCAAAATTTGCTCAACATCTTTTACCTGGTTTATGTTTCATTGCATTATCATTTGCATAGTTCTATCATTTGCATATCATGGCATATCATTCATCCAACAGGGTATAAAGTGTGATTATTATCAAGAGAAGCCTAGCAAGAAGTCTTATCCAAGCTTGAGAAGTCATCCAAGTCATCAGGAGGTGGTGGGAGGTCTTGATCAGCTGAGGACCATCAATGGGATGTGAAGCATGAGGTGTGAATATGAGATGTGTATAGAGCTCATGGAGTGCCTAGAGAGCCATGTTGGAGCTAAATCAAGTCATTGTGTCAAATGCAAGAGCCACAGTTGAAGTGCAGACAATTAGGGTTTCATCTGGATCAACCCTATGTCAATTATGCAATTGAAGAGTATCAAGGCCCACTTTGAGGTCATGGAGTTCATGAAATGATGTGATAAAACATTTGTGGTGTTGTGCCAAGATCAAATCAAGAAGAATCAAGAATGTGGGAAGTTGCTAAATTAGGGTTTCAGTGCAAATTACCATGTTTAGTGCCTAACTTCAAAACCACATAAGTCAAGATACAAGTTTCAAATGGATCTTTGGCCAACATGAAACTTGTATAGAATATCAATACCTTTAATTTGAGTACTAGAAGTCCTCAAGGGGATTTATAGAACTCAAGTTATGGTCCAGACAAGTTCCATGTCCTCAGATGATTATGAAATTTGTCTGTGAAAATCATCTGACTTCAAGGCTATTTTTGTCCTAGAAGTAGGTTTCACCTGAACTTTTGGCCAACATGAAAGTTGTTCCTGATGATCTTAGCTTTCTATATTGTACTAGAAGTCCTCCATATGATTTGTAGAACTCAAGTTATGAGGTTTACAAGTCAGGGGTATTTTGGGAAAGTGAGATTATAGGTCATTTTCAATCATAGGTTCATATCTCCAACTTGCAAGCTTCAAATGGAAATTTGTTCAACATGGAACTTGTTTAAAATGATGTTTTGAGTGCAACCAAGTGGTCATGAGAGTTTGGTTTGGCTCATATCAAAAAGTCATTTGAAATGGCTTGAAAATGAAGGAAATTCAAATATGGAAAGGAGGGAAAATGTGATTTTGTGCTAGATGCCTCAAACCAAGCAAGTGGGTACATTTTCAGATTGGAAATCACATTTCAAACACTTTGGTTTTAACAAAATTTTGAGTTTAGTTCAAGTTTTGGAAGTTGCCATGTGGTTGCTTCACTTGTAAGTAACATTGCAAAATCAATGCACAAGGCAATTCAGACCAACCTTGCCATTCAAACTCATTCTAAATGACATGTGCAAGCTGTGAGAACCTTCTGGAACAAGGAAAGCTCGCAAAGCACGACTGATACATTGCCTTTGAATCAAAAAACCAGAAAACTCAAACCACTGTTTTGGGCTTCAATTTGGATCCAAAAGCCCATGAAACTCTTCTATATATTCATTAGAACCAATTCAAGCCAAATTGAGGTGTGCAATCTCTTCCTTGTGGATCATTGAAAGTTTCTGGAGCTTTTTGAAGCAAGCCACGAGTTCTAACTACATCTATTTCAAGATCTATACCAGGTTAGCATCTCTCAAAATTCAGCATGATTTAGCATAATTTAGATAGCTTTAGACATGTGGTTAGGATCTAGACATGACATAGATCGTTTTAGGCTTGATTTGGACTCAATTGGTGATGTTTGAAGATGACATAGCAAATCTGTTTGGACTTGAATCTCTTGATTCATGAGGTTTTGTAGCAAGTTGTTTAGATCAGGATGATCAGTGCAACATGAGTAGGATTTCTATGTATTTATTTTAGCATTTTATGAGAGTTGATTTGGATGACATCTCTGAACATTGCTTCGTGTTTGCTTACCTATTGAGAGTTAGATCATTTTGATTAAAGATTTGGAATCTACGTTGAAAACTGAGTGGAATTGGTGTAGAGATTGTTATTTTTGGTTGCCTGAACCTGGACCCTCGCCGGAGAAGACAACCAGAGTCTTCTCCGGCCACCATGAACCACCATCCCTGATCTCCACCTGGCCTGCCTGAACTTTGGAGAAGATGAGTCCCTAGCCATCAGATCTTGCTTTTGACCTTGACTAGACCACAGATCCAGTGGTCGCGACTTAAAGTTTTTGTTGACTTCTGAGGATCAAAACGCAAGCGTTTCACTTAATGCGCTGTCAAGCTCAAGTGCATTGGATCAGCTGACTGGTCTCCTCATCTTGTGGCTGTGTTTTATTCTGAGTTTTTTTATTTCTTTTATTCATTTTGTTTTATTTTAAATGCTTTATTGATTCAAAAAAATCATAATAAATTCATTCTTGATCCAAAAATTATTTTAAAAATATCCCCATGATCTTGAGAGAATTTGTGATTTTCTGAAATCAATAAAATTCATTTTCATGAATTTTTCAATTTAATTTGATTTTTCTTATTTTGTTTAATTCTTTTAATTTTGCATATTTGACCATCTGTTTTGCTGAATTTTGTTCTTCCAGTTGGTGATGAGTTTGGCTTTGATTTTTTAGTATGTTTTAGGGTAGATATTCATGTTCCCCTATAATTTTTATTAGAATTTTAGAACAACATTAGGTTCTGTTTTAGGTATTGAGATTAGGACCCTCCCAAAATTGTGGATCCCCTTGACCTATCTCAATGTAGGAATTGTTTAGAAAACTTAGAAGGTGATTTAGGCTTCAATCGTTTTACACTAGGTTTTTCAAACATGTATGTTCCCCTAGGAATTTTATTAGAATTTTACAACTTGGTGTTGCACCCCAAAATTTGCCCTCACAATACAAGACTTTGTGTTCCAAGAAGGTTCACAAGGTTCACAAAATTCACAATTGGTCAGAAGAGTTGACAATTCCCTCAGACAATGCACCTCCTAAGCAGTGCATCCAAAACTAGGGTTTTGACTTTAATCAGGCTAAATGGACTTCCAAGACTTCAAGTGAGCTTCATAACATCTTATATGTGTATAAGAACCCCCATGTCAAGTTTCAAGACTTTTCTCAAAAGTTTGCTCAGTCAGATGATCAGATAAGTCAAAAGCAGTCAATGCAGTTAAAAGGTCAAACTGAGGTCAACTGTGGTCAAACCAAAGTCAAACTTCATGATTTTTTTTTTTTTTTGCCAACATCAAAGAGAGGTTGGGTGAGAAATATTATCATAATAACTGTAATACCCCAAATTTTGCCCTAAGATTTGTCGTCGCATTTCCTTGCATTTAATCAATTACTAACAAATTTGTGTAGTCGTTTGACTTTTTGCAGGTAAATATCATATGGCATGCATTTTTTTTCTAAAAAGTAAAAATGGCACAATTGGCAGGAGGACATGTGTAAGGAGTTATGAGTGTGAGAGGTTGAGAGTTCGAATCTCACCTTTGTCACTTTTTTTTTTTTTTTTTTTTGTTTTTTTTGTTTTTATTATTTTTACTCTAAATTTTTCTATCTTTCATTAAAAAAATAACAAAAATAGTTTTTTATTATTATTTAATTATTATTTTCGTATTTTAATTAAATCATTTTTTAAAATATTATTTTTTTCACTTTTTTCTAAGTTATTCATAAAAATATCCAAAAAATCATAAAATAAAAAATATTGAAAAAAATTTTGTTCTTTTTATAATATTTTTTATTTTAGGAATCAATAGGATTATTAGTTTTTATTTTAAGTTTATTTTAATTATTTTAAATTATTTAAATTTTATTTTTTCTTAACTAATTATTTAGTTTGGGCTTTAAAATGGGCTTTAGGGACATTATTGACAATTTGGTGTTAACCCTAATTTGTTCCCTATATATACATGTGTTGCCTTGTTGGAAAAAAGGGGGAGAAGGAAAAAAAACCTAAGAGGAGTGAGTGCCGTTTGCCGTTATTTAGTTTTCTTCTTCATCCATTACTGTTGTTTCTTTTTCTTCATCGTTTACCGTTATTTCTTTTCCTTCATCTATTACTGTTGTTTCTTTTTCTTCATCTTTTACCGTTATTTCTTTTTCTTCATCTATTACCGTTATTTCTTTTTCTTTATCTATTACTGTTACGTTTATATATATATATATATAATTTTTAAATTGTTAGAGTTTATATATATAAGATTTTTGATCGAATTATGTCGATACGATGTTTGCACATTTGTGTGCATGACGCGTGACATTTGTGTTAGTTCGATCTGGTTGCGATGATCGCATTTTTGTGTGAGCAATAATACTATTTTTTGCTTAATTTCTTTTTCTTTGCGATAAATTTTGTTTCGTCCGATTTAGATCTGGTTGCGATGAGCGCATTTCTGCGTTAGCAACATTGTTGGGTTATTTGGCACATTTAAAATTCATTATTGCTTTATTATTATTATTATTATTATTATTATTATTATTATTATTATTATTATTATTATTATCATAATTTATTATTATTATCATTATTATCATTATTATTACCATTATTATTATTGTTATCATTAATTTATTAAAATTTGTTATAATATAAAAATCTGTTTTTTAAAATAAATAACATTAACATCTTTTCCAAATTAATATGAAAACCTATTATTTTTAAGAAAAACTTTTTTTTAGATAAATTTAAAATAATAACTAAAATCTTTTTTTAAAATAATAACTAGAACCGTTATTTATTTTATCTTATTATTGTTCAATTCAAATTTCATTATCATATTGTATCTGCTCCTCTCATGTAACCTCGCGAACTTAACAATCGCTCTTTAAATTCTGCCTTTAAATTTCTGCTTGCATGGTTTAAATTATGACATTATCTCTCTGTTTGCATGATTCAATTATCTCACGCGTTTACTATTATTTCTGTCACATTGCACACATCCGAAGGTTAGGTCTAACTGTTTGGCCGCCGCGCCAATAGTCCGTAAAACTTCACACATTCAATTTCAAATCCTCAAAACTACAAACTACAAACCCTAATTTTCACAAATGCCTCGCCGCAGGCAAAATTACAATTTTACCCTTAGCATTAGGTCAAAGAGCCGCCGCGCTCATTTTAGGGTTTCCCGCCGTGGAATCCCTAATTTAACCCTAATTACAACTTAACATTTCAACGTAGAGATTTGGAGTTTCTACACTCCACGTAAGCGTGTCCTTAAGATGCGTTTATTCCCCTTGAGACCTTGACCACAGTCAAGAAGTTTCTAACCTCCCTATTGAGGGGAACTACGATTACTCTAATTCCACTCCCGTAAGGATACGTAGGCACAAGATGCGATGTCTTGCCGAGTAAACTTAGAATTAACCCCCTTTATTATTTATTATTGCTTATTTATATTTTATTTATCTTTGCTATTTAATTATTTTGCTTATTATTTTGTAATTGTTTCTTGGATGTAAAGTTGTTTAATTATTTAATTATTATTATGGTTAGTAATTAGGGAGTGTAATAACATGTATGTAATATTAAAATAAATTTAGATCACTTTTAAATAAAGATAATTAAAATAAACACGTCACACACGTAAGTCGATTTTAATCGCCGTCTCACTTCCTAAGGATATCCCTCAAGTTGCCTACGAATAATGGTTAAGTGGGGTGTATAAAGCAAGTCCCTCAAATAAAAAAATCATCAAAGTCCCTTATGGTTGCCTTTACGAATCAAGTCCCTTTCGAAAAATGATGATGGTCCCTTATATGTGCTTATTGCATCCCACAATGGCCTTCAAAGTCAAATTGTCCCTTACATACCCCTTAACATCCAAAGTAAGGACTACCTACTCCATTATAGTAGGGATAGTCTTACTAAAGGAAAGAATAAAGAATAAGAAAGACCTTTAAACATTAGGGTAGGTTACTCCTAGGTGCTTGCTCACTTCAAAACTGTTTCACACTTAAACAAATTTTCAACAAGTTTTCAAACAAGTTCTTTTCACATCCATACACGGATTATTATTAAACTATTCTGAAAATTTTCTATTCACACACTACAATTTCAAAACAATTCAAAAGTGAGCTTAAGTACCTAAGAGCCCATGGATAACCATGGATGAAAAGGGTGCTAACACCTTCCCTTTTCATAACCTACCCCCCGGACCCAAAATATTCTCTAAGGTCTTTCCTGTTCTTTTATAACCTTTCCTTATGGATAAAATAAAAGTCGGTGGCGACTCTTGCTATCCGCAACATTGTTTAAAGTCAGTTCACCGGGTTACAGAACTGGCGACTCTGCTGGGGATCTATTTAAGAGGGGTACCCTTAGGAATTAAGATCACTTTAAATTGTTTGCCTTGTTTGCTTTATTATTATATTGTTGGGGTGCTCTTATGTGTGAAAGGTCCTAACCCGGATCTAGTGTACCTTAGGTAAATGGCAATAGACCAAGGAAACTGTACGACGTATATCGATACGGTTGATCTGGTGGCCATAGTTAGTGCGACTTCTTGGTTGGTGCTTATATTCCTTAAGTCAAGTTGAGGATAATATTGAGGCTGCCATATGTTGTCAATGCACTAACTGACTTTTAGAACCCTAGTTAACTCATCTTGGCCTTTAGAAAGTAGTGAGGTAACCGGCTTTGGTGCAGACTGAAGTTGGTTGACACTCGATACTACGCTCATTGAGATCTTAAACTTGGAGGGTTTTGGTTGGCAAGTAAGTTGCCTTCTGAACAACCACCCTTGTGAAGGATCAATGATATTGAGATCCCTTAGAAACTGGTTACTTTTGTAGGACAGGATGAACCATCTAACTTCAGGGGAGGGTACTTGCCTTTGAACCTCATGCAAGCCTCTAAACCTAGGGCTATGGTGTGACTTGTTTGTGTGTGCCACATGTTTGTGATTGAGCATGACATCATGACATCATCATGCATCATAAGCATATCATTTTCCCTAACCATTTCAAGGACCAAAGGATTTATCTTTGTTCTTTGTTGCAGGTCATGGCTTTTGCTCGTAGAAACACCATCAGGATCAACTTTGTAGGGATACCTGCTAAGCTCAAGGAGTTGGTTTCCCTAGTGCCTGATCATTCCCAGTTCAACAAGAGACATGGTCACTTATTGGATCTAGTTACTTCAGGGTTCAGTGAAGACATGATGAGTGTGCTGTTTCAGTTCTTTGACCCTAAGCACCATTGCTTTACATTTCCTGATTATCAGCTGGTTCCAACCATGGAGGAGTTCTCTAAACTTCTGGGTATACCTGTTCTTGACCAGAAGCCATTCACAGGCTTAGAGAAGGAGCTTAAACCAGAAGTTATTGCTGCAGCTCTACATCTGAAGAAGTCTGACATTGTTCTAGAGACGAGAAGTGGAGTTAAAGGTATTCTTGCCAAGGTATTAGTGGATAAAGCTCAAATGTTCTTAAAGGCTATGAGCTACGATGCTGTTGAGGAGATCTTAGCCTTATTGATTTATGGCTTAGTGTTGTTCCCCAATCCTGATCAGTTCATAGACGTTCATGCCATCAACATATTCCTGAGTCACAATCCAGTGCCTACCTTACTTGGAGACATCCTACATTCTCTTCACACCCGTACTACAAGGGCAAGAGGAACTTTGATGTGCTGCATACCTTTACTTTCTAGGTGGTTTATCTCTCACCTTCCTCGCTCAGTAATGAAGAATGAGCAAGGGTTCAGATGGTCCAAGAGGATCATGTCACTTTCTCACTCAGACATCCATTGGTGCTCCAGATCTATGGAGAATGTCACCATCATTGACCGTTGTGGGGAGTTTCCTAATGTGCCACTTCTAGGCATAAGAGGAGGCATCACCTACAACCCATCTCTAGCTTTACGACAGTTTGGTTACGCTCGGAGCGATGGTCCACATGACATGTTGATTCAGGGCATTGTGTTTGATTACGACAACGATCTTCAGGGTTACCGTCAGAGATTCATCCGAGCTTGGGGAAAGGTAAACAGGATTGACAGCAAGACACTGGAGCCTAAGTACACTATTCCTATGGAGGCTTATCTCATATGGGTACGATCTCGTGCTCAGACACTCATGATGCCATATCCTGCCGTCCTACCAGTTACCATGGAACCTGTTGCTGAAGGAGACACAGCTTATACCATCCTTCACCCAGACATGCCTACTGATATGGAAGACTTGCAGAGATCATGGATCCAACTGAAAGAGCAAAGGGATACTTTCGAGGCTCATTACAAAGCAAGCCAAGCAAGGATCCTAGAGCTAACAAAGCTACTTCATGAGGAACGAAACCTCAACTCATACCTCAACACAAAGAGGAAACGTCCATGGGAGACTTAAAACCCCATCTTTTGTACTTATTTCGTTTTCATTTTTTGTAAGCCTAAAAGGCAAAACAAGTTATTACTAATAAAAAGTTACTTTCTTGTTTGTTTAAGCAAATTTAAATCCTGCGGTCCTTGAAAACATTCCATATGCATTCCCATATCATTGCATCACAGGTTTATAATTGTGCACAGGTTTCTCATCTTCTCGCTGTTTATTTCAGCAATGGCTCTTGAACAATCAGTTAAGGATCTCCAGGCACAGAATGCACAGTTCCAAGAGCTGATCCTGAACCTATCCAAGGGGCAGGATGAATTGAAGACACTGCTGGCCAAGAAGACTAAGAAGGCTAGAAGGTCTGCTGGGTTGCTCAACATGGGAAGAAGGTTCAAAGGTCCTGTCAAGACCAAGGAACATGTTGAAGACTATGAATCTGAAGAATCTGAGCAGGAGAGAGGCAGTCTCCACAACACTATGGGGGACTCTGATTCTGAGGCTAACTACTACCATGAGCCTAACGAAGACAAATTCAAGATGCTGGTGGATAGAATGGATGCTATGGAATTACAGAAATCATCTGGGTTGGATTTTGAGGATTTGAGCTTGATATCTGGGGTGGTCATACCCATTGGGTTCAAAGTTCCTACATTTGTTGTCTATGATGGGGTCTCTTGTCCCAAATTGCATCTGAGGTCTTATGTCAGAAGAATTCAACCCCACACTGCTGATAAAAAGTTGTGGATCCATTTCTTTCAAGAAAGTTTATCTGGAGCTCAGCTAGAGTGGTATTATCAGTTGGAGAGTGTCAACATCAGAGATTGGAACGACCTTGCTGAAGCTTACTACAAGCAGTATCAATACAATGCTGACTTAGCCCCCACTCGCATGCAGCTTCAAAGCATGTCTATGGGTGCCAAAGAAAGCTTTAAGGAGTATGCTCAGAAGTGGAGAGACTTAGCTGGAAGAGTTCAACCCCCTTTGACTGATAGGGAGTTGGTTGATATGTTCATGTGTACGCTGAATGGTCCGTTTTACAGTCATCTCATTGGAAGCTCATCATCTGGCTTCACTGAGTTGATCATGACAGGAGAGCGAGTAGAGAATGGTATCAAGAGTGGTAAGATCCAAGTGGGCACTTCTTCATCAGGTGCTGCAAAGAAGCCTCCCACTGGGAAGAAAGAATCTAATGCTGTGTATGGTCAGCCTGATCGTAACAGAAGGCATCAGTCTGTTAGTGCAGTTCATATTTCAAATCCAACTCCTGCAACAACAGAGCAGCCTCAAGGCAACCAACAGAGGGCTAGGAGACAGTTCACGAAGATCAACATGTCAATGGCTCAGGCATTGCAACACTTGTTGAAGGCTGAACTTATTACCCTGAGGGAGGCTCCTCAGAATCCCAATGTTACCTCTCCCAAGTACAATCCCAATGCACGATGTGCATATCATTCAAACTGTCCAGGACATGATACTAATAACTGCTGGGTCTTGAAGAACAAAATTCAGGATATGATTGATGCTGGAGAAATTGAGTTTGATCCACCAGGTACTCCAAATGTGATTACAGCTCCAATGCCAAATCACGAGAAGACTGTCAACGCCATTGATGAAGATATTGATGAAGATCTGCATGTCTATTTAGTTATGGAGTTGAGCACACCATTGTCTGTTATCAAAAAGAGGTTAGTACAAGCTGGGATCCTTCCAGGTTGTCATGAAGATTGTCTATATTGTACCTATAAGCCGGATAGTTGCTTCATTTTGAGAGATGGGATTCAACGTCTCATGGATAAATATACTATAGTGTTTGAAAGAAGACCAGCATCTGTAGAAAGTATGGTGGATCATCTGACTCAGGGTAAGAAGATTGAAGAGGTTGACATGGTTGACAAAGTACCACTAAGAATCACTTCAAAGGGTCCCATTAAAATCACTCATCAGGGCCCAATCAAGATTACTGCTGAAGGTCCTGTGAAAGTTGTTGCTGAAGCCAGAGTAGCTCCTCTGATCATTACCACTCCTGGTCCTATTCCTTATACATCTGACAAAGCTGTGCCTTGGCACTATGGGTCTGATGTTTACATCCATGGTGTCAAGCAGGAGCCTTTACCTGATATGCCTGTTGACATTGATAATATTGCTGGATCTAGCAAGATCACTCGTAGTGGAAGAGTCTTCTCTCCTCCAGTTGCTTCTAAGAGTGCAGTTACTCCTGATGTTACTTCCACCACTGATGCTCGGGGCAAGGGTCCTGTTATTGAGCCTGTATCTACTGATGTGCCAGCTGCTGATGACCTCTCTAAGCAGATGGAAGAAGTATTGAAAATCATTCGCAAGAGTGATTATGATATTGTTGATCAGCTGGGGCATACTCCCTCAAAGATTTCTATGCTCTCCCTGTTATTATGTTCTGAGGCTCATGCCAAGTCATTGATCAAGTTTCTAAAGATGGCTCATGTACCCAGTGCAATTTCTGTGGACCAGTTTGAGAATTGTGTTGCTCACCTGACCTATGACAACGGGTTAGGATTTTCTGATGCTGACTTGACCCCTGCCAAGAGGGATCATAACAGGGCCTTGCATATTTCAATTGAATGCAGGGGCACTACCCTGTCTCATGTGCTGATAGACAATGGTTCCTCTCTGAATGTGTTGCCTAAGGAAGTCCTGAACAAGCTGAGTCCTGAAGATACGGTATTGAAGCCCAGTAATATTGTGGTAAAGGCTTTTGATGGTTCTAGAAGAATAGTGCATGGGGAAATTGATCTTCCAATCAAGGTTGGCTCTCAGGTGTTTACTGCTACATTCTATGTGATGGATATTCGTCCTTCGTACTCATGTCTGCTTGGTCGTCCCTGGATCCATGGGGCAGGTGCTGTGACCTCCACATTACATCAAAAGTTGAGATATCCGGTGAATGGAAAAGTTGTTACTGTCTTTGGAGAGGAAGAATACTTTGTCAGCCATGTAAACACTTTCAAGTATCTGGAAGTAGAAGGTGAATACATTGAAACTCCATGTCAGTCATTTGAAGTGGTTCCCTGGGCTGTTAAGGATTGTGTGACTCCTCCTGCTGTGAAGAAGGTTCCTGTGGTCATCAGAAACCCTCCAACAATGGCAATGGCCTCCCTCAATGATGCAAAAGCTATGGTGGAAGAAGGTGGTTGTACTATTTGGGGTCAGCTTCCTGATATTCCATGCAAGTCTGACAAGTTTGGTTTGGGTTTCACTGCAGAGTCCCAGAAGGCTGTCCGTCGTGCCCGTGCTGTTCGTATCACCAATCAAGGGGTTATCAATGCTGTGGGAGATCAAGATGAAGACCACAACTTGGAGGCATGGATTTTTCCTACTGTGGGTGCTGGACTCAATAATTGGACAGCTGAAGATGTTATCCCTATCTCCTTTAGTCAGGAGTAAATACTATTACTGTGTTATGTTTTTAAATTTATAATTTCTGGAACAATTAAAACTTTCAAGCCATGTGCCTTACCCGGGGCACAATGGTGTGCTTGTTACGGGTTGTCATTTCATTTGCATACTTCATTCAATAAAATCAGTGGACGTTTCGTTTTCGTAAATATTGTGTTCCTTGTCTTTCTTTTTCTTTTATTTTTGCTTTATCAGCTATGTGTTCTTACACACACCCACGTCACTAAAATGCAGATCCTCATCCACTCTGGATCCAGTTGATAACAGTTCTACTATTGCCAATTACAATTTCGAGAATCCGATCTATCAAACTGAAGACGGAAACGAGGACGATTGTGAAATACCTGTAGAGCTTGCTAGGTTGTTACAACAAGAAGAGAAAGCTATACAGCCACATGAAGAGCCAGTCGAAGTTGTGAATCTGGGAACTGAAGAAAACAGAAAAGAGGTCAAGATAGGGGCTGATTTAGAGGACAGTGTCAAGAGCAGGTTGATTCAGATGCTACGTGACTATGTGGAGATCTTTGCTTGGTCTTATGAAGATATGCCAGGGTTGGATACAGACATTGTGGTTCACCGTTTGCCAGTGAAAGAAGATTGTCGTCCAAAGAAGCAGAAGGTCCGTCGTATGCGTCCTGAAATGTCAGAAAAGATCAAAGCAGAGGTAATGAAACAGTTCAATGCAGGGTTCTTGGCCGTAACTTCTTATCCTCAGTGGGTTGCAAATGTGGTACCAGTTCCTAAGAAAGATGGTAAGGTACGTATGTGTGTAGACTACAGAGATCTGAACAAGGCTAGCCCTAAAGATGACTTTCCACTTCCTCATATTGATATTCTGGTAGACAACACTGCTCAGCATAAGGTATTCTCTTTTATGGATGGTTTCTCTGGTTACAATCAAATCAAGATGGCACCTGAAGATATGGAGAAGACTACATTTGTGACACAGTGGGGCACCTTTTGCTATAAGGTAATGCCATTTGGTTTGAAGAATGCAGGGGCAACATATCAGCGTGCTATGGTGGCTTTGTTTCATGATATGATTCATCATGAGATAGAGGTATATGTGGATGATATGATAGCCAGGTCTCAGAATGAAGAACAACATCTTGATCATCTGCACAAGTTGTTTGAGAGGTTGAAGAAATACAGGTTGAGATTAAATCCAAACAAGTGTACTTTTGGAGTTAGATCTGGAAAGCTCCTGGGTTTCATTGTCAGTGGAAAAGGTATTGAAGTGGATCCTGCAAAAGTGAAAGTTATACGAGAGATGCCAGCTCCCCGTACTGAGAAGGAGGTTAGAGGTTTCTTGGGACGATTGAACTACATTGCAAGATTTATTTCCCAATTAACTACCATCTGTGAGCCAATCTTCAAGTTGTTGAAGAAAGATCAGGTGATGGAATGGAATGATGAGTGCCAGACTGCCTTTGATGAAATCAAGAGATATTTGCTAGAACCTCCAATTTTAATGCCACCAGTTGATGGAAGACCCTTGATTATGTATTTAACAGTATTAGACAACTCAATGGGGTGTGTATTGGGGCAACATGACGAGTCTGGTCGAAAAGAGCAGGCAATATACTACCTTAGCAAAAAGTTTACCGACTGTGAAACAAGATACTCACTGCTCGAGAAAACTTGCTGCGCTTTGGCATGGGCTGCTCGCCGACTAAGACAGTATATGTTGACCCATACTACCTTGTTGATTTCGAAGATGGATCCAATCAAGTACATATTTGAGAAACCTGCTCTCTCCGGAAGAATTGCAAGATGGCAAATGATCTTGACGGAATATGATATACAGTATACTACTCAGAAGGCCATTAAGGGGAGTGTTGTTGCTGATCATTTGGCTCATCAAGCAGTAGGTGATTACCAGTCAATGAATTTTGAGTTCCCTGATGAAGACATTATGTCTGTTACCAAAGAACCTGGACAATATGACGGACCTGAACAAGGATCCCGATGGACTATGGTTTTTGATGGTGCCTCCAATGCACATGGTAATGGTGTTGGTGTTGTGATTAGTTCCCCTGAAGGTTGTCATACCCCGATTACTGCCAGACTTTGTTTCTATTGTACCAATAACATGGCTGAGTATGAGGCATGTATCATGGGTATGCAAGTTGCTATTGATATGAAGATTCAGTTCCTTGAGGTGAATGGAGATTCAGCTCTGGTAGTAAGTCAGATTAAAGGAGATTGGGATACAAAGCATGATAATCTCATTCCTTACAGAGAACATGTGTTGTCTTTGATCCCACATTTCAAAGTGATTACTTTTGGACATATTCCACGAAGAGAGAATCAGTTGGCAGACGCATTGGCCACCATGGCATCTATGTTTGAGATCAGCTGGGATGATGAAGCTCCCAAGATTACCATTGATAGATTTGAGAAGCCTGCATACTGCAATGAGATTGACACTGAAGGGGCAGAGGAGAAGCCTTGGTTCTATGAAGTGAAAAACTATCTTGAAGCTCAGGAGTTCCCTGAAGGGGCATCTGTCAAAGATAGGAAGTTCCTGAGAAGGTTTTCTGCTAAGTTCTTTCTGAGTAATGGCATTCTGTATAAGCGTAATCATGATTCAACTATGCTTCGTTGTGTGGATAAGAAGGAAGCTACAGAAATTATGGAAGAGATGCATGATGGGACCTTTGGCACTCATTCTAGTGGTCATACCATGGCAAAGAAGATTTTGAGAGCAGGTTACTATTGGTCTACCATGGAAGCTGATTGCTATCAACACTCCAGAACATGTCACAAATGTCAAATCTATGCTGATAAAGTACATGTACCTCCATCTCCATTGAATGTGTTGACTGCTCCTTGGCCCTTTGCCACGTGGGGCATTGATATGATTGGTGAGATCAAGCCTACTGCTTCTAATGGGCATCGTTTCATCCTGGTTGCTATTGATTACTTCACGAAGTGGGTAGAGGCAGCTTCATTTGCATCTGTGACTAAGAATGTTGTGGCTCGGTTCATTAAGAATAATCTCATATGTAGGTATGGTATCCCTGAAAGGATTGTCACTGACAATGGCTCTAATCTGAACAACACTATGATTACTGATCTCTGTACGCAGTTCAAGATTAAGCATCACAACTCTTCTCCGTATCGTCCAAAGATGAATGGGGCAGTTGAAGCTGCTAATAAGAACATTAAGAAGATTGTACAGAAGATGACTGTTACTTACAAGGATTGGCACGAGATGTTACCATTTGCTCTGCATGGTTATCGTACTACAATACGTACTTCAACAGGGGCAACCCCATTCTCCTTAGTCTATGGTATGGAAGCAGTTCTGCCTATTGAAGTTCAGATCCCCTCCTTGAGAATTATGAAGGATGCAGGCTTGGATGAAGATGAGTGGATTCAGACTCGACTTGACCAGATAAATTTGATTGATGAGAAAAGGTTAGAAGCAGTTTGTCATGGCCAGATGTACCAGAAACGGATGATCAAAGCTTTTAACAAGAAGGTTAAGCCAAAGGTATATCAGGCTGGTGACTTGGTAATCAAGCGTATCATATTACCACAGGGTGATCCTAGGGGCAAGTGGACTCCAACATATGAGGGACCATTTGTAGTCAAGACAGTGTTCTCAGGAGGTGCCATGATACTGACTACAATGGATGGTGAAGACTTCCCACAACCTGTAAACGCAGACATAGTTAAAAAATACTACGCATAAAAAGAGACCCGCTAGGTTGACAGGCCTAGGCAAAAATAAGGGCATCCCGGCAAACCAAAAGGGTTTGGGAAAAAATTAGGGATATATATATAAAAAGATGTACACCCGGCAAGTCGAAAACCTGAAAAGGCGGCTTGGGCAAAAAAGGGTATCCCGGTGGATTGAAAACCTGAAAGGGCAATCCAGGCAAAAGTTAGGGATTAAAGCGTATGACTATGTCTCGTTTGGATCACTCATGAAACTGCAACCAGTTGTACTACTTACTCAAGCTCAAACAGATAAAGCTCAATCCAATCGTTTCCGTCTCAACAGCAAGAAGATGAGATACTTGAGTGGCAATAGTAGAATTGAAACTCAATAGGATTATTTCCCACATAGCTGATTCTTTTTGTAAAGCTTCATGACAAAATTCTCTTACTAGGGTTTATGTCTCCTTGTACAAACTTACCCGTGTATGGGTCACTTTTGATATAAATAAATTCCATCTTTTGAATCCAGATTCACTTTTACCCTATTTACATAAGCGAAACGTCCATTGGTTGTGTTTGAATGTATGTATGCCTTTGAATATGATTGATGTTTACCAGAAACGCATGTATGCTTTTAATATGATTGATGTTTACCAGAAATGCATGAAAATGCAGTAATAGTATTTACTAAGGACGAACGAGGGAAGGATTTCAACGAAGCTTCGCCGGTTCATCTTTACAAGACAGTTACAAACCATCAGTAGGACTAATCCATTTTCACAAAGTCTAATCTCCCCTGGAATTTATATCCATCTCTTTTATCCTCATACGGATATACGGGAAATTACTTTCCAATAAGGGCACGATGAACAAAGACGGGATGTTATACTTATCCTACTATCAAACGAAAACGAAGGTTATCTATACCCTACTATCCCCAACAACGGGAGGTTATCTATACCTTGTTATCCCCAACAACGGGAGGTTATCTATACCTTGTTATCCCCAGCAGACGGAGGGTTATATATTCTTCAACAACGAATCGGGATTTATTTTTCTTGGCCAGCAGTTGTTATACAAGGATATCCAGACACTTCCAGCAGTGTCATAGCATACATACATCATTTACATCATACCCTAACATATATGTCTATAGTACATTACCTAAGTGCATCATGCCATACATGCATACATAAAGCATAAACTAATGTTGTTATACAGAATGCTACCTTGTTTTCAGGTTAATTATCCAACAAACAATCTTATGATCTTTGGGACTGCTTTATTGTAACCTCAGGGTTACTTTATCCTCCTGATGAGCTTCTTATTACTTTGGGACTGCTTTATTGTAACCTCAGGGTTATTTTATCCTCCTGATAGCCTCTCATGACTTCAAGACTGCTTTAGAGCTGCTGATTGCTCTATCCTCCTGAAATCATCCTATTACTTCAAGACTGCTTTAGAGCTATTCATTGCTCTATCCTCCTGAAATCATCCTATTACTTCAAGACTGCTTTAGAGCTATTCATTGCTCTATCCTCATGAGGTCATATTACTACTTCAAGACTGCTTTAGAGCTATTCATTGCTCTATCCTCCTGAAGCCATCTAATTATTTCAAGACTGCTTTAGAGTTATCCATTGCTCTATCCTCCTGAAATTACATTATTATTTCAAGACTGCTTTAGAGCTATCCATTGCTCTATCCTCCTGAAATCATTACTTCAAGACTGCTTTAGAGCTATTGATTGCTCTATCCTCCTGAAGACATATCACATTATTATTTCAAGACTGCTTTAGAGCTGTTGATTGCTCTATCCTACTGAAGCCATTATTACTTCAAGACTGCTTTAGAACTATTGATTGCTCTATCCTCCTGAGGTTAGATTTATCACTTCAAGACTGCTTTAGGGTTATCATTATTGATTGCTCTATCCTCATGAAGACATGCTGTTACATCAGTATTACTCCAGACTCCTGAGAGTTCTCATTATACTACTGAAGAACTTTCCCCTAGTGGCATCTTTAAGCCCACTCAATCATGTTCAACCAACCATCAATATCACTCCATGCACTGGTGAGTGCAAATTTTTGGGCTTTTGTGTTCAATCCCCTTCAACCTTCCAGGTTACGACTGGCAAATATACCAATCTAACCCCTCAGGTTTCAGAAAATTGAACAGGGGCAGCTGTTGCACCCCAAAATTTGCCCTCACAATACAAGACTTTGTGTTCCAAGAAGGTTCACAAGGTTCACAAAATTCACAATTGGTCAGAAGAGTTGACAATTCCCTCAGACAATGCACCTCCTAAGCAGTGCATCCAAAACTAGGGTTTTGACTTTAATCAGGCTAAATGGACTTCCAAGACTTCAAGTGAGCTTCATAACATCTTATATGTGTATAAGAACCCCCATGTCAAGTTTCAAGACTTTTCTCAAAAGTTTGCTCAGTCAGATGATCAGATAAGTCAAAAGCAGTCAATGCAGTTAAAAGGTCAAACTGAGGTCAACTGTGGTCAAACCAAAGTCAAACTTCATGATTTTTTTTTTGCCAACATCAAAGAGAGGTTGGGTGAGAAATATTATCATAATAACTGTAATACCCCAAATTTTGCCCTAAGATTTGTCGTCGCATTTCCTTGCATTTAATCAATTACTAACAAATTTGTGTAGTCATTTGACTTTTTGCAGGTAAATATCATATGGCATGCATTTTTTTTCTAAAAAGTAAAAATGGCACAATTGGCAGGAGGACATGTGTAAGGAGTTATGAGTGTGAGAGGTTGAGAGTTCGAATCTCACCTTTGTCACTTTTTTTTTTTTTTTTTTTTTTTGTTTTTATTATTTTTACTCTAAATTTTTCTATCTTTCATTAAAAAAATAACAAAAATAGTTTTTTATTATTATTTAATTATTATTTTCGTATTTTAATTAAATCATTTTTTAAAATATTATTTTTTTCACTTTTTTCTAAGTTATTCATAAAAATATCCAAAAAATCATAAAATAAAAAATATTGAAAAAAATTTTGTTCTTTTTATAATATTTTTTATTTTAGGAATCAATAGGATTATTATTTTTTATTTTAAGTTTATTTTAATTATTTTAAATTATTTAAATTTTATTTTTTCTTAACTAATTATTTAGTTTGGGCTTTAAAATGGGCTTTAGGGACATTATTGACAATTTGGTGTTAACCCTAATTTGTTCCCTATATATACATGTGTTGCCTTGTTGGAAAAAAGGGGGAGAAGGAAAAAAAACCTAAGAGGAGTGAGTGCCGTTTGCCGTTATTTAGTTTTCTTCTTCATCCATTACTGTTGTTTCTTTTTCTTCATCGTTTACCGTTATTTCTTTTCCTTCATCTATTACTGTTGTTTCTTTTTCTTCATCTTTTACCGTTATTTCTTTTTCTTCATCTATTACCGTTATTTCTTTTTCTTTATCTATTACTGTTACGTTTATATATATATAATTTTTAAATTGTTAGAGTTTATATATATAAGATTTTTGATCGAATTATGTCGATACGATGTTTGCACATTTGTGTGCATGACGCGTGACATTTGTGTTAGTTCGATCTGGTTGCGATGATCGCATTTTTGTGTGAGCAATAATACTATTTTTTGCTTAATTTCTTTTTCTTTGCGATAAATTTTGTTTCGTCCGATTTAGATCTGGTTGCGATGAGCGCATTTCTGCGTTAGCAACATTGTTGGGTTATTTGGCACATTTAAAATTCATTATTGCTTTATTATTATTATTATTATTATTATTATTATTATTATTATTATTATTATTATTATTATTATTATTATTATTATTATTATCATAATTTATTATTATTATCATTATTATCATTATTATTACCATTATTATTATTATTATTGTTATCATTAATTTATTAAAATTTGTTATAATATAAAAATCTGTTTTTTAAAATAAATAACATTAACATCTTTTCCAAATTAATATGAAAACCTATTATTTTTAAGAAAAACTTTTTTTTAGATAAATTTAAAATAATAACTAAAATCTTTTTTTAAAATAATAACTAGAACCGTTATTTATTTTATCTTATTATTGTTCAATTCAAATTTCATTATCATATTGTATCTGCTCCTCTCATGTAACCTCGCGAACTTAACAATCGCTCTTTAAATTCTGCCTTTAAATTTCTGCTTGCATGGTTTAAATTATGACATTATCTCTCTGTTTGCATGATTCAATTATCTCACGCGTTTACTATTATTTCTGTCACATTGCACACATCCGAAGGTTAGGTCTAACTGTTTGGCCGCCGCGCCAATAGTCCGTAAAACTTCACACATTCAATTTCAAATCCTCAAAACTACAAACTACAAACCCTAATTTTCACAAATGCCTCGCCGCAGGCAAAATTACAATTTTACCCTTAGCATTAGGTCAAAGAGCCGCCGCGCTCATTTTAGGGTTTCCCGCCGTGGAATCCCTAATTTAACCCTAATTACAACTTAACATTTCAACGTAGAGATTTGGAGTTTCTACACTCCACGTAAGCGTGTCCTTAAGATGCGTTTATTCCCCTTGAGACCTTGACCACAGTCAAGAAGTTTCTAACCTCCCTATTGAGGGGAACTACGATTACTCTGATTCCACTCCCGTAAGGATACGTAGGCACAAGATGCGATGTCTTGCCGAGTAAACTTAGAATTAACCCCCTTTATTATTTATTATTGCTTATTTATATTTTATTTATCTTTGCTATTTAATTATTTTGCTTATTATTTTGTAATTGTTTCTTGGATGTAAAGTTGTTTAATTATTTAATTATTATTATGGTTAGTAATTAGGGAGTGTAATAACATGTATGTAATATTAAAATAAATTTAGATCACTTTTAAATAAAGATAATTAAAATAAACACGTCACACACGTAAGTCGATTTTAATCGCCGTCTCACTTCCTAAGGATATCCCTCAAGTTGCCTACGAATAATGGTTAAGTGGGGTGTATAAAGCAAGTCCCTCAAATAAAAAAATCATCAAAGTCCCTTATGGTTGCCTTTACGAATCAAGTCCCTTTCGAAAAATGATGATGGTCCCTTATATGTGCTTATTGCATCCCACAATGGCCTTCAAAGTCAAATTGTCCCTCACATACCCCTTAACATCCAAAGTAAGGACTACCTACTCCATTATAGTAGGGATAGTCTTACTAAAGGAAAGAATAAAGAATAAGAAAGACCTTTAAACATTAGGGTAGGTTACTCCTAGGTGCTTGCTCACTTCAAAACTGTTTCACACTTAAACAAATTTTCAACAAGTTTTCAAACAAGTTCTTTTCACATCCATACACGGATTATTATTAAACTATTCTGAAAATTTTCTATTCACACACTACAATTTCAAAACAATTCAAAAGTGAGCTTAAGTACCTAAGAGCCCATGGATAACCATGGATGAAAAGGGTGCTAACACCTTCCCTTTTCATAACCTACCCCCCGGACCCAAAATATTCTCTAAGGTCTTTCCTGTTCTTTTATAACCTTTCCTTATGGATAAAATAAAAGTCGGTGGCGACTCTTGCTATCCGCAACATTGTTTAAAGTCAGTTCACCGGGTTACACTTGGTTTTGTATTTTAGTTGTATTTTGTAAGTGGCTTGTCTTTGTGGTTTCCTCTCTTGAGTGCTTTGGATTGTTTGGTTTGGTTGGCTGCTTTGGAGTGGGTTTAAGCTTGAGTTCTTTTTGGTGGAGCTTTTGGATTCATTGAAGATGCTTGGGATTGAATATTGGAGCTTGGAGTTGAAGGCTTTTCCTCTTGTGGAGCTTTTTTTAGGAGCTTAGGAAATTAGGGTTTTAGGAAGTGCCTTAGACCTAGTTTTGATTATTTCTTCAAACATGGAGTGCATTGTTTTCTTCCATTCTATCCAATGACATAATGTCCTCCTTGGGAAGCTCCATCTCTCCTTAGGAGGGATGAGTGGTATGCCCAAGTGAGTAGAACTTTGAGGATACCTTTCATTTGCAATGTTGAGTTCTTAGTGATTTCCTTTGGTTGTCATTAAGTTCCTTAACATTATAACTTGATTTTGATGATTAATACTCCTCTTGGAGTGTGCTTGTTGGAGCTTGAAGATTGATGAAGCTTGAAGGTAGAAGCTTGCTTGAAGATGAAGTCTTGCTGTCAACTTTGTTGTCAAAGCAACTGTAGCTGTTTAGGGCTTGCTACTGCTGTTGCTGTTTGCTGTAGGAGTTAGGCGTTGCTGCTTGGGGCTGCCTCCTCTGTATCTTTTGTTTTTCTGTATGGTTTGTTTGCTTGTGTTGATTACCTCTAGGTTTGAGGTGGAGCTTGTCTCCTCTTGCCTGTTGTCTTCTCCCTTGCCTCTCTTATATTGCTGTATTGCATGCATTTTACTGTTTACTGTATTTGCTTGTTTTCTTTTGCTGTTTATCCCCTAGGATCTCTGATTTCCTCTGTGCAAGAGGGAATTATAACAGACATTAGGTTTTTACCCATGCATGATAATATTAGGCTAGTTTCCCCTTCAACCATAGGTTTTTAGAGCGTCTTTCTCTTCTCATCTCAAAACAATTCAAAAACACAGTAATAAGGATAACGCGTGTTGTATGTTACGAGCCTTACGCTATTTGAGAAAAGGTTGCTGGAGGGTCACTCTTTAGTAATCTGGCTGCTTGGTATGGTACCCTTAGGGTGACATGCGACGTAGTCACTCTCATATCACAAGTCTTTAGTGCAGTACAAGTTGCAAACAGACTAAAAAACAGTTCTTTCGTAAAAAAAACTGAAAACAAATTTCAAATTTCATTTTTGTCCGCTTGGACCCTTAATCAGGAAAACCCTTTTTAGAAGGAGATAAAAAACTGTTAGACAAGCTCGTGTCTTCCGTAGCCCGAACTACGTTTGCTCTGGTCTTTCATGTCGTATGAAAGTACGTAGGCACGAGATGCGATATCTCGGCGAGCAACCTTCCCCCATAACCCATAGTTAGGCGAACTACGTTGACTCTGATTTCTCGTTCCAAACGGGAATACGTAGGCATAAAGTGCGATACTTTGCCGAGTCATTTTCTTTTCTTTTTAACCTAGACCTTTAGAGTAGATAGAATAACACACCCTTAGATAGAAAACAAGCGTGGATCCCGTCGAGTACGACGGACGTGAGGGGTGCTAATACCTTCCCCTTGCGTAACCGACTCCCGAATCCAGGATTTGGTTGCGATGACCATTCCTTTCCCTCTTTGCGTTAGGTTTACTCTGAGCGTTTCCTTTCCCTCTTGTGGGATAAATAACGCACGGTGGTGACTCTTCTGTCATAGCCGGCTCCGATTTTCGCAGTAGCGACAATATGAAGCATTAATTGTTGGCCTTGAAATTTTGTTAGAATTGGGGGCAAATAGAGTCGAAATAATGGGAGACTCTGAATTGATTGTAAAGTAACTCACAAAGGAATATAAATGTGTTAAAGAAAGTCTCATTGTATACTTTGTGGTGGCGAATAGATTGTTAAAAAGGTTTGAGATAGTTTTTATCCAACATATACCCAGGATAGAAAATCAGGTTGCTAATGACTTAGCCCAAATCGCTTCCAGATACAAGGTATCGAAAGAAAAACTTTAAGAAGTGATTGAGGCGAGAGGGAAGATAATGACTGTTGGATTGTGTCCATCAGATTTAGAAACCACTAAACTTGGGTACTTGGATGGCGAAAATTTTGAAATTTTTTCTATAGATAGTCTAACAGAGAAAGATTGGAGAAAAACCATAGTCGAGTATCTGCAAAACCCAACAGGTTCGACAGAGCGAAATATCAAGTATCAGGCTTTGAATTATGCACTTGTGGGTAATGAGTTGTTTAAAAAGACCCCTGAGGGGGTTTTGTTGAAATGCCTTAGTGAAGGAGAGGCATACGTCGCGCTTTCGATAGTGCATAGTGGAGCTTGTGGAGCACACCAAGTTGGCCACAAAATGAAATGGTTATTGTTTCGACAAGGCATGTATTGGCCTACTATGTTAAAAGATTGCATAGAGTTTGCTAGAGGATGCCAAGAGTTCCAGATTCATGTTGGCATACAACATATCCCTGCAAGTGAGTTGCACTCGATAGTGAAACCATGGTCGTTTAGAGGGTGGGCTTTAGATATAATAGGAGAAATTCGACCAGCATCGTCAAAAAACCAAAAATATATCTTGGTTGGAATTGACTACTTTACGAAATGGATTGAAGCGATACCATTGGTAAACGTGGGTCAGGAAGATGTCATTGAGTTTATCCAAAATCACATCATATACAGATTTGGCATTCCAGAAATAATCATAACAGATCAGGGATCAATGTTTAATGGTTGGAAGATGCAGGAGTTCGCCAATAAAATAGTTTTTAAATTATTAACCTCAACACCCTATTATGCCCAGGAAAATGGGCAAGTCGAAGCTGCTAATAAAGTGGTAATTGGACTAATTAAGAGGCGTGTAGGAAAAAAACCTCGAAGTTGGCGTCAGACGTTAGACCAAGTCCTTTGGGCATGTCGAACATCACCAAAAGAAGCTATGAATGCTACACCATTTAGGTTAACCTTTTGGCATGACGCAGTGTTACCTGTCGAAATATGCTTAAAATTCGTGAGAATCCATAGACATCATGAGATCCCTTCTCAATCTTATTGGGCAATGATGATGGGCGAACTGGTAGACTTGGATGAAGAAAGGCTTAAAGCCTTAGAAGTATTAAGAAGACAGAAAAAAAAGGGTCGAAGATTCCTATAACAAAAGGGTTAAATCTAAATCTTTTCTATGTGGAGATCTCGTATGGAAAGTAATTTTGCCTATGGATCAAAGGGATAGAACTTTAGGAAAATGGTCTCCTAAATGGGAAGGCCCATTTCAAATCATACAAATATTTTTGAATGGAGCCTATGAGATCAAGGAATTAGACAAGGATAAAAGAATCTTGAAAGTAAATGGCAAATATTTGAAAAAGTATAGGCCTGTCTTGCAAGAAATTCATATTAAAATTTAGATTTCATTAAAAGACATAATCGCCGAAATAGCCCAAAAAGGCTAACATGGCAAATAAGAAATCAAAACAAAAGAAATCAGTACAATGATTCATAATTCAAAGTAGGGATTAATCAAAATCTCTCAAATCAATGGACTTGAGGTACTCCATATAATCTTCATCGACCTCATCATCCGAAGGGTAAGTACGAGGACATCTTGTCTTAGACACCTTCTTGCTGGTTTCTGTTTTCTTCGCGTGAGGAGGTACTCCGTGAGAAGTCTGTTGCTAATTTGGTCATTACCACCACCGCAAGGTCCTTCTTTTCTTTTGCCTGAGTCTTTTTGGCGGACTTTTCTGAATTAGAATTCATACTTGTTGTGAGTAAGTGCAGGACTATGATTCAAGGAAAGAGGGATTTATAGAGGAGAGACTGAGCATGGATTGGTCAGACAAAGCGGCGGAAATATGAGGTTTGGTCTTGAGGAGATGCCTAAAAAGGCTATGCTTTAATAGCATGGTAAAACTAAGAACTTATGCCATTGGAGCAATAAATGAAACTAGCGAGAAGGCACTGCGTCATGAAGAAAAGGAAAAGCTTTAAATGCAAGTTGGACTGAAAATCGTAGGCCATAAGGAGTGAATGCCTTATCAATGTGTCATAAAAACACTGCGTTAAGAGGCATTAAGTGGTGCAGAAATAATTAAGATATAAAATTAAAACATTGTCATTACAAAGGCTTAAAACAGCCACATAACAAAATGATGATTACAAAATGGTCGAATAACTTTAAAAGGGAAGTTTCGACTTTAATTTAGCAAAAGTCTCCACATGATGGTTAAGGCGAGCTTCACAGAGGGATTTGTCGAGCCTAGCAATTGTAAGTTCTGTTTCAAGTTTTTGAGCCGCACCAATGAAATCAATGGTGCTCTTCAGCTCCTGAGCCATGCCAGTATCGATAAAGTTTTACAATTCCAGATTGTGCTTTTCAGCATTAGCAATCTTTTCTTGAAGCGCTTTGATTTGCTGCTGCCACATGTCAATGTCCTTTTGGTTGGCAGTTATTTCCTTGTGATGTTGCTTATGAGCGGTTTCCAATTTGGCAACTCTAGCCTCTGACTCTTGTGCACCAGTCTAGGCTGCACTTTCCTGACTAACTTTGGTTTCGATTGTCTTCAGAAGAGGAGGGAGTTGTCGAAGTTATAAAGATAAAGTGTCCACCACAACCGTAAAATTTAGCAAGAAATCATGGATTTCTGGGCTGAGAGTAGTAAGATTCATCTTTTTAAGTTGGTGTTTTAAGTAGAGACGAGATGTGGGATCTGTAGTTAAGACAGTTTCGATGTCCCCTTTGAAGAATTTCTTCTTAATGAATTGGAGGATGGAATTAACAAGAGTATCTGAAGCATGAGAATTGGAGGGTGTCGAAGAGACAGAAGCAAGACCACACTTTTTCTCAAGAATCCTCTTAGCATACTCCCTTGGGTTCGACCACTTAAGGGCTATTAGAAGATCTTCAGGGGTCGCGATAGGTGGAAGTGAAGGTGAAAAAAACACTTAGAGGGGGGGGGGGGTTGAATAAGGGTTTTAAAAATATTATGGCAATAAAAACAATACAATATTTTTATCCTGGTTCGTTGAACTCAACTAATCCAGTCCACCCTATCAAGGTGATTTTCCTTTCTCCACAAGGACTTAATCCAATATATTCAAACAAATTATAGTGTCAACCACTAAGAACAATTGTCTTAGTCTTCTCAAGAAACCCTGACCACAACTTGGTCTTCTTAAGGAACCTTTTACAAATTAATGTAAACTAACAAGTGTTTAAGATGCTTCTAAAAAGCTATATCACAAACTGTGATTTTTACACTTAGATTAAGAACGAATAAAAACTATTTAGCTTATGAAACAAATTAGTATGAGAGCTTGAGAGTAGTTTTGATTTGATTTCTTAGTAATTCGTCAACTTTGAAGAGATGTTGAAGACGTCCTTTTATAGTGCTGAAAGTCCAATGCTTGAAGACTGTGCAAGTAGAGTAGCTGTAGCCTTTTGTCTTCACATGATTTTTCCTTTCTCAGAAGTAGAATGTTCAGAGAAATGCCTTTTTCCTGAATCCTTGTGTCTATCACAAATAAGGAATAGTTCCGTTGGAGAGGACGTTGAGAATAGTACCAAGTCTATTCACGTGTTGACATCTTTTCAAATGTAAACAACATCAGATCCTCTAATGTGCTTCTTGTTCTTCAGATCAGATTCAATGATATCAGAGTTGCAGCAATATTTCTTCAGCGTGAGTGATCTGATCAGAGCATACTTGTTTATCAGAGCCTCTATACTTGCAGCGTAAAGTACATTCAGAGTCTTCTGAAACAATGCTTTAAACTCTTCATACAAAATCTTCAGCTACGCTTCTGATGCTTCAGAGTCTTCTACAGCTTCTTCTTTAGAGTCTCTTCTGGCAGCGCTCAGAGTCTTCTAATGCTTCAGAGCTTTGCGTAGACTACTGTTCAGATTCATTTTTGCTTCCATAAGAATATTTATTTTAATATCTGAAACAAAAACACTTGAACAAAATTAGAGTATATATTTTCTTAATACAAAATTTCATTAGTGTTATCATCAAAACATAAAGATATATTGAACATCAATCTGTGTTCTAACAATCTCCCCCTTTTTGATGTTGACAAAAACATAGGAAATTTTGTTCAATAAAAGGATAAATATATAACTTCCCCTGAGATAAAGAATCTCCCCCTGAAATGAATACTCTAATAGAAGAAAATACTTCCCTTTTTGCATGAGTAAACTTTTCAGATTAAGAGCCTGATTAGAATCCTGGTTAGAATATCCTTTCCAAAATCAGAGCTTAGAGCCTGGTGTTGCACCCCAAAATTTGCTTAACCTTTTCTTGCCTGATTTATGTTTCAATGCATTTCATTTGCATAGTTACATCATTCACATATTTCAACCATTTGCATATCATAGCATATCAAGTCATCCAATAAGGGATCAAGTGCCATTTATGTCAAAATAAGCCTATCTAGAGGTGTTCTCTGAGCCTGAGAGCCCATCCAAGTCATCAGAGAAGGGTTGAAGTCATGAGAAGTTTGAGTGCCCACAGGTGGATTTCTCTCCTAACTTGAGGTGTATTGAAGATCATCAACATGGAATGTGAACTTGAGGTATGTATGGATCTCATGGAATGCCTAGAGGGCCCTATTGAAGCTGAGACAAGTCATTGATTCAAGTACAAGAGCCACAATTGAGGTGCAGTCAATTAGGGTTTCATTTGGGTCAACCCTAGGTCAATTGAGTAATTGGAGAGCATCAAAGCCTACCTTGAGCTCATGGGATTCATGAGTTGGTATGTTGATACATGTGTGGTTTTGTTCTAAGATTAAGCAAAGAAAGATCAAGAATGTGGGAAGTTGCTAAATTAGGGTTTTAGTGTAAAATCCCATATTTAGTGCCTAACTTCAAAGCCACATAAGTCCAAATACAAGTTTCAAATGGATCTTAGGCCAACATGAAACTTGTAGAGCTTCTCAATACCTTTAATTTGAGTACTATAAGTCTTCAAGAAGATTTGTAGAACTCAAGTTATGGTCTTTGCAAATTACAAGTCACCAGAGGACACTGAAATTTATCTGTGAAAGTCACTTGACTTTCAAGCAACTTTTGCCCCTAAAGGAGTTTTCAAATTGATTCTTGGCCAACATAAAAGTTGTAGGTCTTGATCTTAGCTTTAATTTGAGTACTAGAAGTCCTCAATAATATTTGTGGAACTCAAGTTATGATCTTGGCAATCCAGGGGTATTTTGGGAAAGTTCAATTATAGGTCATTTTCAAGCATGTGCCAAAATCTCTATCTTCCATGCCTCCAATGGAAAATTGTTCAACATGAAATGTGTTTAGAATGTTGTTTTTAGGTCATATAAGTCATCATGGTGGATTGAATTGGCTTATATCATGAAGTGAATCAAAATGGCCTAAAAAGGAAATATTTCAAATGATTCAAAAGAGGGAAATTGGGATTTTTGAATTATAGGTCCCAAACATGTCATGTGAGTAGTCATTTTGACCAGAAATTGCATTCTAAACACAATGACATTTCCACATTTCTGAATTGAGCCCTAATTTCATGACTTGTTTTGAAAAGTTGTTTCTTCATTTACAAGTCACATTGCCAAAGTCAGTTCCAATGCAATTCAGACCTCTCTTTTGATCCAAACACATTCACAAACCAATTTGAAGTTGAAAGGAACCTTCTAGAGCAAGCTGAGAATGCAAAATCGTGACTGTCGCCATTGATTCACAAGTGCCATAACAGAATTTTGGATTGGTTAATTTGGGCTTCAATTTGGATCCAAAAGCCCACAAACAGTTTCTATTTAAGCTCTAGAGTGAATCCGGATGGGGGTTGGTGCTACATTCGAGCTGAAGAGGAGAATTGCAGTTGGTTTTCACAAGCTCCCAAGTCAGAATCGATTTTTGAGTTGCAAGCATATTCAGGCCAAATTGAAGGTTGAAGAAGCTCTATGGTGTATCGCTGATCGTGTCTGGAATGTTTGAAAGGTTGAATTGAGCCACAACTACCTCTGTTGATCAAGATTCAGCAGGTATGTAACTCTCAAATTTCATGTTGATCTAGGAATAATTAGATAGGATCTTGCATGTGGTTTAGGCTAGGATGTATGAGGATCGTTTCTGGATAAGTTTGGGAGCCATTAGAGACAAAATTAGGGTGTTGCCATTTTCTGTTGGAGCTTGAATCTCTGTGTTCTTGAGGCTTTAAGAGTGTTTGAATGTTGAGAATTGATCAGGGAGATGTGTAGTACACAATGGGATCATCAATTTCAAGAACTGAGTTAATCAAGATTGGATGTTTGTTCTGCAACTTCCATCGGGTTTGGAGTTGTGGTGAGAATCAATGGCAATGGAGGTTGTAGTTAGACTCAAGGTGAGGAAACGAGCAAGATTGAGTGGTTAGGCTTGATATTTGATGCACTTT
The DNA here is from genome assembly GCA_963859935.3 of Lathyrus sativus. NCBI lineage: Eukaryota > Viridiplantae > Streptophyta > Magnoliopsida > Fabales > Fabaceae > Lathyrus > Lathyrus sativus. The sequence goes on along the minus strand of OZ012738.1, from coordinate 68,869,235 downwards.
TGTGATGTTGGCAATCGGAGACGACGGTGGCGCAAACTCAGGCCACCGTCCTGTGAATCTCCCTCTCATATTTGAAAAATGAAAAGATGATGAATTGACCATTGGATCTATAGTTGACCTTGACCACTCACACCAATGCACGGCCAGGATTGATTGTTAGAATCTGAAGATTGAGTTTCATATCAAAACTCCCCGTTTCATTTAGGTGAATTGGATGGGCTTAAGCTGATATTTGATACCCACACCCCTCCTAGAGGCCCAAACCAAATACACACGCTAGTTCGTTGCTATTCAGCACACACCTCTTTCCATTTTCCTTGCCATTTTCTGGTCTATTTTCATTTGGTTTGGGCTTAACCACGCGCTTGCTAACCACACCCCCTCCTGGGCCCAGCCTTGGGTTATAACTTGGATAGTTTACTATTTGACACGCCAGTTTATCATTTTTCATCTATTTTCTTTTAATTTTCATATTTTGCATATAGTTAGAAAATAAATCATAATAAATTGAAAAAAAAAATATTTTTAGGCCAGGTTTTTTTTCCTTGATTCCTTAGAGAGTCTAGAATTTTATAGGGTTAAGAAATTATTGATTCATGCATTTTAGAATTAATTGCATTTTTTATAGTTTAATTGCTTTTATTTTGAGTTTGGTTGATACATGATTTTGTGGATTTTATTGTGACTGATTGGTGTATGATTTTGAGTTGATTCTTGTTGGATTAGTTATCTTAGAGAAGAATGTACCCTTAGAAATTTTATCATAATTTTGTGAATAAATTTTAGGTCAATTTGAGTGGTGAACATAAGGAGTGTTAGATTTAGGGTTTCAAAACAACTAGTTGTAGTTTAGGGCATAGCTTGGGGACTTAGTGTTTGATTTAGGTCCTGGGATTTATATGGGGTACTGGGTATAGGCTTAGGTTCCCTTAGGAATTTAATTAGGATTTTATGATCTATTTTAGCATTTTCTTTGTATTTTGCAATTGGTGTGATGTTTGTGGGTTTCTCCCTTGGATGCTTGGTTTATTCATTTGTTTGGGCTATTTTGGGTGAGCTTTTGGCTTGGACTCTGCTTGGATGAAGTGGAAGACCAATTGAAGTTGCTTGGGATAGCTTGAAGGAGCTTGGAGTTGAAGATTTCTCATCTGTTGGAATGCTTGTCAGGAGCTTAGGAAAATTAGGGTTTTAGGAAGAGCTTTTTAGACTTAGTTCATTTCTTGCCTCAAACATGGAATGTTTTGTTTGCTTCCATCCTATCCTGTGATTCAAAGTCCCCTTAAGGAAGCCCCATATCTCCCTTGGAGGGATGAGTGGTATGCCTTAAAGAGTAGAACTTTTGAGGATACCCTTCTTTGCAGATGATGGTTTCTAGTGATTTCCTTTGGTTTTCACTGGTTTCCATTCATTATAACTTGATCTCAATAACCAATCTTTCTTGGTGGAGCTTGCTAGAGCTTGGGAATTAAGATCTAAGATGTTGAAGATGCCTTTCATAAGGTCTGCTTGAAGATGGAGTTATGCTACTACCAACTGTTGCTGTCAGAGCTGCTGTTTGTTGTAGGAGTTTGGTGCTGCTGCTTGGGCTGCCTCCTCTGCTTTGAGGTTTTGTTTTCTGTATTGTTTGTTGGCTTGTATAGCTTGCCCCCTTAAGGTTTGAAGTGAATGTTGATTCACTTTGCCTGTTGTTTTCCCAGGTTCGAGGTTGAGCAGGACTCCCTGGCCTCGCTTGTATTGCTGCATTGCATGCATTTTACTGTATTTGATTGCTTTCTTTTCTGTTTATCCCCTAGGATCTCTGATTTCCTCTGTGCAGGAGGGAATTATGACAGACATTAGGATTCTTATCCATGCATGACAACATTAGGTTAGTTTTTATTCCCTTTCAACCCTAGGTTTTTAGAGTTTCTTTCTCTTCTTATCTCAAAACAACTCAAAAACACAGTAATAAGGTTAATCGACATCGTACGCTACGAGCCTTAATCTATTCGAGAAAGGGTTGCTGGAGAGCTTCTTTCCAGTAGTCTGGCTGCTTAGTGTGGTGCCCTTTGGGTGACACGCGACGTAGTCACTCTCAAATCATAGTCTCTAGTGCGTCAGAGATTGCAAACAAACTAAAAAAACATTTCTTTCGTAAAAGATTCAAAATAAACATCAAAATGTCATTTTTGTCCGCATGGACTCTTAATCAAGAAAAACCCTTTCATAAGGTAATAAAAACAGTCAGACAAGCTTGTGTCTTCCGTAGCCCGAACTACGTTTGCTCTGATCTTTCATGCTGTAAGAAAGTACGTAGGCATAGGATGCCGTATCCTAGCAAGCAACCTTCCCCTCATTCCCGTAGGTAGGCGAACTACGTAGACTCTGACTTTCCCATTACATGAGGGAATACGTAGGCATAGAGCGGCGAAGCTCTATCGAGTCTCTGTTCTAATTTTCTTTTCTTTTTAACCCCAGACCTTTAGAGTAGATAGAATAACAATCCGTACTAGAAAACAAGCGTGGATCCCGTCGAGTACGACGGACGTGAGGGGTGCTAATACCTTCCCCTCGCGTAATCGACTCCCGAATCCAGGAATTTGGTTGCGACGACCATTCCTTTCCCGTTTTGCGTTAGGTTTACTCTGAGTGTTTCCTTTCCCTCCTGTGGGATAAATAACGCACGGTGGCGACTCTTCTGTCATAGCCGACGCCGATTTTCGCAGTAGCGACAACTGGCGACTCTGCTGGGGACTCCAACGGTTCCCTACGCGAGTCAGTCCTAGCGCTTGTTTTCCCGTCGTGGGTTTTGTATGGATTTACATTTCTGTCTTTACTTTCCGCATTTTATTGTCAGCTTTATATTGTTATTGCTATTGTGGGGAGGGGTGATCTGTTGAGAGATAAGTCGGACCTGGGCTTGAGTGCACCTAGAATTAGTTGAGGAAAGTAGTGGGCGCGTGCATGCTTTGCATGTACTAGTGTCCCGCAAAATCCATGCTCAGACGAGGTTCTTCTGGTTGACTTCTTTTTCAACCCTTTGGGTTGAGGGGGTTGTTGGTTAGTTGGATTGTCGACTCTGGGGACCGATCAATTGGAAGTTGGCTAAGTGAGGCCTCTTCAAGACATGATGATGCCACACCTTCTGGGTATCATATCATCAGTCTTGAAAGTCTGTGACACCGACGACCGCATAGGTTGTCGTACCTTGTGTCAGTTGATAGGACACCTACCTGTGAGAGGGATTGGGGCATGCAGGAAACTTGACCTTCAGATTACCCGGTTTTCTTGATATTGGATCAGTATGTGTGGTTACTTGGGGTTCTTCATCAGGACAGTGGTATAGGTCTGTTGAGACCAGGTTGGAGCTTTGTTTTAGGTCTGTTGAGACCCGATTGGAGCATTGTTATGGACTGTTGAGACCAGGTCTGAGCAGTATTGTGGGTCTGTTGAGACAGGATTATGGATGGATCTCTTCAGCAATATATCACTTGATCCTTGTTGCATGTTTGCATATTGCATTGTTGCATACTCATTTTGCATATCATTAACGTGTGTCTGTGCTGCAGGTGCATTTCAGACCCTCTGATTCTAGTTGCCCGGATTTCTGTCTGCTGCTATTATGGATACTTTGAAGAGGACTGTGGCATACAAGTTGCCTACTCCAGATGTTTCTTCTCTGCTTGGTTTGATATCTCTAGTTGATGAGGATGTGAAGAGAAGCTTCAGGAAGAGTTATGGGAGACTGCTTAGGTTGGTTTGTAAACCATCCATGTATGAGCGGAACGGATTGTACGCGCTGATGCAGTTCTATGATCCCCCACTGAGGTGTTCTACTTTCCCTGACTTCATTCTGGCTCCGACCATGGAGGAATATGCTGAGATCTTGGAGTTGACTATTCAGAACAAGGTGCCCTTCATTCATATGGGTGTTGAGCCCAAGCTGGAGGATTTTGCTGTTGCTTTGCACTTAGACTCCTCAGAGTTGTTGTTAACCTCGTGGAACAGAGTTTCTGGTTTCTCTCTCAAGTTCTTGGTTGGGAAAGCACAAGAGTATGCCAAGAGTGGCTGTTGGATTGTGTTTAATGTTATCCTTTCTTTGTGTATCTATGGCATTGTACTGTTCCCTAATATGCCTGACTTTATTGATTTGGATGCATTCCATATATTTGCTTCAGGCAATCCTGTGCCTACACTGATTAGAGACTTCTATCACTCTCTGCATTATAAGAACGAGAATAGGAGGGGCAAGAACGTCTCTTGTTGTGTGCCTTTGTTGTATATGTGGTTTGATAGTCACCTGCCCAAGAAGGGTATCTTTGCTGAGTCTGCAGCTACGGTGGATTGGTCTGAGCATCTAATAGGACTTTCTTCAGAAGATGTTGTCTGGTTTGATAGAGATTTACTAGGATCTGAGATTATCTATAGTTGCGCCGGATATCCTAACGTTCCTCTGATTGGGAGGAAAGGGTGCATTAACTACAATCCATCATTATTGATCAGGAAATTTGGTTATGCTTTGAGAAGCCCGCCAAAAGAGGAGGAAGTGCAGGAATCTCTATACTTCACAGGTGTACTGAGTGGGGAATTGCTATCCCAGCTTCAGCATGCTTGGAATAACATTTGCAAGAAAGGGAAGTCGTTGTTGGGAAAAATGATTGTCAAGCCTATGCTCCGTACAAGGTCTGGATCCAAGATAGAGCAAAGCAGGCGCTGATGTCGTTCCCTGCAGTATTACCTTCTACTCCCCCCGTAATTGAGGAGCCAACTATTGTGTCTATTGAGAGATATGAACAGGTTATGAAGGAGAAAGAAGAGCTGATGAAAGCCAACGAGAAGTTGGAAGAAGAGCTAGTGCAACTCAGGAGCGAAAGGAATGAAGTCGTATATTCCTTCGAGCAGCAATCAAAGCTGGTAAACCAGTTAGGCACAGAACTGACTGAACAACGTAAGAAGCGTGAACGCTTGGGGATAGATTTCAAGAGCTCTCATGACATGCTGGAGTCTAAGAAGAAAGCACTTGATATAGCCTACCGAGAGATCTCCACATTCAACAAAACCTGGAACGTTACGCTGACAAATAACAAAGAAAGAGAGGACAAACTGAAGCTACAGATCTCTGAACTGGAAGGTCAGTTGAAAGCTAGCCAGAAGAAGTTTGAAGAAGAGGTTATGTGGAGGTATGACATTCAGAATGCCTTGAACAAAGTCATCAAGCGTAAGAAAGAGTCTGCATCCCAGAAGCGGAAGCTAGAGGAGTGCTTTGGAGAGGGTGCTTGGGAGGATTCCATTGGGGATCTCCAGCGTGTTATCAGGCAAAGAGACTCGCTCGTCGAAGGGTTGCTTTCTCAGCCGAATCATCCCAAGACTAAGAGATTGTTAGAGGAGTATCAGGCATATGGTCGCACTTGATTACCTTATGTACTGTTGTATATGCTTTACTTGCATTGTGCTGGCCAGAACCAGGATTGTTGGTTGAGGTCATGCCTTCTTGTTGTACATTCAGTGATATTGTATTTCTGCATTGTTGGGCCCTTTTCAGCAATATATGAGGAACTTTATCCCCGTGAATGGATCCAAGCTTCTTATCACTGTCACTGTCACTACACTGACACTTTGGCACTAGAATCAGGGGTTGATTTCCCTAACGCACATACACGCATTGCATTTGCACATTCATTTTGCATTGCCGGTTACTTGTTGAATTTGTATCTTATTTCCTGCATCTCGCAGGTTTTTTCAGGATTGACGAACAAAGAGTCCACCGTTATTCAACCCGAAACAACTGCAAGAAGATAATGGATCAAGTTCAAGTCGAGATGCAGGAAATCCGTGAGAAGTTGACTATGTTCATGCAGGCCATGGAGAGCATGGCTAAGGGCCAAGAGAATCTTCAGACTTTGGTGCAGCCGCTGCTGACGCGGGCAAATGGGAATGGCAACACTGACCACATTTCTATTGAAACTCCTCGCCGGGAGGATGAGATACCGGCAGTTGTTACTCCACCTGTTGTGACGGTCAACGGAAACACTGGTACTGGTGCAGGTGCTGGCGCTGGTAACGGCAATGCCGGGAATGGGGGTGATGGGCATGTTGTTAACAACAAAGGCAACACTGTTGATGCCGATCAAGGATTCGTTGACAATGTTGGATTTGGAAACAATAGGTATGGCAATGTCAATCAGGATGGGAACTTCGAGTTCAATAATCAAGGCTTCGGTAACGACGGTTACGGCAACAATCAGGGGTACGGCTACGGTAATGGTGGATTCGGCAATGTGAACAGCACTGGAGCATTTCCTTTCAACAATGGTTTTGGAACTGCTGGGGTCAATCTAGGGTTCGGTAACCAAGGACAGGGTCCTGTGTTCAATCAGCAAGGATTTGGCCGTAACGTGGGTTACGATGGGTATGGTAATGACTGGAATGTGGATCAACAGGAGGACGCTTTTTCAGGAATAGGTATGGGACCTGAAGGCCCTATTGACCATGTTCAGAGGATCAGAATGCTAGAAGAGTAGATGAAAGGTGTGGTTGATCAGAACTCCGTTGGGCTAGATATGACTACTATGGGGTTGGTACCAGGGCTGAGGGTGCCATTAAAATTCAAGGCTCTAACATTCGACAAATACAAAGGAGATACCTGCCCGAAGGTCCATGTACGTTCTTATTATAGAAGGATGTCTGCATATTCCAATGATGAAAGGATGCTCATGCATTTCTTTCAAGACAGCTTATCGGGACCATCATTGGAATGGTACATGGGACTGGAGCCCACCCAGATTAAGAGCTGGAAGCAGTTGGCCGATGCTTTCGTTATGCATTACGGATACAACAGTGATTTGGCGCTGAACAGAGTTCAGTTGCAGAGTCTGTCGCAGAAAAATGGTGAAAGTTTCAAAGAGTACGCGCAGCGGAATGACATGTTTGTGGGGACGTTTACTGGAATGTACTATGACAAGTTGCTCAATGTTTCGATGGGCAGTTTCTCCGATATGATCCTTATGGGGGAAAGGATCGAAAATGGAATTAAAATTGGAAAGATTCAGGCAGGCGAATCTACTTCAGCCGGGGGTGCGAGAAAAGCGTTCGGCGGAAGACGACAGGGTGATACTAGCGCTGTGTATGGTGGCAGAGGCCGGGGCAGAGGCAGAAATCAGTACATTCAACCTCAGCAGATAGCCAATGTTACTATTCCAATTCCTCAACCACAACAACAGCAACAACCGCAGCCGCAGCAAAGGCAGAATCAGGGTCAGGGAAGGTTTCAGAATGTAAGGCCGAAGAGGGTATTTGATAAGCCTCCGTCGACATATGCAGAGCTTCTTCAGACACTGCTGGGGTTGAATTTGGTCGAGAAAAGAAAAATAGAACCGCCTACAGGACCGGTACTTCCTAGGGGGTATGATGCTAATAAGCAGTGCGAATTCCATTCCGGGCGCCCGGGCACGATATAGAATCTTGTCATGATTTCAAGCATAAAGTTCAAGACATGTTGGACAGTAAAGCCATCAACTTTGGCCAAGTGGGGCCCAATATTGTACAACAGCTTATGCCTAATCATGGGACAAATGCCATCTTGACAGAAGAAAATTTGAACTTGGTGATGGATGTTAACGAACTGAAGACACCATTGAGTGAGGTGAAAAGCAGGCTGCTCAGAGGGGGAGTATTCCCTGGTTGTGGTGAATACTGCTTAGAGTGCTGGACCCAGCCAGAGGGCTGTAATAATTTGAAGTGGGGCATTCAGGCCATGATCGACGAAGGGACCTTGCAATTTGATCGAATTGTGGTTGAGAAGCCTGTGGAGGCATTATGTGAAGAGCAGAATGATATTGCAACGGTGACGATCCCCAGGAAGACTATAACGATAACGGCGCCTGTACAACGGCCGACTATTACAATCACCAAAGCAGGGCCCGTTCCCTTTGAAAGTACGAAAGTTGTCCCGTGGTCGTACGGTTTAGAAGCGTATTGCAACGGTGAAAAGATTGTGGTGAATAGCCAGCCAGCTGGGGCTGTTGATAATGTCGTTGGAATGGGGGGCATGACCCGTAGCGGAAGGATCTTTACCTCACCTGAAATAGAAGCGGAGCGGATGTCCAAAGGTAAAGCCAAAGTAAGTGAGAGCGGGCCTTCTCAGTCAAAAGAAAAGGATACGTCGCTCAAGGACGTAGAGGAATTCATGAGACTGATTCGCAAAAGCGACTACAGAATTGTCGAACATCTACAGAAGATGCCGTCGAAGATTTCTATCTTGTCGTTGTTATTATGTTCTGAGGCCCACCGGAACGCCTTGCTAAAGATTCTGGATACGTCATTTGTGCCTCAAGAAGTTTTTGTAAATCAGTTAGAGGGGGTAATGGCACATGTCAATGCTGGACATAGCCTGGGTTTCACAGATTTTGACCTAACACCTAGGGGTCGAGAGCACAACATGGCCTTGCATATATCGGTGGAATGCCGGGGCACCATAATGTCACACGTATTGGTGGATACTGGATCATCTTTGAACGTATTGCCAAAGAAAGCCATGATGAAATTGGACATACGGGGAATTATTTGCACGCCCAGCGATTTGGTTGTGAGGGCGTTTGACGGGACGAAAAGATCAGTGTTTGGGTCAGTAACATTACCGCTTCAGGTGGGGCCAGAGATTTTTGATACCGAATTCTACATCATGGACATCCATCCAGCTTATAGCTACCTTCTTGGGCGCCCATGGATCCATGCTGCAGGGGTCGTAACGTCCACATTGCATCAGAAGTTGAAGTACATGGTGGGTGATAGTGTTGTCACCGTTTGCGGGGAGGAGGATATTTTGGTCAGTCACCTGTCATCATTCAGATATGTGGAGGTCGATGGAGAAATACACGAGACACCTTGTCAAGCCTTCGAGGGGTTGCGGATTAAAGACAAAGCTCAGGGTTCCAGCAAAATGTCAGATGTGGCAGTGTCATCTTACAAAGAGGCTCAGGCTTTAGTGCAGGCTGGTGAGACTAAAGGCTGGGGACAGGTACTGGAGATTCCCGTGAAGAATGACAAGTTTGGGCTAGGGTATCGACCGACGTCGTCGGCGCCATCTTCAGGAGCGCCCAGGTTCAAGGGACCGGTCCCGATTACGCCAAGAGGGGTGTGCTTCGAGACTATCAACGCTATTTCCGACGCCGAAGACGAGGATAGCGACTGCAATATGGACTCGTGGATCAAGCCAAGCGTGCCAGGACAAAGTCTCTGCAACTGGTCCATCCGGGAAACTGTCCCGGTGGCTTTTAAACAGTAATGATTTGTTTTATCAATTGTTGAATAATCCTATGTCCTACCCGGGGCATAGTGATGTTACATTAGGGCTACTTGATTATGTGTATTGCACTGTTTTGATCATGAAATAAAGGTGTTTTTCATATTCAAACATTGTGATCCCTGTTTTTCTTGTTTTTTACTTTAACAATAAATGGCAACGTGGTTATTTGCTTTGTTTGCGTGTTGAAGCGTTTAACCATTTCCTTTGCAGGACTAACATTTCAGATGACATCTCATACGAACCGCCTATGACTCGTCTCGACTTCGAGCACCCGGTATTCCAAGCAGAGGAAGAGATTGTTGAGGATAGCAACCTGCCAGAGGAGCTGACTCGTTTGTTGAAACAGGAAGAGAGAATCATTCTGCCTCACCAGGAGGAAATTGAGATCATTAACTTGGGGTCGGAAGAAGTTGTGAGAAATATTCGTATAGGGGTTGCATTGCAGAGCGACATCAAGCAAAGGCTGATTGAAATACTACAAGAGTATGGTGATGTATTTACTTGGTCGTACGAGGATATGCCCGGGTTGGATTCGGACATGGTGGTGCACCGTCTGCTGTTGCGAGAGGAATGTCCGCCTGTTAAGCAGAAACTCAGAAGAACCAGACCGGACATGGCTGTAAAAATCAAGGAGGAAGTTCAAAAACAGTGGGATGCTGGTTTCCTAGCCGTTACAACTTATCCGTTATGGGTCGCTAATATAGTACCAGTGCCGAAGAAAGACGGTAAAGTGCGAATGTGTGTAGACTACCGTGATTTGAATAGGGCGAGCCCGAAAGACGACTTTCCACTTCCTCACATTGATGTGCTGGTTGATAACACTGCTCAGTTCTCCGTATTCTCCTTCATGGACGGCTTCTCAGGCTATAATCAGATCAAAATGGCACCAGAAGACATGGAGAAGACTACCTTCATTACTCCCTGGGGAACATTTTGCTACAAAGTGATGCCCTTCGGACTGAAGAACGCTGGGGCAACATATCAACGTGCTATGACGACTCTCTTTCATGATATGATGCACAAAGAGATCGAGGTTTATGTTGATGATATGATTGCCAAATCCCAGACGGAGGAGGAGCATTTGGTTAATCTGCTGAAACTGTTCAAAAGACTTAGGAAGTTCAGGTTAAGACTGAACCCTAACAAGTGCACCTTCGGGGTAAGATCGGGTAAACTGCTGGGGTTTATTGTGAGCGAAAAGGGAATAGAGGTTGATCCTGCGAAGATAAAAGCTATACAAGAAATGTTGACGCCTAAAACAGAAAAAGAAGTGTGTGGGTTTTTAGGGAGGTTGAACTACATCGCTCGGTTCATATCTCACCTAACTGCGACATGCGAGCCGCTATTCAAGTTGTTGAAAAAGAATCAGGTGTTGACCTGGAATGAAAATTGTCAAAAGGCGTTCGACAAGATAAAAGAATACTTGCAGGAACCTCCTGTTTTGATACCCCCAGTGGCCGGGAGACCTTTGATTATGTATTTGACGGTTCTTGAGGAATGTATGGGTTGTGTTCTCGGTCAACACGACGAGACCGGACGTAAAGAGCATGCGATCTACTATTTGAGTAAGAAGTTTACCAACTGTGAGTCCAGATACTCAATGCTCGAGAAGACGTGTTGCGCGCTAGCCTGGGCCGCCAAACGTTTGAGGCAATACATGCTGAATCATACAACTATGCTAATTTCAAAGATGGATCCAATCAAATACGTGTTTGAGAAGCAAGCACTCTCTGGAAGAATTGCCAGATGGCATATGGTGTTAACAGAATATGATATCCAATATGTCTCTCAAAAGGCTATTAAAGGTAGCGTCCTGTCAGAGTACCTTGCAGAGCAGCCGGTGGAGGACTACCAATCGATGAGGTTTGATTTCCCTGACGAGGATATCATGTACCTGAAAATGAAAGATTGTGAAGAACCGTTGTCGGACGAAGGACCAGAGTTGGGTTCCAAATGGCAGTTGATATTTGACGGAGCTGTGAATTCCTATGGTAGCGGAATAGGTGCAATTATCACCACTCCTCAGGGGTCGCACATCCCCTTTACTGCCCGATTGACCTTTCCTGTTACCAATAATGAGGCTGAATATAAGGCTTGCATCATGGGTCTGGAAGAAGCTATTGATTTGTGAATCAAACATCTGGATGTATACGGATACTCAGCTTTAGTAGTGAATCAGATTAAAGGAGAATGGGAAACACGTCAGCCCAATTTGATACCGTATATGAATTATGCAAGGAGATTGTTGCCTTTCTTTGACAAGGTGGAATTGCATCATGTGCCACGAGCAGAAAATCAAATGGTTGACGCCCTAGCGACATTGTCTTCAATGTATAAAGTTAACTTCTGGAACGAGGCTCCCCGGATTGTTATCTCTCGGCTTGATAGGCCTGCATTCATATTTTCCATTGACGAGGCTCCCGATGGTCAACCCTGGTACTTTGACATCCAGAATTTCCTGAAGAACAAGGAGTATACGGCTGGGGCATCCAGTCGAGATCAGAAGACTCTCAGGAGATTGGCTGGCAATTTCTATTTGAACCCGGACGGTGTCCTATACAAAAGAAACCACGACTTGGTGTTGCTACGCTGTGTAGATGAGAAAGAGGCGAAGTTACTCATGAAAGAGATACATGAGGGTACATTTGGTACACATGCTGGTGGGCATGCTATGACGAGAAAGCTGCTGCGAGCAGGTTATTATTGGCTAACTATGGCAACAGACTGTTTCAAGTTTGCAAAGAGGTGTCATAAATTCCAGGTTTACGCGGACAAAATCCATGTGCCTCCAAGTCCTCTGAATGTGATGTCATCACCATGGTCTTTCTCGATGTGGGGAATTGATATGATTGGCAAGAATGAGCCTACGGAATCCAACGGACACTAGTTCATTTTGGTGGCAATCGATTACTTCACCAAATGGGTGGAAGCAGCATCATATGCCAATGTCACCAAACAAGTGGTAGCCAGATTTATCAAACGAGATATTATCTGCAGATATGGAATCCCTGAGCGGATCATCACCGACAACGGTTCGAATTTGAATAACAAAATGATGAAAGAGCTGTGTCAGGGTTTTAAGATTGAGCACCACAACTCTTCTTCCTACCGGCCCAAGATGAATGGCGATGTCGAAGCGGCCAATAAGAACATAAAGAAGATTGTCCAGAAGATGGTTGTGACATATAAGGACTGGCACGAGATGCTACCTTTCGCTTTGCACGGTTATCGTACGACGGTACGTACATCAACTGGGGCAACCCCTTTTTCATTGGTATATGGGATGGGGGCAGTGTTACCGTTGGAGGTCGAGATTCCTTCCTTGAGGGTTTTACGTGATGTCCAACTTGACGAGGCAAAATGGGTGAAAGATAGACTTAATCAGCTCAGTTTAATGGATGAGAAGAGACTGGCTTCTCTAGTATACAGTCAGTTATATCATAGCCGGATGAAGAAAGCTTACGATAAAAAGGTATGCCCTCGAAGCTTTCAGACGGGCGATCTTGTTTTGAAAAAGATTCTCCCACCACAAACAGACCACAGGGGCAAGTGGACTCCTAATTACGAAGGTCCCTACGTTGTCAGAAAAGTCTTCTCTAGAGGAGCCTTGTTACTATCTACCATGGATGGTGAAGACTTTACGTCTCCTGTGAATTCGGACGCAGTTAAAAAATACTTTGCTTGAAAGTAACCCGCTGGACAGTAAAAAGAGAGTCCAGGCAAAAATGGGGCATCACGGCGAACCATAAAAAAATGAATAAAAGGTTCGGGCAAAAATTAGGGATAAAATTGAAAAAATGTACACCCGCGAAGTCGAAAACCTGAAAAGGGCGATTTCGGCAAAAAAGGGTATCCCGGTGAATTGAAACCCCGCAAAGGGCGGTTCACGCAAAAGTTAGGGATTGAAAAAGCAAACGACTGCGGTCCGGATTTGATACAACATTGCTTAGTGGTTTGGGAGTACCTGGGGGCCGTCTATCAAAAAACAATCTCTTCCGAAGATCGAGTACCGGGAAAGCGCAGAGTCATGCGAGTCATAGGAGGATCAGCTCATGGTGTTTGTCTGTACCACGTCGCCGACATGTATACAAATATTGTTTTGTATTTTATTTATGCTTCTTGTGCATATATGTATGCGTGTTTGTGCGTAACTTCCTCTTTTCAGGAGTTGCATCCAGTGTACAAAACTTTGCCTATTCAGAGGCCCGTTATCAATAAAACATGTTATTCAGTACTTGATGCTTGTTCTTTACTGTTTTGTTTGTGAAAGACGCCGATGTTTTTGATAAACTTGCACTTACATAATCTTGCTGGCCCTTGCCAATAATCAATAAAACTTCGAATTGACTAAAGTAATGTCACAGGTGCTAACCCGGATAGATTTCGTTGTATAGGCCTGTTTTGTCTCGTTTGTGTTTTGCAGGGTTCTTACCTTTGGAGCAAACAGTCAAGGATTGTATTCCCCAGCCAAAATCTCTTGACGTAAGACCTGACTCCAGCCGATGTCATTCCCCAGCTAGTCGTAGCTTATTCCCAGAGAGTTGGAATGACGTTATCCCTTACCGAATGAGGGATTATTCTCCCCAGAAGAGTGTCCTCAGGGAAGTTGTCCACAAGGTATCCCCAGTAAGTCAAATCAATGTTCCCTGCAGAGGTTGCGCTCCTTAGCGAATCGAAGGTGTGCACGTTCAATCTCCAGCATGGGAGATTCCCGCAATAGTTAACCAGGTTGTTGGTTCGAAAGGTTTATATCCGCGAAGGATGGGTTTCTCTTGCTCCCCCACAGGTCGTCATGCCATTGACAGGATGTTGATCCTCAGCAGAGTCCGAGGCTCCGAGTTTGTAAATTGTGCCCAGACAGTGTGCTTTTCCTAGAAGGGTCGCTTTTTCCCCAGCTAAGTTTGTTCACCAGCAGGGTGGCTTGTTCTTTCCTCCCAGTGGAAATTGATGTTTAATCGCTCCTTGGCAGAGTTGGTTGTGTTTTCGGCGTTTATTTCGCCGGAATACCTTATGATACTTGTTCTCCAGCGGAGTTGACTCTATCCTCAGCATTCATGTTGTTGCGACAACACTATCAGAGTGGCCCCGGCAGCTTGAGCCTGCATTTGCATTTGCATATATCGTCACATTTGCATCTACTCAAACGCGTAGCATTTCCGTGTCGTACGGAGCATTACGCCATTTTCAAACATACACATTTTGAAGCATAAGTCAGGTTGGCTACCTCTTTGTTTTCAGGTGTTCTTTCCTGCAGGTAGTTGGACTTCTTGTTCAGGATCGTTGTCAGATATTCAGATTTGTGGCATAAGATAGGCGATGATAATGTTCGTCCCGCCATATGTTCCCTTATCAGAGGTGTTTGATTAACTTCCCTTCTTCCTCAGCAAAGTGTTCTTTACACAGTTTCATGATTGGACTTTGGAGTTGTTGTCAAAGATTCCCCAGTGGAGTGTTCCATCGGGTTGTTGTCACGTTAGCATCTTAAGAAAAGATTTCGGGGATTAGACATCTGAAGTCATTACTCTTCATCAAGTTGAACGTCTGGCAGTTGACGTCAGAAATTCCCCCGGCAGAGTTCTCCCCAGTTTGTTGTTATGGCTTCATAATCTGACTTTAAAGTTATTGTCAGTTGCTTTCAGCGGTCAACGGCTTCACGATTAGACTTCGAAGTTGTTGTAAAAGGAAGATTTCAGCGATTAGACGTTTGAAGTCGTTACTTGTTGTTACAGCTTCGTAATTCGACTTTGAAGTTGTTGTTGGCATTTTTCAAGGGGGGTTTCAGCGTTTAGACGGCTGAAATCATTATTTTGTGTCACTGCTTCGTAATTAGACTTTGAATTTGTTAGAAGCAGTGGATGGCTTCATAATTAGACCTTGGAATTATTATCAGTTCATACGGCTTCATAATTCGAACTTGGAGTTTGTCAGTTGTTAAACAGCTTCATGACTAGACTTTGGAGTTGTTGTTAGGAGTTCCCTAGCGGATTTTCCTCGCGTAGCTGTTATGTCAGCATTGCAGACTTCATGATTTGGCTTTGGAGGTCGGCACAGTTTCCTTCGAGTGGTTGTTACGTCAGCGTTACACGGCTTCATAATTAGGCTTTGGAGTCGTCGTTAGCAATTCCCCAACCGAGCTTTCTCTAGCAGCTGTTACATCAGCATTGAGCAGCTTCATAATTAGACCTTGGAGTTGTCGTCAATATCAAACGATTTCGTAATTAGACTTTGGAGTTCTTCAGCGGTACCGCATCTTCATGATTAGATTTTGGAGTTGTTGTCCGAAGGTTTTGTCCGCGTGGAATAGCTTCATAAGTAGACTTTGGAGTTGTTGCCAGTTTTTTCCCCACAGAGTTGCTCGTTAAAGTTTCTCTTATCTGGCCATCGGAGTAATTTCTTCAAGTTTGTTGTTCTGTCAACGTCGCAGGGTTTCATAATCAAAATTTCAGGAGTTGCCGCCTGATGTCGAAATAGGTGCCTGGCCGTTAATTTCAGAGCATTCCCAGTGGGTTTGGCTACTGCAAAGATGAGGCGGAGTTATTGTCCAGTACGAGTGACTGAATTGAATTACTATTGGGTGGAGGAATTCGATCCCCAATGAAGTCGCCGTGATTTCTTCGTGTTGACGAAATATTATTATCCCCAGTAGAGTCCTCCTCAAAGCCATTTGTGGGTTGGGACCAACGGAGTTGGCTACTGCAGAGATAAGCGGAGTTTCCTGTGATTAGACAGATGATTTTCCCGTATGGATAGGTGGATGAAGTTTCCTATGTTTAGACATATGGTTTTCCCGTATGGATAGACGGATGGAGTTTCCTGTGTTTAGACAGATGATTTTCCCGTATGGATAGGCGGATGGAGTTTCCTGTGTTTAGGCAGATGATTTTCCTGTATGGATAGACGGATGGAGTTTCCTGTGTTTAGACAGATGATGTTCCCGTATGGATAGGCGGATGGAGTTTCCTGTGATTGGACAGAAATATCTCCCAGTGAAGTCGACAAATTTATTGCCTATGATTGATAGGACCTCCTCGTGTTGGCAAAAGGCGGACAACTCATCCCCAGCGGAGTAGCCGAGATCTCTCCGTGTTGACAGAATGTAGCGTCCTAAAGTGGACAAAGTTCTATTCCTGTGCTGTTAAGATTTCTTCGGGTTGACGAAATGTGAGTCCTGACGTGGACAGATTGGTGTTTATTCGTGATTTGACAAAATTTGGGTCCAGATGTGGACAAGGTTATTCCTGTGACGACGGAATCTCTATTCGGGTTGATGAATTTGTTTCTCTTCTTGTGTTGACAAGGTTAGTCCAGTTGTGGACTGAGGGGTTCAGTACCTGTGGTGTTACACAGGTGGTTGATGTTGAAATCAGATTTATTATCAGACGTTGGATCAGTTGTTGCCGTAGCGACCAGATTCAATGGGCGGATGTCGTTCCCAAAGCAGTTGTGCAGTTTATCTCTGCGGTTAGCAAATTTCTGGGTTTCTTGGTATTCCACCGTCTCGTACCTCGATCTTTTGAAGGCCGTTCTCTCTTCACCCAGTCGGGTCCAAGCCGTTTGAATAGGGGCAGCTGTTGCACCCTAAAATTTGCTTAACCTTTTCTTGCCTGATTTATGTTTCATTGCATTTCATTTGCATAGTTACATCAATCACATATTTCAACCATTTGCATATCATAGCATATCAAGTCATCCAATAAGGGATCAAGTACCATTTATGTCAAAAGAAGTCTATCTAGAGGTGTTCTCTGAGCCTGAGAGCCCATCTAAGTCATCAGAGAAGGGTTGAAGTCATGAGAAGTTTGAGTGCCCACAGGTGGATTTCTCTCCTAACTTGAGGTGTATTGAAGATCATCAACATGGAATGTGAACTTGAGGTGTGTATGGATCTCATGGAATGCCTAGAGGTCCCTATTGAAGCTAAGACAAGTCATTGATTCAAGTACAAGAGCCACAGTTGAGGTGCAGCCAATTAGGGTTTCATCTGGGTCAACCCTAGGTCAATTGAGTAATTGGAGAGCATCAAAGCCTACCTTGAGGTCATGGGATTCATGAGTTGTTATGTTGATACATGTGTGGTGTTGTGCCAAGATTAAGCAAAGAAAGATCAAGAATGTGGGAAGTTGCTAAATTAGGGTTTCAGTGTAAAATCCCCTGTTTAGTGCCTAACTTCAAAGCCACATAAGTCCAAATACAAGTTTCAAATGGATCTTTGGCCAACATGAAACTTGTAGATCTTCTCAATACCTTTAATTTGAGTACTAGAAGTCTTCAAGAAGATTTGTAGAACTCAAGTTATGGTCTTTGCAAATTACAAGTCACCAGAGGACACTGAAATTTATCTGTGAAAGTCACTTGACTTCCAAGCAACGTTTGCCCCTCAAGGAGTTTTCAAATGGATTCTTGGCCAACATAAAAGTTGTAGGTATTGATCTTAGCTTTAATTTGAGTACTATAAGTCCTCAAGAATATTTGTGGAACTCAAGTTATGATCTTGGCAATCCAGGGGTATTTTGGGAAAGTTGAATTATAGGTCATTTTCAACCATGTGCCAAAATCTCTATCTTCCATGACTCCAATGGAAAATTGTTCAACATGAAATGTGTTTAGAATGTTGTTTTTAGGTCAGATAAGTCATCATGGTGGATTGAATTGGCTTATATCATGAAGTGATCCAAAATGGCCTAAAAAGGAAATATTTCAAATGATTCAAAAGAGGGAAATTGGGAGTTTTGAATTATAGGTCCCAAACATGTCATGTGAGTAGTCATTTTGACCAGAAATTGCATTCTAAACACAATGACATTTCCACATTTCTGAATTGAGCCCTAATTTCATGACTTGTTTTGAAAAGTTGTTTCTTCATTTACAAGTCACATTGCCAAAGTCAAATCCAATGCAATTCAGGTCTCTCTTTTGATCCAAACATATTCAGAAACCAATTTGCAGTTGAAAGGAACCTTCTAGAGCAAGCTGAGAGTGAAAAATCATGACTGTCACCATTGATTCACAAGTGCCATAACAGAATTTTGGATTGGTTAATTTGGGCTTCAATTTGGATCCAAAAGCCCACAAACAGTTTCTATTTAAGCTCTAGAGTGAATCCAGATGGGGGTTGGTGCTGCATTCAAGCTGAAGAGGAGAATTGCAGTTGGTTTTCACAAGCTCCCAAGTCAGAATCGATTTTTGAGTTGCAAGCATATTCAGGCCAAATTGAAGGTTGATGAAGCTCTATGGTGTATCGTTGATCGTGTCTGGAAGGTTTGAAAGGTTGAATTGAGCCACAACTACCTCTGTTGATCAAGATTCAGCAGGTATGTAACTCTCAAATTTCATGTTGATCTAGGAAGAATTAGATAGGATCTTGCATGTGGTTTAGGCCTAGGATGTATGAGGATCGTTTCTGGATAAGTTTGGGAGCCATTAGAGACAAATTAGGGTGTTGCCATTTTCTGTTGGAGCTTGAATCTCTATGTTCTTGAGGCTTTAAGAGTGTTTGAATGTTGAGAATTTATCAGGGAGATGTGTAGTACACAATGGGATCATCAATTTCAAGAACTGAGTTAATCAAGATTGGATGTTTGTTCTGTAACTTCCATCGGGTTTAGAGTTGTGGTGAGAATCAATGGCAATGGAGGTTGTAGTTAGACTCATGGTGAGGAAACGAGCAAGATTGAGTGGTTAGGTTTGATATTTTATGCACTTTTATGATGTTGGCAATCGGAGACGACGGTGGCGCAAACTCAGGCCACCGTCCTGTGAATCTCCCTCTCATATTTGAAAAATGAAGAAGATGATGAATTGACCATTGGATCTTTAGTTGACCTTGACCACTCACACCAATGCACGGCCAGGATTGATTGTTAGAATCTGAAGATTGAGTTTCATATCAAAACCCCCCGTTTCATTTAGGTGAATTGGATGGGCTTAAGCTGATATTTGATACCCACACCCCTCCTAGAGGCCCAAACCAAATACACACGCTAGTTTGTTGTTATTCAGCACACACCTCTTTCCATTTTCCTTGCCATTTTCTGATCTATTTTCATTTGGTTTGGGCTTAACCACGCGCTTGCTAACCACACCCCCTCCTGGGCCCAGCCTTGGGTTATAACTTGGATAGTTTACTATTTGACACGCCAGTTTATCATTTTTCATCTATTTTCTTTTTATTTTCATGTTTTGCATATAGTTAGAAAATAAATCATAATAAATTGAAAAATAAATATTTTTACGCCAGTTTTTTTTCCCTTGATTCCTTAGAGAGTCTAAAATTTTATAGGGTTAAGAAATTACTGATTCATGCATTTTAGAATTAATTGCATTTTTTATAGTTTAATTGCTTTTATTTTAAGTTTGGTTGATACATGATTTTGTGGATTTTATTGTAACTGATTGGTGTATGATTTTGAGTTGATTCTTGTTGGATTAGTTAGCTTAGAGAAGCATGTACACTTAGAAATTTTATCATAATTTTGTGAATAAATTTTAGGTCAATTTGAGTGGTGAACATAAGGAGTGTTAGATTTAGGGTTTCAAAACCACTAGTTGTAGTTTAGGGCATAGCTTGGGGACTTAGTGTTTGATTTAGGTCCTGGGATTTATATGGGGTACTGGGTATAGGCTTAGGTTCCCTTAGGAATTTAATTAGGATTTTATGATCTATTTTAGCATTTTCTTTGTATTTTGCAATTGGTGTGATGTTTGTGGGTTTCTCCCTTGGATGCTTGGTTTATTCATTTGTTTGGGCTATTTTGGGTGAGCTTTTGGCTTGGACTCTGCTTGGATGAAGTGGAAGACCAATTGAAGTTGCTTGGGATAGCTTGAAGGAGCTTGGAGTTGAAGATTTCTCATCTGTTGGAATGCTTGTCAGGAGCTTAGGAAAATTAGGGTTTTAGGAAGAGCTTTTTAGACTTAGTTCATTTCTTGCCTCAAACATGGAATGTTTTGTTTGATTCCATCCTATCCTATGATTCAAAGTCCCCTTAAGGAAGCCCCATATCTCCCTTGGAAGGATGAATGGCATGCCTTAAAGAGTAGAACTTTTGAGGATACCCTTCTTTGCAGATGATGGTTTCTAGTGATTTCCTTTGGTTTTCACTGGTTTCCATTCATTATAACTTGATCTCAATAACCAATATTTCTTGGTGGCGCTTGCTATAGCTTGGGAATGAAGATCTAAGATGTTGAAGATGCCTTTCATAAGGTCTGCTTGAAGATGGAGTTATGCCACTGCCAACTGTTGCTGTCAGAGCTGCTGTTTGCTGTAGGAGTTTGGTGTTGCTGCTTGGGCTGCCTCCTCTACTTTGGGGTTTTGTTTTCTGTATTGTTTGTTGGCTTGTATAGATTTCCCCCTTAAGGTTTGAAGTGAATGTTGATTCACTTTGCCTGTTGTTTTCCCAGGTTCGAGGTTGAGCAGGACTCCCTGGCCTCGCTTGTATTGCTGCATTGCATGCATTTTACTGTATTTCCTTGCTTTCTTTTCTGTTTATCCCCTAGGATCTCTGATTTCCTCTGTGCAGGAGGGAATTATGACAGACATTAGGATTCTTATCCATGCATGACAACATTAGGTTAGTTTTTATTCCCTTTCAACCCTAGGTTTTTAGAGTTTCTTTCTCTTCTTATCTCAAAACAACTCAAAAACACAGTAATAAGGTTAATCGACGCCGTACGCTACGAGCCTTAAGCTATTCGAGAAAGGGTTGCTGGAGAGCTTCTTTCCAGTAGTTTGGCTGCTTAGTGTGGTGCCCTTTGGGTGACACGCGACGTAGTCACTCTCAAATCATAGTCTCTAGTGCGTCAGAGATTGCAAACAAACTAAAAAAACACTTCTTTCGTAAAAGATTCAAAACAAACATCAAAGTGTCATTTTTGTCCGCTTGGACTCTTAATCAAGAAAAACCCTTTCATAAGGTAATAAAAAACAGTCAGACAAGCTTGTATTTTCCATAGCTCGGACTACGTTTGCTCTGATCATTCATGCTGTAAGAAAGTACGTAGGCATAGGATGTTGTATCCTAGCGAGCAACCTTCCCCTCCTTCCCGTAGGTAGGCGAACTACGTAGACTCTGACTTTCCCATTGCACGAGGGAATACGTAGGCATAGAGCGGTGAAGCTCTATCGAGTCTCTGTTCTCATTTTCTTTTCTTTTTAACCCCAAACCTTTAGAGTAGATAGAATAACAATCCGTACTAGAAAACAAGCGTGGATCCCGTCGAGTACGACGGACGTGAGGGGTGCTAATACCTTCCCCTCGCGTAATCGACTCCCGAATCCAGGAATTTGGTTGCGACGACCATTCCTTTCCCGTTTTGCGTTACGTTTACTCTGAGCGTTTCCTTTCCCTCCTGTGGGATAAATAACGCACGGTGGCGACTCTTCTGTCATAGTTATCATCAAAACATAAAGATATATTGAACATCAATCTATGTTCTAACAATCTCCCCCTTTTTGATGATGACAAAAACATAGGAAATTTTGTTCAATAAAAGGATAAATATATAACTCCCCCTGAGATAAAGAATCTCCCCCTGAAATGAATACTCTAATAGAAGAAAATACTTCCCTTTTTGCATGAGTAAACTTTTCAGATTAAGAGCTTGATTAGAATCCTGGTTAGAATATCCTTTCCAAAATCAGAGTTTGATTTGCTTTCCAGAATTAGAGCCTGGTAATAGCTTGGTTTACTTTCTAGAATCAGAGCCTGGTTTACTTTTACTGATTTTCTTTCCAGAATCAGAGCCTGGTTAGCTTTTAGGATCAGAGCCTGGTTTGAATTATCAAAGCCTGGTAATTAGAACCTGGTTTGAATAAAAATCTGGTTTGGGGATTCTCAGGGCAACTTCAATAAATTTTGTCAGAAAAACTCAATAGTTCTGAAACACTAAAAGTTCATGTTAAATATAATTTATCATGTCTGAATTTCATTTAAGTAACTGTTTATTTTTGAACAATCAGAATTTCTTTTTCTCCCCCTTTTTGTCATATCAAAAAGAAAACTTTTAAAGACAAATAAAAGGTTAACAGAAGAAAATAGGATAAAGTTGATAACATCAACAAATAATCAAACAGACAGATTCATTCAAAGATAATCAGAGTACATTCAGAACAAAACATGATTCAAAGAAAGCAGAAACAGAACAAAATAACACTTAAAGTGCACAAACATAAGAACTAAGATAAGCGTGATGCAAGAAGTTTATGGATATGGGTCATCTCAGAAGTAGATTCCTCTTGCTTAGCCATCCATTTCTGTATGTTGTCTGTTTTCTCATCTTGTTTAGCCATCCAAGATTTAATTCCAGATTGACTAGCTTCCAGCACCACAATCTTGTCTTCTAGATCTGGATTCTCTTTCTTAACTTCAGAAGAAGTAATAGGAGCAGATTCAGATGCAGGAGTAGGAGAAGAGTCAATGATCATTGCAGATGCAGATTCTGGAGGCACAAATTCAGATGGTTGGTCTACAATTATCAGAGCTAATGGATTGGTTTCCAGAGTGACTTCAGGAGCAGATTCTTCAATAGTCTCAGTAGTAGCAGTTACTCCAGAAGTTGAAGGTGTATCCTCAAGAAGAAATGTTGGAGACCTGTTCACATTCCATAGCGTATGTCTGACAACTTCAGCAAATCTTACCTTTGCGTCATCAGAGCAAATAGTCTTCAGATTATAAGCCACAGAGTTGAATCTGGCAATGAACTTAATCCAACATTCTTTAGAAGCTTCAGGATTAATGCTTAAGAGACATTCCTCCTTTAAAGAGTCTAAACTCATCCTTATTTCTTTCTTAAAACTAGAAAATAAGACATCAACATCTAACCAAGATTTAGATTTAAGGTAGGCTTCCAGAGGTGATGGTTTGGGTTGTTCTGGTGGGGGTGGTATGGTAAAGGTTGGGATAATGAACAAAGGACGATGATAAGAAGGTAATGAAGGATGTTCAGATGGTGAAATGAAAGCTTTGGATCTGGATGAAGATGATTTGGGAAACAAGAACTGTTTAAAATTGGATGCAGATGGAATGACATCAAATGGTGTAGAAGAATAGGGGATAAAAACAGAATTTTGAAAGTGAAGAGGTTCTGATGGAATGATATATGTTTGTTGTTTTAGATAGTCTTGAAGTATAGAGGGAAGGATAGTTGAAGAAATAGGTTTATATGGAATGGTGGGTGCAGATGCTTCTCTTCTGATATAAAAGTTTCTGAGTTTTAGACCATATGGAAGGGGATCAAAGGGATGAGGTTTGAAATAAGCAAAGGAGACAAACTTAGATGGTTTTGGTTCATAGCCACAGAGTGAGGGTGGTGAGTTTACTTCTGGGGGAACATCAGATTCAGAAGAATCAGATGATTCAGAAGAATGACAGGATGTGGAAGAGATATCAACCAGAGTTGTCAGAGGTTGAATATCTAACACATCAGAATCAGATATGAACGGTTCAGAAAGTTGGATAGTTTCTAGCTCAGGATTAGAAGGAATGGATTGTTCTGGTTGTGGTTGTTGTTGTTTCTGTTGGTTTTGGTTTTGCTGGTGTTGGTTCTATAGGTTTTGAAGTTTGTGATTTTGGTGGGGGAATTTCAAATGTTTGTTGTGGTGTAGGTGTTTGTTTTTCAGAGGGGGAAATATCAGATGGTTGAGAATGTGTAGGTTTAGAGTTTTGCCTTTCAGATGGATTTGCTTGTGGTTGGGGTACAAAGGGAACTGTTACAGAAGGTTTCTTTGGTTTAGTAACACGAGGTGGATAGGGTGAAGAAGAGGGTATAGGGTCATAGACAGGGGGATCAAATGTTAATACCTCTTTGACAGTTTCCAGAATAGAATCTAAACTTGCCTCAGGAGGATTAGCCTTTTGCTTCTTGACTCTCTTGGGTTTAACAGAAGCAGCTTCACCAGTAGCCTTCCTCTTGGGTTTTGAAGATCCCTCTTCAGAAACCTTTCTCTTCTTCATGTGTCTTGCCTCATAAAGATATGGTGCAGGTTCACCTGCTTTCTGAACCAGATTTGCTGGTAGAGGAGTTCCATCTTTTAGACACTCTGCAATGTACTTTAGAATAATGTCCTTTGGTTCACTAGCGAAGAACATAGGAAAATCATCCACTGGTATCCTTCTTTTAGTTACTTCTTCAGAATTTATTTTCTTTGGTGCACAAGTGACTTCTTCTACAACTTCCATCCTCTGAAGACTCTTCCCGTTCAGAGGTTTTCCTACTACAGAAGCTAACTCTTCCTTTAATCCAGCTTCTACCAGATGTCCAACCAGACCATTCTCAGTCAGAATGTCTGAAATAAGTCTTCCCATTGGAATCCAATTCCTTATCTTCTGATGTTTGGTTCTGACCTCTTCCCTTAATTGTTTTATGTGTGTCCAAAGATGATTGAATAAAAGATACGGCAGATCCACCTTTGTGCTCTGACTCAAACAATACATGAAGTATAGCTGATTAGTGTTAACATAGTCTGGAGAATTAGAAGATTTTCTATGATGAATGCAACCCATGAAAATCTTAGCCCAGATCCTGTAAACTGGCTTCAAATCCTTTACCTTGTTAGAAGCTTCTACAAATGAGCAAACTTCTCTATACACATCAGTCATATCAACACGCCTAGCTGGCAGATTTGTAACACCATCAGTTTCTTCATAACCTATCAGCTTCCTTATTAGATCTTCAGTTATGATGATTTCTTTACCCAGAACATATGAGACAATGAACTTAGGGCATGTGGTAGCATGTATCCAAAATTCCTTCACCAGACATGGATAAACTGGTCCCATCAGCCTATCAAAGAACTTGGTCCAACATTGAGTATCAACAATGGGACGAAGATCATACCCATTTTCAGCAAAAGATTCAAAGTTTACAATGGATTCACACAAGACTTCCAGTTTGTCAACAGGTGTGAATAATGTTCTAATAGGTACCTTGAAGGCAACAACACCCATGTTAGAAGATGAGACAACAGCCATGGAAGATTGAAACTGAGTAGAAGTTGATGAAGAAGTAGCCATCGTTGTTCTTGAGAGAGTTTTAGGGTTACGAACGGTTTTGGGTTTGGGAGAGAGATGAAAACAATGAAACAAGAAGAAATGCATACAAGGGTGTTCGTGAGAGTGAAAAGTGTGAAATGTGTAAAGTTGTGGCATTTATAGAAGAAATTAGGGCACACAAGAGTCACACGTTCAGCACGCTTACACTTAGCATTTAATAAAAAGAATATAATCATTTCAAGCAATTAATGATTCTGACAATTGGGGGGGAAACGAGAAACTCAATATTCAAAAACAGCACCTCAAACGTCAATTCAGTGTTGTGCACTCCACCTTTTTAGATTTAGAGTTACACGTGTTTGCTTGCATGTGCTTTTGAAACTTCTTTGAGAAATGAAACGTTAGCCAACGTTCAGATCCTCTGAGGCTTGTTAGTTCAGATTTGCACACAATAAATAAAATAATAAATACATAAATAAATAGATGTAATACTTCAGAGTTAAAACATTTTCATCTGAGAAAATTTTCTTCTGATAAACATTTTATTCTGGACAGAAATCCATACTTATATTTTTCAGAATAAATTTAAATATATCTTCAGCAAAGGGTTTTGTAAAAATATCAGCCCATTGATGATCTGTATCAACAAAGTTTAAACTGATAATACCCTTTTGAACATAGTCTCTAATGAAGTGATGTTTTATCTCTATATGTTTTGCCTTAGAGTGTAAAATAGGATTTTTAGACAAACATATAGCAGAAGTATTATCACAGAAGATTGAAATGTTACTCTCATGGATCTGATAATCTTCTAGTTGACTCTTCATCCAGAGCATCTGAGTGCTACAACCAGCAGCAGCAATGTATTCTGCTTCTGTTGTTGAAAGCGCAATAGTGGGTTGCTTCTTACTGAAACAAGAGATCAGATGACTTCCAAGAAACTGGCAGCTTCCAGAAGTACTTTTTATTTCAACTCTATCTCCAGCGTAGTCAGCATCACAGAATCCAACTAACTTATAATCATCAGATCTTCTGTAACACAAACCCATACTATTAGTACCTTTCAGATACCTTAGAATCCTTTTAACAGCTATTAAGTGAGATTCTCTAGGATCTGATTGGAATCTGGCACACAGACAAACACTGAATATAATATCAGGTCTAGAAGCAGTCAGATACAAAAGAGAACCAATCATACCTTTGTAGAGCTTCTGGTCTACCTTTTTACTTACCTCCTCCTTTCCAAGAGTGCTTGTGGGATGCATTGGAGTCTTTGCTGATTTGCTTTCAGTCATGTTAAACTTCTTCAGAAGCTCCTTCACATACTTAGTCTGATGTATGTAGGTGCCTTCTGGAGTTTGATTGACTTGGATTCCCAGAAAGAATCTGAGTTCTCCCATCATGCTCATCTCAAATTCAGCCTGCATAGAAAGAGCAAACTCCTTTCCCAGCGTAATATTGGTAGATCCAAATATAATATCATCTACGTAAATTTGATAAATTAACAAATCTTTCTTAAATAATTTACAGAAGAGAGTTGTATCCACGTTGCCTCTGATAAAATTATTTTCCAAAAGAAAATTACTTAATCTCTCATACCAAGCTCTGGGAGCTTGTTTTAAACCATAGAGTGATTTTTTAAGTTTAGAAAAATGTTCTGGAAATTTATCATTTTCAAAGCCAGGAGGTTGATGAACATAAACTTCCTCTTCTATAATACCATTTAAGAAGGCACTCTTAACATCCATTTGATAAAGAGTGATGTTATTTTGTGCAGTAAAAGAAATGAGTAGGCGTATAGACTCTAACCTGGCCACAGGAGCATAAGTCTCTGTGTAGTCAATTCCTTCTTGCTGACTATACCCTTGAGCAACTAGGCTTGCTTTGTTTCTTACAACTTCTCTGTTGCGGTGGAAATAGGATCACAAACTATTAATGAGTTTGAATCACAATTTTTAATTCACAACCGCTCTTTGATTTATCCGAAGGAAAAGGTCAAAAGAGGGAAAACCTATTTTGCATCGTAAACACAATGCGGGGAAAGATCTAGGGTTCGGGGGTTGATTAAATTTAGGGAAGGTATTAGCATCCTAAACTTCTGTAGTACTCTACAGGAACCTTTTGTTCAAATGTTTACTATTTGCTTTATTTATTTGCTTAAGGTATATGTACAAAGGGATTAAAAGTGAGAAAATAAACCTAAGGGTTAATTCTAAGTTTACTCGGCAAGACATCGCATCTTGTGCCTACGTATCCTTACGGGAGTGGAATCAGAGTAATCGTAGTTCCCCTCAAAAGGGAGGTTAGAGACTTCTTGACTGTGGTCAAGGTCTCACGGGGAATAAACATGTCTTAAGGACACGCTTACGTGGAGTGTAGAAACTCCAAATCTCTACGTTGAATTGTTAAGTTGTAATTAGGGTTAGGTTAGGTTAGGGATTCCACGGCGGGAAACCCTAAAATGAGCGCGGCGGCTCTTTGACCTAATGCTAGGGGTAAAATTGTAATCTTGTCCACAGCGAGACATGTATGAAAATTTAGGGTTGAAAAGGTGTAAGGGTTGAAGGTGAGGACTATTGACACGGCTAGACCTAATTCCTTCGGAGGAGTGAAATTAATTATAAAGATGCGATGAAATTAAATATACATACAACGGCAGAAAATAAAGTGCGGAAAGATAAATGCGACAATTGTCTCGCAAAATTACATCCCATAAGCAGTTACAAATATGATAATTGAATATTTAAACTGAAAATAAAATCAATTGAACTTAGTCAGCTGCAAAAAAACCAAAACAAACCGAGACTGTTATTATACGGGGTTAGACAAAAAATTAGACGGGAATGTTAGGAATTTAAGTAGAAAATTATAATTTTAACGAAACAAGAAAAAAAATTAGAAATTTGGATCTTAAAAATGAGGATGTTAGCGAAAAATTAATAAACAATAAAAGTTGATACGCAATGAAGATGATGATAATATACAAGTGATAATGGAATATGAAATAGCAACGATGATGTCAGATTATGTACAAATATAAAAATAAATACAAAAATAAATAAATAAATATTAGTGAACAGGTTCATGGATAATCAAGAATACTGTTAGGAATGAAGGATGAAAATTGGAATTGACAATAATTAGAAGTTAAGTGATGAACGTTTTGAGACGATGAGAATTTAGGTAATGAGAAAAGAGTTAGAATGGAATTAGGTTTTTTTTGTGAGATTTGGAAAAGTTAGAGTTTTTAATGTGATTAAGAAAAATAAAATAGATTAAAAGTTAGAATTAAAAGTTAGCAAAAAAATTAGAACTTCGAAATTTGGTTTTTAAAAAAAAGGTTAGAAAATAAAAATAAAAGTTTGAAAATAAAAGAGAAAAGGTTAGAATTTTAATAAAAAAAGAGTTAGTTACTTTTGATGAAGACTGTAAGAGTTTTTGATGCTTGTCGATCCCCTGTTTTGTTGCTCCTGAGGGTCCTTTTATACTTGATTTTTAAATCTTTTTCAATCTCAGATTTGATTTGAATATCTCAATCTTTTTCAATCTCTGATTTGATTTGAATGAATTTTTATGATGATTTCAGATTTGATTCAATGATGGTGATGTTGATATTTAGATCTGATTTTCTTATGATGATGATATGATCTGATTGATTTGATCTGGAATTCATTGGGATTGGATTTGATAAAAAAAAAGTGTTGGGATTTAAATTTAAAAATGTTAGCAAAGAAAGTTAGAGTTTCAAGTTAAATAAAAATTAGAGTTTTAAGTTTAAAAAAAATGAGTTAGAATTTTAAAATAAAAAACATTTGAATGTTGATTTTAAAAAATGTTAGAATTATTTTAAAAACTGTTAGAATTTCATTTTAAAAGGAATTTAGAATTTAAAAAAAAAAAAAAAAAGAAAAAGGGCGTTAGAATTTAATTTTAAAAAGAATTTAGAATTCTAATTTGAAAAATAAAGGTGTCAAAAAAAAGATTTAGATTTAATTTTTAAAAAAAAAGTTAGAAAAAAAAATTAATTTTAAAAAGAAGTTAGAGAAAAAAAGATTTAATTTTAAAGAGAAAAAAAGATTTAATTTTTAAAAAGAAGTTAGAGAAAAAAGATTTAATTTTTAAAAAGAAGTTAGAAAAAAGATTTAATTTTAAAAAGAAGTTAGAAAAAAATATTTAGCTTTAAAAAAGTTAGAAAAAAAGATTTAGCTTTAAAAAAGTTAGAAAAAGGATTTAGCTTTAAAAAAGTTAGAAAAAAAAGATTTAGCTTTAAAAAAAGATAGAAAAATATTTAACTTTAAAGAGGTAGTTAGAAAAAGGATTTATCTTTTAAAAAAAAGTTAGAAAAAGATTTAATTTTAAAAAGGAGTTAGATTTTTATTTTAAAAAAAGTATTAGAATTTGATTAAAAAATGTGTTAGAAATTAATTTAAAAAAGGTTATAAAAAAAATTTACTCTTAAAGAAAAGAAAAAAAAAGTTAAATTTTAATCTAAATCCTAAAAGTTAGTAAGAAGAGCTTAAAATGATTTAAATAAATAAATTAAATAGAAAAAAAAATTAATAAAAAACATTAGTAAAGTTATAAAAAAAATTAAATTATTATTAGTTAAAAAACAAGATTTAAAAAAAAAGGTTAATTTATTAAGTTAATCAGAATTTAAAATAAAAATAAAAAAGAAAGGGTAAAATTTGGGGTATTACAGTTGCCCCTATTTAAATAACTACACCGGATGATTTGAGTGGCGGAGACTCGAGGAATCATGGTGGAGGGATTTAAATATAGATAACCGAAAATTTTGCCCTTATATGTGGCGATATGCAATGTTATAGACAAAACAAGAACAGACTAATGCAGACAATGCCATGAATATGATATGATGCGTATGTTGAAATGATGAATGCGAAAATGCTGACGAATACGACGACACAGGGACAGACGCTACGAGAAGAACAGACTGGGGAAAACGACGCGCTGGGACACAGTACAACACTGGGGAATTCTAAAAATGATGGTCAACTGGTGCGAACACGACCAATTGTCTTTTTTTAGAAAAGGAACGAGATTCTCAAATGGAGATGGTACCTATGAGACGGCCTCCACTGGGGAATCTAAAAGTAAAACTGGATCATGTACGACTGCAAGATCGATTACAGAATGCTGGAGCATTGAGCAAAGAATAACATCCAAGCTTCTGTAACCTATCCCTCGTGACAGGATCAAACGGACTTTTCGGAAATCCGTATCATATACAGGGTAAAGACCGGCTGTATGCCAAAATAAATGGACTTTAGGAATAAGGTTCTTAAATGGAGAGGGCACTTATGAGATGACCTCCATTTGGGAATGTTTAATAATAACAGGATCTACACGGCTTGCAAGATCGATTACAGACTGCTGGAGCATTGAGCAAAGAATAACATCCAAGCTTCTATAACCTATCCCTCGTGATGGGATCGAATGGACTTTTCAGAAATCCGTATCATATATACAGGGTAAAGACCAGCTGTATGCCAAAATAAATGGACTTTAATGGGAAATGCCCTGATAAGCTTCTCGAGGGAGAACTGTCACTTATCGTTGGAAGGGACTTATGTGCCAAAATGGATAAGCACTCAAATAAAGAGGCTGCTGCTTATCTGATAAATAAATCTTTTCGCATTTAAGGTCGGCGCCTGGAATACGATTCTGATTCTTCTCTTACTGAAGGATAAATAAACTTCTTCATGCTTCAAGATCGTGCTCTCCTGAACATGAAAAGGGTAAACTGAACTTCCTCATACTTCAGAATCGTGCTCTCCTGAATATGATTCGGCTCTTTCGGGTAAATGAAATTCTTCATACTTCAGAATCGCGCTCTCCTGAATATGAAAAGGGCTAACTGAACTTCCTCATACTTCAGAATCGTGCTCTCCTGAATATGATTCCGCTCTTTCTTGTAAATGAAATTCTTCATACTTCAGAATCGTGCTCTCCTGAATATGAAAAGGGCTAACTGAACTTCCTCATACTTCAGAATCGTGCTCTCCTGAATATGATTCGGCTCTTTCTTGTAAATGAAATTCTTCATACTTCAGAATCGTGCTCTCCTGAATATGAAAAGGGCTAACTGAACTTCCTCATACTTCAGAATCGTGCTCTCCTGAATATGATTCGGCTCCTTCTTTTACTAAAGGGTAAATGAACTTCTTCATAATTCAGAATCGTGCTCTCCTGAATATGATTCGGCTCAAACCTCCCCGTACTTCAAGATCGTGCTCTCCTGAATACAATTTGGTTCAAACCTCCCATACTTCAAGACGACAGGTAAATGGAAGCCCAACTGCTCCATGGAGATGGCCATTTGCTGCGAGTCATAACGAAGATAGGATCGGTTTCTTAGGTGAGAAATGTTGTATACCGATGTTGTAACATGTAGGATTGTAAGGTGTTGTACTGATAGATTTTCCAGGCGTGAACTGGCGTGTATCTGTAAATGATTGTAGTTGATTTTCTTGAAAGATAGTGCAAAATAAATGCACGTCCGGGTACAGTGATAAACTTCTCAAGCGAGATAGTCGCGTATCTGTCATGGTATGGTGAAAACCTTTAAATGGTGCAAAATAAATGCACGTCCGGTTGGGATTGACGACCGACAAGACTGAGATTCAATCTAGGATCGAGCTAGAAAGTAGACTGGTAATCGAGACTCCATCGAGGGAATGAACTCGAAGGGTAGACATCTTATCCTGGCGGGGAAAGATAGCTGAAGTAACCGTCATCCACGAGGATCGAGCTCCGTGGGGAAACAGGAAACACATATGTATTTTATGCTTAGGGCTGACAATCTATTTGAAGAAAATGGACAAACCCCAGTTACTCGGCGGTAATGACCAATGATAGAGACACAATGAACCTGTGCATGCTAACGCGTATGTTAATGAATATGTTAATACGAATGTATGTTATGAAATGAGTATGTAATGAGTATGTAATGAATATGTAATGAATATGTAATGAATATGTAATGAATATGTAACGAGATATGTAATGAAATAGGCATGTGATGCTTATGCCCCTGCGTATACTGACGAACAGACTAGAGACGGGATGAGAGATGAAATAAACATCTCAACGGGGATACCCTGTGTTCTCTGCAACCAATACGTCAATCATGGGAGGGAATGGTAGGACCAACTCTGGCGTCAAAATTCTGAACTCTCTGGGGAGGAAATAAATTGCTTAGGTGCACAGTATCACGTCTTCACATGGGGAGAAGAAAACCTGAGGGACACTTTCGAGTTACCCAAGAAAAGGTTGTCAGCTTATAGTCTCTCTGGGGACTGTGTCATAGCAATGGTTTGAAAGTGTTTCTGCAATAATGATATTTCCGGGGAGTGAAAAGATCCTTCTGAAATTTCCACTAGTCAAAGTAATTTATTACATTTTGAATTTGTTGTTTTTGAAAAACAGTTTTGAAAAATCTACAATGCACCTTTCATTTTCGAATTTTAAGAATAAACGCATTTTGCATAACAATAGAAAATAAAGAGCAATGCACCAAGGAATATAAGTAACAAGATGGTATCTTTTATTTAAAGGGTGGTAGCTTGCTGAAGGCATAGCTCCACAGATGATTATGTTTTGAAATTGGCAACATGGGAAAAAGTTACATTGAATCCAATGACACCTACTGACACTAATAACTAAGACTAATCCAGAATCTTGCTTCGGGCAGGGATGAAAGAAACGAAACATGGCTCTCTGATGCAATGAAATGCCTCTGTCCCTAACTTTTGCCTGGACCGCCCTCTCGGGTTTTCAATCCACCGGGACGCTCTTTTTTGCCTAAGCCGCCCTTTCGGGTTTTCAACTTAGCGAGCTTTTTATTATTATTTTTTTTTTCAACCCTTACTTTTGCCTAAGTCGCCTTTTGCAGGTTTTCGACTTAGCGGGTTTTTAGGCATAATATTTTCGGACTGCATCAGAATTCACGGGATGTGCTAGTTCTTCACCGTCCATTGTCGTAAGTATCAGAGACCCTCCGGAGAAAACGGTCTTTACAACAAATGGGCCTTCATAATTGGGCATCCACTTTCCACGCATATCTTTATGTACTGGTAAGATCTTTTTGAGTACGAGCTCTCCTTGACGGAACTCACGGATACGGATCTTCTTATCAAACGATCTTTTCATCCGTTTCTGATATAATTGCCCATGGCACATGGCTGTCAAGCGCTTCTCGTCAATGAGATTCAACTGATCCAATCTGTCCTGAACCCACTCAGCTTCCTCAAGTTCAGCTTCCATCAACACTCTTAAAGAAGGCATCTCTACTTCAATGGGGAGCACGGCGTCCATTCCATATACCAGTGAGAAAGGTGTTGCCCCTGTCGAAGTTCTCACCGAGGTTCTGTATCCATGCAAAGCAAACGGTAACATCTCATGCCAATCTTTGTAAGTCACAACCATCTTTTGCAGGATCTTCTTGATATTCTTATTCACAGCTTCAACGGCCCCGTTCATCTTAGGACGGTACGGAGAGGAATTGTGGTGAGTGATCTTGAAACTATCACACAGCTCTTTCATAGTTTTATTATTCAGATTGGTGCCATTGTCAGTTATTATCCGGCTTGGGACTCCATAACGGCAGATGATCTCGTTCCTGATGAATCTGGCAACCACTTGCTTGGTCACGTTGGTATAGGAGGCAGCCTCTACCCATTTGGTGAAATAATCAATGGCAACCAGGATGAAACGATGTCCATTAGAAGCTTTCGGCTCGATTTCCCCAATCATGTCAATGCCCCACATGGAGAACGGCCATGGTGAAGACAAAACATTCAACGGTGACGGAGGTACATGCATTTTATCAGCATAAATTTGGCACTTATGGCATTTTCTAGCGTATTGGATGCAGTCAGCTTCCATGGTTAACCAATAATACCCAGCCCTTAACATCTTCTTGGACATAGCATACCCATTGACATGAGTTCCGAAGGTCCCCTCATGAATTTCCTGCAGTAACATGTCCGCTTCCCGTTTATCAACACATCTGAGCAGAACCATGTCATAATTTCTCTTGTATAACACACCATTACTGATAAAGAATTTGGACGCCAGTCTTCTCAATGTTTTCTTGTCCAGACCAGTAGCACCATCGGGATACTCCTGCTTGACGAGATAGTTCTTGATATCATGAAACCAAGGCTTTTCATCCACCTCAACTTCTTCGACCATCTGACAATAAGCGGGCTCAACTTTGCGCTCAATATGGATAAGAGGTGCTTCGTTAATGAATTTAACTTTCCACATGGATGCTAACATGGCTAAAGCATCAGCTACGTGATTCTCGGATCTAGGGACGTGCTCGAACTCTATCTCGTCGAAATACTTGATCAACTCAATAATATAGTCCTTATAAGGGATCAACTTCTCGTTCTTCGTTTCCCATTTGCCTTGTACCTGGTAAATAACCAAGGCTGAGTCACCACTTACTTTAAGAAGTTTGATTCAGAGGTGAATTGCTGCTTCGAGGCCAAGAATACATGCTTCATATTCCGCGACGTTGTTAGTACACTCAAAGTCCAACCTTGCTGTAAATGGTGTGAATCCACCCTTCGGGTTCATCAAAACGGCGCCTATACCATGCCTATTGAAATTCGAGGAACCATCAAACATCATCCTCCACCAAAGACCTGATTCTGGACCTTCGCTCGGATCTGGCTCTTCACAATCTCTTTTAATCAACAAAATATCCTCATCAGGAAAATCGAGCTTAAGAGGTTCATAATCTTCAACTGGCTGGTCTGCAAGGTAATCAGATAAAATACTACCCTTAATCGCCTTCTGGGGTACATACTGGATGTCATATTCGGATAACAACATGTGCCAACGGGCTAGCCTCTCAGTTTGAGCAGGTTTTTCAAAAATATACTTGATCGGATCCATTTTAGAAATTAACAATGTGGTATGACAGACCATATATTGCCGAAGGCGCCTAGCGGCCCATGCCAATGCACAACAAGTTTTCTCCAATGGTGAGTATCTGTTTTCACAATCGGTGAACTTCTTGCTCAGGTAATAAATCGCATGTTCCTTTTTCCCAGTCTCATCATGTTGCCCAAGCACACAACCCATAGACTTTTCAAGAACGGTAAGGTACATAAACAACGGTCTTCCAGGCACGGGAGGAATTAGGATAGGGGGATCTTGCAAATAACCCTTAATCTTCTCAAACGCTTTCTGACAATCGGGGTTCCACTCAACTGTCTGCCCCTTGCAAAGTAACTTGAATATCGGCTCACAAGTAGCGGTCATATTGGAGATAAACCTGGAAATATAATTCAAACGTCCCAGAAAACCTCTAACTTGCGTCTCGGTTCGCGGAGCCGGCATATCTTGAATGGCTCGGACTTTGTCAGGATCCACCTCAATCCCTCGCTGGCTAACAATGAAACCAAGCAGTTTTCCGGATCTGACACCGAAGGTACATTTAGCAGGGTTTAATTTCAACTGATATTTCCTGAGTCGTTCAAACAATTTCACCAAATGGTCTAGATGCTCCTCTTCACTCTGAGATTTGGCTATCATATCGTCCACATACACCTCAATCTCCTTGTGCATCATATCATGAAAGAGAGTGGTCATAGCGCGTTGGTAAGTTGCCCCCGCGTTCTTTAAACCGAAGGGCATGACTTTGTAGCAGAAGGTTCCCCAAGGAGTAATGAAAGTAGTCTTCTCTCGATCATCGGGATCCATCTTGATCTGATTATAGCCAGAGAAACCATCCATAAATGAAAACAACGCAAAACTGGCTGTATTGTCTACCAGTGTATCAATATGTGGCAGAGGGAAGTCGTCTTTCGGACTTGCTTTGTTCAGATCCCTGTAATCCACACACATCCTAACTTTACCGTCCTTCTTAGGCACTGGCACAATGTTAGTAACCCAATCTGGATATTTGGCGACTGCCAAGAAACCTGCATCCAACTGCTTTTTAACCTCATCTCGAATCTTCAAAGCCATGTCGGGTCTCGTTCTTCGAAGTTTTTGCTTGATAGGTGGACAATCTGGTTTAAGCGGCAACTTGTGAACAACAATATCCGTGTCTAGGCCCGACATATCTTGATACGACCACGCAAACACATCCATATACTCTTTTAACAACTCAATCAACCTCGGTTTAACCTCTGTCCCAAGCTTTGTACCAATCTTGACCTCTTTCTTACTCTCATCTGTACCGAGATTAATTAAGTCCACCTGCTCTTTATGTGGTTGAAGCTCTGTGTACTCGTACTCAATCAATCTTGTCAGTTCAGCGGGTACTTCAAAATCTTCTTCACCCTCGTTCTCAGCTTGATTGATGGGTGCATCCCAGTCAGGAGTGTCAGTAAAGTCATTGGATCCAACAAGGTTTACGATGTCTCTGCATGATGGAAGGCTTACTTAGTTAAAATGCTCGAAGATATGTAAGAATGAAATGCTATATTTTTTTTTTTTGGGAAAAAGGTTGCCAATTTCATTTTTAAAGGTGAAAACGAAACGCAAATGAACCAAAGTGGAATTGAACAAAATGCTTTTATTAATATCTTTTTAGAAATGAAAGGTGGCCCGATAAAAGCGACCCTATAGCCTTGGGCAGAGCTACGGATTTTTATTTGAAAATGTAAATGAAACTTTAAAAAAATAATTACTTTGACAAGGGAAAAATAACAGGGATCTCTACGGCCTCCCAGTTGTTCAAAACTGCATCACCCTTAAACACCAGGTTGCTCAGCTCTTCATTTTCTTCACAGTCGCTGATGGCATTGACTTGGAAACCTCCGCTGACAAATACCTCTTGGATAACCTTCGGACGCCCTTCGACGGTTGTGGCAGCTCCATTCTGAGTTGGTTTGTAACCCAACCCAGAGCGATCAGTCTTGGTCTTGACATCAATTACCTCTCCCCAACCTTCAGGAATGCCCCTGTCAATTGTTGATTTGGTACTCTTCAGTGATGCGAAAGATGGATTACCCTGACCCACTGTCTCTTCGACTTCTAGCAGAACAGCATTGGCGATCTCAAGTGCTTGAAAGGAGATTTCTAAAGCATTCTCATCGGCCTCGATATAACGGAAAGAAGACAGGTTACTGACCATCAGATCCTCCTCACCGTGTATAATAACCAACTTTCCGTCGATCACGAACTTCATCTTCTGATGTAAAGTTGAGGTTACTGCCCCAGCGGCATGAATCCACGGCCTTCCGAGTAAACAACTGTAATTGGGATTAATGTCCATGACTTGAAACGTGATATTAAAAACTTGCGGACCAATCAGGATAGGAAGCTCAACCTCCCCCATTACCGACCGGCGAGAACCATCGAAAGCCTTGACGACCAAAGGAGTAGGCTTCAACACAGTCTCTTTGAAAACCAACTTATCAAGAACCCTCTTGGGTAGAACATTCAGAGAAGACCCGGTGTCCACTAGCACTCTCGCTACATTGTCCTCCTGACATTTCACCGATATATGTAAAGCACGATTATGGTTCGGACCCTCCTTCGGTAACTCTTCATTGCTGAAACTAAGGGTGTTACAGGCGGTCAAATTGGCAATCACACTATCAAACCGACTGGTGCTGATATCTTGATCCACATGTGCTTGAGTCAAAACCTTCTGCAAGGCCGTCCTATGAGCGGGTGAACTCATCAACAGTGATAACATCGAAATCTTGGAGGGAGTCTGATGAAGTTGGTCGATAACTTTGTAGTCACTTTTCTTGATGATCCTCAAAAACTCGGCATCTTCATCATTCGTAACGGCTCCCTTACCTTTGTCTTTGGCAGCCACTGGGATATTAGTGGTTTCCCTAGGTGGAACCTCATTGGAATGGGGAGTATACACCCGGCCACTGCGAGTCATCCTGCTTGCCTCTGCGATATTGGTCACAGTGCCCTTAACCTCTTCATTTGGAATAACCTTCCCAGACTCCTTGTCAATCATCGTCACGTCGTATTTCCAAGGCACAGCTTTAGGATCACTGAAAGGAAATGGACTTGGTTTTCGAATAACTATTGGCCTATGCTGATTCACCTCAGGGATAGACGACTTTGGTATATCGAACACGAGATTGGCAGAACCTGCCCCTGATAGATTAAACACTGGCACCTTACCCTTTGATTCGGGCTGATGGAAGACAGACTCAACCACAGCGACCTCATCCTTCTTGGCTTGGCTTGTCACTTGCAAAACACCCTCATTAATCAACCTTTGAACATCATTCTGAACCAACACACAACCCTTAATACTGGCTTCACAACTTACGCATGCAACGTGGGAAGTATCTACAAAACCAGCTTCAAACAGTTTCGAATGGAACATCTTGAGAGGAGTCTTAATCTGTTCAACGTCAAGGGCGTAACCTTCTCCCGAATCAGCACTAATGGCATTGACACTCTCATGGTTAGGAAAAGGGTTCTTCTTAACATTTGGTTGAGGATCTTCAAATGACAAAATCTTCTTTTCCAATAAATCCCTGACAATATTTTTGAGAGCATAACAATTCTCCAGATCATGACCAGGCGCACCCTCATGAAATAAACAATGAGCGGCGGCGTTGTAATTGGCGGGTAGAGGATTAGGAGGCGGACCCAAAGCCCGAGTGGTGATTAGACCTTGCTTGACCAAAGAGGGATACAACTCGGTAAAAGTCATCGGAATCGGCGGACAAGGCTTATACGTTCTTATGTTCGGAACATTCTGGCGAGGAGCCGGACTCTTTGGCTGTTGAGGAGCAGGAGTGTTGGGCGCCTGTAGATAGTTGACAGGAGGCGGATAAACAGGAGGTTGTTGCATAGGTTAATACATGGGAACCTGTTGATTGAAAGAAGGTGTAATGGCTGCCACATAGGGTTGTTGAGCATATTGGACTGGGTACCCATGAGGTTGAGCATAACCTTGCGGATGTCGATAAAAGCGTTCTCTTGGTCTACCAGAGGATATAGCATTAGTTTCACCCTCTTTCTTTTTCTGGGAGCTATACGGAGGTTTCTTCGGCTGATCCTTAGAAGCACCATGATTATTTGTCATTTTACCACTTTTCATACCCAATTCAATCTTGACACCCACTGCAACAATGTCAGAGAAATTTGAAGTCACACTACCCACCATTCTCTCGTAAAATTCTGGACGGACCGTGTCGACAAACCAATCAGCTAACTCTTTCTCGGTCAAAGGAGGTTCTACCTGCGAAGCAGTCTCTCTCCACCTTTGAGCATACTCTTTGAATGACTCAGAATTCTTTTGTGACATACTCAGCAACTGTCTTCTGTCAGGAGCCAGATCCATATTGTACTTGTAGTGTTTGATGAAAGCGTCAGATAAATCTTGAAAGCTCTTAATGCGAGACTGGTCTAAAGTTAAATACCACTTGGAGGAAGCACCCTTCAAACTATCTTGGAAGCAATGGATCATCAGTTTATCATTCTCAACATGGGCAGCCATTTTGCGATAATACATGATCAGATGACTCTTAGGACAGGTGGCACCTTCATAACGATCGAAGTTCGGAGTTTTGAACTTCGGGGGAATAACCAAACCTGAGACCAAACAAACATCCCTTGCAGCAGCCCCAAAAATTTGATCACCCTCTACTTTTTTCAACCTCTGGACGATGGTGTTTACTTCTTCACGAAGCTTATCATGTTTCTCATAACCCTCAACATTCTCATCAAGATTATCAAAAACTGTTTCATTGAAGTACGGTTGCGCACGAGTGTGTACAACAGGTGGTGCGAAGATAGGAGCCCCCCTAGAAACTTCAGAAAATAAAGGCACGGCTTGCTGAACAGGTTGATTAATTGGAACAGTGGCTTGAGGAGGCACAAAACCGGGAGCAAGACCATAAGGTGGGTCCCTTGCTACGGTCACACTTGGTGGAGGGTCCACAGTAACGCCGGTAATCTCAGAAACAACTGTGGGCTGGGTATCCATCTTAGCATTCATGACATGTAACAATTCCATCATACGCCCCATACCCCCTCGAAGGTCTTCAAGTTCATTGCTAAGGCGATCAATCTCTTTTGCCTGATCCTCCATTCTCTTCCGAGTTTGAGCTCTGGTGTTGTATTGGTGCCGAGAACTCAGGGTGACGAAACTGGAAGGCGAGAGAACCGAACATGAGAAAACGGAAGACACATGCAATGCAAGAATTGATGTTGTGATGCAAAATGAAGACTTCATGGAATTCAAATATTTACGAATGTCGTGGGGGTACCAAAGAAATCTTTTTCTTGTTTTTTTCATTTTATTTTTTTTTATTTATGGTATCCCGCGGTATCCATAAATGATATTTGAACTCCATGAAATATAATGCAATGAGATGCTTTATGGATGCAATGCATGAAAACACACAAAGTCCTAGGTTAAAGGAACGTGAGCGGAGTCAAGGTCTACCCATCCCAAAAGGAGTGTACTATAGGTTAGTTGTACCTGCCGAACAAGGTTCTACAAAGTACCCAAAGTCATCAGCCCATCTTTCGGATATTATCAACCTTCCGACTGACTCGGGGGTGAATAATATTCTCAAGAGAACCTCTTTTGAGTGTAGTATCGCGTAGCAGCCGTTGTAGGATTACTCCCACATAGCTCCCGCACTACGTCCTAAATAAGGCCAAGGTGGTGTTAAGGTACTACGGTTCCCAATATCACAGACTCCAATTGACCATGGAAAAAGTTTTCGCGATTACTCGTTCAACCGAACCATTTTCGAAAAGGTCTCAACTGAGCGGTGATTCTCGAATCAACTTGGTCGGGATTCAACTCCCTATAAGCCTCATCGAATATATCCCCATCCTATAATAATGTCACTAGTCCGGGCGTAGGACTTATCTCACAACACAAGGAACAATCCCAAAATCAAAGTACAATATATACATGCAAATGGATAGTAAAACAAATAGTAATAAATATGAACAAATTAGGGGTAACCCTCAAAAGTTTAGAAGAGTCCCCAGTGAAGTCGCCATTTTCTGTTGCGGTGGAAATAGGATCACAAACTATTAATGAGTTTGAATCACAATTTTTAATTCACAACCGCTCTTTGATTTATCCGAAGGAAAAGGTCAAAAGAGGGAAAACCTATTTTGCATCGTAAACACAATGCGGGGAAAGATCTAGGGTTCGGGGGTTGATTAAATTTAGGGAAGGTATTAGCATCCTAAACTTCTGTAGTACTCTACAGGAACCTTTTGTTCAAATGTTTACTATTTGCTTTATTTATTTGCTTAAGGTATATGTACAAAGGGATTAAAAGTGAGAAAATAAACCTAAGGGTTAATTCTAAGTTTACTCGGCAAGACATCGCATCTTGTGCCTACGTATCCTTACGGGAGTGGAATCAGAGTAATCGTAGTTCCCCTCAAAAGGGAGGTTAGAGACTTCTTGACTGTGGTCAAGGTCTCACGGGGAATAAACATGTCTTAAGGACACGCTTACGTGGAGTGTAGAAACTCCAAATCTCTACGTTGAATTGTTAAGTTGTAATTAGGGTTAGGTTAGGTTAGGGATTCCACGGCGGGAAACCCTAAAATGAGCGCGGCGGCTCTTTGACCTAATGCTAGGGGTAAAATTGTAATCTTGTCCACAGCGAGACATGTATGAAAATTTAGGGTTGAAAAGGTGTAAGGGTTGAAGGTGAGGACTATTGACACGGCTAGACCTAATTCCTTCGGAGGAGTGAAATTAATTATAAAGATGCGATGAAATTAAATATACATACAACGGCAGAAAATAAAGTGCGGAAAGATAAATGCGACAATTGTCTCGCAAAATTACATCCCATAAGCAGTTACAAATATGATAATTGAATATTTAAACTGAAAATAAAATCAATTGAACTTAGTCAGCTGCAAAAAAACCAAAACAAACCGAGACTGTTATTATACGGGGTTAGACAAAAAATTAGACGGGAATGTTAGGAATTTAAGTAGAAAATTATAATTTTAACGAAACAAGAAAAAAAATTAGAAATTTGGATCTTAAAAATGAGGATGTTAGCGAAAAATTAATAAACAATAAAAGTTGATACGCAATGAAGATGATGATAATATACAAGTGATAATGGAATATGAAATAGCAACGATGATGTCAGATTATGTACAAATATAAAAATAAATACAAAAATAAATAAATAAATATTAGTGAACAGGTTCATGGATAATCAAGAATACTGTTAGGAATGAAGGATGAAAATTGGAATTGACAATAATTAGAAGTTAAGTGATGAACGTTTTGAGACGATGAGAATTTAGGTAATGAGAAAAGAGTTAGAATGGAATTAGGTTTTTTTTGTGAGATTTGGAAAAGTTAGAGTTTTTAATGTGATTAAGAAAAATAAAATAGATTAAAAGTTAGAATTAAAAGTTAGCAAAAAAATTAGAACTTCGAAATTTGGTTTTTAAAAAAAAGGTTAGAAAATAAAAATAAAAGTTTGAAAATAAAAGAGAAAAGGTTAGAATTTTAATAAAAAAAGAGTTAGTTACTTTTGATGAAGACTGTAAGAGTTTTTGATGCTTGTCGATCCCCTGTTTTGTTGCTCCTGAGGGTCCTTTTATACTTGATTTTTAAATCTTTTTCAATCTCAGATTTGATTTGAATATCTCAATCTTTTTCAATCTCTGATTTGATTTGAATGAATTTTTATGATGATTTCAGATTTGATTCAATGATGGTGATGTTGATATTTAGATCTGATTTTCTTATGATGATGATATGATCTGATTGATTTGATCTGGAATTCATTGGGATTGGATTTGATAAAAAAAAAAGTGTTGGGATTTAAATTTAAAAATGTTAGCAAAGAAAGTTAGAGTTTCAAGTTAAATAAAAATTAGAGTTTTAAGTTTAAAAAAAATGAGTTAGAATTTTAAAATAAAAAACATTTGAATGTTGATTTTAAAAAATGTTAGAATTATTTTAAAAACTGTTAGAATTTCATTTTAAAAGGAATTTAGAATTTAAAAAAAAAAGAAAAAGAAAAAGGGCGTTAGAATTTAATTTTAAAAAGAATTTAGAATTCTAATTTGAAAAATAAAGGTGTCAAAAAAAAGATTTAGATTTAATTTTTAAAAAAAAAGTTAGAAAAAAAAAATTAATTTTAAAAAGAAGTTAGAGAAAAAAAGATTTAATTTTAAAGAGAAAAAAAGATTTAATTTTTAAAAAGAAGTTAGAGAAAAAAGATTTAATTTTTAAAAAGAAGTTAGAAAAAAGATTTAATTTTAAAAAGAAGTTAGAAAAAAATATTTAGCTTTAAAAAAGTTAGAAAAAAAGATTTAGCTTTAAAAAAGTTAGAAAAAGGATTTAGCTTTAAAAAAGTTAGAAAAAAAAGATTTAGCTTTAAAAAAAGATAGAAAAAGATTTAACTTTAAAGAGGTAGTTAGAAAAAGGATTTATCTTTTAAAAAAAAGTTAGAAAAAGATTTAATTTTAAAAAGGAGTTAGATTTTTATTTTAAAAAAAGTATTAGAATTTGATTAAAAAATGTGTTAGAAATTAATTTAAAAAAGGTTATAAAAAAAATTTACTCTTAAAGAAAAGAAAAAAAAAGTTAAATTTTAATCTAAATCCTAAAAGTTAGTAAGAAGAGCTTAAAATGATTTAAATAAATAAATTAAATAGAAAAAAAAATTAATAAAAAAACATTAGTAAAGTTATAAAAAAAATTAAATTATTATTAGTTAAAAAACAAAATTTAAAAAAAGGTTAATTTATTAAGTTAATCAGAATTTAAAATAAAAATAAAAAAGAAAGGGTAAAATTTGGGGTATTACATTCTCCATGCTCATTCAATTTGTTTCTGAAGACCCATTTAGTTCTAATAATATTGAATCCTTTTGGTCTTGGAACCAGATCCTAAACGTCATTTCTGGTATATTGATTTATCTCTTCTTGCATAGCAAGTATCCACTCATTATCATTCAGAGCTTCATCCATAGAAGTTAGTTCAATGATAGACACTAACCCAAAAAGTGACATTGCAGATGATTTGAGGAAAGACCTTGTTCTGATAGGGTCATCCTTCTTCCTAATTATCACATCCTCTGGGTGAGAGGCTTTAATTCTGGATGATGATCCCTTAACATTTGGTTCTTCAAAAATATTCAAATTGTTCATATGAGTAGCCAATGGAGTTGCATCTGGCGTTGCTTCTATTTCTTTCACTTGAGCCTTTTCTGCCTCTGAGTCTTTAGAGTCTGTGAGAATTACTTCTCTATCTACAGAATTAACAAGCTGCTTTGGCTTTTGATTGCCAAGCTTATCATCAAATCTAACATGAATTGATTCTTCCACAATCTGTGTCTCAGTATTGTATACTCTGTAGCCTTTAGAGCGTTCAGAATACCCAAACATGAAAC
This sequence comes from Lathyrus sativus, assembly GCA_963859935.3. Classification (NCBI taxonomy): domain Eukaryota; kingdom Viridiplantae; phylum Streptophyta; class Magnoliopsida; order Fabales; family Fabaceae; genus Lathyrus; species Lathyrus sativus. The sequence goes on along the minus strand of OZ012738.1, from coordinate 68,824,590 downwards.
ACTTATGTGCTTTAGAATCAAACTTGTTCAGATTTTCTTTAGTATTCAACATAAAACATGCACATCCAAAAGGATGGAAATAAGAAATGTTGGGCTTTCTATTCCTCCACAATTCATAGGGAGTCTTCTCTAGAAGAGGTCTTACAGACACTTTGTTCTGAATATAGCAAGCTGTGTTAATTGCTTCTTCCCAAAAATGTTTTGCCAGATTTGTCTCGTTGATCATGGTTCTGGCCATTTCCTGCAATGTTCTATTTTTCCTCTCTACAACTCCATTATGTTGAGGAGTTCTAGGGCAGGAGAAATCATGTGCAATGCCATTTTCTTTAAAATATTTTTCAAAATATTTGTTTTCAAATTCACCATCATGATCACTTCTGACTTTAACAATTTTAAAATCTTTTTCATTCTGGACTTGTTTGCAGAAGTCAAAGAACACAGAATGTGACTCATCCTTGTGTTTTAGGAATTTCACCCATGTCCATCTGCTGTAGTCATCAACAATGACTAATCCATACTTCTTGCCTCTGATGGATGCAGTTTTCACTGGTCCAAACAGATCAATATGAAGTAACTCTAATGGTCTTGAGGTTGAGACAACATTTTTAGTTTTAAAAGAAGATTTTGAAAATTTTCCTTTTTGACATGCTTCACAAAGAGCATCTAAGTTGAACTTCAACTAAGGAAGTCCTCTGACCAGATTGAGTTTATTAATCTGAGATATACGTCTCATACTAATATGCCCCAATCTTCTGTGCCAGACCCATTGCTCATCATTAACAGACAGAAGGCATTTTACATTCTGAACCTTAAGTTCTGAAAGATTGATTTTATAAATGTTGTTTTTCCTCTTTCCATTAAATAGGATTGAGCCATCCTTTTCACTGATAGCCTTGCAACATTTTTTATTAAAAATTATGTCATAACCATTGTCACTTAATTGACTTATGGACAATAAGTTATGTGTTAATCCTTCAACAAGTAAGACATTAGAAATGGAAGGAAGATTACCATTGACAATAATTCCAGAGCCAACTATCTTGCCCCTCTGGTTCCCTCCAAACTTGACGTCTACTCCAGATCTAAGTTCCAGGCTTTGGAACATAGACCTTTTTCCCGTCATGTGACGCGAGCAGCCAGAGTCCAGGTACCAAGATTGGTGTTTTGACTTTGCTGCTAAAGATGTATGCAACAGATATTATCTTGTCTTTAGGTACCCAGATCTTTTTGGGTCCTTTAGGGTTAGTTGCCTTAAAGTTTTGTCTGAACTTCTGTCTTCTGACAGCAGGTTTGTTTTGACTAACTTTAGGTTTAAACACAAGAATGTTCTAACCAGAACGTGTGTGTTTAATATCATTAAGATGACCATACTTAAAAGTAGAATAAAGAGGAGTATGCTTAATGATAAGTTTATCAACAGATGTTGGATTTAAATCTTTCTCGGAAGAAGATTCATATCCAATACCCTTCCTGTTATTTCTACTTACACCATAGATCATTGAATCCATCTTGCTTCTCTCTAGGCTTCTTGCCAGAAATCTCTGAAAACTAATATTCTTCTAAAATATTTTTAGATTTTGACTTAGTTTCAACTTCAGAATCTTGTTGAGCTTTTTCTAATTCATTTTTAATTTTCAAATTGTTTGCCTTAAGCTCAGCAATTTCTAATTTCAGAAGATCATTATCAGATATAAGACTGTTTTCACGCTTCTTGTATTTGAGCTTAATCTTACTATAGTTTTCCAACATTTCAGATAAACTCTCAATAAGTTTTTCTCTAGAAAGTTCAGAAAATACCTCCTCAGAGTATGATTCTGATTCTAATTCTGATCCAGATGTTTCTGCATGGTCTTCTACATCAGCCATGAGTGCCATGTTTGCACATTCTTCATCTGAGTCTGATGAAGATTCAGATGCATCTGAATCATCCCAGGTTGCCATCAGAACTTTCTTTTTATGATCAGGCTTCCTTCTTGGCTTATCCTTATGAAGCTTTGGGCATTCATTCTTGTAGTGCCCAGGTTCCTTGCATTCATAGCAGACAACCTCTTTCTTTCCAGATCTTCTGTGTCTAGAAGACTCTTTATGTTGATCTGGTTTCCTGAAGTTTCTGAGTTTCTTCTGCTTATGCTTCCAGAGTTTGTTGATCCTTTTGGACAGCAGGGACAATTCATCTTCTTCTTCTTCAGAACTTTCTTCTAAAACCTGCAAAGCTTTGGTAGATTTGTTAGACTTTAAAGCAACTGACTTACCTTTCTTTTGGGGTTTGTCTTCTTCTAGTTCAATCTCATGACTCCTCAGAGAGCTGATCGGTTCCTCCAGCGTGATCTTGTTCAGATCCTTTGCTAGCTTCAGAGCAGTGACCATTGATCTCCATCTGATTGGCAAACTTCTGATGATCTTTTTAACATGATCAGTAGTGGAGTAACCCTTGTCCAGAACTTTCAAGCCAGCTGTGAGAATCTGGAATCTAGAGAACATAACTTCTACAAATTTAGATTCCTCCATTTTGAAGGCTTCATATTTCTGGATCAGCGCCAGAGCCTTGGTCTCATTGACTTGAGAATTCCCTTCATGAGTCATCTTCAAAGATTTAAACATACCAAATGTTATTTCTCTGTTAATAATTTTCTCATACTCAGTATGAGATATAGCATTTAGTAGTATGGTTCTTGCTTTATGATTATTCCTGACTTCTTTCTTCTGAGCTTCAGTCATAATTTTCTGTATATCTTTTTGCCATTCCCATCAGTGGGGTGAACATAGCCATCAATGACTAAATCCCAAAGGTCAGCATCATATCCTAGAAAGAAGCTTTTAATTCTGTCTTTCCAGTAGTCAAACTTCTCCCCATCAAACATAGGGGGTTTAGTGTTGATTCTATCTCTGTCTTCATATCTATTATTGTTGGATATTGAAGCTTCAACCATAATGTATCAACCAAAATATATCAAGAGTTTTCTCTACTGGATCTTTTCTGTTCACGGTGAAGTGAGAGCACTAACAGAACCGGAGCTCTGATGCCAACTGAAGGTGAGAAAAACACTTAGAAGGGGAGGTTGAATAAGGGTTTTAAAAAGATTATGGCAATAAAAACAACACAATATTTTTATCCTGGTTCGTTGAACTCAACTAATCTAGTCCACTCTATCAAGGTGATTTGCCTTTCTCCACAAGGACTTAATCCACTATATTCAAACAGATTACAGTGTCAACCACTAAGAACAACTGTCTTAGTCTTCTCAAGAAATCCTGACCACAACTTAGTCTTCTTAAGGAACCTTTTACAAATTAATGTAAATTAACAAGTGTTTAATATGCTTCTAAAAAGCTATATCACAAACTGTGATTTTTACACTTAGACTAAGAACGAATAAAAACTATTCAGCTTATGAAACAAATTAGTATGAGAGCTTGAGAGTAGTTTTGATTTAATTTCTCAGTAATTCATCAACTTTGAAGAGATGTTGAAGACGTCCTTTTATAGTGCTGAAAGTCCAATGCTTGAAGACTGTACAAGTAGAGTAGTTGTAGCCTGTTGTATTCACATGACTTTTCCTTTCTCAGAAGTAGAATGTTCAGAGAAATGCCTTTTACCTGAATCCTTGTGTCTATCACAAATAAGGAATAGTTCCATTGGAGAGGACGTTGAGAATAGTACCAAGTCTATTCACGAGATGACATCTTTTCAAACGTAAACAACATCAGATCCTCTGATGTGCTTCTTGTTCTTCAGATCAGATTCAATGATATCAGAGTTGCAGCAATAGTGCTTTAGCGTGAGTGATCTGATCAGAGCATACTTGTTTATCAGAGCCTTTGTACTTGCAGCGTAAAGTACATTCAAAGTCTTCTGAAATAATGCTTTAAACTCTTCATACAAAATATCCAGCTACGCTTCAGATGCTTCTGTAGCTTCTGCTTCAGAGTCTCTTCTGGCAGCGCTCAGAGTCTTCTGATGACTTGCTTCTGATGCTTCATAGCTTTGCGTAGACTACTGTTCAGATGCATTTTTGCTTCCATAAGAATATTTATTTTAATATCTGAAACAAAAACACTTGAACAAAATTAGAGTATATATTTTCTTAATACAAAATTTCATTAGTGTTATCATCAAAACATAAAGATATATTCAACATCAATTTGTGTTCTGACAGGAAGCTTCTTCGTTACAGGCGAAGCATGTTGAGTGTCGAGACTAGTTTGGTTCTCTTCGTCTGCTATCTCTCCTCCCTCTTCTGCATCATCAGTGTCTTCAGAGCCTCCTTTTTCTCTTGTGTCTTCGTCTTCGTTAATTGCATCTTCCTCAGTGACTCTTATTGCTTCCTCTTTATCATCAGTGGATGGGGGAGTGGTGGAGATAGGAGTAGGTTCAGGATATGTGTCGTCTTGTAGTTCTTCCTGAATAACTGGGGATGAGTTGTTAGTTGTTGGTGTGTTTGAAGGGACAGGGGTTCGTCTAATAGTCACTTCATCAGTGACCATAGGGTCAGTTTGAATATGAGGTGGGGGACTAGAAGCGTCGTCTTCCCCAGAGTTGCAGTCTTCGGTATGGGCCTGTTATGTAGTGGTTCATGCTAAAGGAGTTTTTGTTCCTGAAAAAGGAACAACAGGTTAGTTCACTTCACTTAAGCCAGAGCCAAGGTCAGAAGAGGGGTGATAAGTTGGCTCACCATGGCTATTGATGGAATAAGTAGTGGAAGTATCAGAAATTGGAGGTGGATTAGTCGTGATGGTATTAGCCTGAAAACACAAGTAGAGAGAGTAAGGCTAAGGAGGTAAGCAACAAAGGTGTACATAACCAAATGATAATGTACGTACCTGAGCTAGAGTAGCGCCAGGGTTAGAATTGCCATCCCCATGGTCATTGGAAGTGGGTTTCACATTAGCCACAGGGGGTTGTCCTTCGACACCAGGAGTGGATGTCGAACCAAGAATTTTGGCCACCTTCATTGGAGGTGGGCCAGTAAGTCCAGATGCCTTTACAGGTTTCTTTCTCTTTTTTACCAGAGTCTCTTCAGGAGATTCATCAACATCTGAAGTAACAACAATGGGGGCATCCTTCTTGCCTTTCTTTGAAGGAGTAGGAGGTTTGCGCCCAGTCTAAGAAAACAAAAAGAGACAGTACAAGTGTGAGAGAAGAATCACACAAAAGAAAGATTAGGCAAAGGATATGATGTATACCGTTTTGCCTTCAATTTCTTTGCCACTTTGAGAGGTGGTAGCCCTTGTAGGTGGAGCCTTCCTAGGTATAGCTGAAAAACAATATATGATGGCCAGTTAAATAGTGAAAGAGTAATGGCACAATCATAAGCGAAGGGCATCAAACCTTCATATATGTCCTTTGAAACTGTCTAAAGTGTACTTAGTCGGAACCACCCGTCGAGCCTTTGGTTGAGATTGCTGTCGAAGGACTTTTAGGTCTTCAGCACACATAAACCAATCTGGAAATGGAGGGGCAAGTGCCACTCCAAAATCAGCAGTAGGCAAGCAAGGGAATTTAGGAGGAAAAAGTTTAAAAGCTACCTCATAACGTTTCTCACAAGGAACATTAGGAGGAATTTTTAAGTTATCTGATTTTTGGAAAAAGTTTCTTTTTAAGGTGACAGCAGCCTCATGAATGGTTCGACTAAGATCATCTGGTCGATAAACAGTTTCGAAGTACTTCTGGAAAGCTTGAATTTCTTGAATGTGAGTAAGCTTACTTTTCTTTGACTTGTCCTGCACAGCAAGGAAAGCCTGATCAAGTAGTGAAGAAAAAGTAGTAAAATCAAGGAAATACTCAGCATAGTGTTTTGACCACCAATGGTGGAAAGAAGAAGTGCATAAAATAGAAGGTTCAAAAAACACGGGCGAGAGAATGCTCGTCTTGTGGCTATACTCAACAAAGACGCCAGCAATGGTGTCTTCATAGAAACTGGCAGTATGGAGGACCACTTGGCCTTTCTTGTCATACAAGCATCTGGGAAAATTGTGAATCAACCCAAATTGACGAGATACGAGATTAGGCTGATACGCAATCAAGGATGTTAAACCTTTCCGTGCATCGAGCCTGTTAACAATGAATCTAGGAATCAAAAAGGCTTCCCAGATTGTAATAAAGTTATTATCACCGTGTCTTTGAGGAGTAGGAAATGGCCTTTTAAACAACGAGGGGTCAAACTTCCTTACGGAAAAAGGTGTCATGCTAGGAGTAAACTCAGAGCACTTGGAAAACATCAAGATATAGCTAGTAAATGCTTCTCTGATAGTTATGCCATCATCATTTGGGGTGAGTTGAACCAAACGAGGCCATTTGACGTGCCTCCCCTCAATCTCAGCAAACGTTTCGACAGCTTGTCCTTTCCTAGGAAGGCTAGTCTCGAAGGTAGCATTCAACCATAGTTGAAGCAACCACAGAGGACCAGCCAAAGATACATATTCACGGGCCTCTAGACGCTTCAGTCGAGAAGCCGTTTCACTCAAGGATTCATAAAGGGTTGCCAGAATAAGTTCACTTAGGCAAACACCTTTGTTGTGGTGTAGTTGATTGGCCAGAGGCAGGTATTTCTTGGCTACCTGTAGAGACTTGGTACAAAATACATATCTTGACAGCCATATGGCGAGGAACGCCACATGCTCTTTGTCAGACACACTCTCAGTGGTTTGGTTGAAGTGATGGTTTACGAAATGAGTATAGGTGAGTTTGGAGGTGGGGATGTTGATATAGTCTTCAGCATCAACATCAGTTTGATAAGAGACACCGTCATGACGAAGGTCGGTAATAGCGGCTATGTCAAAAAGGGTAGGAGAAACCATCCCGCATGGTAAATGAAACGTATAATGAGTACTATCCCAGAAATACAGCGAGACCATCAGTAAATTTAAACAGTATGGAAAAGTAGTCTTCGACAACATTAAAAGATCATAAATCCCCACGGATTTCCAATGGCCAACTTTAACTTTTTCTACTTTGGTCATCCAGAGGTCGAAATCCTTCAGGGGACTAACGACTCTCAGTAAGCGAGTATCATCAGCAAGGTAGCCAAGGTTGAAAGTTGGCAATGGAGTAGTGTCAACAGTATTGGTAAAAGGTGCAGGGAAACTTTTTTGCCCTAATGGCTTAGTTCTCCGGTAAGATGGCAGAAATTCACTCAGCCGTGCGTCAAAAATGCCAACTTGCACTAAAGGACCGGATATTGCGTAGGGTTTACCTGAAACAATCAGAGGAAACATTACCCGAGAGTGATAAATGCTCTTGGCGATTTCGGAGGTGGGTTCCGGAACACATTGATGATTCTCCACCAATTGAGGGCCAGTCAGGTTTATGAAAGGGGGAATGGTTTGTTTGGTTTGGGTAACGCGTCCTTTCTGAGTCTTCTTCTCCTGAGCAGCATATTGGGAAGAAGCCATTGTTGGTGTTTAAAAGGGAGATGAGTTTTTCCTGAAGAACGCAATGAAGAAAGCTAAAGAAAGATATAGGACGTTTAAAATTCTGGAGAGTAAAAATTTTTCACGAAACGGTAAGAGGAAGTATTTATAAAACGTTTGAAAATCCCAAAGGGGCGAAATCCACCGTTAAAAATAATCAAGTAGTGGGACGCGTGTTGGTTTGAATAAAGAGGATGCGTATGGGCAGTTATGGTCAGACTACAAATGTATGTTTTCAAGACCAAGTAATGATAAATACGGCTGAGAAGACGTTTAAGGGTTTATCATAATGGTGTGATGTCATAAACGTGGAAGGAAAAGAATTGAACAGTTGGGCCACTAAACAAATAGTGGGAGTTCAATCAAAGCCATGCAAAGTGACACGCGTCGAAAACGATAGGAAAAACTGACCTTCCTATCCAATACTGGCGAAAGGAAAATTTTTGGGGGCAATTTGTTGGCTCCTAATTTTCGACGCTAGTCGAGACCGGAGCTATCTTAGGTCAAAATTATCAATATCTAGTATATGGGAGGGTTTCGACCCAAACAAGAAAAACTTCAAGTCGAAGAAAGATGGACCAAGGTGCCAAAAAACGCTAAGTGTTGGAAAACGCTCGACGAAGACCATGCTAAGGAAAACACGAAGACGATTTCGCCAAGTTGGAGGGAACTACCAAATATTCAAAATTCAAATCAAGCAAAAGAGAACGTGTGAGCGGTTGGAGTAGCAAAGAAGCGCCAAAAGAGCATGTTAAGAAGTCTCAACCGTCATGTAGTAGTTGTTCTATAGCACTATACATATGTGTTAATTTTATGTAATAGGGGTGTTCATTCATTTTGTGAGGGTAGACAATACCTATATGCTAGACTTAGGAAGTGTATTCGTGGATAAGGCCAAGTGTCTTGTTACCATGAATGAAAATTTATGGTTATGGCATCGACGTTTAGCACACGTTAACTTTGATCTACTTAATAAAATAGTCGCAAAAGATTTAGTAATTGATCTACCAAAGATAAAATTTTCAAAAGATCACCTATGTGATCCGTGTCAAAAGGACAAACAATCAAGGATCTCGTTTAAGTCTAAAAATATTGTTTCTACATCGAGACCCGTTGAGCTCCTTCACATGGATTTATTTGGACCTTCACGAACCAAAAGTCTAGGTGAGTATTATTACGGTTTGGTAATTGTAGACGATTACTCAAAATTTTGTTGGACTTTTTTTTTACGTAGCAAAGATGAAACGTTTTCGGCTTTTATACGTTTTGCCAAGTTATTTCAAAATAAATTGTATTCTAAAATAGTTATCATCCAAAGTGATCATGAAGGTGAATTTGAATATCATCTTTTTAAAATAAAATAAAAAATTGTCTTGCATCGATTTAAAAAAAAAACTAATGTAAATAAATCTCATATTTGAAAAGTTCAACATTTCATCATATATTTTCTAAAAAACAATGCATTTTTATCGAATATTTTAAAAATATTCGACATTTCTTCGTAGAAACTCATAAACTCTAATATTTTTATATAAGTCTTGTATAATATAATGTAGAATCACACAAAACTAAAAAAAAAAAATTGGTATTATATGATAAAAAAGCTGATAAAGCACTACACTTTAAAAACCAAAAATATTAAACAAAGCATAAAGTAAAAGTATATTTTTTGGAGTACGGAAGCATCAGTAAAAATCTCTCAAGATGATCCAGTAGGAAATTAAACTAAAGTGTATTCGGATAACTATAGTTTTATTAAATAAAATTTATTTTAAAATAACCAACATTCTCACTTATTAATATAGTAATGATTACAACTTTTTTAATTGTGTCATTTAAGTTTTTTTATATTATTTTTAATACTTTAATAAAATTAATTTAATAAAAATATAATATTTTATAATAATATTATTATATTTTTTAATTATGCAGAAAAACCTTAAATAACAATAATTTTAAAACAGAGAAATTAGTAAAATGGGATTAGATCATAATGTTAAGTTTAAACTAACAAGTGTTTGCAAAAACCAACGTGTGTGGTGAATCCCAGAGAGAAGAACAAGATCAACAAATGTGTGAAAGCAAGATCAACAAATGTGTGTTTAAGCTAAAAGTTTAGATTTTTTTTTTACTGTAAACTGATTTTTTTTTTAACAATTATTTTAAGAATTACTGCAAAATCCACTTCCATCGTTCAACTTGAAAAGTTTATAACCCGTGGATACATATTCTTGAATGATTTTCCACCAAAGGTATTAAAGAAAAATCAAATATTTTTCCGATTAAAAAAATCTTTACTTTATTAATTTTCTATTTCACAAGTCATTGTTGCTTTCGGTCAAATATGCATTGTACTATAATATTGGAAGTAGCTATGCTGAAGGTGCATGAACCTTAAAAACCTTTAAAGTGTTAGAATATTATAATTCTTTGTTCATATTTTAGTTGAACTACTTTATTCGTCCATTAAAATATTATAAATATTTTTTAATATATTTGATATTAATTGTTATTATGATATGTTTTTAATTTATATATATATATATATATATATATATATATATATATATATATATATATATATATATATATATATATATATATATATATATATATATATATATATATATATATATATATATATATATATATATATATATATATATATATATATATATATATATATATATATATGTAATTTTAAAAAATTTATATATATTAAATTGTTGATAATAAGAAAGGAAGATATCTCATGAGTGAAAATGGCTTTTGCATACAATAGAAGCATAGCTACTAGAGATCACACCAAAAGGGGGACAGGGTAATATAATTAATTTTTTTAATTTTTCATAAATATTTTTCTTTATAATCATTTGATTTTACTGTTCTCTTTATAGCATGAATAATTATTTTTAATGATTTTATTGTTCTTATTATAGGATAAAGATTTTTTTTTTCATGTTTTGTAAAGACAAAGTTACTTCTTCAGCTAATATAGAAGCATCAGAAACTTAATATTCAAATAAGAGTTTTAAAGTTGATTATAAAATTTTGAAAACAGATTCAAGAATTAGGCCTCTAATTTCAAGCTATCATCCTAACACCTAAAATGAGGTAAGAAAAACATATTTAAAAATATATCGTCATCAACCTCCTCGCATTTTTGTTTACCCTTGGTTCGTTCAAGGTAAATAAAAACGTCGATTTTGTAAAAAAAAAAAAATTTGTTGATTTGTATGACTCGATTGATTTTAATGAATCTAAGGACCTAACATTTTGTTTTTCATGTTTTTTGTTTAAAAATTTCTCTAAATATGGAAGAATCACTTTGTGAGAGAGTGATTTGGTGACGGGAAGAATGCTCAAAGATTTGCTAATCATGCTACTTCTTCAAATAGTCATGTTGATTGTGTGTGTATGAGTTACGCTCTCATGAATCCAAACCAAAGTATTAAGATTGTGTTTGTTAATCAAACTAAGCAAATGAATGCTAAATATTGTTTCTGTGTAAATACATCTCTTATAGCTGCTAAGTTTCTTTGTGCAAAGTTAAAAGGACTTTCAGATCTTTGAGCAAAACTTGTGGAAATAAATAAGTGCAACACATTTGATATGATTTATAAGCTTTTGAAGTTGTCTTTAGTCTTGCCAGTAACAACTGCAAGCATGGAACACGTTTTTTCAATTATGAAATTTGTGAAGAGTAAACAATGCTTAAATGATTGTCTTGTAACTTTTATAAAAAGAGATGTTTTTGGAACAATTAAGAATAATGTTATTTTAGTTCATTTTCAAAAAATGGATAGTAAACAATTGTTTTTGTAATTGCATTTTCTTAAATAATATTATTTCTTATTTTTAATATAATTAGTCTTAAATTTTGTTCATGTTTAGCTACACCAATATTAATGAGTGGATCCGCCACTGCCTAGTATAAGTTATTGACATTTTTGAAAAATCTTGTAGTTACCAAGAGAAATTTGCAAAAAAAAAACAATTGTCCTACATCAATTTTTTTTTGTTGAAAAAACCAGTATAAATGAATTGGATATTTTAAAATTTTGACATTTCATCTTACATTTTCTAAAAAACAATACATTTTTATCCAATATTTTAGAAATATCCAATATTTCTTCATAGACTCATAAACTCCGATATTTTTATAAAAATCTAATATAATATCACGTAGAATCACACAAAATTAAAAAAATTGATATTAAAGAAAAAATTTCGATAAAACACTACACTTTTTAAAAACCCAAAAATATTAAACAAAGCATATAAAGGTAAAAGCATAGTTTTTGGGGTGCCAGGTGGGAGGTGACATGTACAAATCTTCCTAAATGGCCTCTTAGGTAATTAAACCAAAGTGTATTTAAATGTTTTATTAAATAAAATTTATTTTAAAATGGTTAGCATTCTCAATTATCAATGTATAAATTATTCTAATTTTTTTAATTATGTCTTTTAATTATTATTCTATATATTATTTTTATATTATAATAAAATTAATTTAATAAAAATATAATATTTTATAAAAATAATATTACAATCTTTAATTGTACGGAAAAACTTTAAATAATAATCATTTTAAAACGGAGAAAATAGTAAAATGGAATTAAATCATAATGTAAAATTTGAAATTTTCACCCAAATAACTATGTTTCCACACAAATATTTCCAAACTACCCATGTTTCTAATATATTATCCAATCTATCCTAGTTTGGTATTCTTTTTATTTTTTTTTTACAAGGGGGCACCATGGGGGTTGGAGTCTCCCTTATAATTTGTATGGGGGCGCCATGGGGGTTGGAGCCACCCTACAAATTATAAAGGGGGCGCCATACCCATTGGAGCCTCCCTTAAATGCCCTAAAGGGGGGCGCCATCCCCTATGGAGCCTCCTTTATACGAAATTAATTTTTTAAATGTATTATAATTAATATAATTAAAATATTATATTATGGTTTTCCAAAAATTTTTTTATAAATAGGTAGACATGTTGCTAACATTGTTTCATCCAAATTTAGAAGAGTGAGTCATGTTCCCTAGAAGATATGGGCATGTAATTTTTTCTCCGACGAAGCCTCCGATAAGGATGTTGTTTTGGAACATTCAGAGTTTAGAACAACTACGAAGAAATTTGAATCGGTGGCTAGAAGGAGACATTCCAAATGGTGAAAGAATTAGGAGTATTGAAAGACTTGTCTCGTACTTCTCCGTTGAAGACGGAAACATACGGCATGACTGGGTGCGAATTAGAGATGACAACGAAGTTAGGTCTATGATGTTCGGAACTGATGATATTACTTTGATTGTTGTTATATCTTAGGTTATGTTGTAATAATCGTTGTATTTTAATGATTTGCGTTTTATGCTGTAGAAGTAATTCAATTCGTTTTTGTGGTAATGAAAAGTTGATATAAATATTAAATTGCACGATTACACAAATTTTAAAGACCAAATTAAATCTACCTAGAACTTGTTCCAACATTTGGACAGTTTTTCCTCGTATGCCCTGGAAGACGACATATTCCGCACAGTCTTTCCATTTTCTCAGCTGTATCCATTTCAGTTGTGATTCGGGTGCTTTTGGGGCGGCCCTTTTTGTTTCTTCTCATATTTTCATTGTGGTAGATTGTGTCTCCATGATAGGTTGGCCAGTAGTCCTCACTAGCTACCACTGGAAAACTGCTACTGTAGATACCGAATAAGTTGACGACCTTGTAAACTTCTGATAGCTGCAAGAATGGATCCTGACGAGCAGTTGAACATGCGGCAATGACATGTGAACAAGGCATGCGGAAGGTTTGAAACTTTCCGCAGTCGCACCAATTTTTATGAAGTTCCACCCTGTAGTGTCCCATTGGCCGACCCTAGTTGTGATCCATTGTCTCATCAACAATGAAGCTGTAATCGTGACGATCAAATGGTCTAACTCGATGTGAGGCCGCCTTAGAAGTTTCATCCCTCATATACTTCATGCTTGATTCGCTGAATATTTGCCCTGATTGTAGTACAGCGCTCCATTTTTTGCCTCTTGCTGCAAATAGTGACCCCAATCTGTAATACGTTGCCCTTACCAACGCTGTGATGGGGAGGTTCCTAGTTCCCTTAAATACGCCGTTTAGGGATTCTACAAGATTTGTGGTCATGTGACCCCATCTACACCCTCCATCAAATGACCTAGTCCATTTCTCGACTGGAATATTATCCACCCACCTTAATGCTTCCACGCTTGACAACCTTATTTCTTCTCGGTAATACATGAACGATGGTTGGTTTAAGGCATACGCAGCGTTCACAACTTTTTTACGGAGGTTTCTGTCTTTAATGTCCCGCATAAAATTCTGAGCAATGTGTCTTATGCAGAAGACATGGACAGAAGGAGGGTTGTGCCAACCATTAGCAGGATTGTTGTAGGCGCTCACAATAGAAGCATGTCTGTCAGAAATCAGACATAAGTTGGGTTGTGGTGCGACATGTGTTCTGAGATTTCTGAGGAAGAAACTCCAAGCTTCGCCTGTCTCACCCTCGATGAGGGCAAAGGCAATCGGAAATATATTATTATTTCCGTCTTGTGCTACCGCCATCAACAATGTTCCTTTGTATTTTCCATACAACCATGTTCCATCGACTTGTATAACTGGTTTGCAGAACGCAAAACCTTTGATACATGGTTGAAATGCCCAAAAGAGGCGAGAAAATATCCTACTTCCAGCAACACATGTTCCTTCAGGAGTGTATGCTGGTAGTGACTCCAATATTACAACCGTACCAGGAACATATTTCTGAAGTGCTAGTAGATACTGTGGAAGTTGATGGTAAGAATGCTCCCAATTCTCATATACATGTTCCACCGCTTTTATTCTACCTATCCAAGCTTTCCTATACGATGGGGTATAGTTGAACCGTGCAACAACATGAGAGATAATTGTGCTCACCTTCACAGATGGATCCGCGCCCACAAGATGCAAAAAATTTTGGAAAACCATAATATAATATTTTAATTATATTAATTATAATACATTTAAAAATTAATTTCGTATAAAGGAGGCTCCATAGGGGATGGCGCCCCCCTTTAGGGCATTTAAGGGAGGCTCCAATGGGTATGGCGCCCCCTTTATAATTTGTAGGGTGGCTCCAACCCCCATGGCGCCCTCATACAAATTATAAGGGAGGCTCCAACCCCATGGCGTCCCCTTGTAAAAAAAAATAAAAAAAATACCAAACTATGGTAGATTGGATAATATATTGGAAAGATGGGTAGTTTGGAAATATTTGTGTGAAAACATGGTTATTTGGGTGAAAAATTCGTAAAATTTATACTAACAAGTGTTTGCGAAAACCAACGTTTGGTGACTCCGAGGGAGAAGAATAAGAGAGACAACTGTGTGAAAGCAAGATCAACAAATGTGTTATATATTTTAGCTAAAAGTTTAGACTGAACGGTTAAGAATTACTGTAAAATTCACTTCCATCGTTCAACTTGAATTACTGCAATCTTTTCATTTTCTAAACTACTAATCAAACTCACAAATTTAAACTGTTTTGTTAGTGTTAGAATATTATAATTCTTTTTTCATGTCAGTTGAACTACTTTATTCATCAATTAAAATATTGTAAATATGTTATAATATATTTGATATTAATTGTTATTATGATTTTTTTTAAAATTTATAATTTTATATATATATATATATATATATATATATATATATATATATATATATATATATATATATATATATATATATATATATATATATATATATATATATATATTAAGAAAGGAAGATATCTCATGAGTGAAAATGGCTTTTGCATACAATAGAAGCATAGCTCCTAGAGATCACAACATAATTAATAGTACAAAGCTAGAGGCACTAGATTTATAGATACTTTGACTAGAAAGAATTATGAAAGTATAAAAAGTGATTCTTTGATGTCATTCTATTGATTTGGTCCATGCTATTTCTTTGACCTTTTAATTAGCTACATTAATTATTATACTTAAGCAGCTTATTTGCCGCTTGTTCAGGTGACATCCTTTGGTTCAAGACACAATTATTCAAACTGAAATTCTTGTAAGTAATCATAATTGAATAATTTTGTTAATCATCCCAAGGTGTTGACCGCACGGTTGGGGGAACTAGTAGGGTCATGAATTAGAATAGATTATCACCTTTCGCTGTCAATAGAAGGATTGGCAAGCCTAATCACAAGACACTACGCAGACAACTTTGCTGCAGATCTTGTATTGTAGTAGCATAGTAGTAGTATGTATTTTTCTTTTCATTCTTTGTTTTTAAATTATTTTAGGACAATGATGCTTCAACTACCCGTGTGACAATAAGTTTGGAGATAATTGGTTTAGTATTGTTTACTCTCTGAAAACAAAATATAATTTATGATAAAACGGAGTTCATTCTCAAGTAATCACAGGAGAAACCTTAACAAAACATACTATTTAACCATAAGATTTTAGCAAAACATACCTCAGGTGACCATAGTGGATTTTTCAAAGTAGTTTAAACTCCTAATCTTCGAATTAGGGATCATCATGTTGAATTCGTTTTCACCTGGCCTTGCCGTTTTGATTCTGATGACAGGAAGTGAGTGGGTGGAGGTAAGTAGGACAAAAGCAAATGATCTTAGGTCCAAGATTTATGTTTGGTCTGCAAGAAGGGGCAAGGGGTAGATTGAAGGAGATGAACTTCCATCACTCTTTTTCCCTGAGTTTCCTAAATCTTATGATGTTAAGATGGCCATGGCTGATGTCTTTAAGAAGTTTGGATTAATTTCTTAAGTCTTCATACCTGCAAGAAGAGATAAGATAGGGAGAAGGTATGGTTTTGTCAGGTTTCGTAAGGTTTCAGGCGAAAGATTAATGGTCGCCAAGTTAGATAGTATTCAATTTGGAGGGAAAAAGAATCTTTATGAATGTGCCTAGATTCTAGAAGGGGAAGGTGATAGGAAACGTTCATTATGAGAATAAGAAATCTGATGTAAAATCGTATAGGGGCCAACGATCTAATAAACTTGGGAGCTTTGCGAACCTGGATCGAACTTATGCTCAGGTGGTGAAAAGGGTAAAGATTAATGGTACAGATGTTGCGAAGAGAGCAAAGGTGGTGGAAAACCCCAGGTTTTCTCATGATAGGAAGGTCGTGATATGAAGATCTTCGACGACAGAAAGGGGGTAAAAATTAGGGTCCCGTGATTTACGTATCTTTCAATGTGCGAGGGTGTGGGTCTTTAGTTAAGAAGAGAAGGGTTCGTCAAATCTTGTGTGAAGGAAAAAATGATGTTTGTTTCCTTCAAGAAACCAAGCTCAAAGATTATTCAGGATCAATGGGTTTTAAATATTTAGGGCCAAGGTGATTTTGAATGGTCGACGACTGCTTCTATAGGTCAACCTGGTGGTATTTTATCGGCTTAGAAAAATGACTCTTTTTCTTCAGAATTCAGCTTCAGAGGTAAAGGGTACCTGAGGATCAGTGGGATTTGGAAGGGTTTAAAGTGTTACTTCATTAATGTTTACTCTCCTTGTACCTTAGTTTAGAAGAGGAAGTTGCGGGCAGATTTAATTGAGGTAAAGAGTAGACTTCCTCAAGGTGAGTGGTTAGTCGCTGGTGATTTTAATGCAATAAAATCTAATGGGGAAAGGAAAGGTAAAGGTTGTAATAATGTTTCAGAAATGATAGAATTCTCTGCATTCATTGAATACATGAATCTGGTTGGTATTCTGGTGATAGGAAATAGGTTCACTTGGTACAAGTCTAATGGGAGTTGTAAGAGCAGAATTGATGGGTTCTTGTTAACAGGGGGCCTTATATCAAAGTGGGTGTATAAGTGCAAAGGGTGGGAGATAGGGATATCTTAGACCATAGACTCATATGGTTAAAGTCAAACAAGGAAAATTGGGGTCCAAAGCCTTTTAAAGTTTCAATTGTTGGTTTAACAACCCAACTTTTGTAGAGTTTGTTGATACTACTTGGAAGTCTTTTTGTTTTGATGGCAGCCCAACATACATCCTGGTGGAAAAAGAGAATTCCAAAGGTATTCTGAAGGGTTATAAGTTGAATGAAGAGGAGCATGCAAATTTGATCCAATTTGTAGATGACACCATCCTTGTATGTGAAGGATCTTGGGATGATCTTTGGGGCATTAAAGCAATTTTGAAGGGCTTCGAAATGCTATATGGATTGCGCATAAATATTTGGAAGAGCAAGTTTTATGGGATTGGCTTAGAGGATTTATTCTTGTTTTCTGCAACACATTTTCTTGCGTGCAACATTGGTTCTCTACCTTTCATATTTTTGGGGCTTGATGTGGGTGGGAATCACAGAAGTTTGACCTTTTGGAAACCTATTTTGGATTGTTTCAGACTGAGGCTTGCTTCGTAGAGAGGGAAGATGCTCTCTATTGGGGTCAGGATTACTCTAATAGATTATGTCCTTACAAACCTTCCGGTTTATCATTTATGGTTCTTCAAACTTCCATCCAAAGTCTTGAAGGAGCTTATATCGATACAATGTAACTTCCTCTGGTATGGTTCAACAGATAAGGTAAGCATTGCTTGGATTGCTTGGGATAAAGTCTTCTTTCCAAAGAATTATGGAGGGATTGGTATAAAAGATTTAAAGGTATTCAACGAGGCATTATTGTTTAAATGGTTATGGCGCTTCATCAACGAATCTTCTGCAATTTGGTACGAGATCCTTCATTTTAGATATGGAAACTTGGTTTCTAGAATTATGCTTAAGAAGAAAACAAGGGCTTCAAGAAAGGATTCTCTATGGTGGGATGACTTAATGAAGCTCGGTGATTCTCTGAAAGAAGGTGACTTTATTCGTCAGATTTCATGCAAGCTAGGAGAAAGCAATGTCATATCGTTATGGCATAATTGCTGTTTATGTTGAGATAAGTTTGTGTGCGCAGATTTATATTTAGTTGATGAAACTGGTTCTGACACAGAAGTAGCTCTGGTTCGATTCTGTTCATACACTCGTGTAAGAGTCTGATCAGAAAGCAGCTGCTAGTACACTCCAGAATCAGAAGCATGATATGACTGCCTCTGAGACTGAGTAGTGTCAACTCAGTTCTGCTAACACAGGACTCGAGATATACTGACATTATCTTTAACAGATTTTGTTGTACCTGAATCATAGATATGTCCTCTAGAAAGAGGCATTGTTTTGTGGATATTTCCTTGACTAAAAGTTCCAACACTTGTGTTATTGGAAAAGAAGATGTACTAGAAGATTTAATTTGATTATAGCCGTTGTGGATGCTCTAACGACTATATTTCTTCACCTATATAAGGAGCAGAAGAATTGAAGATCAACTTAAGAAATAACACTGCAACTACAAATGAGAAATAGACGCATTACATATCATAAGTAAAATCTGTTAAGAGTTCTTATTCTTGTATAACTTAAGAATCCTTTGTAAATGTGTGTTGTATTATATTTGAATACATCTGATTGTTATCTTGATTCGAATATAATACAACACTTGCATTATTGGAAAAGAAGATATACTAGAAGATTTAATCTGATTATAGCCGTTGTGGATGCTCTAACGACTATATTTCTTCACCTATATAAGGAGCAGAAGAATTGAAGATCAACTTAAGAAATAACACTGCAACTACAAATGAGAAATAGACACACTACATATCATAAGTAAAATATGTTAAGAGTTCTTATTCTTGTATAACTTAAGAATCCTTTGTAAAAGTGTGTTGTATTGTATTTGAACACATCTAAATTTAGATAAAAGTTTCTTATTGTAATCTTGATCCGAAAAGTCTTAGACAGTGTGTCTGAGCAGGGAAGTCTTGGATCGAGGATATGAGCAAGGGAAGTCTTAGGAAGTGTGTCTAAGCAGTAAAATCTTAAACCAGGTGGTTTGGGAAAGGGAAGTCTTAGGATCTGAGGATCTAAGTAGAAAGTCTTGATCAGGTGCTGATTAAGAAGGAAAGTCTTAGACAGAGGGTATGAGCAAGGAAAATCTTATACAGGTGTGTATAAGCAAGTGTAATCGGGTTGATTACAATGGAAAATCTCTTGCGAGGCAAGGGTATTGGAGTACTCTCAGTTAGGAGAGGAACCATGATAACTGTTGTGTGTTCTTTACTTTTTTTGCTTTACTCCTGTTACATTTTCCGTTGCACTAATTATCAGAAGTAAAACTATTTTTGCAAACACAATTCAACCCCCCCCCCTTCTTGTGTATTTTTCTCGCCTTCAATTGGCATCAGAGCAAGGTCTGTACGTAACACTTAACAATGGTACTTTCAAAGATCCAACGAGAAAAATATGGCTACTGAGGATACTAATGCTAGTACCTCAGAAAGTGGATTTACTTATGATTACAATAGCTTTGAGAGAAATCATTACTCTACTAAACCTCCTGTATTTAGTGGTGACTCCACTGAATTTGAATGGTGGAAAAGTAAGATGTATATGTATATCATTAGACTCGATGACGATCTATGGGATATACTTGAAGATGGTATTGAAATCACTGTTGATAATGTTAGTATGGTATCTGACAGGAAAACTCTGACTCCTTCTCAAAAGAAAATTTACAGAAAGCGTCATAGAGTCAGGGGTATTCCCATGGATGCTCTGTCACATGATGAGCATTTGAAAAATCATTGATAAGTCTTCTACAAAGACTGTCTTTGAATATCAATGCTCTACCTATAAAGGAAATCAACAAGTTAGAGAAGTAAAAGCTAACATGTTGGTACAGAAGTATGAGCTGTTCAAGATGAAGGATGATGAGGATATTGAAACCATGTTCTCCAGGTTTCAGACTCTTATATTAGGCCTTCAAATGCTGAATAAAAGTTATTCTACAGCATATCATGTGAAAAATATTTTGAGAAGTCCTCCTCACAAGTTTATACCTAAAGTAACAGCTATTCAGGAAGCTAAAGGCCTAAACACACTATCTCTTGAAAGTCTAATCAACAATCTTCAAAGTCATGAGATTGAACTAAATAGAGATGAGTATTCAAAGAAACTTAAATCTCTTGCTTTGAGATCTGCTTCTGAAGAGTCTAGTGAAAAGTCCAAAAGATCTTCTAAGAGTAGTAAACATGATGAAACTTCTAAAGAAGAGTCTCATGGAAGATCTGATGATGATGACATGGCTTGCTTCATCAGAGGAATTCAAAAAATGGCTAGAAGAAACAAGAGATTTCCATAAAGAAATAAGAGATCCAACTTCAAAGAAAAAGAAGAAGATATGATCTGCTTCAATTACAACAAGCTTGGTCACTGCAAATATGTCTGTCATGATCTTCAAAAAGATAGTCAGAAAAAAAGGAAGCTATCAGAAGGATAATTTCAAAAAAAAGTTCAAGAAAAACTTTATGGCAACATGGGAAGAGATGGATGATGAAGATTCAGAGAAGGAAGATGATGCCAATCTTGCACTAATGGCACACTCATCTGATGATGGATTATTATCTGAATCTGAAGATAGAGATGAGGTATATTTCTACTCTAACTTTATTTCATATGCTAATAATCTTATAAATTATTGCAAAGATCAAGCTAGGTATGTTAAAATTTTGAAAAGAGATAATTTCATTTTGAATGAAAATTAAAAGAAATTAGTACGTCTTAAAATGAATGCTCATCTCTGGGTAATCATGATCAAACTTTTCATAAATTTATTACATCTGGAATTGATCGAACTAAACTTGCATCTATAATTTATGGAGTTGGAAAATTGGATATAGAAGGTTTAGGATATGATGAAGAATGTTCTAGTTCTGATGTTTCATTAAAAGTTCTTCCAAATTCTTGCACATCCAACATTACTCAAACAATGTTGATTAACTATTTTATTCCTGATGCCAGTACTATGAAAGTTATGAATTTGACTGAACCTATTGATCATAATTTAAAAGGTATTGCAATATCAGAACCTGATAATTCTGAAATTATGATATCCTCAGTATCAAACACCTTTGGGTCAAGGGCTAAGACTAATTCTGTAACTAAGATTGAAAATAACCCCAACCAAAAAGCTTGGAGTGAAGTTAAATCTTCTTACTTGACAAAAGGACAAAATAGAAAAGAACATGTTAAAACTAACAAGAAATGACCCATATGTGTATGGGTACCTAAATCTCAAATTATCTCTGTTGTAAATATGCCTAAAGGAAAGGATGGAGAGCCAATCCTAGTACTTGGACAGTGGCTGCTCACGACATATGACCGTAGAAAGGCATATGTTCCAAACCCTGAATCTAAAAGAGGAAGGAAATATGGGTTTTGGAGGAGGCCAGAAAGGAAGAATAATTGGTAAAGGTACTGTTGGTAATTCACAAACTCTTATTAATAAGGTCTTACTGTTAGATGGCTTGAAACATAATCTATAAGTATAAGCCAGTTATGTGGCAATGGTTGTGAAGTTTTGTTTAATAAGAATTTTTACTATGTTGTTAGTGCTGATAAAATTGTTGAATTCTAAGGGAAAAGAAAGGGAAATGTTTATAAAATCAATCTTTCTGAATTGGCTAATTAGAAGGTCGTTTTCCTGATGACAGTGAGTGATGAGAAATGGATTTGCCACAAAAGGTTAGGTCATGCTAACTGGAGAATAATATCTAAACTTAGCAAGCAGAAACTTGTTAAAGGGCTTCTTGACATTGATTATCACTCATATGTTCTTTGTGAAGCATGCCAAGTTGGAAAGATTATGAAAAGCTCTTTTAAAAAAATAATAAAATTAAAACTATTTCTAGGTAATTAGGTTAAATTTAGAGTTATTTATTAATATCTAAAACCTTTTTTAAAATTGAAATTTTCATATATCATAAAATAAAAACCAAAAAAATGTCCCTTAACATCCAAAGTAAGGACTACCTACTCCATTATAGTAGGGATAGTCTTACTAAGGAAAGGATAAAGAATAAGAAAGACCTTAAAACATTAGGGTAGGCTACTCCTAGATGCTTGCTCACTTCAAAACTTTTTCACACTTAAACAAATTTCCAACAAAATTTTCAAACAAGTTTTTTTTTCACATCCATACACGGATTATTATTAAACTATTCTGAAATTTTTTGCTATTCACACACTACACTTTCAAAACAATTCAAAAGTGAGCTTAAGTACCTAAGAGCCCATGGATAACCATGGATGAAAAGGGTGCTAACACCTTCCCTTTTCATAACCTACCCCCCGGACCCAAAATATTCTCTAAGGTCTTTCCTGTTCTTTTATAACCTTTCCTTATGGATAAAATAAAAGTCGGTGGCGACTCTTGCTATCCGCAACATTGTTTAAAGTCAGTTCTCCCACCGTGTTACAGAACTGGCGACTCTGCTGGGGATCTATTTAAGAGGGGTACCCTTAGGAATTAAGATCACTTTAAATTGTTTTCCTTGTTTGCTTTATTATTATATTGTTGGGGTGCTCTTATGTGTGAAAGGTCCTAACCCGGATCTAGTGTACCTTAGGTAAATGGCAATAGACCAAGGAAACTGTACGACGTATATCGATACGGTTGATCTGGTGGCCATAGTTAGTGCGACTTCTTGGTTGGTGCTTATATTCCTTAAGTCAAGTTGAGGATAATATTGAGGCTGCCATATGTTGTCAATGCACTAACTGACTTTTAGAACCCTAGTTAACTCATCTTGGCCTTTAGAAAGTAGTGAGGTAACCGGCTTTGGTGCAGACTGAAGTTGGTTGACACTCGATACTACGCTCATTGAGATCTTAAACTTGGAGGGTTTTGGTTGGCAAGTAAGTTGCCTTCTGAACAACCACCCTTGTGAAGGATCAATGATATTGAGATCCCTTAGAACCTGGTTACTTTTGTAGGACAGGATGAACCATCTAACTTCAGGGGAGGGTACTTGCCTTTGAACCTCATGCAAGCCTTTAAACCTAGGGCTATGGTGTGACTTGTTTGTGTGTGCCACATGTTTGTGATTGAGCATGACATCATGACATCATCATGCATCATAAGCATATCATTTTTCCTAACCATTTCAAGGACCAAAGGATTTATCTTTGTTCTTTGTTGCAGGTCATGGCTTCTGCTCGTAGAAACACCATCAGGATCAACTTTGTAGGGATACCTGCTAAGCTCAAGGAGTTGGTTTCCCTAGTGCCTGATCATTCCCAGTTCAACAAGAGACATGGTCACTTATTGGATCTAGTTACTTCAGGGTTCAGTGAAGACATGATGAGTGTGCTGTTTCAGTTCTTTGACCCTAAGCACCATTGCTTTACATTTCCTGATTATCAGCTGGTTCCAACCATGGAGGAGTTCTCTAAACTTCTGGGTATACCTGTTCTTGATCAGAAGCCATTCACAGGCTTAGAGAAGGAGCTTAAACCAGAAGTTATTGCTGCAGCTCTACATCTGAAGAAGTCTGACATTGTTCTAGAGACGAGAAGTGGAGTTAAAGGTATTCTTGCCAAGGTATTAGTGGATAAAGCTCAAATGTTCTTGAAGGCTATGAGCTACGATGCTTTTGAGGAGATCTTAGCCTTATTGATTTATGGCTTAGTGTTGTTCCCCAATCCTGATCAGTTCATAGACGTTCATGCCATCAACATATTCCTGAGTCACAATCCAGTGCCTACATTGCTTGGAGACATCCTACATTCTCTTCACACCCGTACTACAAGGGCAAGAGGAACTTTGATGTGCTGCATACCTTTGCTCTCTAGGTGGTTTATTTCTCACCTTCCTCGCTCAGTAATGAAGAATGAGCAAGGGTTCAGATGGTCCAAGAGGATCATGTCACTTTCTCACTCAGACATCCATTGGTGCTCCAGATCTATGGAGAATGTCACCATCATTGACCGTTGTGGGGAGTTTCCTAATGTACCACTTCTAGGCATAAGAGGAGGCGTCACCTACAACCCATCTCTAGCTTTACGACAGTTTGGTTACGCCCGGAGCGATGGTCCACATGACATGTTGATTCAGGGCATTGTGTTTGACTACGACAACGATCTTCAGGGTTACCGTCGGAGATTCATCCGAGCTTGGGGAAAGGTAAACAGGATTGACAGCAAGACACTGGAGCCTAAGTACACTATTCCTATGGAGGCTTATCTCAGATGGGTACGATCTCGTGCTCAGACACTCATGATGCCATATCCTGCCGTCCTACCAGTTATCATGGAACCTGTTGCTGAAGGAGACACAGCTTATACCATCCTTCACCCAGACATGCCTACTGATATGGAAGACTTGCAGAGATCATGGATCCAACTGAAAGAGCAAAGGGATATTTTCGAGGCTCATTACAAAGCAAGCCAAGCAAGGATCCTAGAGCTAACAAAGCTACTTCATGAGGAACGAAACCTCAACTCATACCTCAACACAAAGAGGAAGCCTCCCACTGGGAAGAAAGAATCTAATGCTGTGTATGGTCAGCCTGATCGTAACAGAAGGCATCAGTCTGTTAGTGCAGTTCATATTTCAAATCCAACTCCTGCAACAACAGAGCAGCCTCAAGGCAACCGGCAGAGGGCTAGAAGACAGTTCACGAAGATCAACATGTCAATGGCTCAGGCATTGCAACACTTGTTGAAGGCTGAACTTATTACCCTGAGGGAGGCTCCTCAGAATCCCAATGTTACCTCTCCCAAGTACAATCCCAATGCACGATGTGCATATCATTCAAACTGTCCAGGACATGATACTAATAACTGTTGGGTCTTGAAGAACAAAATTCAGGATATGATTGATGCTGGAGAAATTGAGTTTGATCCACCAGGTACTCCAAATGTGACTACAGCTCCAATGCCAAATCACGAGAAGACTGTCAACGCCATTGATGAAGATATTGATGAAGATCTGCATGTCTATTCAGTTATGGAGTTGAGCACACCATTGTCTATTATCAAAAAGAGGTTAGTACAAGCTGGGATCTTTCCAGGTTGTCATGAAGATTGTCTATATTGTACCTATAAGCCGGATAGTTGCTTCATTTTGAGAGATGGGATTCAACATCTCATGGATAAATATACTATAGTGTTTGAAAGAAGACCAGCATCTGTAGAAAGTATGGTGGATCATCTGACTCAGGGTAAGAAGATTGAAGAGGTTGACATGGTTGACAAAGTACCACTAAGAATCACTTCAAAGGGTCCCATTAAAATCACTCATCAGGGCCCAATCAAGATTACTGCTGAAGGTCCTGTGAAAGTTGTTGCTGAAGCCAGAGTAGCTCCTCTGATCATTACCACTCCTGGTCCTATTCCTTATACGTCTGACAAAGCTGTGCCTTGGCACTATGGGTCTGATGTTTACATCCATGGTGTCAAGCAGGAGCCTTTACCTGATATGCCTGTTGACATTGATAATATTGCTGGATCTAGCAAGATCACTCGTAGTGGAAGAGTCTTCTCTCCTCTAGTTGCTTCTAAGAGTGCAGTTACTCCTGCTGTTACTTCCACCACTGATGCTCGGGGCAAGGGTCCTGTTATTGAGCCTGTATCTACTGATGTGCCAGCTGCTGATGACCTCTCTAAGCAGATGGAAGAAGTATTGAAAATCATTCGCAAGAGTGATTATGATATTGTTGATCAGCTGGGGGCATACTCCCTCAAAGATTTCTATGCTCTCCCTGTTATTATGTTCTGAGGCTCATGCCAAGTCATTGATCAAGTTTCTAAAGATGGCTCATGTACCCAGTGCAATTTCTGTGGACCAGTTTGAGAATTGTGTTGCTCACCTGACCTATGACAACGGGTTAGGATTTTCTGATGCTGACTTGACCCCTGCCAAGAGGGATCATAACAGGGCCTTGCATATTTCAATTGAATGCAGGGGCACTACCCTGTCTCATGTGCTGATAGACAATGGTTCCTCTCTGAATGTGTTGCCTAAGGAAGTCCTGAACAAGCTGAGTCCTGAAGATACGGTATTGAAGCCCAGTAATATTGTGGTAAAGGCTTTTGATGGTTCTAGAAGAGTAGTACATGGGGAAATTGATCTTCCAATCAAGGTTGGCTCTCAGGTGTTTACTGCTACATTCTATGTGATGGATATTCGTCCTTCGTACTCATGTCTGCTTGGTCGTCCCTGGATCCAGGGGGCAGGTGCTGTGACCTCCACATTACATCAAAAGTTGAGATATCCGGTGAATGGAAAAGTTGTTACTGTCTTTGGAGAGGAAGAATACTTTGTCAGCTATGTAAACACTTCCAAGTATCTGGAAGTAGAAGGTGAATACATTGAAACTCCATGTCAGTCATTTGAAGTGGTTCCCTGGGCTGTTAAGGATTGTGTGACTCCTCCTGCTGTGAAGAAGGTTCCTGTGGTCATCAGAAACCCTCCAACAACGGCAATGGCCTCCCTCAATGACGCAAAAGCTATGGTGGAAGAAGATGAAGGCTGTTCATCGTGCTCGTGCTGTTCGTATCACCAATCAAGGGGTTATCAATGCTGTGGGAGACCAAGATGAAGACTACAACTTGGAGGCATGGATTTTTCCTACTGTGGGTGCTGGACTCAATAATTAGGAAGCTGAAGATGTTGTCCCTATCTCCTTTAGTCAGGAGTAAATACTATTACTGGGTTATGTTTTTAAATTTAAACTTTCAAGCCATGTGCCTTACCCGGGGCACAATGGTGTGCTTGTTACGGGTTGTCATTTCATTTGCATACTTCATTCCATAAAATCAATGGACGTTTCGTTTTCGTAAATATTGTGTTCCTTGTCTTTCTTTTTCTTTTATTTTTGCTTTATCAGCTATGTGTTCTTACACACACCCACGTCACTAAAATGCCGATCCTCATCCACTCTGGATCCAGTTGATAACAGTTCTACTATTGCCAATTACAATTTCGAGAATCCGATCTATCAAACTGAAGACGGAGACGAGGACGATCGTGAAATACCTGTAGAGCTTGCTAGGTTGTTACAACAAGAAGAGAAAGCTATACAGCCACATGAAGAGCCAGTCGAAGTTGTGAATCTGGGAACTGAAGAAAACAGAAAAGAGGTCAAGATAGGGGCAACATATCAGCATGCTATGGTGGCTTTGTTTCATGATATGGTTCATCATGAGATAGAGGTATATGTGGATGATATGATAGCCAGGTCTCGGAATGAAGAACAACATTTTGATCATCTGCACAAGTTGTTTGAGAGGTTGAAGAAATACAGGTTGAGATTAAATCCAAACAAGTGTACTTTTGGAGTTAGATCTGGAAAGCTCCTGGGTTTCATTGTCAGTGGAAAAGGTATTGAAGTGGATCCTGCAAAAGTGAAAGCTATACGAGAGATGCCAGCTCCCCGTACTGAGAAGGAGGTTAGAGGTTTCTTGGGACGATTGAACTACATTGCAAGATTTATTTCCCAGTTAACTACCATCTGTGAGCCAATCTTCAAGTTGTTGAAGAAAGATCAGGAGATGGAATGGAATGATGAGTGCCAGACTGCCTTTGATGAAATCAAAAGATATCTGCTAGAGCCACCAATTTTAATGCCACCAGTTGATGGAAGACCCTTGATTATGTATTTAACAGTATTAGACAACTCAATGGGGTGTGTATTGGGGCAACATGACGAGTCTGGTCGAAAAGAGCAGGCAATATACTACCTTAGCAAAAGTTTACCGACTGTGAAACAAGATACTCACTGCTCGAGAAAACTTGCTGCGCTTTGGCATGGGCTGCTCGCCGACTAAGACAGTATATGTTGACCCATACTACCTTGTTGATTTCGAAGATGGATCCAATCAAGTACATATTTGAGAAACCTGCTCTCTCCGGAAGAATTGCAAGATGGCAAATGATCTTGACGGAATATGATATATAGTATACTACTCAGAAGGCCATTAAGGGGAGTGTTGTTGCTGATCATTTGGCTCATCAAGCAGTAGATGATTACCAGTCAATGAATTTTGAGTTCCCTGATGAAGACATTATGTCTGTTACCAAAGAACCTGGACAATATGACGGACCTGAACAAGGATCCCGATGGACTATGGTTTTTGATGGTGCCTCCAATGCACATGGTAATGGTGTTGGCGTTGTGATTAGTTCCCCTGAAAGGATTATCACTGACAATGGCTCTAATCTGAACAACACTATGATTACTGATCTCTGTACGCAGTTCAAGATTAAGCATCACAACTCTTCTCCGTATCGTCCAAAGATGAATGGGGCAGTTGAAGCTGCTAATAAGAACATTAAGAAGATTGTACAGAAGATGACTGTTACTTACAAGGATTGGCACGAGATGTTACCATTTGCTCTGCATGGTTATCGTACTACAATACGTACTTCAACAGGGGCAACCCCATTCTCCTTAGTCTATGGTATGGAAGCAGTTCTGCCTGTTGAAGTTCAGATCCCCTCCTTGAGAATTATGAAGGATGCAGGCTTGGATGAAGATGAGTGGATTCAGACTCGACTTGACCAGATAAATTTGACTGATGAGAAAAGGTTAGCAGCAGTTTGTCATGGCCAGATGTACCAGAAACGGATGATTAAAGCTTTTGACAAGAAAGTTAAGCCAAAGGTATATCAGGCTGGTGACTTGGTAATCAAACGTATCATATTACCACAGGGTGATCCTAGGGGCAAGTGGACTCCAACATATGAGGGACCATTTGTAGTCAAGACAGTGTTCTCAGGAGGTGCCATGATACTGACTACAATGGATGGTGAAGACTTCCCACAACCTGTAAACGCAGACATAGTTAAAAGATACTACGCACAAAAAGAGACCCGCTAGGTTGACAGGCCTAGGCAAAAATAAGGGCATCCCGGCAAACCAAAAGGGTTTGGGCAAAAATTAGGGATATATATATAAAAAGATGTACACCCGGCAAGTCGAAAACCTGAAAAGGCGGCTTGGGCAAAAAAGGGTATCCCGGTGGATTGAAAACCTGAAAGGGCAATCCAGGCAAAAGTTAGGGATTAAAGCGTATGACTATGTCTCGTTTGGATCACTCATGAAACTGCAACCAGTTGTACTACTTACTCAAGCTCAAACAGATAAAGCTCAATCCAATCGTTTCCGTCTCAACAGCAAGAAGATGAGATACTTGAGTGGCAATAGTAGAATTGAAACTCAATAGGATTATTTCCCACATAGCTGATTCTTTTTGTAAAACTTCATGACAAAATTCTCTTACTAGGGTTTATGTCTCCTTGTACAAACTTACCCGTGTATGGGTCACTTTTGATATAAATAAATTCCATCTTTTGAATCCAGATTTACTTTTACCCTATTTACATAAGCGAAACGTCCATTGGTTGTGTTTGAATGTATGTATGCCTTTGAATATGATTGATGTTTACCAGAAATGCATGTATGCTTTTAATATGATTGATGTTTACCAGAAATGCATGAAAATGCAGTAATAGTATTTACTAAGGACGAACGAGGGAAGGATTTCAACGAAGCTTCGCCGGTTCATCTTTACAAGACAGTTACAAACCATCAGTAGGTCTAATCCATTTTCACAAAGTCTAATCTCCCCTGGAATTTATATCCATCTCTTTTATCCTCATACGGATATACGGGAAATTACTTTCCAATAAGGGCACGATGAACGAAGACGGGATGTTATACTTATCCTACTATCAAACGAAAACGAAGGTTATCTATACCCTACTATCCCCAACAACGGGAGGTTATCTATACCTTGTTATCCCCAACAACGGGAGGTTATCTATACCTTGTTATCCCCAGCAGACGGAGGGTTATATATTCTTCAACAACGAATCGAGATTTATTGTCTTTGGCCAGCAGTTGTTATACAAGGATATCCAGACACTTCCAGCAGTGTCATATCATACATACATCATTTACATCATACCATAACATATATGTCTATAGTACATTACCTAAGTGCATCATGTCATACATGCATACATAAAGCATAAACTAATGTTGTTATACAGAGTGCTACCTTGTTTTCAGGTTAATTATCCAACAAACAAGCTTATGATCTTTGGGACTGCTTTATTGTAACCTCAGGGTTACTTTATCCTCCTGATGAGCTTCTTATTACTTTGGGACTGTTTTATTGTAACCTCAGGGTTATTTTATCCTCCTAATAGCCTCTCATGACTTCAAGACTGCTTTAGAGCTACTGATTGCTCTATCCTCCTGAAATCATCCTATTACTTCAAGACTGCTTTAGAGCTATTCATTGCTCTATCCTCATGAGGTCATATTACTACTTCAAGACTGCTTTAGAGCTATTGATTGCTCTATCCTCCTGAAGCCATCTAATTATTTCAAGACTGCTTTAGAGTTATCCATTGCTCTATCCTCCTGAAATTACATTATTATTTCAAGACTGCTTTAGAGCTATTGATTGCTCTATCCTCCTGAAGCCATCTAATTATTTCAAGACTGCTTTAGAGCTACTGATTGCTCTATCCTCCTGAAATCATCTTATTATTTCAAGACTGCTTTAGAGCTACTGATTGCTCTATCCTCCTGAAATCATCTTACTACTTCAAGACTGCTTTAGAGCTATTCATTGCTCTATCCTCCTGAAGCCATCTAATTATTTCAAGACTGCTTTAGAGTTATCCATTGCTCTATCCTCCTGAAATTACATTATTATTTCAAGACTGCTTTAGAGTTATCCATTGCTCTATCCTCCTGAAATCATTACTTCAAGACTGCTTTAGAGCTATTGATTGCTCTATCCTCCTGAAGACATATCACATTATTATTTCAAGACTGCTTTAGAGCTACTGATTGCTCTATCCTCCTGAAATCATCCTACTACTTCAAGACTGCTTTAGAGCTACTGATTGCTCTATCCTCCTGAAATCATCTTATTATTTCAAGACTGCTTTAGAGCTACTGATTGCTCTATCCTCCTGAAATCATCTTACTACTTCAAGACTGCTTTAGAGCTATTCATTGCTCTATCCTCCTGAAGCCATCTAATTATTTCAAGACTGCTTTAGAGTTATCCATTGCTCTATCCTCCTGAAATTACATTATTATTTCAAGACTGCTTTAGAGTTATCCATTGCTCTATCCTCCTGAAATCATTACTTCAAGACTGCTTTAGAGCTATTGATTGCTCTATCCTCCTGAAGACATATCACATTATTATTTCAAGACTGCTTTAGAGCTATTCATTGCTCTATCCTCCTGAAGCCATTATTATTTCAAGACTGCTTTAGAGCTACTGATTGCTCTATCCTCCTGAAATCATCCTACTACTTCAAGACTGCTTTAGAGCTATTCATTGCTCTATCCTCCTGAAGCCATCTAATTATTTCAAGACTGCTTTAGAGCTATCCATTGCTCTATCCTCCTGAAATCATTACTTCAAGACTGCTTTAGAGCTATTGATTGCTCTATCCTCCTGAAGACATATCACATTATTATTTCAAGACTGCTTTAGAGCTACTGATTGCTCTATCCTCCTGAAATCATCTTACTACTTCAAGACTGCTTTAGAGCTATTCATTGCTCTATCCTCCTGAAGCCATCCTATTACTTCAAGACTGCGTTAGAGCTACTGATTGCTCTATCCTCCTGAAATCATCCTACTACTTCAAGACTGCTTTAGAGCTATTCATTGCTCTATCCTCCTGAAGCCATCTAATTATTTCAAGACTGCTTTAGAGCTATTCATTGCTCTATCCTCCTGAAGCCATCTAATTATTTCAAGACTGCTTTAGAGTTATCCATTGCTCTATCCTCCTGAAATTACATTATTATTTCAAGACTGCTTTAGAGCTATCCATTGCTCTATCCTCCTAAAATCATCACTTCAAGACTGCTTTAGAGCTATTGATTGCTCTATCCTCCTGAAATTACATTATTATTTCAAGACTGCTTTAGAGCTATCCATTGCTCTATCCTCCTGAAATCATCACTTCAAGACTGCTTTAGAGCTATTGATTGCTCTATCCTCCTGAAGACATATCACATTATTATTTCAAGACTGCTTTAGAGCTGTTGATTGCTCTATCCTCCTGAAGCCATTCTATTACTTCAAGACTGCTTTAGAGCTATTGATTGCTCTATCCTCCTGAAGCCATTATTACTTCAAGACTGCTTTAGAGCTATTGATTGCTCTATCCTCCTGAGGTCAGATTTATCACTTCAAGACTGCTTTAGGGTTATCATTATTGATTGCTCTATCCTCATGGAGACATGCTGTTACATCAGTATTACTCCAGACTCCTGACAGTTCTCATTATACTACTGAAGAACTTTCCCCTAGTGGCATCTTTAAGCCCACTCAATCATGTTCAACCAACCATCAATATCACTCCATGCACTGGTGAGTGCAAATTTTTGGGCTTTTGTGTTCAATCCCCTTCAACCTTCCAGGTTACGACTGGCAAATATACCAATCTAACCCCTCAGGTTTCAGAAAATTGAACAGGGGCAGCTGTTGCACCCCAAAATTTGCCCTCACAATACAAGACTTTGTGTTCCATGAAGATTCACAAGGTTCACAAAGTTCACAATTGGTCAGAAGAGTTGACAATTCCCTCAGACAATGCACCTCCTAAGCAGTGCATCCAAAACTAGGGTTTTGACTTTAATCAGGCTAAATGGACTTCCAAGACTTCAGATTTGGTCCTAGGGGTATTTTGGTCATTTTTACGTGGATCCCACTAATTCTTTGAAGACGGGCTGTTACAGCAGGCACCTAGAGTTCTAAAGAACAACTTGTGGTATGTGTTCCTAAAGAATAATGTATAGAGGATGATGTTTTAGAATCTATTACTATATCAGAAGAAATACTAGAACCTGCAGAAACTAAAGGTACTCCAACTGGTCCTACTGTTACTAATTCAATGATTTCTTAGAATGGCACTGAAGCCTCGGTTCAACTAAAGATACCATTTAAATATAAAGTGTTTCATCCAGAAGGGCAAATCATTAGTAATAAAGATGAGCCATTGAGGACCAGATTTGCCTTCAGAAATTATCATTCAATGCTTGGACTTATTTCATTGATTGAGCCTACTTCTATTGATGATGCCTTAATAGATAATGGTTGGACCATGGCTCTACAAGATGAACTATATAAGTTTCAAACAAATGATGTACGGAATCTTGTTCCAAAACCACAAAATAAAAACACCATTGGGACTAAGTGGGTCTTCAGAAACAAGCTTAACGAACTTGGAAAAGTCGTTAGGAGCAAAGCTAGACTTGTAGCTCAAGACTACAGTCAGCAAGAAGGAATTGACTTCTTTGAAACCTTTTCTCCTGTGGCAAGGTTAGAAGCTACAAGACTCCTTCTCTCCTATACCATCAACTATGACATTATACTCTATCAGATGGATATGAAAAATGTTTTTCTGAACATAGTTATTACTGAAGAAGTGTATGTCAAGCAACCTCTAGGATTTATAGATCCAAACCATTGAGACTTTGTCTACAAGCTTAAGAAATCGCTTTATAGTCTCAAACATGCTCCAAGAGCTTGGTATGAGAGATTGAGTAATTTCCTGCTTGAAAATGGTTTTTCTAAAGGCAAGTTTGACACTACACTATTTAGGAAAACTCTAAAAGAAGAAATCTTGATTGTTCAAATTTATGTTGATGACATGATTTTTGGTTCCACTAATGCGTCTCTTTGTCAAGAATTTTCCAAAATTATACAGGCTGAATTTGAGATGAACATGATGAGTGAAGTAAAATGATTTCTAAGAATTCAAATTAATCAGAAGTCTGAAGGTATTTATATTCATCAGTCTAAGTACACAAAAGAGCTCTTGAAAAAGTTCAATCTTGATGAATACAAAGTCATCTCAACTCCTATTCATCTAACTTGCAATCTAAATGATGAAAAATGCAGTGCTAAGGTGGATCCAACTAAATATTGAGGTATGATAGATTCTTTACTCTATCTCACTACTTCAAGACCTGATATTCGATTTAGTGTGTGTTTGTGTGTAAGATTCCAATTAGATCCTATAGAGCTTCACTTAATAGCTGTTAAGAGGATCTTCAGGTATCTGAAAGGAAGAATGAATCTTGGACTTCTTTATAAGAAATATTCATATTATAAGCTGGTTAGATTTTGTGACACTAACTATGTTGGAGATAAAATTGAAAGGAAGTACACTAGTGGAACATGTCAATTCATAGGTGAAAACCTTATCTCTTTGGGTAGTAAAAGACAAGAAACTATTGTTTTGTCTACAGTAGAAGCATAATACATTTCAGCTGCTAATTGTTGCACTCAACTGATTTAGATGAAATATCAACTTGAAGACTATCAGATTTTTGGAAACAATATTCCTATCGTTTATGATAACACTGCTACTATTTGTCTAACGAAAAATCCAATTCAACATTCTAGAACCAAGCATATTGAGATTAAATATCATTTTATAAGAGACTATGTTCAGAAGGATGTTATAGATATTCAATTTATTGATTCTGAACATCAATGGGTTGATATATTTACAAATTCCTTAGCCATTGCTCAATTTGATTATATTAAGAAAAAAACTGAACATGGTTTTTGTCGCTGAATAAATGCTTGTCTTATGAATGGAGTATTGAAGGAATCTTTGGATTCTGATGGTTTTCAATTGGAATGTTTCTTTCTGATATGTCTCTAAGTATGGTCTATAAAGCTTGAATAGGGGATATAAAATTTATTTCTTCCTTAATTGTTTTACTTAAAGCAGAAAGTAACTTGCTTAATTCCTTGCTATTTGCTTCGAATTAATAATTGGAATATTTTTTAGTTCTGATAAAATAAGGATCCTTGTCTTACACTCTAATACTTAAAAGCTTTTTAAAATACAGCTTTGGTAGACAATTGCCTCTGAAAATCTCAAGACTGAAGAGACATGACTATCACTCTTATTTCAAAATCTTCTCTGAAATTTGGTTCATTAAAAGAAGTGTACTGACAAAGATTATGAATTGTTTTTATTCAGACTCATAATTGTCCAAACATTTAATACATACTAGCTTATAAATTAACATTACATGTATTATGTAGCTATCTGTATATTCCTCCGATTTTATGAGTTATCTTTTATATAAGATAATTTTGTGAGATCACTATTCTTCAATCTTGTATTTCTTCTTAAAAATGTCTTCAAAAACCATTAAATGAGAGATCCATGATCTAAATGTTCTAAAACAATATACAACTGACTTCAACGAATTGACGATGAATAATATTTTACAGATAGTTTCAGATATTCATTTTCAGAAGTGGGATGAATATTTTGCAATGCTTTATGGACCTATTTATCCAGATCTTATGAAAGATTTCTGGGTAAACGCTCATGTTCATTAGAATGAGCTAGATGATTGTCAAATTTTATCTCTTGTCTATGGCTTCCATGTGTTAATCAACTCTAAAATCATCTCTCAAGCAACAAAATATGAGGAAGATAGAGTTACTCTTGAGATCTACAAACATAACAACAGATTCACAAATCATATGTGTATCATCTATGAAAGTAAAGGACCTGCTGAAAGTTCTTCTACTCTTACTCCTATGGAAAAAGTATGCTACCAAATTATGAGAACCAATCCAAGGCCTAGAGAAAAGGGGACAGGATGACTTTCTTCTGAAAACACTTCATTATGTTATTAGTCTCTAGAATTAAGATCAATATGCCTCTATCTATGTTCAATTATCTGAAAGAAGAGATACTTACATCTCGTGAGGAATTATCCTTTCTCATTCCTTTTGGTAGGGTTCTTTCTATGATTCTTGTTCAATAGGGTGTTGTTACTCATGAACAACAAGCAAGGTTAATTGATAAACTTGTTCATGACTAGTGTTCAACTATGAATTGTTTTGAAACCATTATTAATCGCTGAAGTTCTTTCTTTTTTCTGCCTTTTTTATTGATGTCAAAGGGGGAGAATGAATTAAGTATTCTTCCTGATTAATTTTGGATCCGAATGAGGTTGGTCATCCTATTTAAGGGGAGATTATAAAACCTCACCCTTGGAGTGATTCGTTATTCTATATAGGGGGATCTTACAAATCTCACCTCTTAGATTTCACAGGTAGGACTCAGGGGGAGCTTACAAACCTCACCTCTATTACTGTTTGACACAGGGGGAGCTTACAAACCTCAAACTCTGAAAGTTGTTGAGTAACTAATCTACTACTAATTATTTTTAAAATACTTACAGTTGTCATCATCAAAAATGGGGAGATTGTTGAGACAAGTTTGGTTTATACCATGTATCCTCCAAGGTTTTGATAATGACAAAGTATTTAAAAAACAATTAGGATTTCTAACTAGCTAGTTTGTGTGAGCGAAATTATATTTAGTTGATGAAACTGGTTCTGACAGAGAAGTAACTTTCGTTCGATTCTTGTCATACACCCGTGAGAGAGTCTGATCAGAAAGCAGCTGCCAGTACACTCTAAAATCAGAAGCGTGTTATGGCTGTCTCTGAGACTGAGTAGTGTTAACTCAGTTCTGCTAACACAGGACTCGAGATATATTGACATTATCTTCAACATATATTGTTGTACTTGAATCATAGATATATCCTCTAGATAAAGGCCTTGTTTTGTGGATATTTCCTTGACTAGAAGTTTCAACACCTGCTTTATTGGAAAAGAAGATGTACTAGAAGATTTGATTTGATTATAGTCGTTGTGGATGCTCCAACGACTATATTTCTTCAGCTATATAAAGAGCAGAAAAATTGAAGATCAACTTAAGAAATAACGCTACAACTACAAATGAGAAATACACACACTGCATATCAGAAGAAAAATCTGTTAAGAGTTCTTATTCTTGTATAGCTTAAGAATCCTTTGTTAAAGTGTGTTGTATTATATTTAAACACCTCTGATTGTTAATTAAGTGTTGTTTTAAGTTATTTCTTCTCTAAACAATTAGTTTAGATAAAAGTTTCTTGTTATAGGCTTGAGCAGGAAAATCTTAGACAGTATGTCTGAGAAAGGAAGTCTTGGATTGAGGATATGAGCAAGGGAAGTCTTAGGCAGTGTGTCTAAGTAGGAAAGTCTTGAACCAGGTGGTTTAAGAAAGGGAAGTCTTAGGATTTGAGGATCTAAGCAGGAAGCCTTGATCATGTGTTGATTAAGCAGGAAAGTCTTAGATAGGAGGTCTGAGCAAGAAAAGCCTTATACAAGTGTGTATAAGAAAGTGTAATTAGGTTGATTATAGTGGAAAATCTCTTGTGAGGCAAGGGGACTGAAGTACTCTCAGTTAGGAGAGGAACTAGGATAATTGTTGTGCGTTCTTTTTTGAGTTGGCTTTACTTCTGTTACATTTTTCGGTGCACTAATTATTAGATTCTGAACTCAGTTTTAGAATCTGAACTCTGGTTCAGAAGTAAAACTAATTTTGAAAACAAAATTCAACCCCTCATTCTTGTGTATTTTTCTTGCCTTCAGATTAGGTCTTGTTCCTCTAACATGTGAGTTCCTGAATCTTTATGAAATTTATGCATTCAAGTATGCTTCTATTTGCGGGATGGGTAAGTGGGGACAAAGGAGAGTGGGAGTGGAATTTGAGAATTTCTGTGCAGGATCTTTTTGGAGAATTAGTAGCTGAATTTAGAGCCTTGATGGAATCGCTTCTTCATGCCAGGCCTGTATTAGGTATTTTGGACAGGTTTGCTTGGATATGAGGTTGTCTTGACGGTTTCTCTATGAAGTCTTGCTACAAAGAATTGTCAATACAAGACGGGTTACTTGGTATTGAGATTATTCCCAAGACTGTGTTGGAAGTTTTGTGGAAAACCAAGGTTCCTTTGAAAGTTAGAACCTTTGGTTGGAGAATGGTGTTGGATAGACTTCCAACAAGATCAAATATGGCGGCCCGGGGAATAATCTCTTGTTCACACGACATAGTTTGTGTTTTATGCTTCAATGCTATTGAGGATAATGATCATATTTTTTATATGTGCCCTCACATTCATCTAGTGTGGATGAAGATGTCACTTTAGATGGGAATAGCTTGGAATGATGTTGATAATGTTTGCGATTGTTTGTTAGAATGGTTCGTGAAATTGGTGAGAAGAACTTCCAAGGCCACTACATATTATATTTGGATTTCGGCTTGCTGGACTATTTGGTGGATTCAAAATCAAGTGTTATTCAACGAGATGATTGGAAATCAAGACGATATTGCACTTAG
Source organism: Lathyrus sativus (assembly GCA_963859935.3). Lineage (NCBI taxonomy): Eukaryota > Viridiplantae > Streptophyta > Magnoliopsida > Fabales > Fabaceae > Lathyrus > Lathyrus sativus. The sequence goes on along the minus strand of OZ012738.1, from coordinate 68,786,064 downwards.
GGTGATCCATTACTCTTTATGGTGGTTAGAGTTTCAAAACCAATCTAAAGCTAAATCTAGTTATTATGATTGGTTTAAATCTTCTTTAGATTTTTTGTGATAGGAGATTTTAGATTGCTTTAGGCATGTTGGTGTTTTGGATTTTGTCCATTGTAAATGGATTTGTGTAATTCTAGTATACCGTTTTTGAATATAATGAATACATTGTTGTCTATCAAAAAAAATATTGGTTAGTTTCTTATTATTATTATTATTATTATTATTATTATTATTATTATTATTATTATTATTATTATTATTATTATTATTATTATTATTATTATTATTATTATTATTATTATTATTATTATTATTATTATTATTATTATTATTTGCATAGGTTACTTTGTGTTTAAATGTTACATGAAGCTAATTAATTTAAGGGTCATGCTAACCAGTGCCCCAAGAGCATTTTTTAAGGATTCCAAATAAAGAAAATATTCTTTAAATAAACTAATTATTTATATTTTTAATGCATTGAATATAAGTATTTACAATAAAACATATTTTTTATTCTTTAAAAAATACAACTATTTTAATATCAATGCATTGAATACAACTATTTTCAAATAAAAACATACCTTTTTAAACTCTTAACGAGTGTCTCTGAGGCACTCGTTAGCATTTTCTATAATTTAATGTGTAGATAATGGAGAAATAATATCTTCAATACTTAATTGTGTGTTCTATAGTCATTGAGCGCTATCATAGGAACGGTATCATAATAAAGGATGTTGTGTTGATAGATAGTCGAACCCTTGATTAGGGGATTTGTGGAACAACGTCGAGATAACTGACATAAAGATTGTATTATTATATCTTGTCTACTATGTCAGTTATTTGTCATTTGTCAATTTGAATTTGATATTTTCAAAGAAAAATCATTAAAAGATAAATAAAATTGATCTTATGAAAATAAGTTTTTTGATCTTTAGAGAATAAGCTATGGGAGAATAACAACTCAATCTTCTAAAAATGATCAAGAAGTGATGATACAATACCAAGTTGATATATTATGGTAGCATATCCTCTAAATATCAAAGTCATTATCCTCTAAAATTTTCTCACAAGGAATCATTTTCAAACAATCACTAGTTAAAGATTCTTGCATTCGTACATATTAAAATAATTTTGTACCGCATAATTAAATTAAAATGCACTTTAAAAATAATATTTATGCATATTTTTTATTTAAATATAACTGGTTGTGTCCGTGTCATTTTATGAAGTATTTCAATTATATTTTCAACATTACATACAAGTGAAAATGAGTGATAGCCAACACCTATCAAATAACAACGGGTTATTTTGACATTGAGAATGAATCGACGATTATTCAATCATATTATAGTGAAAAGATTAGAATACATAATAATAATAATAAAAATTTCAGATCTTTTGAGAACAATATTTATGCATGATTTCTTGCACGAATCAAACTGGTTGTCTCTTGTGCCACTTCACGAAATCTTTCTTAATAACAATTAAAACCTCAAGTTTTATGTGATACTTATGTCCCTAAAAATGATCTACAAACATAAAAACTAAGTGATCAATATACAAAAAATATGTATTGTATTGATAGTGACCCGTGAAATGTATCATTTTATTACTGTATTTATGTTTTAATTCCTCGTCTATATTATCCATAATTATGGAAGAATTTACAAAAAGAATTTTGCTATATTTCATGGAGATTTCTATGACAGTTATAAAAATATGCAATTAAATACAATTAAAACATGTCATTTGTATCCATTAGAAATAGATTTTTTTTTCATAAATATGGCTCACTCTATTAGAGTTTATTAGAGTTTGGCCTAACACAATTCTACAAAATCGGTTGATAAGGTGAGGGGTGTCACTCTATATAAACTATTTCAATGCTTTATCTCCAACCAATGTGGGACTTTAGGATATTCATAACACACCCCTTCACATTCAATGCTCTTTTTGGGTTTGGTGTGTGGATTTAAACGGTGGGCTGCCCAAGGTCCGAATGATAGGCTCTGATACCATATTAGAGTTTGACCTAACACAACCCTATAAAATTGATTGGTAAGGTGAGAGGTGTCACTCTATATAAACTATTTTAATACTCTATCTCCAACCAATGTTAGACTTTAGGATCTTCCTAACGATCTTCCAGCAAAATAGATCCTATAAATTATTAAGCTTGTTCACAGTATTAATTAATTATTAAACTGACTCTTAGTATTCATTATTTGTTAAACTACAATAACTTGTACATAATGAAAAAAAGAATTTCTAGACAACACCTTTTTCTTTAAAAAGTTGTCAAAACCAACTACATGCCTAGTAAAATAATGCATATTTGAAAAAAAAAAAGAATCAACCTTTCTATCTAAAATGATGTAAAAATTAGCAGAAAAAATCTATTTATAATCATATCTTCTTACCTTTGGATGATCGTGGAGACTGTTTTTTGAGACCTGAGAAAATTAGAAAAAATAAATAAAACTATTACTTTCATTAATCTATTATACTTTATTTATTTTCATCTAAAAATTTATTGCAAGTCAAAAAAAGAATGTTTTTTTTATTTAAAAATAAGCATAAATTTAAATGTATTTATTGAATAGTATCTTTCATATTTTTATTTTTGATATGTTTTGGTGAATATTTAGTATCAACTTCATTTTTTACTTTTTTTTGTTGGATCTGAAAAAAAATTGTAAACCAAAAGAAGTTTTATAAATCTAAAATAGACAATAAATTTTAAAGCTATTTTTTTAATAATTTTTAATAAATATAAAATATGTAATTACCTATTATTTGATTTCTTATTATTGCATGTTCATCTTCTTTCTTTTAATTTCATTCATTCTTACTTGTAAGTCAAGTAGTATTAGAGTTTAGTTAAAAATAAAATTTGATGAATATGATATGAAGTATAACAAATTTAACAAAAAGGAGGAACGAAAAATATGTTTGATTTCAATTTATGTTGCTCATCAATAGTAAAAGAAGAGAAAGAGTGATGAAAAAAATATATAAGACAATCGCTGCAACGATTCAATCAAGTTCTCCAAAGGAAAGGTTTCATTTCATCAAGTTCTCCAAAGGAAAGGTTTTAAAGACTCGCAATTCAAACTCTTTTTCATTTTCAATTGGCATATAAGTTATGGTCTCTTATTTATGGATTTTAAATTATTAGAGTAAAAGATCATTTTGAGAAAACATGTATATAGATTTGATAGCAATAACAACTTTGAAGATAATATTAATTGGTATTAATATATGCCTCCATTGTTTGATGTAGATCTTGAGAATATGGTAAAAGATGAGTACATAACTAATGTGAATGCAATTGGTGTTGCATTGACAAGAAAAGAAATGAGATCTAAGAAAATAAATATTTTGCCTCAAATATATAAGCTACCTCATGAATGTTTGAAAGTACATGATAAAATTCCCAACATAGGAAATTGTCTTTATATCAACTATGAAGGTAACAAACAAATAAAAGAATCAAGAACCAATTTTCTATTTAGTCAGTATGAGTTATTTTAATTGGAATAAGATGAAGACATATAATTCACATTTTCAAGAATCTAATGTTAGATTTATCTAACTTATATGGGCTACAATCAATTGTGGTTTAATTTGTGAAAAACGGGTTAATCGTGGTTCTGATGGAGGTGCATATATAAGTCCTTTTATTAACTAAGTGATCATTTTTTAACTAATGATTGAGTATCTGATACCTGATTGGTGTGAGTAAAAGTGTGGGGTTTAACCTTGAGCCCATAATGAGTATGGACTAGGGTTATATGTATTATATGGCTAGGTCCCCTCTGTAATCACAATAAGAATCAGAAACATAACTGACGACTCCACAACTTGCCCCATTGAGAGTTGTGAATGGGAGTGTAAGATACAGAGGAAGATCCGGTCATTCATCGTTTTAGAATTCTGAATCATGACTTCAACAAGTAAGTATTGATGTTCTAATCTCATATAATTGATCCATGAATATTTCCGTCTACATTTGGTATCAGAGCTGGTCATATGAATTGCTTGTGTGCGAGGAAAATACTTAGGAATTTTAATTCTACAAGAATATAATATTTGAATGGTATTTTCATTGATATAGTATAGCGTTTGCATGTTCAATGATACATGTAATTTAGGATTCCTAACTTAATGTGCCTTATCATACTATTGTAAAATCAATACCCTTTGTTGTTGTTTTTCTCTATATGTCAGTAGTGCCAGTAATTTTGTTTATCTGGTGTTTCTTTTGTAAGTTAATAGAACAATTCTGATATTTGTGCTTAATTTGTTTTCCTTTTCCAAGTTAATAGCCAGTTCTGAATTCTTTTGTTCAATTTTTTTACGCCAATACATTATAATATAAAACTATATATTATTACTAATTGGATTATATATAAAACTATATATTGAATTATATATAATTAACCAAATTAATTATTTTCAAGACAATATGTACTGTATATTTCTAAATTTTTATTGTATTGTCTTGGACATTTTATTAAATAAATATTAGTTTATATATAAATTTGTGATACATATCTTTTTTTCGAATATTTAGAAATATTATATTATATCCTTATAATATTGAGATTGATATTGTTGAAGACAAAATTTATTGAGAATGTTATACGGTTTAAAAATCAATTATTAGTTCATGATTTATTTTGGCAAGAGAAATTCTATAAATTATTGTGTGAGATTACCACCAAAGTGAGATCGCTCGTTTTAATTTATAAAAGTCTCTTTGTAGTTTGATGAATGATTTTAAGTCATTACTGTGATTGTCTTCCCAATGGTGGACAATTGTATGTAGAGATTATGGTTGATTAAAGATATAACTATTGGAGATGCTTTGGTCTAATGGATTTATTTACCCAAAGGAAATAAATTTCTAAACTCAATGTATGCTCACTGAGTAGCTTATTCTTGAAATTTATAGATGAAGTTATTGGTGTTTTGGTTTAGAGAATTTATCTACCCAAAGGAGATAGATTTTCGAACTCTATGTATGCTCATTGAGCGACTCATCTGAGGTTCTGACCTTAGTTGTAACCTGGGTTTTGCGCATTCCACCCAAAGGGGATTGTGTGATAATGATGGCCTCTTAATGATAGTTTATTTTCATTAAAGCTATATCTTGCCTTTATTATTTGTTCTAATGCATTCCCATTCTATCTAAACAGTGACCTTCTTTATGACAATTGTTCTGCTTCTATTGAGATCCTAAATGGGTCTAATTTTAAAAAATGGAAGAAATACTTAGAGTTTTCATTAGGGATTGTTGACCTTGACATGGCATTGTGTGAAACCAAACCAGTGATCAATGATCAGAGTACACCTGAAGAGAAAGAAAAATTAGCTAAGTAGGAGAGGAGTGACCGACTTAGCTTGTGTGCTATGAAGAGGATAATTTTTGAACATCTGATAAGTGGATTGCTTGAAAAAGAGAATGCTAAAGAATATCTTGCTGCTATTAGAGAGAGGTTTCAGATATTTGATAATGTTGAATCTGGATGTTTAATGAAACAACTCACAGACATGAAATATGATAACAATGCGGGTGTCAGAGAGTTCATTTTTAAGATGGTTCATGTCCAAACCAAACTAAAATGCCATGACATTAACCTGAATGAAAATTTTATTTTGACTCATGCCTTAAATTGCCTACCTGTTGAATTCACTCAAATCAAAACTGCTTATAATACATTTGGCGATAAGTGGACTATCAATAACCTCATTACCAAGTATGTAGTTGAAGAAGAGAAACTCAAGAAGGAGAAAAGTGATCTAGCCCTCCTAACTTTTCATGCTAAACCCCATTCTGGTAAAAAAAAATCTTGGAGAAATAAGAAAAACACTCATAGTGTCTCATAGATATCCTGATAGGAAACCTAGTAATGGTCAACACCATAATATAGAAGGTCCTAGGCCTATTGCTTTTAAGAAATCCTTTTGGTGATTTTTGTGTAAGGAAAAGGGACATAAGAAAACTGATTGTCATGCTTTTAAAGCTTGGTTAGACAACAAGAACAAATCTGGAGGTAATCATTTAACTTTTGTCTGTTTTGAGTCTAAATTAGTTGATGTTCCTATTAATTCTTGGTGGCTTGATAGTGGTTCTATAACCCATATTGTTGTCTCCTTACAAGTAGCGGAGACCAAACTTGAGGGAAAGCAAACTCAAGGTAGAAAATGATCTTGAAGTCATTGTGGAGTTAGTGGGAGATGTTAGCTTAGTCTTAGGAACTTGTTTTGAAAGATACATTTTATGTACCTTCTTTTAGGAGGAATTTGATTTTAGTATCTTGTTTAGATAAGTTTGGATTTCAATTTACCTTTTATGATGGAAAATTAAATTTGATGTTGAATTCTCAAGTTGTTGGTAATGGTATCTTGTTGGATGGTTTATATAAGTTATCTTTGGATTGTGATATGATATCATCATCCTTAAATGTTTAAAGCTCCATTGCTAAAAGATCTAAAATTAGAGAAAAATCCTTTTTGTTTGTGGCACAAGCATTTAGGACATATCTCTAAAGAAAGAGTTGAAAGGTTAATGAGAGATGATATTTTACCTTCCTTAGATTTAAATGGTATACGGACTTGTGTGGATTGTATTAGAGGAAAATTTACTAAGACCAATAAGAAAGGTTCAACTAGAAGTTCAGACCTTTTGGAAATAATTCATACAGATATTAGCGTCACCCTTTCTCCAACTACTTGTGGTAATAAATCTTTTATCACTTTCATTGATAATTTTTCACGGTATGGCTATCTCTACTTGATTAAGGAAAATCAGAAGCACTTGAAAAGTTTAAAATCTTTAAAATTGAGGTTGAAAAGCAACTAGGAAAAGTGATAATGGTGGTACAGTCTGACTGTGGTGGAGAGTATTATGGTAGATATTATTCTACTGGGCAACACATGAGACCTTTTTCAAAATACTTGCAAGATTGTAGAATTGTTCCATAATACACCATGCCTAGGACTAAGTTCAAAACTACATTAGAATATTTCCATCTCCATCTGCAATCTCTTCGCATTAAATAGAAAAACCCTAGAACATTCGTTTTATCTCCATCTGCAAGCACGTTCATCCTAGGTGGAAGGAGGCGATTTCCATATTATCGTACTTTGCATATGAAACAAAGTTATCAGTTGTGTTTGTTTGAAACTGTTAAAGCTGGGAAGGTTAGTATTATATTTTCTACATCTCTTTGTAGTGGTCCCATCTGTTGATAGTGGCCCCCTTTTAGTTATTTGTAATGGGTCAGTAAAAATTTTAACTTTTCTTCGTTTGGGTAAATTTATGCAGGAATGGGGCTATTTAATGTAATTTTTCATCATGGTGGTAGTTTTGTCTACGACAAGTTCATGTTTTACAGGGGTGGGAATGAAATAATTGTAAATGGTCAAGATTGTGATAGGTGGAGTTACTTTGAGGTTGTTAGTTTAGTTAGGGATTGAGGGTATGATGGGTTCAGACTTTGGACAAAAACTCCAGGACTTGATGAAGGTTATGTTTAGTTCCTTGATGATAAAAAACCTGAAGAGATTGCAACCCATTGCCTTGCTAATAATGTAGATGGCCAAATTTAGGTTGAACACCATGTTGAAGACATGGTCAGCAAGGTTTCTACACTCAAATTTTGTGATCTAAGTCAGGGAAGTGATGATAGTAGCAGTGATGATAGTAATATGGAGTTGGATGGACTTAGTTTTGATGATAGTGAAGAAGAAAGAACAACAGTAACAGATGAAGGTTTTGGGAAACTGTTGAAAGTTGTATGGATAAACCAACATGTGGTTCAAGAAAGAATGATGGGCCAGGATCAAGTATGTTTTCCCCTATGGAAATTTATAACACAATTGATGAATCAAAAGGTCATACCAAGGAAAACCCCAAGTTAGGGACTTGTTTGACGAAAATGAAGTCACGAGATGATATTTCTAGGAGTATTTCCCAGTGATTTTTAACATGTATTTTCTTTAAGTAGTTTGATATTTTGTAATTCACAACGTGTGCTTATTTTGTAATGTTAATATGGATTCTTATTTTGAGACACCAACGCATATGCATGCTTATTTTGAGAAACTTTGTAGTGCCCATTTGTGTTTATTTTGAGACAGCATGTAATGCACATGTGTGCTTATTTTAAGACAGCATGTAATGCACATTGTCATACCCCAAATTTTATCCCTTAGATATCATCAACATTTGCATGAGCATCATAGGTCAATAATCCTTGCAACACTAACCAAATCATCAGGCTTTGTGGTTTTGTTTGTCTTGTGGCATTAGAGTTTGTGGAGAGAAGGAGGAAGTCCTGATTAATAAAGAATGGAATGAGAAATCAACCAAGAAGGTGCTCATACATCTCAAGGGTCTCTAAGAGCTCATTTTGTCCAAAGAAATCCAAGTCAAGAGTTTCTTAAATGGATGGGAGAAGTTTTGATTTCATCTGATTCAAAAGTCAATTGAGGCATCACAAAAGTCAACTCTTGAGTTTTGTGATCAACCATAAGCTTTACAAGTCTTATTCTATGATCTCATGTGGTTGGATCATCAAAAATCAAGGTGGGACAATAAAATCATAAGATTTCAAAAAATTAGGGTTTCTTGGTGAAAGATTTCTAAGTTAAAAGTCAACATTTTTGAGTGATTTTCAAGGCCAAATTCAAGATTGTTACAAGAATAATTTATCTTGATCATCAATATTAAAGTTGTAGATCATCTTTTTAGATTTCTTTTGATACCAATAACTCCTTAATATCTTTCTTAGAACTCAAGTTATGATATTTCCATGTGGAGGTCCAAGTAGGGCAAAACCCAGGGTGGCATTTTTGCAAGAACTTCCAACCAAGGCCTCATGGGTTTCTTGACCTCAAATAAAAATTCATCCAACCTGAAAGTTATTCCTCTTGATCGAATCTTTCTAAGCATATGAAGAATTCCTTAATTGGATCAAGGAGTGAAAAGTTATGGCATCAGAAAGTTTGTTGATTTTGGGCAACTCGCCTTAGTTGCCAAGGCACTTCAAGGCATGATTTTTCTGAACTTGTAAGCATTCTTTTTGGTATTTCCAAGATTTAAATCCAAAAGTGTATAATATCAAAGTTGTTCTCCTCCATCTCAGCTTTCCAATCATATAAATAACTCACTATGCCAAAAAAGACCTTTAGCAGCGCTTTTTTTGGCCTTTAGCAGCGCTTAAAAGCGTTGCCTAAAGTGGTGCTGCTAAAGGTAAAGGCAGCGCTTTTTTATGGAAAAAGCGATGCTATAGGCTCCCTTTACCAGCACATTTAGCAGCGCTTATTTACCCCTTTAGCAGCGCTGCCTATTCCCCCCTCCCCTCCCCCCTTTAGCAGCGCTTTTAGAAAGCGCTTTCTTAGACCCCCCCCCCCCCTCCTTTAGCAGGGCTTTTTTAAAGCGCTTTCTTAGACCCCCTTCCCTTTTAGCAGCACTTTTATGAAGCGCTTTCTTAGACACCCCCCCTTTCCCCACGTATAACAGCGCTTTTTTAGCGCTCTCTATGTCCCCTTTAGCAGCGTTTTTTTTGTAAAAGCATTGTCTAATCTTCACGATTTTATAATTTTTTTTTAAATAATCACATTTTTTATATATTTTTCGATAAACCTGCTTATAACAATTACATTCCCTGCTTATAATTCAGGCCTTTATTTCAACACTTTGGCCTTATATATACAATTCAACACTTTGGCCTTTAAGTATACATTGTAATTCATCACTTTGCCCATAATCATTTTAATACACATAAACCTGCTTAAATATATTACAACACAATCCGATCCTTAGAATTACAACATCACAAATACAGTCAATTTACATATAATTACAAATCCGTTAACTTTACAAATAGATACGACTTCCAGAAATAATATTATCCTGCATCAATATTGGATGATACATATACCTTATACAATTCTCAACTCAAGAATAAATTGACACCATTCCTCCTTTATTTCTTCCAATCCTGCTTTCGAGTAAGTACCGCACTTGAATTCATCAAAGTACTACATAATATAACAGAACATGCACGATTTAGTTTTAAAACTAATTACTCAGATGAAACATCGGTTAATTATCAAAATGAATCATATAATTTATGAATTGATCCATACCATGATTGGAATCTCTATTTGACCAGAATGAATAATTTCCTTCAAAAAGCGCAATACAAAATATCCGCAATCGATCCCATTGCACTGATGAGGACACTGTAAATAGAAAAAACAAACGAACATTTATCAGGATATATAGTTTAAATAGTTCTATCAAGTAGGACCACTATAACAGTAAAAAATGGGAAAATATACCTGCACTCTGATCCAGCTAATGTTGTTAGCCTTGCTTTTTGGCACTGTTGCTTGTCTTTGTGCTCTGAATATTTGTATAGCTCTAACATAATATAAACGCATATTTAGAACAATGTCACATAATAAATAAAGATATATAATTATTCAGAACAGTATATCTCATCACTTACGTATCAACCATATTCTTCATATCAGGACATTTTGTTTGATCGCCATCCAATGAATCCAGATAATACACTATTTCTTTCAACGGATTAATCGCGGCCAATAACCAGTGTCCACTATAAAATAAGACAACAGTTTAGACGGAAATGTTATATAGAATGGCAACAATCGAATAATTATAATAAATGAATTTAGAATGAAGTCATACCCATGGCCAGTATTATATGGCAACAAGAACAACTTCTCTGTAGTCGCGGCCATAAATCTTTGGACTATGTAATCTTTGACTATATCTGGTGTGTGATCTATTACCCGTGAGTTGATACAGCTAGCAGATAAGAATGTGAATATTGAAGTCAAATCATGCGGGACCAACAACTTGTCATACAAGAGTCTAAAAGAAAAACATAATCAACATTAGAATATTTAGTTAAATGAGCAAATTTTAAAATGTACAATTATTTAATTAAAATGGATCAGAGTACCTGATGTAGGAATGCATAACACCGACGCCCAATTCAGAATGTTGGAAAATTTGGTCCAAATCCTCCTTAGCAATTTTTTCGGTATATTCAAAACAAAAAATACCTTCCTCCATAGGTATTGACGGATGCCACCCTCAGTCACATCTGTTGTTCCTACATATGTTTCAAGGCACAACCTAAATCGAGGAACAAATGCTTTTTTTGACTCGACCTTTTTTTTGTTGGGCACCTTGGAAGATTCAGGCATCTTACCCTTGCTGACTTGTTGCAACTGTTGATCATGAACCTAAAAGTCATATAAGTTCAGTAATTAATGTATAATAAGATAATCATATAACTATAGTAGTACATGTTTCTTTGATGCAGCTGAATTGATTTCCCGCACAATGATTCCCTTATATTTTGATTTGGATTTGTAGAAGTCTAAGATCATCATGTAAATAAGAAAATGTAAATGTAAGAATAACTTTCATCTATGGGTCGTAAAATATTTGAATATTACAAGGTTCATAATGATGTTCAACATACCTCATCATCTATGAAAATGAGATTTGTTGGCCATGCAACATACGCTCCTATTGCATCTCCCACCACTATTGCGTCTAAAACATCATCTGGTATAGGCAACAACGCACCCCCCCTCTAACGCAATATCAACTGATGCTTTCAAAAATCCAGCAGGGAGCGGTTTATGGTGAAGTAAGTCTTCCACAGTGTTATGCACCTTTCCCTTGCCAACCATGCGATAAGTCGGTGACGATAAATATAGCCGACAAGGTGAAATGCCCTAAACAAATAATGATGTCGATTAATGTGTCAATTAAGAAAATTATTCTAAATTAATTTCAATGTAATATATACAATTACCTCTGGAAGCTTCTGCGGACAATTGATACTATCTCTATCACTAGTATCTTTACCCTCTAGACTGCGCCTTTCCGACATGTATATTTCTTTGTCCTTCTGTAATTCACGAATCTGAGCTTTCAATTCCTCCAACGTATCCATCACTTCTTTATTGCAAGTATTTTTTTCTTTGGCTGCTGTCATACCCCAAATTTGTCCTACTTGTACCACTTTCATTCAGTACATCCATGTCGCTTGCGCGAAAATAAGGTGCCGGCATGACAGAAGAGTCGCCACCTTTCGTTATTTATCCCTCAAAGCGGGAAAGGAAACGATCGGAGAAACCTGACGAAAAAAGGGTAAGACAAGGTCGTCGCAACCATTGTCTGGATTCGGGAGTCGGTTACGCAAGGGGAAGGTATTAGCACCCCTTACGTCCGTCGTACTCGACGGGATCCTCGCTTGCTTGTTTACTTGGACAGGTTGGTTATAATCTATCTACCTATCAAGGCTGGCTGAAAAAGAAAAGAAAAATGACTCGGCAAAGCGTCGCACTTTATGCCTACGTATTCCCGTCTGGAACGAGAAATCAGAGTCAACGTAGTTCGGCTAACTACGGGTGAAGGTGGGGAAGGTTGCTCGCTAGGACATCGCATCCTATGCCTACGTACTTTCATCTGGTATGAAAGATCAGAGCAAACGTAGTTCGGGAAACTACGGGTTATCTCCTAAAAGAAGTGTTTTTTATTGTGTTTGCGATTTCAACCGCACTAGAGACTATGACCTGAGAGTGAATGCGTCGCATGTCACCCAAAGGGTACCATACTAAACATCCAAACTGTGGAAAAGAAACTCTCCCACGACCCTTTCTCAGATAGCTTAAGGCTCGTAACGTACGAAAGAAATCATTCATGATTACTGTATCTTAAACTGCTTTGAGATGAGAAGAGAACAGGCCCAACTAGGAGGGAGACTATCAAGTCCTACTGTTGTCATGCCATGGATTCATCCTATGGTTGAGGTTTGAACAGGGAACTCCTAGATGTTGGCATGCATAGGTTTCAACCTAAAATTCTATCATCAAATCCTCATCAGAGGAAATGAGAGTCCTAAGGGATCATGTCAATGATACACCGAAACAGACAAAAGCATCAGCTTTAACAGTAAAATGCATGCAATGCAAGTGAGGGAGGAAATGTGTGTGGGGCTTCAGCCTCCACAAGCTCGTCTCGACCTCAAGCCAGTCATGAAATAACAGTAATCATACTGAAATAAACAACATGCTATCAAGCAAAACAGTAAACTGTAATCATACAGACAGAAAATGAAATCATGCTATCAAGCAAAATAAACACATGGGTAAGGGAGCTGGGCTCTACCGAATACCCGCAAGCAAAGCCAGGCAGTAACAATACAATCAGATGCACTCATGCTCTTAGACTGAACTTATTCTAAATGGGCTTAGTCTAATGCAGCAGACAAATCAGACAAAACACACAATACATCAAAGAAAACAGAAGAAAGCCTCAGCTCCTCCAGCAGCAACCCAGTCTTCAGACTTCAGAGATCACTTGCTTTCCAGGTATCAACCCTACAACATGAGTATCAACTCATCTTCTCCCTTGAGCTTCAGCTCCTTTGATCAGCTCTACCTTCAGGCTTCACTATCTTCAGGGATCTTCAGGCATCAACTTGATCTTCACAGAGTCTTCAGACTTCAATAATCTTCAAGGAATCATCCTCTTCAAAGCTTCAGCTTCTATCCTCAATGGCTCAAATGCTCCAGCAAACAAGATTCAGTTAACAAGATGAGGTGGGGATGTTACAGTATTCACTGACTTCCAAAGGATGCCATTGAGGACTTAACATCAAAGGAGAGGCTCTCTCAAAGTTCTACCTTATAGGGCAAGGTCACTAATCCCTCCAAAGGAGAGAGGTGAATACCCTTAAGGGACTCTGTGTCATAGAGAAGAAAGCAGGTGAACAAAGCACTCCTTGGTTATTGAACAAAGTATTCTATCTAGGGCTCTGCCTATGCACCTATAAACCTATAAACAAAACAACAAAAGCTATGCTAAACTCCTATGCAAGGTCTTCAAAGCTTCCATGATGATTCACAAGCTCTTCACAAGGTCTTCACATGATGCCCAAGCTCCTCAAGCCAACAACAACTCCAAAGCAAGGCAAAACAGAACTAAACTAGCCCTAAAGGCCACACAAACAATCATTCAATTCAAAAATCAATGAAAAATACTAAAATACCATACAAATTCCTAATATAAATTCTAGAGGATCCTACTTAACTACCCTTTAGGTCCCATATAGTCCCCATACACTAATTTGGCCTAAAAACCTCAAAAATAAAATGTTGAAGTTCAAATACACAACCTAAAACCCTAATTAGAGCACCTAAATGTCTAACTCTCAAACTACATCAAATTTAATTTCTAAAATCAAGAGATAAATCCTACATGAAACTAGGGTTCAATATCTAATCACACAAAAAAGAATGAATTAAAAAACCTAAGGGAAGGTCCTAAAACAATTCTTGCAAGATAAGGTACAAACTAAAAGAAATAAAATACCCTATTTAAAAGAAAATACCACCATTAATTCCATATTAAAAATAAAATTTCATTTTTATTTTTATATTTTTCTACACAAAATTATCTAATCATAGAAAAAAGAATGACCAAAAAATCATCATTTATCAATTTTTAATGAATTTTTAAAGTTCATGAAAAATGTAAAACAATATAAAAAATAAAAAAATAAAGAAAATGAGGGAGGGGTGTGAATAGCAACACGCGCCAGTTAAGTTTCAAATGGGCTGAATCATGGGGGGTGTGGATAGGAGAGAATATATTAAGCCCAGACGCGCCTCACTTAACCAAACGGCTGCGTTTTGCTTTGAACTCAGCATACTGAGCTTCCAATTCAATCGTGGCCCTCCAATCTCACTCTCGGTCAAAGGTCAAGCCATGATCTGATGGCTCTCATCTATCTTCCTCAAATGCCTCAGGCAGCCCTCAATGTTACAGACGGTGGTTCACGGCGGAAACCACCGTCTTCTCCGGTGGACACCCAAACTCAAGTCACCAATCAAACCCCAAACTATATCAATTCAACTCGGTTTTTCATGGAGATCCTCAATCCAACCTCAGAATACCCTAAATCATCCTCTAAATCAAAACACCATAGGATTTTTCAAAAACTACACAAATCTTGATCATCATGATTCTCAAAACTAAAGGCATGGATCTAATCCTCATCTATCACTGATCGGTTTCCACTATCCAAACACGATTGAAACATCAAGAATCCTCATAACTAACTCTCAACAGAAATTGCACATCACTCTTGATCATCACCAAATACCATGAAACTATCCAGAAACGATCCTTGTTCATGCTAGAACCTAACCACATGCAAGATTCTACCTAATTCAGCCTAGATCAAAGCATAATTTAAAGGTTACATACCTGTGAAGAAGTGATCAACAGAAGGTCTTCAAGGCGCAAAATCCACTCTGAATTGATTCAAACACCTTCAGTGACGAGCAAGGATCACTCTCCAATCAGAAATTTGGCTTGAAACTCTCTCCAATTCAGAAACCGATTCTGAGTTCTTCCTCCAAAAATCAGTTATGGCTTCACTCTCACAGCATGAAATCACCAACCCTTTGCATCTGAGATCACTCTACTATCTTTATAGAACATGTCCATGGGCTTTTGATCCACTCTAAGAGCCCAAAATAGTTGATCCAATTTTCTGATTTCTCTTTGAATATCCAATGTATCAGTCATGGTTTCCTTGTTATAGTCAGCTTAAACTCATTCATTTCAATCATATGAACCATTTCCAATGTGTTTTTATAGGTAGGAAGGCTTGATTTGGCTTGTGTAAGGTTTTTCAACATTGCCTTATAATGCAAGTAATAGGTTTACAAAGAAAGTCCCTTTTTTAGGCCTCAAATGGAAAATCTATTTGAACCAAAGTTCTCAAAATAATGTTTCCAATCAAAATGATATATTGGATGACCTATTTTGGATTCCTATATCTTCCAAACCAATTTTCAAATTCAACTTTTCAAACTTATATGCCATTTTTAGTTCATTTTTGACCAATCATGCAACTTCATGCTATGAGCTTTTCCAACAATTTGTGACCTTCTTTCTAGACTTAAAATCACATTTTGAACAACTTTCATGTTTTGAGTTTTTCCATTTGAGGCTTGGAAATAGGAGTTTTAGGCATTGGCTAAAATGACCTATAACTGACAAATGACCAAAATACCCCTGTCTTGTTCAAACCATAAGTTGAGTTCCACAAATCCTATCAAGGACTTCTACCACTCAAATTAAAGCCAAGAAGATGCCCTCCAACATTCATGTTGACCAAGAAATCATAGGAATCATCCTACTAGGGCAAAAGTTGTCTGCAAGTTGGGTGACTTTCAAGGGCCCAAATTCACACACCTCAGCTGACCTGTAATTTGTCAAAACCATAACTTGAGCTCTGTAACTCCTATCAAGGACTTCCACCACTCAAATTAAAGCTTAGAACAAGCTCTACAACATTCATGTTGTGGGGAAAATGAGATATCAATCACATCTAGAGCTAAAACTGCCTGGAATATAGGGATCAAATTAGGGTTTTTCACTGATGATCTTTGGAAACCCTAACTCAAAACTTCTCCAACTCCTCAATCATGATGAGTTGGCCTAGGAATCATCTTTATAACATATCCATACATCATTCCATGATCTCATGGCCCTTGGATTAGGTCTCAACCTTCTCCAAATCTTCAGCTGATCTAGGGTTGACCCAGTCAAAACCCTAATTCTACCCTTCATGATTGAATCTTCTGAACTCTTGCACAATGACTTCTCTGGGCTTCATGATGGCTTTCAAGACATCTCATACACTTTCTCAAAACATCTAGTTCATTCTCAAAATCTCAGAATCATCTGAGGAGCACCCACAACTCTCAAGCTATGAAGCACACAACCCTGGTTTCAATCCACTTCCTCTGAGGATCTCTTGAACTTCTGATGAAGATATCAACTTTCAAACACTAGATGGATACATAATTGTTGGTCAAATTTTGGGGTGCAACAGCTGCCCCTATTCAAACGGCTTGAACCCGACTGGGTGAGAAGCGAACGGCTCTCACCCAATCAAGGTGCGAGACGATTGAATACCGGTAAACCCGAAAATTTGCCAACTGCACGAGCACACGGTACTCTGCGGGGAACAAATCTTCGAATATTGCAATGCTAGATGCACGGTCGCTAGCTGGAGAGATACCAATCTGACATCGCCGTCAATTATCCACATTAAATTCTTCTGACATTGCCTTCAGACACCCACATCACCCAACATCGCCGCTGGAAGACTAAACCACCTGACATTATCGTCAAACAAGATTCTGAGGAACGCCCAACATCGCCGCTGGAACACCAAATCATCTGACATCGCCGTCAAGAACAACCATAACTCGGGGAAACAAGCGCCCAACATCGCCGCCGGAGACCTAAACCTGAATCACCAAAATATCCAACATCGCCACTGGAGAAAATACAACAATGAACAAAATACCCCGCATCGCCGCTGGAGAGAATACAACACTGAACAAAATATCCCGCATCGCCGCTGGAGAACTACACCTGACAGAATACCCTGCATCGCCGCTGGAGAAACACATCTGACAGAACACCCCGTATCGCCGCTGGAGAAACACATCTGATAGAACACCCCGTATCCCTGCTGGAGAACTAAATCTGTCAAAATACCCCGCATCTCCGCTGGAGAACTAAAGGATCTGCGTCACCTAACATCGCCGTCGGAAGACTGGATCACCTTGACACGCCCAACATCGCCGCTGGAAAACTGAATCTGACATCGCCGTCGGAAACAAACATCCTCTTAGAGACACTCGACATCGCCGTCGTACAAACATCATCTCTACTGGGGATTTAAAGAGTCTGACCTCGCCGTCAAACAAACATTCAACCTCGCCGTCAAATCCAAACGTTCAACCTCGCCGTCGAACAAACATCCAACCTCGCCGCTGGACAAATGATGATCTGACCTCGCCGTCAAATCCAAACGTTCAACCTCGCCGCCGAACAAACATCCAACCTCGCCGCCGGACAAATGATGATTTAACCTCGCCGTCAAATCCAAACGTTCAACCTCGCCGTCGAACAAACATCCAACCTCGCCGCTGGACAAATGATGATCTGACCTCGCCGCCAAATCCAAACGTTCAACCTCGCCGTCGAACAAACATCCAACCTCGCCGCTGGACAAATGATGATCTGACCTCGCCGCCAAATCCAAACGTTCAACCTCGCCGTCGAACAAACATCCAACCTCGCCGCTGGACAAATGATGATCTGACCTCGCCGCCAAATCCAAACGTTCAACCTCGCCGTCGAACAAACATCCAACCTCGCCGCTGGACAAATATGATCTGAACAAATCTAACCTGGGGTTCACCCCTGGTAAATGGAACAAAAGGTACACTTGCGTATTTGAAACTACTCCGCTGGGAATGAGAGACTTAACCAAGCACACTCTGATCTGGGGTTCACCCTCAGAACCATGACGAACATCGGAATACTGCTGCACAACTGACCGCCGTAGAACTTCAACGTTAAAGATATATGAAACCCTGGCCCCTGGCCACTTCCAGCTTCAGCTAGAAAAGATCTTCAAGTACTTCTGAATATGAATGAAACCCTGGCCCCTGGCCACTCCAGATCCGCTGGAGAATCTTTAAGTTCTTCTGAAGATAGATGAAACCCTGACCCCTGGCCACTCCAGATCCGCTGGAGAATCTTCAAGTTCTTCTGAAGATAGATGAAATCCTGCCCGTCGGCGGTTCCAGCTTCAGCTAGAAGAGATCTTCAAGTACTTCTGAAGATAAACATCCTTGACCTTCAAGGACGTAAACTTTGCCCGTCGGCAACTCTGCAGGAGGTATCTTCGACTTCAGTCTGAAGAAATGGTCCTTGGCCTTCAAGGATACATGGATCTGCCTTCAGGCAACTCCGCCTCTGCTATAGAGTATCCTAGACTTCAGTCAGGGATATACTTCGGCCTTCAGTCCGAAAAATGAATCCTAGGTCATTCATGACCTTGGGGATAACCTTGCCCTTAGGCACCTTCGCTTTAGCTTAGGAAATCTGTGACTTCAGTCAAAGAAATGGTATCCAGAGCCATTCATGACTCTACGGGGATTCAAACACTTTGCCTTCAGGCAAAAACTCCGCTTCAGCTGGAGAAACATCTTCGACTTCAGTCAGAAGAAATACTATTCACTTGATCGCAATCAATCATCACCTCAGGATAACTGACTTGGTCTTCAGGCCAACACGGATCACTTTGAATACAAAATCTTGGAACCTTGTCTTCAGCCACACGTTGATTCATCAACAAGGACATCTGAGCTCACAGGAACCTTCTGATACCGCCTTCAGGCGTTTACGCAGTCAATCTTCAGATTAGACAACACTGTTGGAGCAGACATATCACGCTGCTAAGGACTTCAAGAATCATCTTGAACAAACAAATCCGTCAGGCACCTTCAAGAATCATCTTGTACTGATAACCATTCTGGAGATTTTATTCTGCTGGGTGTTCCAGGAATCTTCCTGGGCAAACCTTGCTGGGGACGCTATTGGGGAGCTCAAGAATCATCCTAAGCGAACAACTCGGGAAGCTACGCTGAGGTCTTAAGAATCATCTTAAGCAAACGGCCCTACTGAGGAATTCAAGAATCATCTTGAACTGAAGACTTCGCTGGGGATCTCAAAAATCATCTTGAGCGAGCGACTGTGGGGATTACACCGAGGTCTTAAGAATCATCCTAAGAAAGTGACCTCGTTGGAGAGAAAGTCAGGAATCATCCTGAGCAACTGGTCTCTTGGCTGAACACCTGTAAAACCAGAATGATAGTAACCTGGATCATGCTTATGATGCGTATGCTTCTGCGCCATGCCCCACATGATGGGAATGATATGCGTTTATGCTAAATGCTGTGCAATCACGCACAATGCTATGCAATCATGCACAATGCTATGCAGTGTTAAATGCTATGTTAAATGCCATGCAGTCATGCACAGTGATGCGATCCCGTCAGCAAAATAAATGCCGAAGGGGAATTCTCCTGTCAAGGAGAAAGAACTACTCAGGTAGAGGAATCATCCTGCTGAGGAAAATATGGACACGCCAATATCAATCAGGCTCTGTCTGGGGAATTGATCTTCCGCGGACTGCTGCATGGAAAACAACTTCGGTTGATCAGCTGCGGGGGACCGAAGCTCTACGAGAACTTGGACCTGCTGATATCCATCGCAAGAATAGACTGCGTGGCCGTCTCGACTACTTTTCTGGGGATAACAACTCTGTGGGAAAACAACTTCAACTGCTCCACACTCCACTGGGGAAAATCAACCCTGATCTGATCAACTTCCAAGGACTCGGCTCTCCTGGACATCTGCAAACTCGGCTGAGGAAGGAGAAGTCATTCTGCTTCGCTGGAGAGAGTGCGACTCCAGGGAAATACAGCATCAGCTGTTCAATATCTGCTAGGGAACATCCATTCAAGGTCCCAACTGCTTCCAAGGATTCGGTTCTCTTGGAGGTTTGCGGACTCAGCCGGGGAGAGAGAAATCATTCTACTTCACTGGAGAGTATAACTCTGATGAGGAATTTCGATCTCGCTGGGGAAGAAAGAATCATCTGCCTTCGGGGGAGAGTACAACTCTGCAGGGGAATACAACCTCAGCCGTTCCAATACTCTACTGGGGAAGAGGGAATCATCCAACTTCAGGAGAGAACACGGCTCTGGTGGGGAATCTCAATTCCGCTGGAGACTTCAGTCTGGCACCATCAGTTACTGCCTCCTTTGGCATACGAACAGCTTCCTACAAGACTTGCACTTGTGACCCGGTGCTGGGGGAGACACCTGCTTCGGCGACTTTACTGGGGAAACACGAGCTTCGGCCCTTGATTCGGCTGATGAGGTGACGTTCCTTCCGGATGCGTCTGCTTGGGGAAAGAGAATCCTCTCGGCATGGGGAGACATATCAATGCTCACTATTCTTCGTTTAGATCCTGCGGAGGAGAGACTACTGAACATTGCTGGAGAAGGAGGGCTCGCCCTGCTTCGGGGACGTGCACGGCACATCTTCTGGAAGGTGCTACACCTGCAACAACACAAGCAAACAGACAAGATACCCTCCTCCAAGGGACCTAACAAGGTTATTATCTCGTGACAATATTCAGGTAATTAATTGTTTCAACAATCGATGGGCCTAGGCCCGTAAGTTTATGTATGCGCATTTTATCAAAAACATCGGCGTTTTCATTCGCAAACAAAACAGATAAATGCTAAATAGGCAAGCAAAATTGCTGAATAATATGCATTTTATTGATGGTGAACCCCTGAATGGGCAAAAATGTTTTACAACAGAGGCAAACTCCTGGAATGAGGAAGCCGCACAAAAATAAAACATAAATATACATCAGTATATACAAATGTTGGCAATCGAGGCGTAGACGAACACCATGAGTTGATCCCTCTAAGACCCACTCGACTTTGATACCTCTCCGACGCTTCAGCTTTGGAAGAGATTGATTCAGATAAACGGCCCTCAGGTCTTCCGAACCACTAAACAATGAAAGTCCATACGCGGAACGCAGTCATTTGCTTATTCAAATCCCTAACTTTTGCGTGAACCGCCCTTTCGGGTTTTCAGTTCACTGGGATACCCTTTTTTGCCGAAGCCGCCCAGTGTAGGTTTTCGACTTCGCGGGTGTACACTTTTCAATATATCCCTAATTTTTGCCCGAACCTTTTATTCTGTTTTTGGTTCGCCGGGATGCCCCTTTTTTGCCTGGACTCTTTCTTTTTTGTCCAGCGGGTCTCTTTCAAGCAAAGTATTTTTTAACTGCGTCCGCGTTCACCGGGGATGCAAAATCTTCACCATCCATCGTGGATAACAACAAAGCTCCTCCCGAGAAGACCTTGCTGACGACATACGGCCCTTCGTAATTCGGAGTCCACTTGCCCCGGTGATCGGAGTGTGGCGGAAGAATCTTCTTCAGGACGAGATCACCCGTCTGAAAGCTTCTGGGACGCACCTTCTTATCATAAGCTTTCTTCATTCGGCTTTGGTACAGGCGACCAAATGCAATCGATGCCAACCTCTTTTCGTCCATCAGGCTGAGCTGGTTCAAGCGGTTCGTAATCCATTCTGCCTCATCAAGTTTTACATCAACCAAAACTCGCAAAGAGGGAATCTCCACTTCTAACGGTAGGACAGCTTCCATACCATACACCAAGGAGAAAGGAGTTGCCCCGGTCGACGTACGCACTGTCGTACGATAACCGTGCAAGGCAAACGGCAGCATCTCGTGCCAATCTTTATACGTCACAACCATCTTCTGAACAATCTTCTTGATGTTCTTGTTGGCCGCTTCAACAGCGCCATTCATCTTCGGCCGGTAAGGAGATGAGTTGTGGTGTTCAATCTTGAAGCTCTGGCACAGCTCCTTCATCATCTTATTATTCAAATTCGAACCATTATCAGTAATGATCCGTTCGGGAATTCCATAGCGACAGATGATGTCCCTCTTTATGAATTTAGCTACCACCTGCTTGGTCACATTAGCGTACGAGGCTGCCTCCACCCACTTGGTGAAGTAGTCGATAGCTACCAGAATGAAACGATGACCATTGGATGCGGTGGGCTCGATCTTGCCTATCATGTCGATGCCCCACATGGAGAACGGCCAAGGGGAGGACATGACATTCAATGGGCACGGCGGCACATGAACCTTATCAGCATAAATCTGGCATTTGTGACATTTCTTCGCGAATCTGCAGCAATCCGACTCCATAGTCAGCCAGTAATACCCTGCTCTCAGGATTTTTCTCGTCATGACATGCCCGCCGGCGTGCGTACCAAATGTGCCCTCATGGACTTCCTCCATGAGCATACTCACCTCCTTTTCATCCACACATCTGAGTAGCACGAGATCGTGGTTTCTCTTATACAGCACTCCGTCAGGATTGAGATAAAAGTTTCCGGATAGCCTCCTTAGAGTCTTCTTATCCTGGGTAGACGCACCCGCAGGATACTCCTTAGTCATAAGGAAGGTCTGGATATCGTGGAACCATGGCTTGCCGTCAGTGGCATCCTCGATTGCAAAGACAAATGCCGGTCTATCAAGACGCGAAAGTACAATTCTTGGAGCCTCATTCCAATAATTGACTTTATACATGGAAGCCAACGTAGCTAAAGCATCAGCCATTTGATTTTCAGCCCTGGGTACATGATGAAGTTCCACTCGGTCGAAGAACGGAAGCAGCCTCCTGGCATAATTCATGTACGGCACTAGATTCGCTTGACGAGTTTCCCACTCCCCTTTAATCTGATTGATTACGAGCGCTGAGTCACCATATATGTCTAGATTCTTGATTCTCAAATCAATTGCCTCTTCTAGACCCATAATACATGCTTCATACTCTGCTTCGTTGTTGGTAACTGGAAACGTCAGTCTCGCAGTAAAAGGGATGTGGGATCCGTGAGGAGTCGTGATGATAGCCCCGATGCCACTTCCATAGGAATTAACCGCTCCGTCGAATATCAACTTCCACTGAGATTTCCTATCTGGCCCTTCATCGGGCAATGGCTCATCGCAATCCTTCGCCTTGAGAAACATAATGTCCTCGTCAGGGAATTCGAACTTCATCGGCTGGTAGTCTTCGATTGGCTGTTCGGCAAGGTAATCAGACAATACGCTTCCCTTAATGGCCTTCTGGGAGACGTACTGAATATCATATTCCGTTAACACCATTTGCCATCTGGCAATCCTGCCCGAAAGAGCCTGCTTCTCGAAGACGTACTTGATCGGATCCATCTTCGAAATCAGCATAGTGGTGTGGTTGAGCATATACTGTCGTAGACGTTTGGCAGCCCAAGCTAATGCACAACACGTCTTCTCCAGCATCGAGTATCGAGATTCACACTCAGTGAACTTTTTACTCAAATAATAAATGGCATGCTCTTTTCTACCCGTCTCGTCGTGCTGACCGAGAACACACCCCATACTATTCTCCAGAACCGTCAGGTACATGATTAATGGCCGTCCAGCCACTGGGGGTATCAAGATTGGAGGTTCTTGAAGATACTGCTTTATTTTGTCGAATGCCTTCTGGCAATCCTCGTTCCAAGTAATCGCCTGATCTTTCTTTAACAGCTTGAACATCGGTTCACAAGTGGCCGTGAGCTGAGAGATAAACCTTGCAATGTAGTTTATTCGGCCCAGGAAACCACGAACTTCTTTTTCTGTTTTCGGCGCTGGCATCTCTTGGATAGCTTTTATTTTCGCAGGATCAACTTCAATACCCCGTTCACTAACGATAAACCCCAATAACTTTCCGGACCGCACTCCGAAAGTGCACTTGTTAGGATTCAGCCTCAGCCTGAACTTCCTAAGCCTTTCAAACAGCTTCAATAGGTTGACCAGATGCTCCTCCTCCGTTTGGGACTTTGCAATCATGTCATCAACATAGACCTCGATCTCATGATGAATCATATCATGAAACAAAGTTACCATTGCCCGCTGGTAAGTGGCCCCTGCGTTCTTCAGACCGAAGGGCATTACCTTGTAGCAAAACGTGCCCCAGGGGGTGATAAACGTCGTTTTCTCCATGTCCTCCGGTGCCATCTTAATCTGATTGTAACCGGAGAAGCCATCCATGAACGAAAACACGGAAAACTGGGCTGTATTGTCGACCAACACATCGATATGAGGCAACGGGAAATCATCCTTAGGGCTCGCCCTGTTCAAATCCCGATAATCGACGCACATGCGTACCTTACCGTCCTTCTTCGGTACAGGCACTATGTTGGCGACCCACGGAGGGTAAGTGGTAACGGCTAGAAATCCTGCGTCCAACTGCTTCTGGACTTCTTCTTTGATTTTTACAGCCATGTCTGGTCTCGTCCTCCTGAGTTTCTGCTTGACTGGAGGGCAATCTTCTCGCAACGGCAAGCGATGAACCACGATATCTGTGTCAAGTCCGGGCATATCCTCATATGACCAAGCAAAGACGTCACTATACTCTCGAAGCATCTCGACCAGTCTATGCTTGACATCATTCTGCAGCGCATCCCCAACTCTGACATTTCTGACGAGCTCCTCAGAACCCAGATTTATGGTCTCAATGTCCTCCTCGTGAGGCAGAATAACCTTCTCTTCTTGTCTCAACAAGCGGGCCAACTCTTCCGGGAGGTCTTCGTCTTCATCAATCTCATCCTCGGCTTGATAGGTCGGGCAATCAAAGTCGTAGTGAGCCGTAGAGGGTCCAGAATCGATGTCGTCTGTTACGTGGATCCTGCAATAACAAGGGTTAAGTTTAAAGCGGGAATATGCAGGTTAGCACGAACCCTGTTGCCATTTTGCTGTTTTTTTCGAAATAAACACAAAATAGGAATAACAGAGAACACAATATTTGATTACGAAGAAAACGCCTTTTATTTATTAACAAAATGCATACACATAATCCAACAAGGCCCTGACAGTAAAACCACTATGCCCCGGGCAGGACATAGGGTTGTACAAAGATTGTAAAAAGCAAATCATTACTCTTCACTTGTCAGCTTGATAATCTCCTTGATGGTCCAATTGTGGAGGCGCTCGCCTGGCTTGCTCGGTTGAATCCAGGCGTCAAGATCGCAATCACTGTCTCCGCTGTCCTCCGACGCAGCGTTGATACTCTCGAAGATTACTCCCCCCTTGGTGAATAGGATCGGCCCTTTCCCACGAGACGAGCTACCCGAAGAAGATGAAGCTTCAGCTTGCGGAGAATATCCCAATCCAAACTTATCCTGCTTGATTGGTATATCCAAAACATGCCCCCAGCCTGGGGTAGAACCGGCTTCGACAACGGCTCTAGCTTCCTTAAACGAGGAGAGGTTCAACTCTTGCTTCTCTGCGACGACGGGAGCCACATCCTTCACTCTGACGGTTTCAAAAGCCTGGCAAAGAGTCTCATGGATTTCACCATCCATTTCAATGTATTTAAAGGACGACAGGTGGCTTACCATGATGTCCTCTTCTCCACAGACTGTCACTATGCTGCCCCCAACGGCATATTTAAGCTTCTGATGCAGCGTGGACGTCACGGCACCAGCAGAATGGATCCATGGCCGACCTAAGAGGCAACTATAGGCGGGCATGATATCCATGATATAGAAAACTGTGTTGAACGTCTCTGGACCAACTTGGATTGGCAGGGTCAATTCTCCGAAGACGTGGCGCTTGGTTCCGTCAAAGGCTTTCACGACCAGATCACTGGGCGTGCACAGCAGTCCCCGGGTATCCAACTTCATCAGTGCCTTCTTCGGAAGCACGTTAAGCGAGGAACCCGTATCTACCAGGACATGTGACATAATCGTGCCTCTGCACTCTATTGAGACGTGCAAGGCGCTGTTGTGATCTCTTCCCTTAGGAGTCAGCTCTAGATCTGTAAATCCCAGCCCATTACCAGCATTGACATGGGCTACTACTTCCTCGAGTTGATTCACTGATATCTCCTGCGGCACGTATGCAGCATTCAATACCTTCAGCAATGCGTTGCGGTGCGCCTCGGAGCACAACAACAAGTTAAGAATCGAGATCTTTGACGGAGTCTGGTGAAGATGATCTACAATCTTGTAGTCACTTTTCTTGATTAGTCGCATGAACTCTTCAGCATCTTTAACCAGCAAGTCCTTCTCTGCCCCTGCAGGGACCTCTTCAACAGCTTTACCTTTACCCTTATCCACAGCGTCAGCTTGGACCACTTTCTCTGCTGCAACCTCTGCTGGTGCGAACACTCTACCGCTCCGAGTGATGCCACTGACTTCAGTAAGATTCTGCACAGTCGATCCACACGGCTCAAGCTCTATCTTCTGACCATTACAATAAACTTCGGCGCCATAATGCCATGGAACGACATTGGTGCTCTCGAATGGGATTGGTCCGGCCCGGGTGATGGTAATAGTAGGCGGACGAGGCGCAGAAATAGTGATAGGGTGGCGAGGAATGGTAATGGTAGCAACTTCGTCTGCCTGCTTCAGCACAACTTCCCCTGATGCACTCTCAACGCTCCGGCTGAATTGCAAAATACCCTCAGACATCAGACTTTGGATACCTTCGATCAGCTGCTCACATCCGTCAGGAAGTGTAGCACAAGCCATGCATAACTCTCCACATCCAGGAAAGAAGCCCCTCTTCAGCAACTTAGCCTTGACAAAACTAAGTGGGGTTTTCAAATCTTTGACATCAGTCAGCAAGTCCGCACTCTCCTCGGTGATGACAGCATTCACTCCTCCACCCTTATGATGAGGCATTGGATTTTTGGTGACGTTGGGCACGTTGTCAGAAAAATTGATAACCTTGGCGTCCACCAAGTCCTGGACTTTGTGCTTAAAAGCTTTACAATTCTCAATCGTATGGCCAGGTGCCCCAGTATGGAATTCACAAGTAGCACTGGCATCATACCCCGGTGGTGGCGCCCCTGTTAAGGGAGCCAACGTCCTCCTTTGAACTAATTGGAGCTGAAGCAATGTTTGCAGAAGCTGCGCATATGGCATAGGTGGAGTATCAAATTGACGGCTTGCCATAGGAGCCCGATTCTGATATCTTTTATACCCCTGATTATTCTGCTGCTGAGGTTGCTGCGGCTGCGGCTGCGGCGGAGCAGCTGGAATGTTTATGCTAGCAATTTGAGGCTGAGGGCCCTTGCCCTTTCTCCTAGCGTTAGTGACAGCACTGGCATCTCCCTCTCGACGCTTGCCAGTATAGGGTTTCTTGATACCTCCTCCAGCTGAGGATGATTCGCCCTGAATTTTTCCGATTTTTATACCGTTCTCAACATGCTCGCCCAAAGTGATAAGAGCCGAGAATGTTCCCGACATGCCACTGACCAGCTTTTCATAGTAGATTCCGGGAAGGGTAGCCACGAACATTTGTACCAACTCACGCTCAACCATCGGCGGTTGAACCCGAGCAGCCAATTCACGCCACCGCTGGGCGTATTCTTTGAAGCTTTCATTGCTCCGTTGTGAGAGATTCTGAAGCTGAACCCGGTTGGGAGCCAAGTCGCTATTATATTGATAGTGGAGAACAAACGCTTCTGCAAGCTCTTTCCAGGTGCGTACAGCAGCGGGCTCCAAGCCCATATACCATTCGAGCGATGGGCCAGAAAGACTATCCTGAAAGAAGTGCATCAGCAACTTCTCATCGTCAGAATAGGCGGACATCTTTCTATAATAAGATCGGAGGTGGACCCGGGGGCAAGTGGTACCCTTATACTTCTCAAAGGTAGGCACCTTGAACTTGTGGGGTACTTTAAAGTCAGCAATCAACCCGAGGTTGGACATGTCAACGCCCAAGGTGTTCTGATTTTCTATGCTTCTCATCTTGTCTTCCAGCGCCTTGAACCTGAGTCGAGCCTCGGCATTCAACTCTGCCTCCATACCTCTCTGGGAGAATATATCATCCTGATGGTCCTCCAGCCACGGTTGAGGCACCACCAGATTTCCTGCACCAGCATTGCCGTTGACCGGCCCCATGTTAACATTGGCTCCCAAACTACCATTGACGGCGCCAGCCGCGTTGAGTCCGAGATTAGTCATCAGA
This sequence comes from Lathyrus sativus, assembly GCA_963859935.3. NCBI lineage: Eukaryota > Viridiplantae > Streptophyta > Magnoliopsida > Fabales > Fabaceae > Lathyrus > Lathyrus sativus. Next base: position 68,757,466 of record OZ012738.1, on the reverse strand, counting down.
TTGCCGTTAGCACTGCCGTTGCCCCCGGCAGCTGGAACAACGTTCTGTGGAGTATCCCCTTGAGGAGGAGTAGGCACGGCCCCTCCATGAAGTATGCCATTACTGTCAACCCTGGAGATTAGAGGTTGAACCAGAGTACGAAGTTGATCTTGACCATTCGCGACCACCTGCATTAGCTCCATAAAACGATCCATCCGCTCACGGAGCTCTTGAACGTCTGACTGTACCTGGTCCATGATTCTTGTCTGATTAGCGCGAGTTGAGTAGCGATGGATGGGTCTTTGATCAATCCTGGAGATCGGAAGCAGCGCGGAACCTGAAAAACCTGTCAACAATAAAGGTTAGGAAAAACAACAAGATATACACTATGCAAATATGCTTCATGCAGATGCATGCGTGTGTCTGTGTGCGTGGGAGATTTTTCCCCGATCCTAGTGCCTTAGTGACGGTGCTGATAATAACAAGAGGAAGAAGAAATCCGAGCCCAATCATGGAAACATCAATCTCATATATATATGGAAAGGCCTGTCAAGGCTGTACACAGTATCAGCGAGTACAAATCAACAACGTGACCTCATCCAACAAGTCTGGTGATGGTCAGCATACATCAAAGATCAAAAACAACAGGGATAAGACTAGTCAAGCACGGCCACGGGCGCGATACTCTGCTAATAACTCCTTTGTCTCTGAATGATCTGGCGAAGTGAGCAACCCCTCGACGAGTAGTTCCCTCTGCCTGACAGTATGCTGAAGCCCCTGAACTGAACTCTCCCAAGCGCCTTCGCCAAAGCAATCTTCCAGCTTCCGCTTCTTAGACTCAAACATCAGCTTATGCTCCTTCAGGCTAGCAATAGCTTTGTTGAGACGGGCTTCAGCGGAGTACCTGCGGGCGGTCTCTTCGTCAAACCTCCGTTCACTGTCCTTCACTTCAGTCTCTAGCTTAGAAATCTGCAGTATCAGCTTGTCTTCTCGCTCCTTCCTGGTGGCCATGGAAGTCTTCCAATGTTGGTCGAACTTGGATATTCTCCGGTATGCTTCCTCCAGATGCGTCTTCTTCGTAGCCAACACATCATTAGCAGCTCTGAAGTCTCGACCTAAGCGTTCCCGATCAGCAATCTGCTTTGCCAAGTCTGCACTCAGCTGTCTCACCGACTCTGCTTGCTTTTTGAGAGCATGCACGGCTTCGTTCCTCTCACTTCGAAGCTGAGCTAACTCCTTCTCTAATTCTGCATTTGCCCTCTTCAATTCGTCACGCTCGGCTAATACCTGGTTGTGCTGATGAATAGACACAGTGGTAGGCTCTTCGACTGGTGGAGGACTCTCTGGTCTGACATGAGGGAATGGCATCCCTATAGCGCTGGCTCTGGCTCTGATCCAATCTGAATAAGGTGGATAAGCTTGGTTGTCGCTCTTCCCCAACAAAGACTTTCCTCTCGTGCTGATATTGTTCCACGCATACTGAAGCTTGGACAACAACTCCCCCTCTAGAATACCCGTGAGGTACAGAGATTCCCGTACCTCTTCTTCCTTCGGTGGATTCCTCAAAGCATATGCAAACTGACGAACTAGCAATGATGGGTTGTAGTTGATGCAACCCTTCCTACCTATCAGAGGTACGTTAGGAAACCCACTGCAACTGAAGATCATCTCGGTGCCTAACCTGCTTCTGTCAACGAACCAAACAATGTCTTCTGCCGACAAGCTCATCAGACGCTCAGGCCACTCAACCGTGGCTGCAGACAAGACAGAAGAACCCCTCTTGGGCAAATGACTATCAAACCACTTGTACAACAACGGTACGCAGCATGGAACATTCTTCCCTCTCCGGTTCTCATTCTTGTAATGCACTGAATGGTAAACGTCTCCGATCAGAGTAGGGACTGGATTCCCTGAGGCAAATATATGGAATGCATCAAAGTCTATGAAATCAGGCATGCTGGGAAATAGGATGATGCCATATATGCATAAAGCAAGGATGGCGCTGAAGGCGTCCCAGCATTTGTCCTTAGCACACTGCTGAGCCTTAGCTATCAGAAACTGCAGAGAGAACCCTGAGACCTTGTTCCAACTCGTCACCACTAACTCAGAAGCGCTCAAATGGAGTGAGGAAGCCAAGCTAACCAGATCAGGCTCAGCATCCATGTGGACAAAAGGCATCTGCCTTTTGATAGGCACACCCAACATATCAGCATACTCTTCCAATGTCGGCGCGAGAACGAAGTCATGAAAAGTGAAACACCTCAAGGGAGGATCATAAAACTGCAGAAGAGCATGTAACCCGTTCAACTCAGACGCAGAAGGTTTGTAGACCAGACTAAGCAACTTGCCATAAGACGTCCTGAACCTATCCTTCACAGAATGTCCTGCCAGGGCTATCATACCAGTCAGCTTCGATACATCCGGGGTCGGGAATTTGTACGCAACAGTCTTCCTGAGAGAAGCCATAACAACAGTAGGAGACGGGAAATCCTGGATCGGGGAAACGGTACCTGCAACACAGACACACGTTAATGGAATGCAGATGAATGCGTAAACTAATGCAAGATGCGGGTATGCAATAATATATCTAGGTGGCTGCTGTGGAGATTCGGTATCAACAGTCACTGATAAGAGGGAAACCCCGGTGTAAGACCACTAATCTGATCTGCTGAGAATAACCATCTGATAGGACCAAAATTCTGTCCTGACAAGAGTAAGTGCCAGATAATAAGGACCCCGGGTGCAATATCAAGGAATATCTGCTGAAGTCTTCAGACCCCAAATCAAAAATCTGCCCTATCAAGAACAAACACACAGCTGCTGATGAGATCTTCAGACCTCGCTCAAAATCTGCCCTATCCAGAACAAACCACTGACGATAATACACTGATCAAAGCCTGCTCTATCAAGAACAGACGAACACCCGATGATAAGATCCTCTGATCAAAAACCTCTTGCTCTATCAAGAACATGTCTGCAACTGAGAACCCGACATAACTGATTTGCTGTCAAGAAAACCAGGTAGTCTGAAGGTCTAAGTTTCCTGCAATAAACCCAGTCCCACTCACAGGTATGAACCTAGACTGACTCAAGGTACGGCATCCTATGCGTTCATCAGCGTCACAGACTTTCAAAACTGATGATACGATTCCCAGAAGGAGTGGCATCATCAAGTCCTGAAGAGGCCTCACTTAGCTGAATCACAAATGATCGGTCCCCAGAGTCGACAATCCACCAAACCAGCAACCGTCTCAACCCAAAGGGTTGAAAGTGAAGCCAACCGGATGAACCTCGTCTGAGCGTGGATTTCATGAGACACTAGTGCCTGCAAAGCAAGCACGCGCCCACTAATTTCCACTCTAACTCTATGGTGCACTCAAGCCTGGGTCTGGCTTCTCACTCAATCAGAACTCCCATCCCACAACAGCACAAATAATCATATTATACTGGAAATAAAATGCGGGAAATAAAGTGCGAGAAGTAAAAATGCGGTAAATAAACGCAACCCAACAAGCAAACATACAAACGATAGGATTGACTCTCTTAAGGGACGTTGGATCCCAAAACTGACTCGCTTTCGGGACGTTGGATCCCTAGGAAACTATCAAGTCCCCAGCAGAGTCGCCAGCTGCTGGGGACGGTCCCAGACAGCTAGGAAGGAAATCCAAGGCGAGACTCGCATAGGGAAACACCTGAAGTCCCCAGCAGAGTCGCCAGCTGTCGCTTGCGCGAAAATAAGGTGCCGGCATGACAGAAGAGTCGCCACCTTTCGTTATTTATCCCTCAAAGCGGGAAAGGAAACGATCGGAGAAACCTGACGAAAAAAGGGTAAGACAAGGTCGTCGCAACCATTGTCTGGATTCGGGAGTCGGTTACGCAAGGGGAAGGTATTAGCACCCCTTACGTCCGTCGTACTCGACGGGATCCTCGCTTGCTTGTTTACTTGGACAGGTTGGTTATAATCTATCTACCTATCAAGGCTGGCTGAAAAAGAAAAGAAAAATGACTCGGCAAAGCGTCGCACTTTATGCCTACGTATTCCCGTCTGGAACGAGAAATCAGAGTCAACGTAGTTCGGCTAACTACGGGTGAAGGTGGGGAAGGTTGCTCGCTAGGACATCGTATCCTATGCCTACGTACTTTCATCTGGTATGAAAGATCAGAGCAAACGTAGTTCGGGAAACTACGGGTTATCTCCTAAAAGAAGTGTTTTTTATTGTGTTTGCAATTTCAACCGCACTAGAGACTATGACCTGAGAGTGAATGCGTCGCATGTCACCCAAAGGGTACCATACTAAACATCCAGACTGTGGAAAAGAAACTCTCCCACGACCCTTTCTCAGATAGCTTAAGGCTCGTAACGTACGAAAGAAATCATTCATGATTACTGTATCTTAAACTGCTTTGAGATGAGAAGAGAACAGGCCCAACTAGGAGGGAGACTATCAAGTCCTACTGTTTTCATGCCATGGATTCATCCTATGGTTGAGGTTTGAACAGGGAACTCCTAGATGTTGGCATGCATAGGTTTCAACCTAAAAGTCTATCATCAAATCCTCATCAGAGGAAATGAGAGTCCTAAGGGATCATGTCAATGATACACCGAAACAGACAAAAGCATCAGCTTTAACAGTAAAATGCATGCAATGCAAGTGAGGGAGGAAATGTGTGTGGGGCTTCAGCCTCCACAAGCTCGTCTCGACCTCAAGCCAGTCATGAAATAACAGTAATCATACTGAAATAAACAACATGCTATCAAGCAAAACAGTAAACTGTAATCATACAGACAGAAAATGAAATCATGCTATCAAGCAAAATAAACACATGGGTAAGGGAGCTGGGCTCTACCGAATACCCGCAAGCAAAGCCAGGCAGTAACAATACAATCAGATGCACTCATGCTCTTAGACTGAACTTATTCTAAATGGGCTTAGTCTAATGCAGCAGACAAATCAGACAAAACACACAATACATCAAAGAAAACAGAAGAAAGCCTCAGCTCCTCCAGCAGCAACCCAGTCTTCAGACTTCAGAGATCACTTGCTTTCCAGGTATCAACCCTACAACATGAGTATCAACTCATCTTCTCCCTTGAGCTTCAGCTCCTTTGATCAGCTCTACCTTCAGGCTTCACTATCTTCAGGGATCTTCAGGCATCAACTTAATCTTCACAGAGTCTTCAGACTTCAATAATCTTCAAGGAATCATCCTCTTCAAAGCTTCAGCTTCTATCCTCAATGGCTCAAATGCTCCAGCAAACAAGATTCAGTTAACAAGATGAGGTGGGGATGTTACAGTATTCACTGACTTCCAAAGGATGCCATTGAGGACTTAACATCAAAGGAGAGGCTCTCTCAAAGTTCTACCTTATAGGGCAAGGTCACTAATCCCTCCAAAGGAGAGAGGTGAATACCCTTAAGGGACTTTGTGTCATAGAGAAGAAAGGAGGTGAACAAAGCACTCCTTGGTTATTGAACAAAGTATTCTATCTAGGGCTCTGCCTATGCACCTATAAACCTATAAACAAAACAACAAAAGCTATGCTAAACTCCTATGCAAGGTCTTCAAAGCTTCCATGATGATTCACAAGCTCTTCACAAGGTCTTCACATGATGCCCAAGCTCCTCAAGCCAACAACAACTCCAAAGCAAGGCAAAACAGAACTAAACTAGCCCTAAAGGCCACACAAACAATCATTCAATTCAAAAATCAATGAAAAATACTAAAATACCATACAAATTCCTAATATAAATTCTAGAGGATCCTACTTAACTACCTTTTAGGTCCCATATAGTCCCCATACACTAATTTGGCCTAAAAACCTCAAAAATAAAATGTTGAAGTTCAAATACACAACCTAAAACCCTAATTAGAGCACCTAAATGTCTAACTCTCAAACTACATCAAATTTAATTTCTAAAATCAAGAGATAAATCCTACATGAAACTAGGGTTCAATATCTAATCACACAAAAAAGAATGAATTAAAAAACCTAAGGGAAGGTCCTAAAACAATTCTTGCAAGATAAGGTACAAACTAAAAGAAATAAAATACCCTATTTAAAAGAAAATACCACCATTAATTCCATATTAAAAATAAAATTTCATTTTTATTTTTATATTTTTCTACACAAAATTATCTAATCATAGAAAAAAGAATGACCAAAAAATCATCATTTATCAATTTTTAATGAATTTTTAAAGTTCATGAAAAATGTAAAACAATATAAAAAATAAAAAAATAAAGAAAATGAGGGAGGGGTGTGAATAGCAACACGCGCCAGTTAAGTTTCAAATGGGCTGAATCATGGGGGGTGTGGATAGGAGAGAATATATTAAGCCCAGACGCGCCTCACTTAACCAAACGGCTGCGTTTTGCTTTGAACTCAGCATACTGAGCTTCCAATTCAATCGTGGCCCTCCAATCTCACTCTCGGTCAAAGGTCAAGCCATGATCTGATGGCTCTCATCTATCTTCCTCAAATGCCTCAGGCAGCCCTCAATGTTACAGACGGTGGTTCACGGCGGAAACCACCGTCTTCTCCGGTGGACACCCAAACTCAAGTCACCAATCAAACCCCAAACTATATCAATTCAACTCGGTTTTTCATGGAGATCCTCAATCCAACCTCAGAATACCCTAAATCATCCTCTAAATCAAAACACCATAGGATTTTTCAAAAACTACACAAATCTTGATCATCATGATTCTCAAAACTAAAGGCATGGATCTAATCCTCATCTATCACTGATCGGTTTCCACTATCCAAACACGATTGAAACATCAAGAATCCTCATAACTAACTCTCAACAGAAATTGCACATCACTCTTGATCATCACCAAATACCATGAAACTATCCAGAAACGATCCTTGTTCATGCTAGAACCTAACCACATGCAAGATTCTACCTAATTCAGCCTAGATCAAAGCATAATTTAAAGGTTACATACCTGTGAAGAAGTGATCAACAGAAGGTCTTCAAGGCGCAAAATCCACTCTGAATTGATTCAAACACCTTCAGTGACGAGCAAGGATCACTCTCCAATCAGAAATTTGGCTTGAAACTCTCTCCAATTCAGAAACCGATTCTGAGTTCTTCCTCCAAAAATCAGTTATGGCTTCACTCTCACAGCATGAAATCACCAACCCTTTGCATCTGAGATCACTCTACTATCTTTATAGAACATGTCCATGGGCTTTTGATCCACTCTAAGAGCCCAAAATAGTTGATCCAATTTTCTGATTTCTCTTTGAATATCCAATGTATCAGTCATGGTTTCCTTGTTATAGTCAGCTTAAACTCATTCATTTCAATCATATGAACCATTTCCAATGTGTTTTTATAGGTAGGAAGGCTTGATTTGGCTTGTGTAAGGTTTTTCAACATTGCCTTATAATGCAAGTAATAGGTTTACAAAGAAAGTCCCTTTTTTAGGCCTCAAATGGAAAATCTATTTGAACCAAAGTTCTCAAAATAATGTTTCCAATCAAAATGATATATTGGATGACCTATTTTGGATTCCTATATCTTCCAAACCAATTTTCAAATTCAACTTTTCAAACTTATATGCCATTTTTAGTTCATTTTTGACCAATCATGCAACTTCATGCTATGAGCTTTTCCAACAATTTGTGACCTTCTTTCTAGACTTAAAATCACATTTTGAACAACTTTCATGTTTTGAGTTTTTCCATTTGAGGCTTGGAAATAGGAGTTTTAGGCATTGGCTAAAATGACCTATAACTGACAAATGACCAAAATACCCCTGTCTTGTTCAAACCATAAGTTGAGTTCCACAAATCCTATCAAGGACTTCTACCACTCAAATTAAAGCCAAGAAGATGCCCTCCAACATTCATGTTGACCAAGAAATCATAGGAATCATCCTACTAGGGCAAAAGTTGTCTGCAAGTTGGGTGACTTTCAAGGGCCCAGATTCACACACCTCAGCTGACCTGTAATTTGTCAAAACCATAACTTGAGCTCTGTAACTCCTATCAAGGACTTCCACCACTAAAATTAAATCTTAGAACAAGCTCTACAACATTCATGTTGTGGGGAAAATGAGATATCAATCACATCTAGAGCTAAAACTGCCTGGAATATAGGGATCAAATTAGGGTTTTTCACTGATGATCTTTGGAAACCCTAACTCAAAACTTCTCCAACTCCTCAATCATGATGAGTTGGCCTAGGAATCATCTTTATAACATATCCATACATCATTCCATGATCTCATGGCCCTTGGATTAGGTCTCAACCTTCTCCAAATCTTCAGCTGATCTAGGGTTGACCCAGTCAAAACCCTAATTCTACCCTTCATGATTGAATCTTCTGAACTCTTGCACAATGACTTCTCTGGGCTTCATGATGGCTTTCAAGACATCTCATACACTTTCTCAAAACATCTAGTTCATTCTCAAAATCTCAGAATCATCTGAGGAGCACCCACAACTCTCAAGCTATGAAGCACACAACCCTGGTTTCAATCCACTTCCTCTGAGGATCTCTTGAACTGCTGATGAAGATATCAACTTTCAAACACTAGATGGATAAATAATTGTTGGTCAAATTTTGGGATGCAACAATCCACTCTCAAGTTATTATTTGCAAAAATCCAAAAAATGTGTGTTGCTTTTGCTGGTGGTCTAAACTTCGGGAAATGTAAGGTTGGGTTGCATTAAATTAGGCATTTGAGGTTTCATTCTAGAGATTTGCGTGTTAGTGGTTTGATGAGACTGATTCATTGCCTTTCTAAGATAGTTCACTCATATCCTCTTTCATTTTAATCATGGTATCCAGTCCAATTGCTATTATCCACTTGCTCATTCTTTTAGTCTTTTTTTTTTATTTCATTATTCACTTGAAATTAAATAATCCATTTGTAGACTTTTTCAATCCATATTCTTTCAATTCCAAATTCTTATACCAAATTTTCTTCAAATTCATTTGTTCTCTTCCCATTTGTATATCTCATTATAAAGATGTTACTAGACCCAATTATAATTTCAAAATTTCATATATCTAACATATATTACACAAAAATCTACAAAAATTTGTCCTCATGAAAATATATTCCACAAGCCATAATTCACAACATATACTCCATTGTTTGTTAATTACAAAGCCCAGGGTACCAAACTTTCGTTGAAACTAATCCAACAGCTCAAGTCAATACTTCTCGTCAACAGGCAAAAAAAAAGGGGTCACTAAATGCCACGTAACACCAATGTAATCTCCATACATTTTTTGGTTGCAAGCACTTGCGATATTTCAAGCTAAACCGCATTCACAGCCTTGACTTTCCACACGTTATAACATCCTTCAGCCACCACACAACGTGCCTCCAATTTTTTGCTGCACTAAAACAACAGTTGTTACAGCAATACATCCAAGAGGAGAAATTACAGAAAACTCCTAACAAATCCACCGCCAGCCTTAGCCTGCAAAATGACAAAAAAACTCAGTGACCCACTCCTCACAAATGCTCTGCAGCAAGAGGACATATGGTAACCTTCAACCTTGAAAACCACAAAAACTGCAGCAAATACGAAAATCAAATCACGTTGCAATAACCTTACCACATAACTACATCACAAGGCATAGTTGGAAGAATTTGTTGCGTAAACGACAAGAGAAATAATCCTGCATCATAGACAAAACGTACACAACGCATATACCAAGTTGTTCACGCAAAAACACCAGTACCTGCATAATGGTACCTGCAAAATCAAAAAGCAACAAGTTAACACACAACAAAGCCATTTGAAATTCTTGTCATGTACATCCTGTAAAGAAATCAGAGGACAATAAATACGGACCTGCCCTCACCAATTCTGCTCTACATGAATTCACAATGTCAAGTTACAAATAGGGAAGATAGAGGTTCACAACCACCATTCACAATGGACAAAAACCATATGAAGTAAAAGTTGTGGAAGGACGATAGCAGTCTGTGAATACTGCAAAATTGCAATAGCAAAACCAGTACTGCTCAGCAACAAATGGGTCCCTCACACAGTAGGATGTTCACGCGCGCCTTTTACAAAATGAAATCCCAAAACCTCCCCTACAAAACCTGTGCCAATGTACTACACCAGGGACCTTCACCTTTTGAATAACACTCCAAAAAGAAAAATTTGCAGCCGACAACCATATGTATTGGACCCCCACACACCTCCACTACAAAACCTGCAGCCATGTACCTGCAGCAGCTTTATTGAGGCAAGCCACCCATTTTTTCTTGTTGGCGACCTCGACAAACCACTCCTCACCAAAGGCATAAGGGACCATATATCTGCAGAACCATTGAAAATAAAAAGAAACAGTCATTGAGGGGGGTTTGGAGCTCTCAAAAGCCTTCATTTTCTTCTCTCAATCTGACCTCCTCATTGGAAAATTTTCAATCCTCATGAATTTAAAAACCTCACCTCAACCTCAATTAACCTTCAGATCTTCACTTACAAACCAACAAACTTCCTCCTTCAAAACAACCTTCGAAGTTCATACCATCTTTCACCTCAAACCTTCACACGAACCCCACAACAATCTTTCATCTCATTTTTACCTCTTCAATCTTCCAACAGCCAACAACGTATCAACCTCGTTTCATCGTCAACCACCGAAAACACCAAAACCTGTTCAAACATGAAAGCTTCTTCAACAACTTCAACACAACGCAACCATCAAACTCAACCCTCCGTCATCCAAAACCACCGTAAATCAAACTTCATCGAATCTTCAGCCTCTTCCATTTTTTCTCCACGATTTTCTCAAAACCAGAACCGCAACAACTAAAATCGAATCTCCATCTTAAACCACACACAACCTTCAACATCTGTGACAAAAAAACTCACATTTTATCACAACCTTCAACCATCAACTGCAAATTATAGCTTCAACCCCACAAACCCCTTTAAACAAATGAACCTTAACCTCCTCTTCTTCAACTCAACCTTCAACCTATAACTATTCAAACCCCCTCCGAACTTCTTCAAACCCATTCACCTTCAACAACTTCTCACTCATTAACAAAAAAGTCAACATAGAAAACCATGACAGAGAAGTTTTAAAGCGGACTGAGATCTTCCCCTTCACAAAACCTCCGAACCAACATCAACGATCCCCAAGTTCCTCCAAACCTCACCCTAAAATCCCTTCTTCGAATCATCAACCACAACTTTCAACCAACAAGCTCAAACCCCTAACCATAATGACTCATCAAACCCGTGAAACAGAGTAGAAAGTCGAGGTAGAGATAAAGAGAAACTTCGAGAGGTGAAACGAACCTGGTTACATTGATTCAAAGTCAAGCTAGAAACCGAAGCCAAATCAGATCTGAGTGAATCGAAAGGTTAAGGCGAGTTGTGCGAAAGAGAGAGGCGAAACAATTTGCGGACAAATTTCATGGTGTCGACGATATCACAAAGGGATGAGAGGCTCTTCTGGCTTGAGTTGGTGACGCTTTTACCCATTAACTTAATTTTTGCGCAAATGTATTGTGTTAATGCTTTGACATAAGTTTTGTTCATTCATTATTTAATTCGTTTTGCCCCTTTGTATAATGTTGAACCACGCCTCTTTTGTTTATGTTATTGCAACAATGATTGGATCGGTGGACCCATTTGTTCTGTTTGATCTGCTTTTTCTTTCTTCTTTTCTTTCACCGAGTTCTGGTAGCGAATGATGGGCCTCAGCAAGCCCATGTGATTTTGCTCTCCCACCTTCTAATCCCAACATCCTTTTCAATTGTTCATACCCCCTTTTTTCTTCTCTCTTAATTTCTTTTAAGAGTTTAAATATAAAGTTTTACAAATGATTTTTCTTAAAAAAATATTTTTGATAACTTCAATTTTATGTATATTTTTCTTTTGTTAATATTTTCAATTAATATTGTAAAAACTCGTTAGTATAATTTTGGGGTATATTGTTGATTATATTTTCATTCATTTCTATCGTATTTCGGGGTCGATGACGAAACTTCCACCGTTTAACCGTCACATTGGTGGCGTGAAACAAAGGATCCGAGATCACCTTTGTTCTTTCGATTTTATTTCGGTAAACTAACTTTAAATTTAATTTCTGTCAAACTTTATTCATATCTCATTATTCATATCTCACTCACCCATATTTGAAAACACTTAATAAATTATCGAAACTCCTAAAAGCCAAATTGGTGGACTGTTGTATCATTGGTTATTTGCAGGTATCTTGATTTTAAGTCGTGCCCGACTTTGCTCAAGGCGTAGTTTAGGACACAAATGCACACACACGGCTTTCTCTTGGACTACCTGACAATGAGACCCCTTTATTTCGTGCAATCCCGTGTAAATTACATGTATCCCTTCCCCATTCCGATGTATGTTTCGCATTTGTTTGATTATTAGTTTATCTCCTAGGAGCACCCATAAGGACTAGAGCGGATCAAACTATTTTCAAACTAATTCTCGATTCATCATCGAGCCACCTTCAAACAACCCGTAAGTCGAGTGCTCATACGCATTCGCCATCAACCTATTACAACTCGACCCTTGATGCGTAAGTCAAGTCGGTCTCTTTTTCAAACAATTTCATTTTCAACACGCTTTGCACGCGATAACGAGTCAAACCCTTGATCCAACGTCAAGCGGATTTTCGAAACAAACCATCAATCAATTAACAACTATTTAATTCTTTTCAAGGTGTAAAGAGTAGGTTCAAGTCTTTGATCTTGCTTTAAGTTGTTTAGATGCGATTTGTCTTATTCGGGTGTGAACAATTGACGCCTCTAAATAACATTAACAACTCGACATCGTTCAACTATCTCCAACTCAAACAACTTTCCTTTCACGATGAAAAAGGGAGTGTCCCAAGTCTTTGGTCCGCTTTCCCGATTACTTGGGGTCCGAGAAATATTTCCTAGACTTCAAGTAATTGTCATCATTTCAAACATCTTTTCAAACACAACTCCTCTTACGATGAAAAAGAGAGTGTTCCAAGTCTTTGGTTCGCTTTCCCGATTACTTGGGGTCGGTGAAGTCTTTCTTAAGCTTCAAGTAGTCGTCATCAATTCAACTTCACCCTTTCAAACACAACCTTATCTTCAAGATGAAAAAGAGAGAGTTCCAAGTCTTTGGTTCACTCTCTCGATTACTTGTGTCTGAGAAGTCTTTCTTAAGCTTCAAGTAGTCGTCATCCGTATCCACTTCAAATCCAATTCAAACCCGTTTCTTTCGTGGTCGTTACCACGAACTACGACTGCTCTGATTCTTCATTCTCGTCTGAATGTAAGATACGTAGGCACAAGATTGCGATGATCTTGGCGAGCACAATCCCCTCCATTTTCCATTTCCCCCATCCTTTCCCGTAGTCGAACTACGACGCTCTGATTTCTCATTCTCGGCCGAATGAGCATACGTAGGCACAAGGGCCCCAATCCTTGGCGAGCACCCTATGTTCTAACCATCCCCTTTCCCCTAGTGTCTTTATCTCTTTATAGTATCCTTTAGCATTTAGTAGCGAGAAGAGAAGAATTAAGTTTAGCTAACATCCATTAACTCGAATTAAGAGGTTCCCGTTGAGTACGACGGACGCGAGGGGTGCTAATACCTTCCCCTCGCGTAACCGACTCCCGAACCCAGGAATATGGTTGCGACGACCGTGTTCCTTCCGCGTCTATGAGGTTTTCTCGATATTTTTCCTCTCCCGTTCATTTGGGAAAAATAAAGTTCGGTGGCGACTCTGTCGAACCGCATTTCCGCGCCTTTCGTGCGAGGGTCGTATGTTCGAAATGGAATTTTCGAGGTGCGACAGGTGGCGACTCTGCTGGGGAACATTGCTCCATGCAAGAGAGAGTCAAGCCTATCTTAGTTTGAGTTGTTATCTTGTTGTTTTTTATTTTTTTTCTCGCTTTCTATTTGTATCCTTATCTTGGTTACTTATGCTTGTGGCATTGTGGGGTTGTTCTGCTTATAGTTATTTTGTGAGATGGCTCTACACCCGAGTCCGAGTATAACCCTAGGATTAGGATGGTGGTTGTGTAGTGGAGACTTGCGTGGAGTCTTTCACGTTAAGTTAAAGCGAAAACCCCGCTTGGAGTAGATTCCTTGGAGATGTTGTTGTTGTGGTGAGTCTTTGCCATGACAATAATGTTTTCAAGTTTGAATCGTTGATCCCAAGGACCATAAACCGTTTTATCCATGGTGGTTGGTAGTGTTAATTCTTTGTGAATTAACACGAACGCCCCAATCAGATGAGATCCCTTGAACGTATTACTTTCTTACAGTAATATTTTCAACCTCGATCTATGACTCTGAGAACCTTTTCTAGAATCCGTGTGTCGATGGTTGTGTAGTTGATGCCTCCGAGAAATCTTTTTCGCGTGTAAGATACGAGAACCTCACCTAGAGGAGATTCTATTAAGGATGTTATCGTCATGATAAGGCTTCGTCATGGTTGTAATATCTTCGAAAGATATCCATGACTCTAGGCACCTACCCGTTTTAGAATCCTACCCGTGGGGTTTCCTTTAAGCAGTGATTGTGATCCTTGAACCGTTCACCCGACTAAATCTCAGAACTATTTGAATTTGTGATCCTGTGATCCTGGATCTTGCATCTTGCATTGCATATCATTTGTTGTGCATCTTGCGTTCTCCTTCCTTCATCAGTTTCTCATGTTTCTCTTTCCTTCATATCCAGTAAATCAAGCTGAGTCCTCGACACCAGTACGCAACTAGAGCCAATACAAGACGAATGATGAAGCAGATTCAACAGGAGCAAGCTACCTTCAGGGAAGAGTTGGATTCTATGAAAGGAAAGATCGACCAGATCCTCGAAGCCATCCTCGCGGCCAGAAGAGAGGAAGAACAACGTGAAGCCGCTGCTGTAGTCAACAACATTGGTTAAGGACAAGGGTCTCCTGCCATCCCTTTGGTTCCAATTCCAAATCCTCATGGAATGCCGTTGAACTTCAATAACGCAGCTGAAGGGAACACTTCTCATCCAACCCCAGCGACCGGAGTTACCATTGAAGCTATCCCGCAAGCCCAGCCTACTGCTGTGCAAATCCCAGCTCCTCATACCGAAGATACTCTGATGGATCAGTATGACGACGTCCAGAACTATCATGCTGCTATTCCCATTGCCAGTCCCGTTGTTGCTCAGGATTCAGAAGCCATGAAGATGTGCCGGGATCTAGCCGAGAAACTCCGAGCCATGGAGGGGCACAGTTCAAATTCTTTCAGTGCTTTGGAATTATGCTTGGTGCCTGATGTTGTTATTCCTCCCAAGTTCAAAGTGCCTGAGTTTTCGAAGTACAAAGGTCTCAGTTGCCCAAACATTCATCTAAAGATGTACTGTCGCAAGATGGCTGCCTATGCCAGAGACGAAAAGCTCATGATTCATTGCTTCCAAGACAGTTTGTCTGGGGCATCACTCGAATGGTATATGCAGCTGGAACATAACAGCGTGCGCACTTGGGCCGAGCTAGCTGATGCATTTGTCAAGCAGTACAAGTACAACACCGACCTTGCTCCTAACCGTACTCAGCTTCAGAGTATGACTCAGAAGGACAGCGAATCTTTCAAGGAGTACGCGCAACGATGGAGAGAGCTAGCCGCAAGGGTGCATCCACCTCTGGTTGACCGTGAACTGATCGACATCTTTATGGGTACATTGCAAGGCCAGTACTACGAAAAGATGATCGGTAGTGTCTCTGCTGGGTTCTCTGACTTGGTGATCGTCGGTGAGAGAATTGAAGAAGGGCTGAAGAGTGGAAAGATCCCAGGAGGTTCCAACAACCAGGCCAATGCCAAGAAGCCTTTCAATTGATACAAGAAGAAGGAGGGCGAAGCAAATGCCATCTTTTTGCAGAAAGGGCAAGCTTCTCAACAAGCTCCCCCTCCTATGCCTTATTAAGTTCCCTACTATCAGTATCCATATGTTGCTTCCGCACAATATGCTCCAATGCCTCATCAGCCAGCTGTTCAAGCAGTGCAAGCTCAGATACCACGACAACAGGCTCCTCAGCAACAGGCCTACAACCAGCAAGGATATTAGTATCCTCCTCAGCAACAGCAGATGCAAGCTACTCAGCAACGACAAGGTACTCGCCCACAGCGTCCGCAGAGAACATGGAGTCCAGATAGAGTCTTTGATCATCTACCAATGACATATGCCAAAATCTTTACTCAGTTGATGGAGAAGAAAGCTGTTGTTCCGAGAGATTTGGCTCCTCCAACTGTCATCCCTGCCGATTACGATGCAAATGCTTATTGTGAGTTTCATAAGGGCGCTCCGGGTCATACCATTGAGGACTGCAGGGCTTTCAAGCACATAATTCAAGACATGATCGACAGGGATGCTATCAACTTCAATGGGAAGTCTCCAAATATCATCAACAATCCGATGCCACCAGTCAACTAGTGCCAACATCAGATCGATTCCAGTCAAGTTCATTCCCCGAAGAAGGCAGTCATGTTGCCATTTCATTATTCGCAGTTCTTATATTTTGTCTTTGTTTGTTTAAGTATTGTATGCTTTCAACAATTGCCATTCGTATTTGGTTTTCATTAATGTATTGTTTATGCATGTTTTGAATTAGTTATGTCGTATTCACTCATTTTCACTTATCACCGACACATTTATTCACTCCACTTTATTCACTGTTGTTTAGCGTGATTTGAGGGAGGATGATGAAAACAAGATACCCATAATTGCAAATTGTATGCTTTCAGACCGAATCTCGTCAATGATGTACAGGCATTGCTTTAATCCCCTAAACACCGAAGATATAAGGAGTTAATCCCTAGTAAACCACTTCGAGCCTAGAAGTAGCAGTTTCCTTCGGATATTCAAACCTTACACTTAACCTGGGGCAGAGTAGTGTTCAGTTAATCCAATCCTGAATCAACAAAGCAAAATCCAGAAGACGATTGTTCATCAATGACCCATGCCATGGCAGTCATAACCTTCCAACAAAATTAAAAAAAAAACATCAAAAGCCTGCTAAGTCAGACACCTTAGAGGGGACTTAGGCAAAATCATGGCAATCCCGATGGATCTGACAAGCAAAGTCAATCCATGCAAAAGTTAGGGATCAAAAACAAAAGTAAAAGAGGACCCCGAAACCCTCAACAAAAAAAAACAAAGAAAGATTCAGTGGTCACCCAATCGAGAGGGTCACTGATATCCAACCAAATAAGGTGACTGTCATTTCGAGCATACCTTGAACCATCAAGCTTACACCGTCGAGACAAGTGTAGGATTAACTGAGCGTAGGACTGGAGATCATTAAGAAGAAGGGGTGGATACAAATCATACTTTGAGCCTATCATCTTTTGTTTCATAACCGTAAACCCGACCACGTTACAACCCTCGAAAGACCTAATTGAGGCGAGGTTTATTCTGAAAGCATACTATCGCGAGGTTGCGTAACCTAACTCCTCATACGATTGTTAATCATCAACATTGGTGTCATTTCTCTTGCAATATCTTCTACACCGATCAAAAGTAGCACATTGTTTGGGCTAACGGTCCATTCGTCTCACTACCACGACACTCTCAAATAAACGATACTTTTTCAAACTTGCATCGAACTTTGCATTAATATTACCATTTGTGAATGTACAATTTTAATTGCTAATCAGTGCTAGGTATTCAAGGACATCTCAAAAAAGGACAACCAAGGAGGAACTTGACTTCCAGTGGTTGGCACGAAGCAAGACTACCTCAAAACCTACAGGCTGGGGCAAATCACTCAACAGCTTGAGCAGGGGCAAGTCATCCAAGTTTAACTTCCATATGTCAGAACGGGTTAATCCAGGGCAGACCATTGCCATGTTCGAACTGGGGCAAGACCAGGTCGTCCTGACCGTCAAGCAGAGTTGCAACCTTCTCTGAAGCAAATTCACGACAAATCACCAAGTACCCAGACTTGGGGCATATAAAGTATCTTCGTCTGCTTCGTTCATGGCGTCTCCAACCAACTGCGTGTCGAGGAAGTCAATCCCTCCCACCACCCGAAGTCCAATTCGCATTGGCAATTACCAAAAGATCCACCATGCTGGCGTCTCCCTGCATTTCCAATTACCTGTCCGCAATCATATGCATCATACGCATTGCATTCGCTATCAGAAGCATTTTGCATCATATGCATACTCCATTCATACCATACTTCCCCAGCTCATGCCTCTCGGCATGTCAGCAATTGCATTTGCACTTCCATTCGTTATGGAATATCATTTATCATCCAGCATTCATGCAAGTCAAGGTCCAGGATCAATCTTGAAGGTTTCCAAGACCATCATCAGCCCAATCAGGGGCATCTTCCACAACATCTTCAAAGCAATCATCAGCCCAATCAGGGGCATTTTTGCAAGATTGTGGGTTTGTCCCACGATTTTCAAGAAGCTTCAAAGCAATCATCAGCCCAATCAGGGGAAATCTTCTGCAATTGTGGGTTTCTCCCATAAAATTTGAAGTTATTCAAAGCAAGATTCAGCCCAGTCATGGGCATTTTTCAAAGACCATGGGCGTCCCCCATGACGTATTTCAACCTTGTGGTTGATCAGATCTTCAAATCAACATTCAGCCTAGTCAGGGGCATACCATTCAAGACCGTGGGCGTTCCCCACAAAGTTATTCAACCTTTTGTTAGGAAAATCCAAGAAGTTTAATGCAAGATCCAGCCCGAGCAGGGGCATCTTCAGCAGAACCGTGAGCGTTCCTCACGAAGTTGTTCAACCTTTTGTTGACCAAAACAAGACATTTCAAGACAAACTCAGCCCAGTCAGGGGCATCCTCTTCAAAATTCATAGGCGTAACCATGAAATCATTTCAGCAAAAGTATGATCTCCAAACAAAGACGGTGGGCATACCTCGTTGACTCATTTTAATTCAATCTTCCTCTTGGGGGGTTCCCCATTGAGTTGTACCCAGCAAGCGTGACCGTTGTCAATTTCCTTACTATCATCCTTTTGGTGATAGTCGAACTTCGTCAGTTCAACCTAGCCTGCATCCTTTTGGTGTTGGTAGCTTTCAATTAGTGTTTGTCCTATCATCCTTTTGGTGGAGGGTCTGTCACTTGGATTGGTGTCAGATTGTGCGATAGTGTTTGTCCTATCATCCTTTTGGTGGTAGTGACTGGTGTGTGTTTCGCTCCGTCATCCTTTTGGTGGGGGGTCTGTCATGGTCATTAATGATAGATTGCGCGATGTGTTTTGTGTTTCGCTCCGTCATCCTTTTGGTGGGGGGTCTGTCACTTGGATTAGTGTCAGATTGTGCGATAGTGTGTTTTGTGTTTCGCTCCGTCATCCTTTTGGTGGGGGGTCTATCATAGTCATTAATGATAGATTGTGCGATGTGTTTTGTGTTTTGCTCCGTCATCCTTTTGGTGGGGGGTCTATCATGGTCATTAATGATAGATTGTGCGATGTGTTTATTTGTGTTTCGCTCCGTCATCCTTTTGGTGGGGGGTATATCATGGTCATTAATGATAGATTGTGCGATGTGTTTATTTGTGTTTCGCTCCGTCATCCTTTTGGTGAGGGGTCTATCATGGTCATTAATGATAGATTGTGCGATGTGTTTGTTTGTGTTTCGCTCTGTCATCCTTTTGGTGGTAGTGACTGGTGTGTGTTTCGCTCCCTCATCCTTTTGGTGGGGGGTCTATCATGGTCATTAATGATAGATTGTGCGATGTGTTTATTTGTGTTTCGCTCCGTCATCCTTTTGGTGGGGGTCTATCATGGTCATTAATGATAGATTGTGCGATGTGTTTTGTGTTTCGCTCCGTCATCCTTTTGGTGAGGGGTCTAACATGGTCATTAATGATAGATTGTGCGATGTGTTTAGTGTGAGTTTCGCTCCGTCATCCTTTTGGTGGGGGGTCTATCATAGTCATTAATGATAGATTGTGCGATCTGTGTTGTGTTTCGTCCCATCATCCTTTTGGTGATGTCGACCTTTTGCTAATTATCCACAGTTTGCTCAGAGGCATACCTCATCCATCATTTCAATCCTCGAGCATCTCTTTTCTTTTTGGACAAATTCAGGGTCTTCTTTATATCTAATTGACTTCTACCTCGGGAGAAGGAACGTTGCAACAGTTTATTTCTCTAGGTTTAAGCCAATTAGACAGGGGCATCTGTCATACCCCAAATTTGTCCTACTTGTACCACTTTCATTCAGTACATCCACTCTCAAGTTATTATTTGCAAAAATCCAAAAAATGTGTGTTGCTTTTGCTGGTGGTCTAAACTTCGGGAAATGTAAGGTTGGGTTGCATTAAATTATGCGTTTGAGGTTTCATTCTAGAGATTTACGTGTTAGTGGTTTGATGAGACTGATTCATTGCCTTTCTAAGATAGTTCACTCATATCCTCTTTCATTTTAATCATGGTATCCAGTCCAATTGCTATTATCCACTTGCTCTTTCTTTTAGTCTTTTTTTTTATTTCATTATTCACTTGAATTTAAATAATCCATTTGTAGACTTTTTCAATCCATATTCTTTCAATTCCAAATTCTTATACCAAATTTTCTTCAAATTCATTTGTTCTCTTCCCATTTGTATATCTCATTATAAAGATGTTACTAGACCCAATTATAATTTCAAAATTTCATATATCTAACATATATTACACAAAAATCTACAAAAATTTGTCCTCATGAAAATATATTCCACAAGCCATAATTCACAACATATACTCCATTGTTTATTAATTACAAAGCCCAGGGTACCAAACTTTCGTTGAAACTAATCCAACAGCTCAAGTCAATACTTCTCGTCAACAGGCAAAAAAAAGGGGTCACTAAATGCCACGTAACACCAATGTAATCTCCATACATTTTTTGGTTGCAAGCACTTGCGATATTTCAAGCTAAACCGCATTCACAGCCTTGACTTTCCACACACACGTTCTGACATCCTTCAGCCACCACACAACGTGCCTCCAATTTTTTGCTGCACTAAAACAACAGTTGTTACAGCAATACATCCAAGAGGAGAAATTACAGAAAACTCCTAACAAATCCACCGCCAGCCTTAGCCTGCAAAATGACAAAAAAACTCAGTGACCCACTCCTCACAAATGCTCTGCAGCAAGAGGACATATGGTAACCTTCAACCTTGAAAACCACAAAAACTGCAGCAAATACGAAAATTAAATCACGTTGCAACAACCTTACCACATAACTACATCACAAGGCATAGTTGGAAGAATTTATTGTGTAAACGACAAGAGAAATAATCCTGCATCATAGACAAAACGTACACAACGCATATACCAAGTTGTTCACGCAAAAACACCAGTACCTGCATATTGGTACCTGCAAAATCAAAAGGCAACAAGTTAACACACAACAAAGCCATTTGAAATTCTTGTCATGTACATCCTGTAAAGAAATCAGAGGACAATAAATACGGACCTGCCCTCACCAATTCTGCTCTACATGAATTCACAATGTCAAGTTACAAATAGGGAAGATAAAGGTTCACAACCACCATTCACAACGGACAAAAACCATATGAAGGAAAAGTTGTGGAAGGACGATAGCAGTCTGTGAATACTGCAAAATTGCAATAGAAAAACCAGTACTGCTCAGCAATAAATGGGTCCCTCACACAGTAGGATGTTCACGCGCGCCTTTTACAAAATGAAATCCCAAAACCTCCCCTACAAAACATGTGCCAATGTACTACACCAGGGACCTTCACCTTTTGAATAACACTCCAAAAAGAAAAAGTTGCAGCCGACAACCATATGTATTGGACCCCCACACACCTCCACTACAAAACCTGCAGCCATGTACCTGCAGCAGCTTTATTGAGGCAAGCCACCCATTTTTTCTTGTTGGCGACCTCGACAAACCACTCCTCACCAAAGGCATAAGGGACCATATATCTGCAGAACCATTGAAAATAAAAAGAAACAGTCATTGAGGGGGTTTTGGAGCTCTCAAAAGCCTTCATTTTCTTCCCTCAATCTGACCTTCTCATTGGAAACTTTTCAATCCTCATGAATTTAAAAACCTCACCTCAACCTCAATTAACCTTCAGATCTTCACTTACAAACCAACAAACTTCCTCCTTCAAAACAACCTTCGAAGTTCATACCATCTTTCACCTCAAACCTTCACACGAACCCCACAACAATCTTTCATCTCATTTTTACCTCTTCAATCTTCCAACAGCCAACAACGTATCAACCTCGTTTCATCGTCAACCACCGAAAACACCAAAACTTGTTCAAACATGAAAGCTTCTTCAACAACTTCAACACAACGCAACCATCAAACTCAACCCTTCGTCATCCAAAACCACCGTAAATCAAACTTCATCGAATCTTCAGCCTCTTCCATTTTTTCTCCACGATTTCCTCAAAACCAGAACCGCAACAACTAAAATCGAATCTCCATCTTAAACCACACACAACCTTCAACATCTGTGACAAAAAAACTCACATTTTATCACAACCTTCAACCATCAACTGCAAATTATAGCTTCAACCCCACAAACCCCTTTAAACAAACGAACCCTAATCTCCTCTTCTTCAACTCAACCTTCAACCTATAACTATTCAAACCCCCTCCGAACTTCTTCAAACCCGTTCACCTTCAACAACTTCTCACTCATTAACAAAAAAGTCAACATAGAAAACCATGACAGAGAAGTTTTAAAGCGGACTGAGATCTTCCCCTTCACAAAACCTCCGAACCAACATCAACGATCCCCAAGTTCCTCCAAACCTCACCCTAAAATCCCTTCTTCGAATCATCAACCACAACTTTCAACCAACAAGCTCAAACCCCTAACCATAATGACTCATCAAACCCGTGAAACAGAGTAGAAAGTCGAGGTAGAGATAAAGAGAAACTTCGAGAGGTGAAACGAACCTGGTTACATTGATTCAAAGTCAAGCTAGAAACCGAAGCCAAATCAGATCTGAGCGAATCGAAAGGTTAAGGCGAGTTGTGCGAAAGAGAGAGGCGAAACAATTTGCGGACAAATTTCATGGTGTCGACGATATCACAAAGGGATGAGAGGCTCTTCTGGCTTGAGTTGGTGACGCTTTTACCCATTAACTTAATTTTTGCGCAAATGTATTGTGTTAATGCTTTGACATAAGTTTTGTTCATTCATTATTTAATTCATTTTGCCCCTTTGTATAATGCTGAACCACGCCTCTTTTGTTTATGTTATTGCAACAATGATTGGATCGGTGGACCCATTGGTTCTGTTTGATCTGCTTTTTCTTTCTTCTTTTCTTTCACCGAGTTATGGTAGCGAATGATGGGCCTCAGCAAGCCCATGTGATTTTGCTCTCCCACGTTCTAATCCCAACATCCTTTTCAATTGTTCATACCCCTTTTTTTCTTCTCTCTTAATTTCTTTTAAGAGTTTAAATATAAAGTTTTACAAATGATTTTTCTTAAAAAAATATTTTTGATAACTTCAATTTTATGTATATTTTTCTTTTGTTAATATTTTCAATTAATATTGCAAAAACTCGTTAGTATAATTTTGGGGTATATTGTTGATTATATTTTCATTCATTTCTATCGTATTTCGGGCTCGATGACGAAACTTCCACCGTTTAACCGTCACATTGGTGGCGTGAAACAAAGGATCCGAGATCACCTTTGTTCTTTCGATTTTATTTCGGTAAACTAACTTTAAATTTAATTTCTGTCAAACTTTATTCATATTATTTCATATTATCATATTTATTCATATTATTTATTATCATATCTCATTATTCATATCTCATTCACCCATATTTGAAAACACTTAATAAATTATCGAAACTCCTAAAAGCCAAATTGGTGGACTGTTGTATCATTGGTTATTTGCAGGTATCTTGATTTTAAGTCGTGCCCGACTTTGCTCAAGGCGTAGTTTAGGACACAAATGCACACACACGACTTTCTCTTGGACTACCTGACAATGAGACCCCTTTATTTCGTGCAATCCCGTGTAAATTACATGTATCCCTTCCCCATTCCGATGTATGTTTCGCATTTGTTTGATTATTAGTTTATCTCCTAGGAGCACCCATAAGGACTAGAGCGGATCAAACTATTTTCAAACTAATTCTCGATTCATCATCGAGCCACCTTCAAACAACCCGTAAGTCGAGTGCTCATACGCATTCACCATCAACCTATTACAACTCGACCCTTGATGCGTAAGTCAAGTCGGTATCTTTTTCAAACAATTTCATTTTCAACACGCTTTGCACGCGATAACGAGTCAAACCCTTGATCCAACGTCAAACGGATTTTTGAAACAAACCATCAATCAATTAACAACTATTTAATTCTTTTCAAGGTGTAAAGAGTAGGTTCAAGTCTTTGATCTTGCTTTCAGTTGTTTACATGCGAGTTGTCTTATTCGGGTGTGAACAATTGATGCCTCTAAATAACATTAACAACTCGACATCGTTCAACTATCTCCAACTCAAACAACTTTCCTTTCACGATGAAAAAGGGGGTGTCCCAAGTCTTTGGTCCGCTTTCCCGATTACTTGGGGTCCGAGAAATCTTTCCTAGACTTCAAGTAATTGTCATCATTTCAAACATCTTTTCAAACATAACTCCTCTTACGATGAAAAAGAGAGTGTTCCAAGTCTTTGGTTCGCTTTCCTGATTACTTGGGGTCGGTGAAGTCTTTCTTAAGCTTCAAGTAGTCGTCATCAATTCAACTTCACCCTTTCAAACACAACCTTATCTTCAAGATGAAAAAGAGAGAGTTCCAAGTATTTGGTTCACTCTCTCGATTACTTGGGTCTGAGAAGTCTTTCTTAAGCTTCAAATAGTCGTCATCCGTATCCACTTCAAATCCAATTCAAACCCGTTTCTTTCGTGGTCGTTACCACGAACTACGACTGCTCTGATTCTTCATTCTCGTCTGAATGTAAGATACGTAGGCACAAGATTGCGATGATCTTGGCGAGCACAATCCCCTCCATTTTCCATTTCCCCCATCCTTTCCCGTAGTCGAACTACGACGCTCTGATTTCTCATTCTCATCCGAATGAGCATACGTAGGCACAAGGGCCCCAATCCTTGGAGAGCACACTATGTTCTAACCATCCCCTTTCCCCTAGTGTCTTTATCCCTTTATAGTATCCTTTAGCATTTAGTAGCGAGAAGAGAAGAATTAAGTTTAGCTAACATCCATTAACTCGAATTAAGAGGTTCCCGTCGAGTACGACGGACGCGAGGGGTGCTAATACCTTCCCCTCGCGTAACCGACTCCCGAACCCAGGAATATGGTTGCGACGGCCGTGTTCCTTCCGCGTCTATGAGGTTTTCTCGATATTTTTCCTCTCCCGTTCATTCGGGAAAAATAAAGTTCGGTGGCGACTCTGTTGAACCGCATTTCTGCGCCTTTCGCGCGAGGGTCGTATGTTCGAAATGGAATTTTCGAGGTGCGACAACTGCTTATACAGTTGTGATGGAGTGATACCAAATTCCTTACCCCTCACACGCCCAGAATACTCAGGGATATTTAACACCCGACTCAGTATGCTCCTGCAATCATCGTCCTCAGCTGGAGTTATACTCTGGGATAGAGTCTCCTGAAATATAGATAAAAGCATATATAAATATATTATACACTTTTGATCAGTTACTGACAAAACTAATGATGTACTTACACATTGTTCAAATACTTGTTGAACTTGTTCCTGAACGACTCCGTCTCTTCCCACACGGGTAGCCTTCCACACAACATGGTTTGTAAGAGATGTCGCATCATTTTTCTCCTCTTCTAACTACGCATTAAGACGGATAATAAAGCATTCATATCCTATTATATATACTTACTATTTTTGGTAACTATGTCATATTAAAGCATTTATATATATTTACTATTTTTTGTTCTAAGCGTGCATATCCCAAACGCCCTTTTTTGTATGGATACGCGGGTTTTGATGCCTGTTGCCGATTTACGCCACTCACAACCTGAAAAAACAAGTTTAAGTCATATCAGAACTCTTGTGGAAGAAGTATATATACTATACATTGTTCATGATAAGTTGTACTTACTAGAAATTCTTTGGTTCTTCGCTTGGCAACAAATGTCTCCCATTCTTCTTCTGAAATCAGATCAGCGTACTTCTTTGGACGCTCCGAGTCGACAAAGTTTCCATCAGAATATTTAAGAAAATTGTTCGTTAAAAACACTCTAAATCCCCTCAGTCGTTTTCCGGCCAATTGAAGACAATATTTTCTCCTGCAATCATCAATATTAAAAGATCTCTACAAACAAATACACATACATATAACATGTTAGTATAATTAATTTAAAGATGTAACCGTCAACATAATTAAAAATAATCAAATATCATACTTGTATCTCGCTCCAAATTTTGTCTTTAGCCGGTTGTAGCGAAGGAATTCTCCAATTATCGCAAGTAATCGGAATTTACGAATGTACAAGTGCTCCAATGTAACTTGTCAGCATCGCACCGTTAGGCTCAACTAATTGATCTCTTTCATTCCAATTCACATCATACTTAACACCCTTATCTCTCGCACGGATGATTTTTTTCATAATCGTTATTCCTATTTTGATATTGCCTTCCATGTCTTTTGTTGTTTTGTTTCCATCTTGTGATGTTTCCTTATTGGTGGCCATAATACATGTAATTCAAACCTACAATGTCGTTTTATGTGTCAAAATATCAGCTCTCCTTTGAAAATGGGAGCATAGATGTAATTCTACAACAACAATTTTCTAATACAGCACAGAAACAATAGAACCTAGCACTTTTCTTCAATCTCATCCTATATAACTGATTACAAGCTTAAATATGAAGAAATCTTCATGCATTTTCTAATGTACTATGTGCATTTTCAAAGGCTTTCTATGTTGGCAAGAGAAAAAACAAGTCTGTAATAAAGCAAGTGACAGAATTTCACCATCTATATACTAAAACAGAGTCTTTCTTACACCAACACTACAACACCAATTTTCAAAATGACATTTTAGCATAATATCAAAACTAATTAATAACGTAATACAAAACTGAATGCAGAACTGAAAATGGAGAGTAATAGTAATGAACAAAATATCAAACACTTTATCATAATATTGAACAAAAAAAATCTCTAAGAGGTATTTTATCAAATACTTAGAATGCATTTAAGTGAGAGAAAAAGAGAACATTTTTTTTTCTCATATTCATATCAGTTGCAGAGGAATGACAAAGAGAACCATTACAAAACAAAATAATGAGATTACCTTGTAGTTCTGTAGACGGAATGACGGAGGAGGGCGACGGTCGGCGGCCGTCGGACGGAGGAGGGCGACGGTCGTGGTTTAGGTTAACGAAGGAGGGCAACGTTTGCCAAAGGAGAAAGAATGAAAGAAATACATGTACAGTCGTTCTATTTCTTTTAAAAACTCTGGTGGGTATTTTAAATTTATTCTAATTATACATATAGTAGTGCTTTTTAATGGCATTTAGCAGCGCTTTTAAAAAGCGCTCTCTAAGGTGTGCCTTAGGCATGACATATAGCAGCGCTTTTTAAAAGCGCTTTCTTATATACCCCATATAGCAGCGCTTATAGAGAAAGCGCTCTCTTATGTTACACCTACAGCAGCGCTTTAAAAAAGCGCTTTCTTAGGGCCCCCCTTTAGCAGCGCTTTTCAAAAAGCGTTGTCTAAGGTGTGCTATTTTTTTTCTTTTTTTTTTAATGACTCTTTAGCAGCGCTTTTTCAAAAAGCGTTGTCTTTGTATGCGCTGCTAAAAGTCAATTCTGGCGTAGTGACTCCTTCATTGGATTCTTAGAGCTCAAGATATAGCATCATGAACATAGGCATCAATCCTTGACAAACTTGACCAAGTCATGACCAGGCCATGCGTGCCAAGCTTTAGGGCAGAATGTTGGACCAAATTTCATGTCCATTTTTCACCATGCTACAAGCTCCAAATCAAAAGGCTTATAACATGAAATTTGTTCAATCACGTACCATCTTCCCAAAAATTCCAAGATCTCTTCATTTGAGTCACTATCCATGGAGTTATTATGTGCCAAAGTAAGCTTCTAGCCATGCCAAAACTTACCAAGCTTTCCCAAAGCCAAAACTAATTTTTGCCTTAGATTTTGCTAAGACTTTACAACACCCCAAATGTTGGTTCTTGTGCACCAAAACCTGCAGAATTTGATCCCAACGTTTACCCTTTTTAGCTCTCACCATAGGAACCAACAAAAGGGCACAAAAAGCCTTTTGCATACATACTTTAAACATCCCAAAATTGTAGCCATACCTCATACTTCTCTCACCTATCTTATGCTGACTTTTCTCTATCCACAACATTCCAAAAACACTCTCCCCAATGACCTGAATCATGCTAGTTTGTGCAACCCTAGATACATCCCTTTCATGTTGACCAAAGTTGGTTTTGATTCTTAAACCAACCAAAAACCTTATGACCTGAGGGGGTTGAGACCAAGAAAAAAGGATATTAGAGAGAGGAAAAACTCGGACAAAAGGGAGAGAGAAAACCCTCACCTTCGAACAAAAATTCCATAACCTTGCTTCTTGCAAAAACCTTTCAACCACCTTTTTCCTTAGTGAAAACTCAAAGAAACTTCCATAAACCTTCATCATACATCATATAAACTCATTTCATCCACTAAAAGAGAATTGTAACCTCTCAATCACATTTCACCATTTTCAATCTTCCACGAACATGAACAATCAGGTTTGAAGAAGGAGGAAGTTTTCAAGAAAACCAATCATTCACAATAACTCTTTAGGAGCTAAGAAGCTTGAATAACATCCCTTTGCACCTTTTCAATCACTACTTAAGAGGCCTTGGACCTTCTCCAAGAGGTAGAGTTGCTCCCCCTCAAGCTTTGTATATTCACGTTATCTTTCTTGCAAGCATTAATGGAAGATGCTCATTAGGTTGTTTACATTGTGTTTGAATCATTACTGGGCTGCATAAGTTGTATACATATTATTTCTCATCCTGTCATGTTTTGGTGCCCTGCGGTTTGACTGTATTTCATGCCTTGTATGTTTAGTTTTAGGTTGCAATTTCATTGCATAATTATTCCTGATGAAAATATAACAAGTTTGGTTTTAGAATCTTCCATTTTTATGGAGAGTTAAGTGAGATATGATGAGGTGAAGTTATAGTTTTGTTTTTTTTCACGCACAAGGGAGAGAAAGCTTGGGAGAAGTGAAAGGAAGAAGAAGTTGAGTTGGCTGGTCTTTTGCTGACCTGGCAGTGTGTATATATTTTTTAAAATATATAGTTATGGTGGTGGCTTATACAACGGATGTATAGCCACCCTAGTGGTAGAGGCAATGCGTTATGGCCTTGGAGGTCTGGGGTTCGAACCCACCTCGCCCCAAACTCTTTTTAGCTTTTTTTGTTTTATTTATTTTCACATGTTCATTTAGTCTTGAGCTTAGTGAAAACTGCTAATCACACCATTCTTTTTTAAGGCCCATGCGTGTTTAACTGATGTCTTTTGTTCCTCTGTTTACTGACTACACCCCCCTACACTTTAGTTTTTTCATCTCCTTTTTTATTTTGTTATTTTTCAACTTTGTATTTTATTTAAATATTTAAAACACTTTAAAAATCACATAAAAATTATTTTTAGATACTCTACTGTCTTGACATGTTTTTTATTTTATTTTTATTTTATTTTTATTATTTATATCCATATTTTATTTAATTCATTTGGTGTAGTGAGTTTACTAAAACACCCTTGAATTAGGGTTTCGAATTTGAATGTCTTCCACTTATCTTTTGGTGTTGATTTTTTGTAAACTTCCTATGTATGATTGAATGATGTTTAGGTATTTTTGTTGGCTATTGGTAATGTTATGTAAATAATCTTTGGTTTGGGTTTTTGTTGAGCCCTGATTAATTTGATACCTTAGGCTTGTTGAATAATTTTGAATGGCCATTTGTGGTAATCTCTTGATGATATTTCATACACATACTATTGTTAGAATGAACATGAAGTAGAACCTTTAGTTTAATTTTATTTGTCCACTTCTCTATTTTTGAATGATGCCTCAAATTAGGGTTTTGTTTGAGCATGTTTTTGCCTTGTTTTAACTTAGTTTTTTGGCATCCCATTTGTGTGAATTTCGTTGATATTTGTTGCGTTTAATTTGGTTTGAATGACATGTTTTAGCTTCTGACTTTCATGATCTCAAAACATGTTGTTTACTCATTTGACTTCCTTTATTTGTCTTTAAATACTTGAGTATTTTGATGGGTAATTTGGTTTGACTCTTGCTCATTACTTTGTTTATGAATTGATGTGATGTTTGCTATAGTTTTCCTTAAATTCATGATGTTGTAAATGTGTTTTACATGATGTGTGTGCTACTGCCCATCTAGGTTTTGGTTCTTTAACTTTCATATTTTGAATCATCTTTGTCTTTACTCTTGTGTGAGCCAATCTGAGGAAAGTATGCATATGATTATTGTATGTTTGATATGCATATGATTAATGTATGTTTGATATGCATATGATTAATGTATGTTTGATTTGTTATCATATTTAGTCATCTTTACTTTGTTTGGTTTTGTGCATATAATAGTCATCATTTCCCTTTTAATTTCCTCCGTTAATACTTGTTGTTACAAGTGGGTGTCTTCCCCAAACTCCAAAGGAAAGGAATTATGTGGACTTCTATGTTTTCTCCCTTTTAAGATAGCTTAGTCTCCCTACCTTTTGACCTTGTTAGAGTCATCGCCTTTGGCCTTGTTAAAGCCACTATTCTCTTAACCTAACTTTAGGTTAGGATTTGTTAACTGTGTGTAAGTACCATTGTTATGAGTACTTATCCCCCTCCTTTTGGTCTTGTTGTAACCAATTGGTATTGTAACTTAGAATTAAGTTTAGAGCTTGTTAACTCTATATGTGTACCATTTTCATGTGTACTCACTTCCCTTTTGGATTTTATTAAAGTCAACCCCTTCAGTTAGGTCTTTCAACTTAGACTTAGAGAGTTTGTCAACTTTGCATGAGTGTCATTGTTATGAATACTTACTCCCCTTGGAACCTTGATCATAGTAAAGAGTTCTTCACACCTAGTAAAGTGAACTGCGATCACTCTGATTTCGTTCTAGTTAGGATACGTAGGCATAAGATGCAATGTCTTGGCGAGCATACTTTATATATACCCTAGGTCCTTACTTTAGCACTTTTCCTTAGCAAGCAAACAATAGCATAACACAAATACTAACAAGAGGTTCCTGTAGGATACTACAGATACTTAGGATGCTAACACCTTCCTAGGCATAACCAACCCTTGAACCTTAGATCTCTAGCTTTGTTGTTACATAGCGCACTTAGGGTTTTCTTCAATCTTTACCCTTTTTTTTGGATAAGTCAAAGCTTGGTGGTGAACTTCATGATTTGTGATTCAAGTTAATTAATATCTTGATATCTAATTCTCACGGTAACACACATCTGTGCTTATTTTGCAAACATCAATGTATCATTAATGGTATAGACTTTGTAATGCATCAAATTATGGTATAGACCTTGCTAATGTATCAGCTTGTAGTGCACATTCCTGTCATTGAACAGACCTGGTATACCACTCAAATTATGAACATTACTGTCAACTTAGGGTATAACATTCATAATTCACATTATTGTAACAACACTGTCATTGAACACTGTGTTTAACCAACCAAATTACTGACCTAGTATAACACTCAAATTATGAACATTACTGTCAACTTATGGTATAACACTCATAATGCACATTATTGTAACAAAACTAAGATTGAACACTATGTTTAACCAACCAAAGTACAGACCCAGTATATCACTCATAATGCACATTATTGTAATATAAAAAGGATTCTTTCATTCATGCATAAACATGTTACATTACATTAGACATAAATGTCATTGTTATATCATACTACATTAAAACATCAAACACTATTACAACATCCTCATCTAAATGCAAAAAAAAAATACAACCAAGAACATATCACTACAACTATTAGCAATTTCATCATCTTCTTGAGACTCTTGAGCTTATTCTTCATATCTTCGATCTCTTTCGAACATATCTGATTCCCAAATTCTTTCCCGAATTCCTTGCCAAATTTCCTCAAATACTCAATCATCGAGTCACACTTATTACACTCATCATCATCTTTTGATGTTCTCGAGAAATACTCATCATCCCAATAAAATAACTCACATTCTTCCTCTTTCTGCACAAACACTTTCAACTTTTAAAAGAAAAATCTCAAATAATAGAAAAGAAGAAGAAAGACAAAACAACTTACATATCTATCCCCCAGAACTTGCACTTCCAGTATTTCCTTCCTAGGTTTGCACTAGACTTTGAAACATATAACTTCATAGAAATATTGTGTCCACATTTAGGAACGATTCTACGATTTGAACGAATGCTTGAAATCGAACTTCCTGACATTCTCGTGAAGATGATGAACACAAAGAGAGATGGGAAATTAGGGGAACCAAGAACGAATCAAGAAGGAACGAAGAAATGGAGATGAAGGAAGGAACGAACCAAGAAGGTTGATTAGAAAATTGGATAATTAGAAAATTAGGGAATGAAGATGATGATGGGAAAAATTAGGGCATAAAATTGGATGATTATTAAATTAAATCCACACGTATAAAAAATTTAATGAGAAAGACTTAAATAATATATATGTACATGCCATGTCACCATTTTTTATAATCTGATTTAATGAAGTTCTGAATCCAAAGAATCTTGAAGAAATTAAAAATAGATTTGTAGAACTCCAACACAAAATAGATTTGTAGAAATTAAAAATAAATCTCTACTAGATATAATAAGAGTCGTGATCCATGAAAAACAGGGTTGCAAAACATCTTTATGTAGAAGTTGTATATATTGCATGTTACTTTCAAAATAGAATTTATATAAAATCTATCTTAAATAAGATTCAAAATAAATTGTGAAAATGAATAAGATAAAATATTTATTATTTGTATCATAGGGTCTCTTACACCTTCATTTTCATCTGTTCTGATGAGAATTAAACAGACTAGATAAGAGACCATGATAGAAAAATGGCCAAATTTAAACGTAAATTCAGATATGTCTATCGAATTTCAAGTTAAAGATTATGCACCCCCATATATCTAGTATAATCCTCCACATAGTCGTCTCAAATTTTTGGAGGTCATATATAGGTTTATCATAGTTTAATAATGGAAAAATAATCAGAGATCCTATTTAATCACGGTTGCACCTAAAAAATATTTTATGCGAGTCTATTTAATTATAGTTTAACTCTGACCTCTAACTCTGATATAACTCCCTTACTAGTCACCAATTAAGCCACCTTCGGCCCGAACTCAACCTATCGTACTATTCCATACCCCTACTCAACCTTACCTACCCTTATCTTCTACTTAAACCTTAACTACAGTTGGACCAAATGACCTAGATCTACATCAACGACCACTTCCTCTAATCTTCCTTGGCCTACTGAATTTTCATAGAGAATTTATAGCTATAGTTAATGATTTCACGCAAGATAGTTTCACCTCTTTACACTCTTAACCATCAAAGTGTTGAAGAGAAATAAAATTTGAAATTCTCTTAGAGTGTGTTTGGATGAAGCATTTTAATGAGGGTAGTCTTTTGAGGGAATTTAAAATGACTTGACCAAAATCTATTGTTTGAATAAAAAATATGGAGAATTGTTAAAATGATGTAAGTTTATGAACTATTTCATTCAAGTTAAATTTAGGAAATTTCAAATGATCAATAAATAAATAATTTGAAATTGCTCTCTCACTTTATATAATGCAAATGCTAAATTGTTTATTACTAATTTTTCAATTTTTGTAAGATAATCCATATATTTTATTAAAATTTCAAATTCAACCCTCAAAATTTTCAAATTTTTTAAATTGGTCCCTTCAAATTTTTAAAAATTGCAAATTGGTCCCCTTTTTCATATTTTAAATTTGGTCCTAAAATTTTAAAATTTTATAAAAATGATCCAAAAAATATAACAATGAATCATTTTAATACTTCTTTCAAACAAAAGAATTTAAAAATAAATAAATTTTAATTAAATCATTTGAATTGTTTAAAATTTTAAATTCTTTAAAAATTGTCAATTATCTCGCCCAAACACACTCTAAAGACTTTGGTCGATGATTTTTAGACTTACTTGCTATACACACATAACCGGTAGATTTATCTCACAACTCATAACAATGAATCATTTTAATACTTCTTACAAACAAAAGAATTTAAAAATAAATAAATTTTAATTAAATCATTTGAATTGTTTAAAATTTTAAATTTTTTAAAAATTGTCAATTATCTCGTCGAATCACTCTCTAACGACTTAGACTTACTTACTATACAAGTTAATTATTTAATTAAAAAACAATTTTATTCTTTATATATATATATATATATATATATATATATATATATATATATATATATATATATATATATATATATATATATATATAATCAAATTGTCATTTCCCCAAATTTCACTTAAACAACAAAAGAGAATTTTTTTTTAAAATAGCAATGTTATAATTGTTATTTACCAAACAAATTATACTTTAAAAAAAAAATACCAAAATGGCAATGTTTGGAAAATGTTCAACAGACGTTCGTCAATTCGTTTGGCGAATTAGGCCAACCAGCAGCATAAGTGATTCGCCATTTGGTTTGGCGAAAGGGAGTAAATTGTGGGATTTCGCCCATTGAATTGGCGAATGAGGGTTATTTTAGGGTTTCTTCCCTTTTCAATTTCCTTTTAATTATTATATAACATATTTTCGTTTTCATATCTTAAAATTTAATTGTTTTTTAATTTTAATTATTATTATTATTATTAACCATAAAATATATTAATTTATAATCTAATGAATATTAATATAATTAAAATATATTCGTAAACATAAAGTGATAATAAAATGAAATTATATTAATTTATAATGTAATTAAAAATACACGAACAAAACTATAAATATAATGAAAATTACAAAAAAAAAACCCTAATGATCGGCTCTATCCAAGTGACCACCGGTGCCACACTGGGGGGGACGCGTGTTGCGACGAGGTCTTCGACGATGTTGTTATGGTGTGTCAGGATGTTGTGTGTTGAGTTGTGGTGGAGGGTTCTGTTGGGACGGCCCCGGCGTATCAGCTAGATCTTGCATCATTTGACCCCAATAGCCGGGAGGTCCCATGTCACATGCACTTCCGTAGTCAAGGGCAATGCCCATGTTTTGGTACGATTGTCGGGGAGGGTGGGTGGAGTATGGACGGTATGGTTGTCCGAAAGTGTACATGGAGTTGGGTTGGTCTAGGTGTGTTGGTTGTTGTGGTGTGTGGTAGTTAAATAGTGGGTGGTTGGAGGTGTAGTTGGAGGGGGTAGGGTCGAATGAGTTGTCCGAGATATAGGTGGCAGGGGTAGGATCAAAAGACATATCAGGGCTGTACTGGTGAGTTGGTTGAGACTGAGATTGGATTGGTGGCATGTAAGGTGGTTGTTGTTGATAGGGGGTATATGTTGGCATGGAGTGGGGGGTGTCTTCGTATGGTGGTTGTTGTTGATGGTCTTCGTATGGTGGTTGTTGTTGATGGGGGGTGTCTGTTGGTATTTGTGGGTATGATGAAGAACCGCGTTCCCTTGGATCGGACAAATAGGTTGGCTGGGACAGGAAAGGCTGGGTTGTCGTGACAGAACTAAACCAAGTCATATATTGAAGACTTGGCCTAACCCCGTGCACAATATTGTCGGTTAAGACGTATTGCCTTCTTCTTTTCCAAAGTACACGCAGCTCCTTTGCAAACTCCTTCCAATCACCAATCATCCACTGTGCGTCTACCCGTTTTTGATGCCACTTCCCCAAGTCTACGGGAGCATTTGGAATATCTTGATGCATCCCAAATTGGAGTTTGACCCGATCACTTTGGTGCATCTCCACCGTAGTGAACCTAATTATAGGTGTCTTTGTTGTCCACACAGCGGCATCGTCGGGGTTGGGCTGGTGGTCGAGACCCTCGTACGGCATCCAGACAAACTACAATATAGTTGTAAAATTTAGTTAGACAGGATGTCTGAAGTTTATGCATATACATTAAAGAAAATTAGGGTAAATAGGTTACATCGTTTGGCCTAAGGTGGTCGATTAGGTTGCGGTATTGAATTATAGAGTGCCTTGGACATTTCTCATAATTCATCCCGGGTACAGACCACCTAAAAAAATAAACACAAGTTAGAAATTATTAACTGAAATAGAATACGTAGCTGGCAAATAATGTTGAAAAGATACTTACTTTTTTGCGTAGGGGAACGTAAAAGAATTTATGTTTATTGGAGCAAGCAGTGGCATCCTCGACCAACCCCAAGCTTGCAAAAGATAGGCACAACCATAAAAAGTGCAAGAATTTTTTTTGGACGTCTTACAAAGTGCGCTATATAGATGGGCGAGGACTGCTGATCCCCAGCTATATTCACACACTTTGTTGATATTACGCAATAATGGTAAATACATGGTATGAATTGTATTTCCAGTGCCGTTTGGAAATAAAAAGTGGCCAAATAAAATCATAATATAGCACCGAGTTTTTTGTATTTTCTCATACTCGGTGCTCTCATTCGTTAAAACAATACCGTTGTATTGTTCTCTCAGGTATTTTAAGTTAATACCCTGACCCCTCGGGCGGCCCTTGCTTCCTGCCTGAGGTCCGTCCTCACAAAGAGGGGCGCCCAATAAATCTTCACAAAGTTGGTCAGGGACACCAACTTTGCCGTTGACGGCCTTACCATCAATGTGTAGGCCGAGCAACATATAAACATCCTGGAGAGTCACCGTACACTCACCACAAGGAAGGTGAAATGTATGTGTCTCCGGTCTCCAGCGTTCTAACAACGCTAGAATAAATTTTGTGTCAAGGGAATAAGATTTGATTTCGATCACACGCCCAAACCCACAATGTATAAGATAGTGTGTAATGAGGGGGTCGTGTGGTATGTAGTCATGCACACGGCACCGAAACCTTGATACATCCTGCAAAATAATGAAGTAAAATTACTATAGGGTTTTAGACAAAATTACTATAGTTTTTTTTTTGGACAAAATGGTAAGACATTGACATGAACTAAAGGACTTACAAACTCGACGATGTTTTCAGCCGTCCCTCTATGAGAATCACCCATGGTTAGTACAGACATTGTTGAGGGTTGGGAGTTTGAAAGTTTCAGACTTTGGGAGGTTGCGAGTTTGAGAGTAGGAGAATAAGAGAGTAGGAGAGTAAGAGAGTAGGAGACTTTAAGTGTGAGTAGAATTTGATGGATACATACCCCATATTTATATTCCAAGGGTGGATATGTTTTAAGTGCATGCTTGAAACTTGTGATGAGATATGTGTTGTGTGAGTGCATGCTGAGCACTTGGCGTGACATATGTGTTGTGTGGGTGCATGCTGACCACTTGGCGTGACATATGTGTTGTGTGAGTGCATGCTGACCACTTGGCGTGACAAATGTGTTGTGTGGGTGCATGCTGATCACTTGGCGTACGAAACAAGATTGTGTCCATGCTATCAAACAGTTTCACATGGAATTGTCATCCGATTACAAGGTTGATCACTCAAATCCAACGCGGTATATGATCTATTGCCGTAACGAGGAGTGCCCGTTCAAATTAACAGCATCTTTCAGGAAGAGAAGCGATTCCTGGAAGATAGGGTCAATGGGTCCGTCCCACAGCTGTATCATCTCGAATCTGATGCAAGACCATCGCAAACTAAACTCTAAGTTGATTTGTGATGAGATTCTATCAGTCGTCAGCGACAACCCATCTTTGAAGGTGAGTACCATAATTGCGCATATGGTACAAAGGTACAACTACACTCCTTCGTACCGAAAAGCCTGGATAGCCAGGAATAAAGCTGTTGAAATGGTGTTTGGAAATTGGGAGGAGTCATACAAGGAACTTCCTAAATTCCTAGTAGCCCTTAAACACTACTCTCCAGGAACTGTTGCGATATTGGAGACGTTGCCTGCTTGTACACCAGACGGGAGTTATGTTGCTGGCAATGGAATTTTCCACAGAGTCTTTTGGGCATTCGAACCATGCATCAAAGGGTTTGCATTTTGTAAACCTATAATTCAGATTGACGGAACCTGGCTTTACGGGAAATATAAGGGCACACTTCTGATGGTTGTGGCACAAGACGGGAACAACAACATTTTCCCGATAGCCTTCGCCATAGTTGAAGGGGAGACTGCTAGGGGTTGGAGTTTTTTCTTAAAAAACCTACGGTCATACGTGTCTCCCCAACCTAACTTATGTTTGATCTCCGATCGACACCCATCCATCGAGAGTGCTTACAACAACCATGACAACGGTTGGCAGGATCCTCCATCGACCCACGTCTACTGCACAAGGCATATTGCCCAAAATTTCATGAGGGAGATCAAAGACAGGACGCTGCGGAAGAAGGTTGTGAACGCGGGGTATGCACTAACTGAACCAACATTCAGATACTACCGTGACGAGATTAGACTGAACAACGCGGATGCATTAAGATGGATTGACGGCATTGATAGGGAGAAATGGACGCGAGCATACGACAATGGGGTGCGATGGGGCCACATGACAACCAACCTCGTCGAGTCAATGAATTCTGTTTTCAAGGGAATTTGAAACCTCCCAATAACTGCGTTGGTAAAGGCAACCTATTTTAGGATGGGATCACTTTTTGATAGCAGGCGTGCGAAGTGGGGTTCGGTATTACAATCGGGTCAGCTGTACAGTGACACTGCAATGAAATTCATGAAAGACGAAGCTGCCAAAGCCAACACCCACGTGGTCACAATATTTGACCGTACAGCTGATTGGTTCAGTGTTGCCGAGGCTATAGATCACAATGAAGGAAGGCCCAGGGGATGTTATCATGTTGAATTAGATAAGAGCTGGTGTGATTGTGGAAAGTTTCAAGCATTCCGTATG
The DNA here is from genome assembly GCA_963859935.3 of Lathyrus sativus. Taxonomy (NCBI): domain Eukaryota; kingdom Viridiplantae; phylum Streptophyta; class Magnoliopsida; order Fabales; family Fabaceae; genus Lathyrus; species Lathyrus sativus. Next base: position 68,718,495 of record OZ012738.1, on the reverse strand, counting down.
CCTTGCTCTCATGTCATAGCAGCTTGTTCGAAGGCGCGCCAGAACCCAACCAACCTTCTTTCTTCAGTTCACCAAGTCATAAGTCTATGCAATGTCTACTCATGCAGTTTTCAAGTGTTGGCAAAGGAGGACTATTGGCCCGAATACGAAGGCCAAATTGTTTGGCATAATGACTTGATGCGCAGAAAAAAGAAGGGTCGGCCTAACAGCACGCGCATACGAACCGAGATGGATACCTCGGATAAGCTAGTCAGATTGTGTAGTTCGTGTCGGCAATCAGAACACAATCGTACGACGTGTCCAAACGTTGGTCCGAGCAGCAGATCATAGTTTCATTTGTAAACGTGTCCATTTAAATCAAAAGTAACTTTCATTTGATTAAAATAAAATTTCATGCTATTACAGGCAGAGGTAACTGCAAATTTCCTTCTATTACAAGCAGAGTTAACTTTCATAAATTAAACAAACATAACAACAAATTAAAAAGATACACCAAAACACCGGAACAGAGCGTCTACGATATCACGACCATCAACTTTATCTCCTTTGGTGTCAACATCATCACAAGGACGCCAACATCATTTTCCACTTTTCTCCATTCACGAGTAACTCCGTTTCTATCGGTCTTCTCCACCAACCTCTCAATTTTCCTAATCTTTTCTCCTGGAGCAATATCCCCTTCTAGCCAGCGGTTCAGTTCCCTGTGCAAGTGTTCCAACGTCTGCGTATTCCACAGGAGCACCTTCATCAGAGGCTTTGTTGTTGAAAACACCACAAGGGCATTTCTTTTCATTATATCAAACGTTGGAAACGGTTCCTCCGATGCTGATGACGAAGAAGAAGAACGTTGATTCAGAAATGCAGACATTATGGACTCCGCTCAACTCAAACCGCACTACCGCTTTAGTCTTTTAGGAAATAATGTTGTGAAAAAAACATGTGTTTGAGCTCGTATTTATAGCCAAAAAAAATGATAATTAAAAAACAATAAGTTAGTGCGCAAATACATCACAACAAGTGAAAATAAAATGCAAAAAAAAGTAAAAACATATTATACAAATGCAGACATTATGGACTCCGCTCAACTCAAACCGCATTACCGCTTTAGTCTTTTAGGAAATAATGTTGTGAAAAAAATATGTGTTTGAGCTCGTATTTATAGCCAAACCGATGCTGATGACGAAGAAGAAGAACGTTGATTCAGAAATGCAGATATTATGGACTCCGCTCAACTCAAACCGCACTACCGCTTTAGTCTTTTAGGAAATAATGTTGTGAAAAAAACATGTGTTTGAGCTCGTATTTATAGCCAAAAAAAATGATAATTAAAAAACAATAAGTTAGTGCGCAAATACATCACAACAAGTGAAAATAAAATGCAAAAAAAAGTAAAAACATATTATACAAATGCAGACATTATGGACTCCGCTCAACTCAAACCGCATTACCGCTTTAGTCTTTTAGGAAATAATGTTGTGAAAAAAATATGTGTTTGAGCTCGTATTTATAGCCAAAAAAATGATAATTAAAAAACAATAAGTTAGTGCGCAAATACATCACAACAAGTGAAAATAAAATGCAAAAAAAGTAAAAACATATTATACAAAAGGATTGATCCTCCTCAAGGATCAAACCCAGGCTACCAAGGTGAAATGTGCATTTGATGACAAAGTGATTACCACTGAGGTGGCTATACATCCATTGATGAATGCCACCCCAAAAATATATAAGGAAAGTTTAAAACTCTAGCTGTGCGATTTAGCAAGCAACCCAATTTACTTTAAATTTATAATTTCATAAAATAATTTAAACTTTTAAACTTAATTTTTTTAATATTATAGATGACATTAAAAATTATATTATAAATTAATATTAATATTAATTATATAAATATTAATTAGATTATAAATTTATATATTTTATGATTAATAATAATAATAACTAAAATCAAAAAAGCATGCAAACGAAAACCCTAATAACCAATTCGCCAATTGGTGTGGCGAATGGCCACAAAATACACAATGTCGCCAATTGGTTTGGCGAATGCCTTCAAGCCCATTTGGCCTAATTCGCCAATTGCTTTGGCAAACGTATGTTGGTCCATTTTCAAACATTGTCAATTTGGTAATATTTTTGAAATAGTAATTTATTTGGTAAATAAAAATTAATACATTGCTACTTTAAAAAAAAATTCAACAAAAGAACCGTCGGGGTTAACATAATTTTTCTACCACATCTCATGATAACTCATTGGCAAAGGTTTTGGAAGTTTGTAGTAAAGAAAGAAAAAACAAAAAAAAAAACAACAAACCGCGTCATTTTCAACACTTTCTGTGATTGAATTGAAAGAAACTAGAGTTAACGTCTTTTATCCTCCACGCAGCATAAAACACGCAGTGACAAATATAGATACACCCCTCCACACGTTTTCACACCCCCTCATTTTTCTTCTTACTCTACAACAAACAAAAACCTCTTTCAAGTTTTACATCATCACCTCTAGCTCCAAATCAAAACCTTCTTTCTTTCCCATACTTCCATACAATGTTTTGTGATTTAGATGACTTATTTCATGTTTGCTTCACGCAAAAACCTAACTATTATTGAGGTTAAGCCTTTGCTTTGCTTTATCTCGTGGCTTTAAAGTTTTCTTCTAACCTTTTTTAAACCCTTCATTAAAATATATATTAACCCACCAAACCAAACCCTTATATTCATACATAATCACTCTCTTATTCTTCTCCTCTTTCTTCTTTCTCTCTCTCTCTCTCACCCTCATTTTCATTGTTATGTATGAATCTCATAAACCCTAGTTGCCCTAGTTTTACCCTAGCTAATTAATCATAAGAAAATAAATAGTACTAGCTAATACAATTTTCAAAAATGAGTATAAACTCTAGTTGTAGCGGTAGCGGTGGTGGTGGTTGTAGCGGTGGTGGAAGTGGTGGAAATGCTGGTGTTTGTGGTCCTTGCGGCGCGTGCAAGTTTTTGAGGAGGAAGTGTATTCCAGGTTGTATTTTTGCGCCTTACTTCGATTCGGAGCAAGGCGCTTCACATTTTGCGGCGGTTCACAAGGTTTTTGGTGCTAGTAACGTTTCGAAGTTGTTGCAAAATGTTCCAGTGCACAAGCGCCATGATGCTGTTATCACCATTTGCTATGAAGCTCAAGCAAGGTTGAGAGATCCTGTTTATGGTTGTGTTGCTCATATCTTTACTCTTCAGCAACAGGTAATTAGAAGCAATAATTAATTACAAATGTTTAATTAATTAATTACTTAATAATTAGTTCATTTGATTATGTTATATTCTCGTGCAAGACATGTCTGTTTATTCTTTTCGCTTCGATTAAAATTTTAGATCTGCACCTTCAACTATGATTACTCCGATTATTCCGCTGGTTTGGCACTCCTAATTATATGTATGCTAGGAGTAGTGTTCTTTATGTCTTAGAAAAGAGGAACAAAAGTTAAGGTTGAGTCTTATGGGGAAAGAGGAAAACAAACTAGTATAGGTCATGTAAAGAGCCATGGAACAAAAGGGACAATTTCTATGCATTTTTACTGAATTCCATGAACAAGTGATGTGGTCGGCGGTAACATCTCTGGTCATAGTTTTTGCTGGTTTTAGGGGAAATGGTCGGTTAGTTTCTTGGGTTATGGAATTTTTTTTATAGGTGTAGTTTATGCACGTTTTTTCTGTCCCTATATAGAACAACCTTAATTTAATCACTATAGTAATCACACACATCTTCCTTAAATTATGGACTTTCTTTTTCCTTTTTATATCATTTTTAGTTATGAATACGCTACTTTTTCATTGTTCATAAAAAACTTCATACTTTTCAATTTTCATGCTGACATAATTTCTTGTTTGTTCCGCAGGTAATGAGTTTACAAGCAGAACTGTCCTACTTACAAGCCCACCTAGCTACATATGAAGTCCCTCAACCACCAACGCCTTCTCCACCACAAGCACTTCCAATGGTCTCTTCTTCATCCATCCCACCTACATATGACCTGTCTTCACTCTTTGATCCTATGGTCCAAACTTCTACATGGGCCATGCATCAGAGGCCTAATGAGCCTCGTCAATATTTGGGCAGTGGCACATCAACACCAAGTAGCCATAATGGTGGTGATCTTCAAGTATTGGCAAGAGAGCTTTTGCATAGATATGGATCTGCTCCATCATCTCATTCTCTTTCCAAATGATCCATCTTTGATTTAATCAACTAATCTTGCTTTTAGTTGATATATTGATACTGGGAAATGATCTTGATTTTTCAATGTTTTGATATTGAGAAAGAAACTATACTCATTATTCCTCATATTATATCTACAGAGTTATTAATTCCAGATAGCGAAGCAGAGCAGCCGATATAAAAAATTATATCATATCTACAGAGTTATTAATTTCAGATAGGGAAGCAGAGCAGCCGATATAAAAAATTGGATAGTAGAATAGTGGACAATAAGATAATTATATGAATAATATATAAAAATTATAGATATATAAAAATATATGTGAATAGTTAAGGATAAACAACTTTTTTCAAGAGGATTAATTATTATATTATTTTTATTATTGTAACTATCATTGTGTAAAAAAACATATTATTATTATTATTATTATTATTATTATTATTATTATTATTATTATTATTATTTAAAGAAAATCAGTATTATAAATTAGTGATTCCTTCAAAATTAAAAATTATTATAGGATGTGTAAGTGATGTATTAGTAGTTGATAGTATAAACTATAAAGCTGTTATCCCATTTGGATTTTGAAAAGTTAGTTTGATTTTTTAAGTCTCTTTTAGTATACAGTTGTAATCACTTTATTATTAAGGATTTATTTTTCTCTTTTTTCTCATCTTTGTGGATATGTTTCTTTTTCTTCTTCATCTCTCTTTTTATTATTAACATCTTAAGCATTGTGCATTTTGGAAAAGGATCTATTAAAACATCATCTAGGTGCACTTCTATAAGATCTTGCTCTGTTATCCTCTAGTTAATATTTACACTAATATATTCAATTGGATTTTCATATTCTTCTTGTCAACTCAACGCTAAAAAGTTAACATGTCAATCTCAAATTAGAAAATCAAGTTGGTATCCTCTAATAAATTTATCCTCTTGTGATCAATGAGAAAATGTTTAGAACATTATTGTCAGAAATAATAACTTTGATGATTTTTAACTCAATATAATGAATTCAAATTTGAGATCTTAGAAAACTTATAAATTTTGTTAAGTCCTGAAAAATGTTGATTTTTGCTCTACTATGCAAGGTCATAACTTCCAAACCAAGCAACTATTTTCTTGGATTCAAAGATCAAATTCAAAATCTTGTTACATACTACAACTTTGTCCCTTAGGATGGATTCCCAAAAAATGCATAGATTTTGAGATATGAAGCCATGAAGTTAGGGTTTCAAGACTTTTTGAATCTTGACACTTACAAAACTTTTAGGCAAAATCTGTTTTATGTTTTGGCCAACTTCAATGTCATTTTTCACAATGATCCAAATTGAATCAAGACCAATTGTGAACATCAAAGTTAAAGTAGGATATCTCAGCTTTCCAACAAGTACAATAACATCCTTTGATTCCGCTTAAGCAGAGAGATATGATCCCCACAACATGCCTTGATCAAACTGATTTTCAAGACAGCATTTGTGCATTACTTGTGTCACACGATTTTCACCTTCAAATTTTGTCACTTTGCAAGCCTTGTCATCCTCCAAGATCAGAAAGAAGCTTGTTGAACCACATAATATCTTCAACTTTGAACCATAAGTTAAGAATTTTATCTCTTAGCATGTGAGAACCATCATTACAAAGCCATGAATTCAAGTTTGTCATTTGGAATTTATTTGAAGCATTTAATTGGCATGAAATGAGCCACACCAGTTTAGATATGGTCAAGAAACATGAATGTTCAAACCTGTAAATGGAAATTTTGTCAATATTCTAGTCATGCTATAAAAGACTTTTGGTACCTTGGCCTTTAAGTTAGAGCTACATGGCTATATCCATTGGATGATAGCATGCTCCTTCATCCTACATTATTCATCCAAAACAAACCAGTTCTCCTATAAATAGAGGTCATTTTGCTTCAATTAAGACACACCAAAACAATATCAAAGACTTGTTTTCTCATTATCCCTCCTTTACTTCAAGTTTTCAAAGTTTCAAAGAGTAGACTTAGAATTTTCAAAACCAGAGCTTGAACCACTCAAATAACCATCCAAACACATCACAAATCATCCCTTGAAGATGTTCAAACCTTCATCTTCATCTCAAACTACCAAAATCAGGAAGTCAACTATCAAAACCTCATATCTTTGACTTTCTGCATTTTCAAAGCCATGTCTTGATTTTGTCCATTTCAAAATCATTCAATACTTTAAACACACTCTAAATAACATACTTAAAATGTTCCAACAAAATTTTCTCAACTGTAACATCATTTGGTGGAGTTTTCATTTTTGTCACTTTTGACAAAAATTTGCAAGAAGGAGCTGGATTACGTCCTAGAGATTTTCATTTGGTTCCAAGCATCCAAGTAGCTTCTTTGAGGTGTATTAGAGGTTTCCAAAGCATTGGTTTACTTCTGCAACAAGTATCTTGGAAATTGACAAGTGAGCTTCAAGAGGTAAGTTTCCAAAGAACTTGAACTTTAAAAAGCATACTTTGTTTTGATGTACATTGATCATGATCATGTTATATATGTCATTTATGATGTGTTTAAACCATTTTGTGACACTTTTATTAACTGTGCAATGACATAGCATAGAACTTGCAAAACCATGTCCTTTTAAGAACCATCATAGGGTTTTAAAATACAGACACCTTTAGCCAAGTCTATCACTACCACTGTGATCCTTATGAAATTTCAAGCAAGTTAGGACTTTTAATTTCATGAAGAATTGACCAAGTTATGGTCCTTCTTGCATTTGGTAGGAAACTAGGTCTTGTTAGGCAAGACTTTGCCATGGTGCCTTTCTGGCCAGGCCTAAGTCCATTTTAGCCTTATCAATTAATGGTTGAGGGTGATACAACGGATGTATCACCACCCCAATGGTTTAACCTGTGTACCTTGTATCCTTTGAACCATCAAAATTGGGGTACGAATCCTCCCTCGCCCCAGTTCTTTTTTATTTTCTGATTTTTTTAGCATTTAACACATATAATACATTGTTCCCATCATTTGACACCATGCGCGTATGGTTGGTTTGGTTTGTGTTTTCTGTTGTGAGAAAATGGCCATGGGTTCAACACTCATGGGGACCATTTCCCTTTTTTTTTAATACTTGTTTTCTTAATTTTCTTCACATTTTCAAACTATCATAACTTTCTCGTTTTTTATCATTATAAACCCATTCTTTCTGCAAATTACTCATGATAATGTCTATTTCCTAGTTTTGAAAAGAAGATATCAAAAATTATTCATATTGATGAGTGCTTAAAGTATGTAACTTTTTTAGGGTTTTCTTAAGGTTTCTTTTTTATTCTTTTGAATGGTCTGTTGCCTTTTCTTGCTCACAATGACTTGTTTGAATCAGATACATCTTGTATGAAACTTAAATGATGTTTTCAATTTGTACATCCTTGTCCTTACTTGGTTTTAATGCATTTTCAAGTGAATTTTTACATGTAGATGAATGTTAAACTTTCAAGTCATGCCATAAACTTTTGGCTTGATCTTTTACCTTGACATGTTGATTCGGTTTCATGTTAATACCACTTTGATATGCACATATGTATTTGTGTTTATTATACCATGTTTATATGCTCATAAACACTTTAACTTTATATTGAAAACACCTTTATACACATGTTTGCTTGTGTGAACCTTTGTGATGTTTCCACTTAGTTCAAAACCATGGTTGAACCCTAATATCCATGCTTGGTTGCTATCAACTTGTCATTAACATGTTCAAACGTGTATCCATACTTAAATGTTCAAATATCTCTTTCATAAACTATTATCATAATAAATATTTCTCTTTGAAGTTTACATCATCTTTTCAATCAATCATCAAAGTTTTGGGCGTCTATTCAGAGTGTAAGCTCTATCCCGTTCTTTCAAAATCATCTTCTGTTTTCAAAACAAGAATAACACTGTGGGCCTCTACTATAGTTTAAGTTACCACCCTCTTCTCAAAAATTTCTTCAATTTCTCAAAGATTTCAATCTTTCAAAACTCAAATCTTCAACTTTCATCAAATACAACCCTAGTGGCATTCAAGTTTTAAACTCTCTTGGGCCTCTGCTTAGAGTGTAAGACCCACCATCTTTTCTTTTCAATAAGTTTTGGGCCTCTAATTAGAGTGTAAGGCCCAATACCTTTGTACATAGAATGAATCTTAAGCCTCTACTTAGTGTGTAAGACCCAACACCTTTGTGAATAAAATAAAACAGTCAACACATCAAACCCTAAAAGATGTGCAATCTTCCATGAATTCAAACATGTTTATACTTGTGAATCTTCAATCATATTTGTTCATATTTTGTTAAGTTTCTCTTGACATTTACATCATCCTTAGTTTAGACATAGGTCAAATAATAGGATCCCTTCAATCACAACTTAATTCAAACAACTAGTTCCCTGGCCTCCTCTTGGGCCTTATACAAGCATCTTTGCCTTCTCTTGGGCATCATACATAGAATCCCCCCAACAAGATAGCCTCCTCTTGGGCTTCATACAAGGAGACCTGAGAAGTCTTATTCAGTTCCCTACAACCTTCTCTTGGGCTTCATACAAAGACCCTCAAGCTTCTCAAAAGCATAAGTCAAGTCTTAGTCATATATGCAATAAATCTTTTAGCCTCACCATCCCGGGATTTGTATAGAATACAAATAAATATTTTAACCTTATCGTCATGGGCTCTGTACAGGATACAAATAAATTCTTTTAGCCTCATTCATCCTAGGCTTTGTACATGATACAAATAAAAATCCCTAAAAGAGTCAATCAAATCATTAGTATTGAGTCAGCCTCTTCACAAATTTTCAACAGTCATTAGCCTCATCTCAGGCTTTTTCATAACAAATAATTTCTCCAGTCAGTCAGCCTCAATCTTGGGCTTTGTACAAGACAGATAAAACTCCCAAGTTGAGTCAGTTTTCAATCTTTTAGCTTCATATCTTGAGCTTCAATCAAGATACATAAATCAATCTCCTCACATATGAGACTTTGAGTCATCTATGTAGGAATGCACCTCTTCTAATCACTTCAATTCAAATCAAACATTAAAAACCCTTTTCCATATAAGTGATGTAAGTGGCACAATTGTTGGTTCAAAATCCAAGCTGAAGTCCCTCTCTTATCATGGCTCAGAAAAATTTCTTTCATCTAACTGATGCAAGTGGCACACTTGTCGATCCTATATCCAAGTTAAGGTTCTTCTCTTAGTATGTAAAGAATTCATAAAGGAAAATTTGGAATTTCTTAAACACAATAAGTTCAAAGTTTTCTTCCCTTATGACATTATTATCATATGATTGTAGTGAATAGCTAAGATATATCTCCCTTAAAGATGACAATTTGTCAAATATTTCAAACACTGTTTTTAGCTTCACCATCTTCGGCTTTAAACAAGATAAAAGTCAACCTTTTTTCTCTCTCATAGATTAGGAGGAACTACGAACGCTTTGATTTCTCAATTTTCTCTTTGAAAATACGTAGGCATAAGATTGCGAGATCTTAGCGAGCACACTAATAAAAAACCCTTAGGTCCCGACACCTTCCAAAAACAATAGAAAACCATATAAACACTAAACAAAAACATTCCCTCAACTTTCACAAAGGAGAAACTTTCCCAATTAAACAGTAGAAAAACCTAAGCAATCAAGTAATTCAACAGTATAAATATACAATCAAGGTTCATATAGATTACTATAAATACTCATGGTGTTAATAGCTTCCCTTAGTATAACCAACACCCGATTCTAGATCTCTTAACATTTGTAGAAAAAATACTTGCGAGCAGGGTTTGTTTAAGATATCTTCCCCTTTCTTTTAAGCATCATAGGATAAATATTAGAAATCAGAAAGTGACACAAAATGCGGTAGTGGTCTCGTCACGAAAATTGGAGCCACAGGAAAATGGTGACTTCACTGGGGACATTCCACTGTCTAGAGTGTTAAGCCTTGCATTACGTATATTTTACTGTTTCCTTTGCTTATTTGCTTTCTCATTTGATATCATCAGTTGTTTTCCATCATACTATCTACTTATTTTCCATATTTGCTTAATTTACTTTTATCCGGGAATGTGATTAATACACATGTGGTGAGTCAAAAAGTCCTCAGTGGGCTTGAGAGCATATTTTAAAATAGGAGGTGGCAGAATCAAGAAAGCTTATAGGAAGTGAGTCCCGACCAAGCTAACCTGAAAGCCCACAAAATCAGTAGAGGTACCCTTTTGGAATTACTGATGTTGAGCGAGCAAGTCGTGAATACATTACTTTTTTCAATGGGAACCCTTGAAACTGAGGATTAGTAAGCATTTAACCATTTGACCATATTAAAATGTAGTGCGGTGACTATCGAGAATAGTTGATACACAATACTACACTAAAATGAGATCCATCTTGGGGATATTACTGCTCTCATGAGTTAATCGGTTTGCTGGTAATATCCTAAAGAGAGGTCAATGATCTTGGGAACCTTTGTTAGAACTCGTTCTACAGGTACAATTTTTTTTGAACCCCTAGTACATACTCGGGATAGGTAGATCCATGACTCCGTGCTCGTGACAACAAACCCTTAAATCCATGTTTTCATATACTTGTGATTTCTACGTTCATGCATTCATCAAAATTTTCAACAAAAAAAAATACTTTTCAAACATTTCAAAAGAACTAAAAAAATATGGTTGTTGTGAATATCAGAGAGAGAAATTTTGCTATGGATTTTGGTAGAAGAAAAAAATAGAAGTACACCTTAAGAAGTCCAAAACTTGAAGACCTAAGAAGATTGGAAAGGTTGATTACTAATCCTGAAACTTTCAGAGCTAAGTATGGAGGGCTTTTGTCCTTTTTAAAGATCAACATGGTAGAAGGAATCCTATCTACATTGATTCAGTTCTATGATCTGATATACCACTGCTTCATATTTCTAGATTATCAGCTCACACTAGCATTGGAAGAATACTCTCAACTGATTAATTTACCTATCACTGATCAGGATCCTTTCTCTGGCCTGGAAGAGATTCCCAAAGATTAAACCATTTGTAAGAGCTACCTCTTTGGAAGTGTGAGATATCAAAGCTCACATGACCACCGAGGAAGGGACTCAAGGTCTACCAGTTAAAGTCTTGATGGAAAAAGCTCTATACTTTTCCAGCATAGGAAACATGGTTTCTTTCAAAGATATATTTATTTTATTTATCTATGGGTTATTCCTTTTTCCCCAACATTGACAACTTCATCGACGTCAATGCTATCAAGATATTCTTAATCGGGAATCCAGTCCCAAATTTGCTTGCAGAAACTTACCACTCAGTACATCAAAGAAGTTTGTATAGCGGAGGGATGATCACCTGTTATGTACCATTACTCTACAAATGGTTTATTTTACCCAAATCTGCTGCTTTCTGGGATCTCAAAAGTGGTATGCGATGGTTGCAAAAGATTATGTCTCTCACTCACTCTAACATAGATTGGTACAATCGGGTCTATAATGAAACAAAGATCATTGACAGTTGTGGGAGTTTCCCCAATGTACCCCTTATTGGTACTAAAGGAGGGATTAACTACCACCCAATTCTAGCTCGTCGTTATCTTGGTTACCCTATAAAGGACATACCATACAACATTTATATGGAAGGACTTTTCTTTAAGGAGGGAGAAAATAATAGAGCACTTAAAGAATAAATTGTGCATGCCTGGCATCATATTCATAGGAAAGGAAGAGAATCTCTGGGAAAACCAAATTCCATCTTTGCGGAGCCTTACCTCCAATGGGTACAAGCTAGAGCCGTCAAGTTAAAGATGTCTTACCCTTTTCAAGAAGTATTTCCCCTGAAGGAATTTATCCTCTACTTTATGAATAACACAGAGAAACTTCAGGTCGCTTTTAATAAAACTCAACGTGAAAAGAACTCTTGGAGGAATAAGTATCAAATTGTCAACTTAAAGTGCACAAAGATTAAAGAGCTATTAAAGGAAAAAGATGCTCTGATTGAGATACTGGAGCAACATGCTATAGAAAGTCAAGAGGAAGGGAAAAGTATTCTCTTTCCTTTCACCTGGCAAAGGATTACCGACCTGTCAACGGTTGAAGAAGCTCGATCAAAAAGGCAGAAAAGAAATCAGCAACCAACATCTGGACCTTTGTCAAGGATTCCTTAGGATTCATACGCCTAGTTTTCCTTCCTGTAATTTGTAAATTAATGTATTGTTCTCTGTAAGATATTGTAATCCTTTGAATTCAATAAAAAAAATTCTGTTATTGTATGATATTTGCAACATGATTGTTAAAAAGTTCTTTTAAAAAACAAAAAAGAAAAGAACATTTGCATTGCACTTCATGCATCATTCTAGCATTTCACATATTTCACAAAAAAACTACACTTTCATCACACTTTAGAGTCAAACTGTCTCATTCGTATAATACTTGGGCCAATCGTCAGAAGAAAATGGACAATCTTGAAGAGGAAAATAGAGAATTAAGAGAAAAGGTCACTACTCTAAAATAAGGTATGGAAAGACTCAACGTCATGATTGAATCAATGACAATTGTCATACCCTAAATTTTGACCCCTAGATTCCATTATCATCTTAGAGCATCAAGCATTGTTTCTTAACCCAAACTTCTTTCTAGCTTGTTGTTGTTGAAGTTCATCTGAATTAGGGTTTTGCACCTGTGGAATCAAGAGGATTATTGCTTGATCAGTCAAAGTTTTGTATTGGTCATCATAAAATTAAGTTTCCATACATTCAAGGATTTTATATTCAACAAGAATCAAGTGTTAATTGATCTCACTACAAGTCAATTGAAGCCCAATTTCATCTGGCCCCAAATTAGGATTTTGTTAGAAAAAGTCAATTGTGCCTTTAAATTTTGATCCAAGAATAATCCCAAGCCTTGGGACATGATTCAACATATTAATATACATCATTTAAGCCTACCTATGATGTTTGAGAAGTCTCCAGAGGCAAATTCATTAAAGATCACACAGTTGAATTCATCTGATTCAAAATTCATCTGACAAAGTCAACTTTTTGACTTTTAGGCTTTTTGGTTCAAATTGGAGCATCCAAGCCAAATTTCATCAAGATATGTTCAATCAATGAGTTTTCTCATGAGAAATCAAGATTTGAGAGTTTTCTTGCAAAAGAAGAAAACTTAGATAAACTTGAAAAAATTTCTAAGTGTGGAAAAACCCTAGCTTTGGTGTCAACTTCGAAAGGCCATAACTTCCAATCCACACATCCATTTTGTGAGTTCCAGAGATAAATTTAAAGATCTCCTTATGTACTACAAAAGTGTACTGACCTATGAGCAAAATATGCTTAGATTTTGAGTTATGAAGCTTCAAAGTTTGGAAGAATTTCAAAACACTTGAAATATTTCAAGACAACTTTGTTACTCCAATTTTCAGCCAACTTCAAGGCCAGTTTTCACTATGATCACTTTAGATTCAAGAGTTCAAAAAAACATGAGAGTTGTATATCATGTTTAGGGATTTTTAAAAAGTACAAGAACTCATCCATACCATTTTTGAGCTATGAGTTTAGAAGAAGGGAAGTTAGCCCTCCACACTTGAAGTTTTGGTCATTTTCATGCCAAAGACAAGTTGTAAGATCAAGTAAATCTGCAAAATAATTTGATGTAAAACCTTGATACTTGCATATATACCTATAATAAGAATATTTTACTATTTTTGAAGTCATTACACAAAGGTTTGAGCCATGATTCAAGTTTCATGCCATTTACGGAAGTTTTTGACATAAAGCTTGTAATGCCATTTTCAAAAAGTAATTTTAAGTACAACTGGTTTTTCTTGAGATCACAACTTGCTCCATCTGCAGAAGTAATATCTAGAGTATCAAACCACTCAAGATCTTATTGTACCTTTTCCTTGAAACCATGGAAAATCACCAAACCTCAAGTTGGATATCAACCAAACTTTGAAAACTACCAAGTTTCAACAAGTTACAAATCTGATCTCAATCCTCGCCCTATAAATAGAGGTGTAATTTATGCTTAAAAAGGTAAAATAAGATCTTGGAAAAAGGATAAAAACATATCTCAAACCACTCTTGCAACAGCATCTTGCAAATCATCTCCACTTGAACCAAAAACCTCAATCTTGCACAAACCTTCAATTTGTCTTCTCCAAACTCAAAACCACTTAAACACTTGTTAAAACACCTTAAAAATCACCACTTTAAGGTGTCTAAACCTTCATCCTCCCTCCAAACCTGTTAAACCAGAAAGTCAAACTTCAAAACCTCCTTTGGTTGACTTTTTGCACTTTTCAAGCCAAGTTTTAATCCATACCACTTCCAATCATTCTAACACTTCTAGCATACCCTATAAAACACCCCTAAGCTATTCAAAACATGTTTGTTCAACTGTAACTTCATTTTGTTGAAGTTCCCCTTTGGTCACTTTTGGCATTTTTGTAAGAAGGATGTACTTTCTGTTCCAGTGGTTTTCTCTTAAGTCCAAGGATTCAAATAGCTTCTTGGAGGTATATTGGAGGTGTCCAAAGCATCAAAATATTTCTGTAGAATCTATCTTGGAAGTTTCAAGTTTTCTCCAAGAGGTAAGTGCACTAGAAACTTGAACTATGAAAATCATGATGTGTTTTGGTGTACATTGACTATGGACACGTTTGATAGGTTATATGTGATGATTGTGAACCATTTTTGGTTGTTATTCTTGATTGTGTATGATTGCGACATAGAAAATGAAAAAATGTAGCTTTTTAGGTCATGCTATCGTGTTTTTAAATAGAATCACTTTTAGGAAAAACTAAGACTACCACTGAATGCCTTGTGAAGTTTCATGCAAGATTGGTCTTTACTTGTTCTAATTTCATTAAGAATTGATTGAGTTATGGATGTTTCTGCAAATGATCCAATGTTGGTAATGATCAAGGCCAACCATGGCGCCTTAGGTCACCTCTAGGTTCTTGTTTTAATTTAGGGAGGTGATATAATGGATGTATCACCACCCCGGTGGTTTACCATGCGCGCTTTAGTACCTTCTTGCCTTGGCTGACTAGAGTTCGAGTCCCAGCGACCACTCTTTTTTATTTTTCTCATTTTTAAAGCTTGTATCACACATATTGACTTGCTTTCATTAGTGATTCAAAATGCACGTGTGGTTTAGCTAGCTAATGCTTTGAGCTAGAAATCTTGAGGGCGTGGGTTCAAACCCATTGAGTGCATCCCCTTATTTTTTAATGCCTTGTTTTTATGTTTTCTTTCACAAATTGAATTGATCATAACTTCTTTGATTTTTATCATTTTGATCCCACTCTTTTTTCTAGATGCTCATGAGAATGTATATTTTTTTGTCTATGCCAAAAAAATCTAAAAAGAATTATTTATTTGGCCCTTGTGCATATTCAAAGTTTGTGACTTTTTAGGATTTCTTAGGTTTTCTTTTGACCCTTTTAATTGATTCCTTTGATTCCTCTTGCTTGTATGAACCCAACATTGCTTATATGAACCTCACTTGATGTGCGAATTTGGATACCCTTATTGTTACATGTTGGTTATTGTTTTTCAAATTCATGTTCATATGTGAATGAATGATTGAATATCATTGAAAACTTGGTTGATACACTTTCCTTTGACATATGATTTTCTTCTATGATAAATTGATTTGAATGTGCATATGATTCATGTCTTTCATACCTTTCCTTGAGTGTTCTTATACACTTGTTGTTTTACTTTGAAACATGTTTAGTATGCATCATTTGAGATGTTTCTCATCTTCCATGATTGAATTTTTTTACATGTTGGTTGTTACCCACTTATTTAACATGATTCACCATAACTCACATGTTATTGTTACACATGTCACACACTTATACATGATTCTCTACTTGTATCCATGCTTAAATATTGTTATGATTTATGCATGTTGATCTTTAAACTTTACCATGATAAGTAATATTTTTACTTATGCATGATTCACTTGTCATCTATGATGTTTGGTCTTGTAAGAACCTTATTTCATAGCCTTTTAGATATTGTAACATCTATGTTTACCTTTGGTTTGATTCTAACCTTCTGTAGATAAATACTTGGTTGTAACCTTGTTATTATCTTTGCTTGATGTTGTCACATGCTTTCTTCACTTTCTTGGTTGTTACCATGATTTTATATCTTCATCATGTTTGAATGAATGTATATGTATGCTTTAGTTTTGATAATTCCCCCCAAGTGATGTAGCTTGTTAGCTCTCATCCTAAAAAAGAGTTTCCTTGTTTTACTAAGTCCAAATAAAGATCTCTCTATTGACCAAATGTCACAGATAACTCATTTTGTTCCCACCTCTCTTTGACCTTGTTAGCGTCATTAGGACTTTTAAAGAACCTTATCCCTTTGACTTTTTCAAGTCAAGATCTTTAGCACACCTTGTTAGGAATCCTACAACTTATAACTTAGGCCTAGAGTTTGTTAACTCTATGTATGTACCATTGTTATGGGTACTCACATTTCCCCTTTTGACTTTTGCTAAAGTCAAACCCCTAGTTAGTCTTTCAACTTAGACTTAGAGAGTTTTTTAACTCTATATAAGTATCATTATTATGGACGCTTATTCCCCTTGAACCTTGACCATAGTCAAGATTTCTTCATCCCTAGTTAGGAGAACTACGATTGCTCTGATTTCATCCTTGTTAGGATACATAGGCACGAGATGTGACGTCTTGGCGAGAATACTTAGTGTATATACTCTTAGGTATTTACCCTAGCACATAACCATTAGCAAACAAACATTAACAAAAACATAACTACCAAACAAGAGGCTCTTGTAGAATACTATAAATACTTAGGGTGTTAATACCTTCTCTTAGTATAACCAACCCCCAAACCCCCTGATCTCTTAGCTTCGTGGTTACGTAGCGCACTTAGGATTTTATTCGATCTTTACATTTTCCTTTGGATAAATCAAAGCTCGATGGTGAATATTTAAAGATTTGTGGTTCAAGTATATTAATAGCTTGATATCTGATTTTCACCTTAATAGAAATGGTGACTTCACTGGGGAAGCTTTAGAGGGATAAGCCCACTTTGTTTGCAGTTGTGTTTTATTCATATTTGTTTGCTTTATACATGTATATTTATGAATATCTATATATTATACCTCTTGTGTTGCATATGTGCAATGGGTTGCTACCTTGAGAGGTGAGATAAGTCCTAACCCGAACTTGAGTTTATACTTATGATAGGATTATATTATGATTAATAATTGACGGTTGTGAGTAGTCCTAACATGTTTGACATATGATGTAACCCTGCTCAGTCGAGGCTCCTGTTCTCAGGTTTCTTCTACCTCAATGCAGAAGCTAGTATGAGATTTAGGGATAACGTTGCAGATGCTTGGAAGACCATTCACAAGAAGACCAAGGTTAATATAGGGAAGAAGAAATGTATAACATTTGAGCTTTTCACGCAATGGGTTCGTTCTAGAGCCCGTGATCTCAAGATGCCTTATCTCCTAGAGAGACCTTTGCAGATTGTTGTTGCTTCTTCCTATATCATTCCTGTTGAGCAAATGAAGGAATACCAAGAAACGTTGGCTAGATTGAAGCTTGAGTGATATACTTGGGAAGGCAAGTACTATGTCATTCATTCTGAGCAGATGAAGGTGAAGAGACAGTTGAAAGAAAAAGATGAATTGATTGAGCTGCTTGAAAGGAGGGTTATTGAAAGATATGTGGCACAAGAGAATTTATTTTTCTCTAGTGTTCATCCCGTCCTTAGTACCATGAAAACTCTGACATCTCACCTACGTCTGGTGCTTGGAAGGGAATCATTGACAAGCTAGTATTAGAGAATGCAGAGTTGAAAAGATAAAAGAGGATGCGCAGATAGGACCTTTCCAGCCAGCTTCTATGGAAGACCCTAGGGCCTAGTTTTTTTTCTCTTGTATTTTTCAAGTCTCTTGTATTGTACTTTGAAGTTGTAACTTTTTTCAACATTAATGAAGTAAGGTTTTGTGTCAAAAGTGTTCCTTTTGCAAATCAATCTTATGAATTTCTTAAAACCATTTGCATTGCATCTCATTGTTTTGTTAACATTCGAGGAACCCAGACTTTTTTGCAGACATTATAATGGACTCAAAGATGGAGGATTTTGCTCGGATAAAATTAACAAGTCTATCACTCAACATCTAAGTGGAAAACGTCAACATCTTAAATACTATGGGGAATAAGAGAATTATATCTCAACTATGAAAATGACTCATGTCTAAACCTATGAAAAGTTTTAAAATAAAAAAAATGCATAAAGACATAAAAAGATTTGAATGAGTTTTTGTATTTTTTTAAGTCTTTTTGAAATTGGCCAAAATATGATTAACATTGATTGACATTTATTAAAGAAAACAAAGTTTGAAAATCACTTGACAAAAGTCAAAGTTTTTTTATGAAAGCGGTTTTAAGTTTGAAAACAAGAAGATTTTTGAAAAAAGGAGAAGATTTTGAAAATTTAAGAAGGGGAGCAGAAGAAGTGACTACGCTAGAAATAAAAATAAAAGCTAGAGATAAGAAGGATCTAACCAAAATGTAGCACACTTCATAGCTAGCGAAATAAGAATTCCATCCGTTTTAGCATAAGCAAATAACCAAGCCAAATAAAGGCAAAGATCCATAATACTTCAAGCATATGAAAAGAGACCTGATTCTAAGTCCAAGGGTCCAAGAATAATCCAAGAAGTCCAAGGTATAAGTTCAATGCAAATGATAGTATCCATAATCCACCATTAAGAGAATAAGTTTTTTTTAGGGGTTTAAGCCTTTATTAATGTTTTTGGTCCAAATGAATAAAAGAAAATGAACATAAACACAAACAAAAGATCCAAGTAGACGAAGGAAAAATGGCAGAAGCATAAACAATAATGATATGATATGATAATAATGGAGCATAAAAATAAAAGAGAGATAGGGAGCAAGAAATAAGCATAAACAAAATTAGTACAAAAATATTGTTAGTGAGTTAGGGATTAGTTGTTAGAACAAATGATCAACGATGGTTAACTCATGCACTTAGGCCAAAGTTAATGAAAACTCATTTGAGAATTGATAAAATCAAAGCCTTCTAATAACATGTTTCATAGGTAATGAACCTAAGACAAATAATTAACCATACTTGGACTTTCAAATATAAGTTTGAGCCACAAACGATTATTTTCCAATTACGGGACAATTTAGTGCTATGTTAAGCAATCGTAATCGGTTTTATGTAGAAACCACGACTACCTGAGGCCGGACAATAACAATGATAGTGTTAATACATGCTAGAGAAGTGATATGTAGATCACTCTCCAAAGCAATACCGCACGAAAAGAAAATAAGTAACAATCTCATCTTCATCACGAACTTGAAATAAGTTCAAACTATATCGAAGATTTTCATTGATCAAAAGAAGAAGAAAAAGAGGAGAGGAAATTCCAAATTTAATTACAAGCTCAAGATCATTCCATCTTTAAGTTCATCCACTCATCTTGGTGGATTAAGCACTAAACATATCATTAATTCAAAGCACTTAAAATGAATTGAACAATTCACTTTAAAGATAGATTTGAGTTAATGAATATTTATCCAACTTCATCTACACCCTAATTCCAATGAATTTAAAGAGGAAAATAACCTTTAAAAGTATATTCCAAGGCAAAAAAATCAAAAGAGAAAGGAAGAAGAAGGAGAAAGAACCAAAATAGCCCAAAAAACAAGCAAAAATCACATTCTGAACACTGGTTAACAGATTAGCCATTTGCCGTGCAAATTTGGTTAGTCGATTAACCAGTGTAAAATTTCAAATCTGGGTGCAGAAACTAATTGTTAATCAATTAACCATTTTGTGCTTGTTTTTTATTAATCGATTAACATTGTAAAAATAGCAGAAAATCAATTTGAAAGTTGCAAAATCCTTGATCAATCATTTCTTCAAACACCTCATGATCAAAGATGCAATTATGCACAAAAATTCAAGTAAAACAACAACAAATACCACCAATAAAACATAATTTGCAAGATCCAAAGATAAAGCAACAAGAATCAACAATAAATTATATTGTGAAGGATGAATCAAGAACAATAATGGTGGAATGAGAGTTTACCACTTCAAATCTGAAATTGCTTCAAATAACTTCAAGAACCACACTCCAAAGCCTTGATCTACTGAAATTGATGATGAAAAAGTGAATGGATGAAGGTTTAGCTAAAAGATTAGTAAGTTCTAATGATGAACTTACTAACTTTCAAATGAAGAAAAAGCTTTGGTGAATTTGGTAGTTGAAGAAAATTTGAGAGAGTCAAGAAAGAATTTGACAAGCTGAATTTGGCTATCAAAAACTTGTGAAATGAGAGAAATGAAGCCTCTATTTATAGGATTTAGTCATGGAAAATTGAGTGGATTGGAGTTTGGTTTGCCAACAAAATTAGGCTTGGAATTTGAATTTGGAGGAAAATTCATGATCAAGTGGTGGTTAGTGAAGGTGCATGGTGGGAATCAATTATGATGAGGTAAAGGAATAAAAATGAAGTGATCTAGAATATTCCCATGGTGATACATTTGAATTTGGTGGCAAAAATGCTGCAGAATTTGAATTTGTTGCATTTTCACAAAAAACCCATTGGTTAATCGATTAACCATTTACATGTGCAAATGTGTTAATCGATTAACACAGTGAAAATTTGCCTTTCGATGTGTTGTCTTGGCTCTGGCTTGATTTTTATGACTTGTCAAAGAAGGCATGGAAATAAACTAATGAACCTTGGAGTCTCTTAAATAATAGTTAATCAAATCTTGGGAAACTCTTGATTAGATGATTTTGAATTGCTTGTAGATCAAATTTGACTTTTTTCAGATGAATTCATTCGAGCTGAAGGATTGATATTTGATATTATTTATCCAAATTCTTCTTGAAAAAGTTAGTAAAGGAAAAAAAACATTTTTTTAGATTTTAATTAATGGTTAGCAAACATAAACATAAACAAATATCAAACAAATAAGAAAATAAGGGTGCCCGGTGATCTCTCAAGAATAAACACGTAGAGGAAGGCAAGAGAACCAAAGCTTGCGATCTTGTTTGTGGTATGAAATGCAAATGATATATGGGAGCTTAGGGGTATAAATTAGGGTATTACAAATTCATGTTCATGTTTGCTTTCTATTCCGTGAATGCATGTTTGTTTCAAACGATTAATTGTTGATTTGATGAGTTATCCATGTTGCTTTTGATGAATGCTTAAGTGTACAATGTCATTGGAGTTTGTTCATTCCTAGTTGATTATGCTTAATTGTATATACATGTGTATCAATTGCTCTTACTTGATGTTCGTTCATGTTTGCAATTCATGTGCATTTGTTTAAATATGAAAGCATGTTTTTGTTTATTTTTTGCTATAGATGATTATGCTTGAATGTTGGACATGTTTATTGTGGATGAATTAATCTTTAATGAATTCTCAACTTGATGTTGTGTTGTTACATTATCATCCATGCTTGATGCCTTTTCATGAGCATTTTTTTTGATGCACTGCATGCTGCCTTGGTGTATACATGACTGTTGTGCTAAATAGTAGCTGTTAAATGTTGTTTTGTTCAATTTGCTGGATTTTATAGTTGTGCTAAGCTGAAGCTCTGTTGTTACTATTGTTTTTGGTTTATTTTTCTTTGTTTTGTTTTGCTTTTGTATGTTCCCTTAGGGCCTCCTAGTCCAACTTAATTTTTTATTAAGCTTGGAGTAGGATAGATATTAGGAGTTAATCCATGCATGATAACATTAGTTTAGTCTCTTCTTAACCTTAACTTTAGGTCCACCTTTGCATGCTAACATTAGGATAAAGTTTCCTCTCGCATCCCGACCTTAAGGCCATTTTACATGACAACGTTAAGACTGAGTTTTCCCCTTAG
The DNA here is from genome assembly GCA_963859935.3 of Lathyrus sativus. Taxonomy (NCBI): domain Eukaryota; kingdom Viridiplantae; phylum Streptophyta; class Magnoliopsida; order Fabales; family Fabaceae; genus Lathyrus; species Lathyrus sativus. The sequence continues at coordinate 68,696,377 of OZ012738.1, read as the reverse complement.
ACTTTCTGTGTGTCTTCTTTCTCTTCTTAAAACAAAACCAAAACATGTAATAAATATGATGTGTATTGTGCCCCACGAGCCTTAAGCACATAGAAAAAGATGAGCAGATAAATTTCTAACCTCATCTTAGGGTACTTTGTGCGCGAGACGCTTTGATCGTTGGCGAGAAGTATTTAATCCTATGTCATAGACTTTAGTGCAATGTGCATCCTAAATAAAGTCACTCCACTTCTGTTAAAACCTACAAACGAACTTAAAATCATTTTATCCTTCAGGAATTTTTGTCAAACCCATTTTCAGAAAGAGTGTGTTATTTTCGTTCTACTGCAATCATGCATCGACTCTAACTACTGGAACGCGAACGCGAACTTAGCATCACTCATAAAACACACTTTAACCAACCTGTGGTCATAGTCCACGAACTACGAACGCTCTGATTTCTCATACCAGATGAGGATACGTAGGCACAAGATGTGAAGTCTTGGCGAGAAACCTTTCCTTTCACCCGTAGTCCTCTGAACTATATTGACTCTGACTTTCTCATTGCACAAGGGAATACGTAGGCCTAGGACTGAGAAGTCCTATCGAGTCTCCTTTTTCTTTTTCCCTTTCTATTTCCGTTAGCAGTAGGCTTTAAATAAATAGGCCCTTTGATTAGAACAGCAAGAGGGGATCCTGTTGAGTATAACGAACGCGAAGGGATGCTAATATCTTCCTCTCGCGTAATCGACTCTCGAACCCAAGATTTAGTCGTGAGACCATATCTTCTCCCTTTTTGAGGTTTTCTTTGATTGTTTCCTTTCCTTCATTGGGATAAATAACATTTTGTGGCGACTCTTTTGCTTTTTCTGCTGGTTGTTTTTTGCAGTTGCGACATGCGCGTTTCACTTCTTTTGTATATTTCATTGTGTTTTGCAAGAAGGAGTGATCTCTTTATATGTAGTTGGACATTGTAGTCTTGAGGGGGTATACGTGTAACTATTAATCCCAGTTGTTATAATGGTAACTCTTGACCCATGAAAGATAATAGAAACAAAGTCCTACTTATCCCATGTAGCAGTACTGACTGAAAATCAGTTTATATCAATATAGGCAAGTCTACACGTGTAGATACTTCCATCACACATTTTTGTCTTGTCCATCTTTTCTGAATACTTTTATCTTGTAAGACCAGAGAATAAAA